>OY288110.1:77190271-77850087 GCA_958431115.1 Syrphus vitripennis | reverse complement strand
CTCGATTTTACAAATAAAAAATTGTAATTTAAATTATAGTTATTAATTACTTTTGAATTCTATTTTTTTACAATATTTAAAATTAACTGAAACTATACCAATGACTTGAATAATGAAATCGTTCAGTACAATCTGCACAAGAGTAAATTTAATACAATTTCTTATCGGATTTCGTTCTTTACTCAATTGTCAATTAAACCACACTTAAATTTAACCCTTGTTTTTAAGGTAAACTTTTGACTTTTTTTATGATTCTTTGTACAGTTATAGTAGAATAAGGACATACCTTTTTTCAATAAAGACTCGCAGCAGAAAATTTTTAAAACATTAATTTTGTCGTTTTATTAGTCAAAGAAAATTATAAATATTCAAAAAATCTTGAATATTAAAAATTACAGTCATCTTCTTAATTGTCTGTGTTTATTGGGCGAAATAAGGTTATTTCGTTCATAATTCCTTTGCACCAGATTATCCCTGAAATTAGGTGAATGCATTTAGATAAACATAAATTTGGATTCGAATGTGAATGTAAATCAATGAGAGAGAAAGAGAAAACAACAATTAGCTGTCAAATGAATTACGTCAATTTGAAAGTTTTTTTCCTAATTTGAGAATTAACTCATTTCGATTCTAAAACGTAGTATTAGCTCGATGTACTCCACATACAATGTTTTTGCTCTTGGTCATGATTCGGGAATGAATCTAGGAGACCAGTAAAATTGGAACCTACCCTGACAGAGCATTGCAAATTACTAAATAATTTTTCACGAACGAAAACTAAAATGCAACAAATTAAATCAAATAGATCAAAATCTTCTGCTTTTAGAATTTTTATTATAAAAACAATATTTGCACACAAACCCAACTCCACACTTCATACAATATTCACCAATACCAAACCACCCATCAAAATAACCGAACAACATGATGTCGTGTATGAAATCCCCTGCAAAGGAAAACAAAACGAAGCTTGTGACAAAATATACATTGGAACAACAAAACGTGCATTAGGAGTGAGGTTGTCAGAACATGAAGCTGATATCAGGAAAAAGAAGACAGCTACAGCAATCTCACAACACATGCTAGACCATCAACACAACGCAGATTTTGACAACGTCAGAATATTAGACAAGGAAAGAAGACTCAACACACGGTTCACTTTGGAAAGCCTTCGAATCCAACAAAAAATTAATAAAACGATGAACCACAAAGAGGACATTGATGACATAAGCGCCACTTATAGTGTTGCCATATCAAATTCTAACCTGTGATATTAGTTCTAAATATGTTGTTTGTTAATAAGACGTGTTTTAGTACTTTTTAATGTTTAACAATTTTTAAAGTTTACTTAAATCAATAATTATTTCATAGTAAAAACCACATTTATATGTAATTCAATAGCATAAAAAGTAAGTGCAATAGTTTCATAAAATTAGTCAAATCAAAATCTAAATATTATTATGTTTTTATTATTTTTATTTATCCAAAACTTTTTTTGTATTTGTTTTCTTAAGAATTAATAAATCTAAGCCCTTGATGAAGCCGGAAAAAACCGGAGAAACGTTGGGAAAGAATGAATTAGTTTTTTAATTGATTGCATTGTTTTCATATCGATCATTAAGCCCAATTAATTAATCCACAAAAGTTAAAACATATGATCAAATTCTAATATACAAAATTTTTTGCATTTTATATTCTCAGGTCTTTTGAGTTCTTAAAGAAAACATAAACTTATTTTTTAAGCAAAAGAAAAATATTGACGTAAAGAACCGAACTGTGAACTAACCTGAAGTGAATTAATTGCTGTTAAAATTGTCGCCCATTAAAAAAGTGTACGCAACTTAAAGTTCTATAAACCCTTCAAAAGGTTATTTACTTCGACGTTTTTATTAGGTATAATTTGATTAATTGAAAAATTCTCACATCAAAAATCAATTATGTTCTTATTTTCTTTTTCTCTGTATTGAACAACTTAATAAAATGTTTTTTATTTTTTACAAAACTGTCGTCGTTAAAGAATCTTCTAGTGCACTAGAATATGAACAAGTGCCACATGCAGCGTTCCCCAACTCTCGTGTCTTGGTACCATTCATACCAAATGGTGCCGAGCCTCGCACTTCAACAACATAGTTACCCTTCAGATTTTTTGTTGCAGCATATCCCATTGGTACTGCTCCACCCACGCATCTATCCTGCCTAAGTTTACTCAAGGACGTACAACGTTTTGCCATAAAATTATATTCATTTCCGGGATAAACGGATTCCACAAAGTACCGCCAAGCTCGTTCATGAGCACAAACAACGGTTAAACATCCTGTTGGCAGTGGTACCAATCCATCGGGATAGAAATCTACATCTCCTGTGGGGTCCCGTTTGCCCAAAACACCAGTATTTGTGTGAATGACATCAATAAAGTCGGCATCGCCACGCATAAGACCAGACAAACTTTCGCCTTCATTGAAACATGGTTTTGCCGGATCTAAACCAGAAATGCGTGGAATAAATCTGTTGGTAATTTGGCTGAATGTACGTCCAGCAGCACCACAAATATGAGCTCCCAAACTATGTCCTAAAAGAAACACAAGAAAAAAAAGAATTGCTGCTTTGAAGATTTGAACTAATAACATCTTCAACAAAAAAAAAGTCATACCAATTAGATGAATATTTTCTAGAGGAACTACCTCAACTAGTCGAACTAAACTTTCTCCTAAATATTCCCCAAGTTTTTCTGTGTTCAAAGCTGACCAAGTGAACAGAGTATCCACATAAGATGCAGCATCAATTGCCTAGAATGACCATTGAGAGATTAATAAATACCTTGCGACAGAAATAGAGTAATTCTATGCTTGCCAGGAAGTTCACGTCTCCTCTACAGTTGTATGCCTTCGATAGTTCATCAATTGTTTTCGATGTTGAAATTGTTGTCCTCCATCCAGTAACTAGAACTACAATCTTCTTTGTCACATCGAATTCTTTATTTTCTAAAAGACCACCAGGATTAAGAAGCGGGAAACTGTATTTGTTGCATGGCGTAATTAGTTGGAAGTTCAATGAATTTATATCTGGTGTAATTTTTGACACAACCGACTTTGAAGACATCAATGTGGAACCTTAATTATTTAATTAATTTGAATTTATTTTGATATCGAACAAATTTTTCTCTAAAACACTTACAAACTGAATTAATCGATGTTGAAACATATTCAAATGGATAACCAACAAGAAGATTTTTTGTACCGCCAAAAAGTTCGGTTGGAGTTGGAAAGAAACTTGCTGCATTGCTCACAACGCCCACTACGACATCTTTTGATCCTTGCAAATAATTTCCAATAGAACCCAATCCAAGTGAGCTGACTGAATTTTGAAGAAAGATCAACGAGCAAATGGTGAAAACAAACAACTTCATGTTTAAACAAAAAAAATTAAGTCTATCCGTTGATAAATTATTTCGATTGACACGAGTAAAGTACCGTTTGAGAAGAGTTAACTAACTGATTTATAAGAACGCAGAAAATTGTCTTAGAAGTTACTTTATTAAGTTCGATGTAGTACATACGGTTCATATTTCCTTATTGGTTTTTTTTTGTTTTAAAGCAAACATTGCCAAAATTTGTTTTGTAAAGAAAAAATGTGTTTTCAGCTGGTTTTGTACATCCAATGTATTATTATTTTTACCCTATAGTTGATAATTCAAGATAAAAAAAGAGTGTTTATTACTAACTTAGTCAATACATGTTAGAATTTAATTAAAATTTTCGATGATTATAAGTTTGAAACATATTTAAACGGTTTTCAGCCCACAAAAATTGGAGTTTCTTCACATCGATCTTACGTAGAAGTTTTTGTTAAATTCAGTTCATCTTGCATACATAGATTCCATATTTCATGTTCTATTTACTTGTAGAGTTTCATCATAGATCTTAGCATTCCGAACATCAAAGGATACGGTAGTACCCAATCAAGTTCTAGCATTAAACCTTTTTTTTTACAAGAAAGAGCTAAGACGATTTTTAACTCCCCTCTATTTCTGTACTTACGTACTGAGATAGGCACTTGAAATTTTAAATATTTGACATTATTACCTTACCCAATTTCAAGTTCTTAGCAATAAAAAAGCCTGAAATATAGAGCTTCAAAAATCAAAAGAACCGTAACTGGCTAACTCACAGGCAGATTATACAAATAATGTAACACTTTCCGACTTCATAGAAGATTGTAACTTTGAGCGACGATAGGTATTGTGGTATATACAAAAGAAAACAATAGAAAGTTTGAGGTTTTCCTTTTAGGGGGCATGGCATCCACCCACTTCCTCACCATTGTTGCTAATTATATGGAGCACTTCTGTGAATGATCAAATTTGGTAGATTGAAAGGGCTTAAATTGAACCTTCCATCACCTCAGGCTTATTATACATACACAAATAACTCCCAAAAGCTGCAGAATGCTGAAATTCGATAAAGTGGTAGGACTCAATGTGTGTAGAAGGAAAAAACAAATCGAAAATTTCAAGTTTTTCATTTGGGGAAGTGGTTATTAACTACTTTCTTAGAATTGTATAGAGTGTTGTTACCGTTAAATTTCGGAACAAGCAGGGAATAGGGCCTCCACTACTCCTAAGGTATTCGATTCTCTATAACTCTTTTTACCAGTTGTTCTGATTCTTCTTCGATCGTTCTTCGCTAAGTGCTTCTTGTCTGGTCTGTCTATCTGCGTAAGAGTGTTCCATTACATCGCTTGATTCACAATGCAATCAATTCCCTTTTAATGCGTATGGCCAATCCACAGCCTTTGTTTTCCCATTTCGGCTGGGCTGTTAATATCTTTTCTATCATCAGCAGAGACAGTACTTTCAAGATATTGAAAATGTTGTTCAGAAATATTTATTTGAGGAGGAAGTTGCATGACTGTTCCTCTTTGTTTTTGTACATGTTTATCCCTACGCCAACGATTTCTGTTTCTCTTTCTACGCTTGTTGTGGTAATTGAAATATGTTTGCAGAGTCGCCTGAATTCATCAGCTTCTGTAGACGATCCTTCTGTCGCAGAAGGATGCTTGCAGCCTCTCCTGCTTCTGAATCCAATGCATTGATTTAGCTATGCCTATCACGCTACAAACTTCCTCTCTTATTTTCATGCGGTATGTAGACTCCAGCTCGTTTCTCCCTGCTGGAATAGCTGAGATGCGAGCTTTTAGGTGTTTCCTTTCTTCGATCCTTGCCCAAGTTTCTTCGGATAGACAACATCTATGGCTTTCTTGAAATCTTGCATATGAGAACATATTCCACAGACCTTCAAACAAAATTGATCACTTTCAAAAATTTTTACTTTTGAATACTTTTATAATTTCTTTAATGCTTTGCATAAAATAACTTCCACTACAGTCAAATTTATAAATTAGATTTAAATATTTATAACTGTTGTAAAATTTAAGATAGTTGCTAAAGTATTTAAAGTGTTTCAATAAAGAATAAAAACTCAAACCATTTTTCTTGAAAATCGTAAATTAAGTTTAAGGTTTGGCCTATACTATGCCGAACATAGTTCCTGAAACTGTTTGCTAAAATATGAACATATTAATGACCACTCACCTCGCCTTTAATTCTTTTTGGACAACGAACAGTTTTTGAAGAAAATCGATTTTCTTAATTTGGGTGCCAACAAACCTCACATTCAAAAAATCGATTTTCTTAGTTTAAAGTTTTCAAAAATAACTAAAAATAAAAATAATAAATAAAAATAATAAAAATAATTTTTCAAAAATAAATTATTTGAGCAATAAATTTTTTTAAATCCAAAATCAAAATTTATCTCATCACGTCACTGAACTAACCATGAGTCATCATAAAATAAACTTTTTCGATATTTCTGGTTAAATTAATCAACTAAAGTTAATTGTGTAAGACAATAACTTTTTTTTTCAATTTCTTGATACTTGAATATCCTCCAAATTAAAATTTATTATCTTTTTAATGTTAACTTTTCACTAACAACCTTAGTTTTCAAAGTATTTACAAAAAGAATTACAAAAGGAGATCTTCTAAAATGTAGATTTTTATTTTTAAATTGTTGATGTGAATTAGGTAAACATATCATATGTATGTACATAAATACTTTATACATACACGTATGTTTTAAGAGAAGAAATATTTTGTTTATTTAAAACAAAATAAACACTTGTTTGTTTTTAAGTGTAAATTTGAAAGTTAAAACAAGATAACGAAGTTCATTAAAAAAAATATGTTTGATTAAAAATCAATTTTTTATATGTACATATGTAACAAAAAACAAAAATTAACATTGTTTGATCAACAAATATTTTTTGAAGCAAAAAAAAATCAAATTTCACTCAAGAGAGTCTCGTTAAAACCTTAAGTTAGACCAAAGTTCCTCCAGTAGTTGCGGCTGTAGGTCGAGGTACAGACAGACAGACAGATAGACAAACAGAATTGCTGGGCTCACTTTTTTCACGTTCTCTACTATCGTAATGTCAGGTCTGATTAATATCTTTTTTTTTTATTAAAAGTGAAGTATGCTTTTGGCATAACAGAAGTTCGTGCGATCCAGGCATGTATTTTATTTATTTTATGTTTCAAAAGGAATTAAAAATGTATTTAAACAAACAATAGCTTTTGCATATTCCAGACTATTACCAATCCAGTTACGATTGAAAAAAAAACTCAAAACATATTCAAGTATCTTGAAAAAAGACCTTAATTCAACCGTTCCAAAAATTATACAAATTTTAATTTATAGTTGTTCATTCGTATCTACATACGTACAAGGATCTGCATGTACAACCTACATTTATTTTGTACTCATAAAATTGAATAAATTAGGCAATTTTCAGTTTGTTTATGGTTCATATTTTATTTCTTTTATTTCTTTTATTTACGTCCATACCATTACATACGGTCGAAACATTCACAACGAAAATATTATTCCTCTGGAGATATTTCGGTGAAATATGTCCCAAGGGAAACAATTCTCCTGCAGACACTCATTGTTTTTTTTAATATCATCAATGATCTGTAACGCACTGCCATACAATTATTCTCATTACCCAGGATTAACAGATTTCATATTGTAATTACTAACAAACCATCAACTGAGAAACCACATGAGCATCAACATAGAAACATCCTGTTTTAAAACATGTTTTCCCAATATATTGCGGCATTCCTATGCACGAAATCTCTATGATTTTGGGATCATCATCGGATAAAAGTGGGGATAGATTCTCGTCCCAATTAGCTTTGCCGGATCTTTATGTTCCCGATGCACTTGTCATTTACTTGTCAGTGAAGTAATAAAGGTATGGGTTTTTTATTTAATAGCCCCACAGTAATTTTTTTTTTTAAAGAATTTGGTGAAAAATTTTGAGTTCGGGGTCCAACTGGGTAAAAAATCGAGATGAGTGCTACTTAAAAATAAAAATGCAACAGTGATTGAACAGCTTATATCTTACTGGCTTACATAAACCTGATAACAACAAGTTTGTTAAATTAATTTTTAGACAAAAAGCCCTCTATCATCACATTAAAATCCAAAATACCGTAAAATACAAAATTTAAGCAAATAGGCTATGACGTCAATGGATACCACGGCATGTGTGTCAACACTCAGTGTAGAGTGTAATTTTTGAATAGCAATAACGAAGTCTTTGCATTTAATAACCTGAATCAATAAAACCCTTCACGAAAAATTTGCTGCTGCAAAAGATAGAACATATTTTTAAAGAAAAATAGTTTTGTTTTGCAAATCAGTTCAATGTCACCTCAATAAAATGTTCGATTGGTATTTCGGAAGATGAAATTAATACATATGTCTATGTTTGAACGAGACTCGAACGATTCTCAAAACAAAATGAAAAGCAAATGCTCTTTTTAAAAGAAGAACTGTCAATATGACATCTGATGACTGACTGATATACATTTCTATGTGACAAACTTTTTCATAAACTTTTTTATGAAGAAACTTGAATTCTACTTTCAATTTTGTTTGCTGCTACTACTCCGACCAATACCACACTTCTAAATAAACACTCAAGCATTAACTTTGCTAACCACAAATTTTGTTAAAAACCTTAGATATGTTGACGCATTCACATTAATGTCATTTGTAAAAAAAAGAATTATTTAGAACAAGTCAATATTATTGACAATTTATTTAATTTTCAGCATAGGCACATTTTCACTCCTCACATAATCCACACAGTTTGTTTTCCTCATCCCTAGCTTTATTTCCATTCATACCAAATGGAGATTCACCATTCACATCCAGGAAGTAAATGCCCTTGAGATTTTGCGGTGTACCATATCCCATCGGGAAAGATCGTCCTCGGCATTCATTGCTTTTTAATTTCGTCAAGGACGTACAACGTACTCCCATAAAATTCTCCTCATTGCCTGGATAAACTGATTCAATGTAGTACGACATAGCACGTGCATGAGCACAACCAACTGATAGACATCCTGGTGGCAAAGGATCCACTCCACCTGGATAGAAATCCACATCACCCAGGGGATCTCGTTTGGCCATTACACCCGAATTGGTATGAATGACGTCTATGAATTCGGCATCGCCACGCATCAGTCCCGACAGGTCCTCGCCCTCGTTGAAACATGGCTTGGCTGGATCTAGGCCTGTGATGCGTGGCAGAAGCTTACCGGTTAAGTTATAAAAGGAACGTCCAGCTGAACCGACAATGTGTGCTCCCAAGCTGTGTCCTTCAAAGCAAAAAACGTTAAATAAAATATTTCGATTTTGTTTCTCGAGAAATGTTAATCAGATTTATACCAATCAAATGGATGTTTTCCAATGGAGTAATTTCAGCCAATTCCACCAACCCCCTTCCTATGTCTTGTCCTATTTTTTCCGTGTTCAGAGCAGACCACGTATACAAAGTATCGATAAAGGACGCAGCGTCAAATGCCTAATAGAAAAATGTGATTAATTAATTCAGGAAATGAGTTAGAAACAGAAAGGTTATTCTTACAACAAAATTATAATCACCGCGACAGTGGTATGCTTGGGCCATCTTTGAAATCGTGTCGGTTTCATTGATATTTGTCGTCCATCCAGTTACCAAGATCACTGTTTTCTTTGTCTCATCAAATTCTGAGTGTTTCCACAAATCTTTGGCATTCAACAAAGGAAAACTGTAGTTTTTGCATGGTGACCGGAATTGGAAACGCATTTTATTTATGTCGGGTGTTATTTTGGAAACAACATCATTTGTCGATACAGCCGCTGAGCCTGCGAACAATAGAAACAAATTATTTAAATATCGGTATAGTTTAATCTGGTATTCACTGAGCGGTCATAACTCAAAAAATTCTCCATCATTCTCACATAATTTTTTTTACTGCGTGACCTAATGATGGGATATTTTTGGAGTATTGAATGGTCACGATCTCCGGCCTAATAAATTTTCGTTTGTGATTAATCGATAAGTGACTGTTATTTAACTTACAAAATGAATTTATGGTCGAATATACAACTTCATATGGATAGCCAGCAATGAGATTCTTTGCGGATTCGAATAGTTCTTTTGGCTTTGAGATGTATTCTCGAATATTATTTGCAGTGCCAGTAATAACATTTTTGGATAATGAGCCGTAATTTTTAACTGCATCAAAATTTAGTTGATGTACCTTTGGAGATGCATGGATGAGGCTTAGATAACACACAATCAATAAAATTAGTTTCATTTTTGTAGTTTTCCTGAAATAAAGAAAACAATTTGGGTTTTTTAAATGATATTAAATATTATTTATTAAATAAGAATTTCATAAAAATTATGAAGAATTTTAAATAAATAATCGATTGGTTAACTAATACTATAAATTAACTGAAATCAATCACATCAAATCGGTTAACAACGGTATATCAACGAAGATTTGAATTAAAACTATAACAGACTGATCAGGAAGTACACTGACCAAATTATTTTAAAGTTTAGAAAAACACTGTTTACACAGCAATTTTGAACAACAAACAATTTAAACAGTGAAAAAAAATGAAAAAATTCCACACAAATTTCCACGCAGTAACTCCGTGCAGATTTTTTTTGACAACAATTTCTTGTTTTGACATAACTTTTTTCAATTATTTTGCGACGAAATTTTTTTTTCCACAAAATAATATTCCTTTATTGTATTTTTTGACCAATTTTTATTCTCGCGGTTCAAAAACATTTTATTTGGCTGAACATTTTTCGTAAACTTTTTTTTAGGCAATTTTTTGACAAAATTTATTTTGAGACAGCATTTTTTTTATAGAAAAACTAGTAAGTACGAGTATATACATGTACATTGTACATAGTTATGCACAACACCAATTGGATAATGATGGACTGAATGACAGAAATTTCATTGACAGAGCAAAATTGGCAACATTTTTTATGACGTTTTTTTCACAAACTTTTTTTATGAGAAGTAATTTTTTTGAGGACGAACACTTGTTATATTTTTTTTTCAAATTGTTTTTTGTTTTTTTTAATTTGACAAATTTTCTTAGAATTTTTTTTTTGTTCTCGCGGTTCCCTGAAGAATTTTTAAAAATATTTTTTGGCGTATTTTGATAAAATTAAAAAAAAAAAAATTGGATAATTTTCCCAACATTTTTCAAAATAAACGAAAGTGAAATTACTCTTTGAACTTAGATAAGCATAATTTCTGTAAGCTCAATTTAGCAAGGTATTGTGTCTGAGAAATAAAAAGTTTTCAAAAAAAACTTGTTCAGTTTGAGGTTGAAAATTACTTTTTTCAAAAACTATGTATGTCGTAAAACGACTTATTAAAAAAAAAATAAAGAATAGTATTTTGTCTTTAAAAAAATATTGAAACATGATATTGTTGCCGTTTTTTTTTAAGTATTTCACACTGTCTGTAAATTTTCATGTATAATAAGAAATAAAAAAATGCTACGGATACAGTGGGCACTTGCTCATTTAAAGCGACACGTGGTTATTCATAGGGATAAAATTTAACTTAAATACCGATTTTCGAAAAAAACGACATGTTTTGAAAATAAAAAATCCAATATTCAACTTAATTAACTTACTAGAGTACTGATCAGTAGCAGTAGAAAAATAACTATGAACATTTTTCTCTGCTTTCATATTTATAAATACTTATTACAACAAAGACGAATAAATATTTAACAATGATGAACAAACATTTGCATATCCATGATAACTTAGTTATTTTATACTAATAATAAATATGGATCGCATTACACTAAGTGCTTGTGTGTGTTGTTAAGAAAAAAAACTTTGTTTGTATGAAAACTCCATTTTTTTCCCTTCAGTCCAGACGTCGTTTTTTAAACAAGCTGTTAAAAAAACGCACCTGTTGATTAAAATGTGCTTTTCAAAATGTCAGTTAATGCACAGCACTTTCATCAATTTTTTTAAACTTTAGATCGATATTCATCCTCTTGCTCATGAAAAGAAAATATTTTTGAGGTAATCAGGGAAGATTTTTTGATTTTTTTTGTATCTCCTGTGAGAGACTAGAAGTTTTTTTTTTTTACCGACAACTCACTTTTTGGAAATACTCCGTTGCTTTTGCAGATGCCATTATAAATATTTTTTTATTTAAACTATTTTGCGGGTTCCAAGGAAATGCTAAGTGTAGAAATAAAACTAAAAAAAAAAAATTGGAAAAAAAAATTTGTGCATACAAATATTCGCCTATAAGACTCTGGCCCAATAAACAGAAGACGTACATAAAACAAAAACTCACCCTACAGCTTAGCAAGGGAAAAACTAGGAAACATATGCACTTTTTCTAAGTTTATAAAAATACTATTGTTGTTTGTAGCAGACAAACAGATGTTTACATTGTTAAGTTTATACATTACTGTCTGAACTAATGCTAAACTGTATTAGTTCAGACTTTTGTTTTTTACTTTGTTCATTGAACAGCCTGAACTTGGGAAAGACCAGTTTTTGAAATATGATTTTTTGAGTTTGTCCTCACTGACTGAATATGGCTACAATGTATTCGATCTCAAATTTATAAATCACCTTTGAACTGGCAATTTGTCAGTAAAGGTCAAAAACTTTCTAAAATTGATCAGTTAATGGTTTTTTTTAACGAATATCTAAAAAAAAATATCAAGGTTATTGATATCCTCATTTTTGGGATATTTGAAAAAAAAAAAATACGTACCATATGAAAGTTTTACTTAGTTTTTTTTTCAAGGTCACAATAGCCGTGTTTTACTATCGACCAAGATCCATATGGATCATCCTGTGATAATAAAACGATCCAGATCCTACAAACTAATTCTTGGATCTTGAAATAGATTTAGATAGAAAGCAAATTGTTTTTGTATTGCGTGTAAAAAAAGATCCAGATCCCGGTAACAGCTAATATAAGATTCTTATGACCTTTTTATTGACTCGCTTCAAAACCAGTTTCACGGAAAAACTACTTCTAAGAGCTTTCGATTCATAATTTGATGTTTATTTTTAGAAATTTCGAGTACGGTACAAACGGGGTAGAAAAATTGTATTACTCAGTAGCCTTATATCGTATAAATGTTTCAGTAAAAATGAGAGCTACCGGATTTGACGCAGAGTGTAGGTTCTTTTTGCGGCCGTGCCTTCAATTTGTTTTAAGTTAGCACCACCATTTTTAGTTTTTAATCATAAAAGTTCAAACATTTTTTGGGCAATTTTTTGAGATGAAAATGAAAATATTACAGAACAACTTTTTCTTTTGAAAAAAGGTGCTAACTTCACCAACTTTAAACTTTTTCTCTGGACAAATCCAAAATCATTGAAAGTTTTTTCTTTAAAAAAAAAAGACAAATGAGAACACAAAATGCAAACTGAGCACAAAGCAGAATAAATTAGATTTACTCAAAAATCGCAAATTCAATTAAAATTTGGAAAGTTTTAAAAAAGAATTAAGTCCGCATTACTGCACTTTTGAAAATCGAAAATGGAGGTGCCTACTTCATGCTTCGCTCTATTTATTTTACGCTACTAAATCCAAATGCTTTTCCAAATTATTTTTTTCGCTTAGATAAAAATGGAAGCACAAGTTGAGTACAGTTTTGTGAAAAATTAAGAATTGGAAAAAAAACTAAACGTAAAATAAAATTAGTTTTCAATCGTCAAAATTGTAAATATTTTGGTTTTTTTTGTGTTTGCGATGAAAACCGGAGAAACAAGAATTTTTCAAAATTCTTAAAATTTGCAAAGTTTTAAAAAATATTTAAAACACAAGGTGAGCACATTACCTCATAACAATTTTTTTTTTTGAAAATCGGAAATGGCGTTCCTAACTTAGCAAACCCAAAATCTAAGTACGATTTTTGTAAATACATCATTTTTTGTAATACGGCATAAAAAATATTTTTTTCTTAAACCGCTTTACCATTTTCGAATTTGTTTGTGGAAAAATTCATATTTTTTTTGCTGATCGCGGCTTCATTTCTTCTTATCAAGCTTATTTTAAAAATTCAAATAATGAATTTTATGATTTTTCTTATATTTTCAAATGACGTATTTTTTTTCGTATTTTTTAATTTTTTTTAAAGTACTAAAGCAAGTTCATGCATATTTCATATTTAAATTACAAATGCATCTCATGCAACAAATAAATTTTGCCACTTCAAAAAATTAAGAAATACTTGGTTTTATTAAAATCGTTGCAGCCGTTTTCGAGTAGAGTTGATAAAATTTAAATACTTGTATGGAAACAGTATTACACAATTTTATTGGTATTATTTTAAATTCCATATTTTATTTACATTTCATTTACATAATTGTTCACTTCTACCTACGTATGCACTCATAAAATTGAATAAACCAGACAATTTTCATTATTTATCTTTTCCAACAATGTTAAGGTATAGTTTCCTCAGTTGGTATTTGGTTCATAAGTACATTTATATCTACCTTTATTTCTGTCCATGCCCAAACCATAGAATCGAACGATACCATCCACATACGAGGATGCAATTCCCCTGGAGGTGTTTCGGTAAAGCATATCCCATCGGAAATGATTTTCCTGCGGACATTTATTGTTTTTTTTTTTTTAATGTCACCAATGATCTGTAACGCACTGCCATACAATTATTCACATTGCAGATTTCATTCTGTAGATACAAACAAGCCAACAACTACAAGAACGCACATGAGCATCAACATAGACATATCCTGTTGGGAAAAATGTTTTTCACAATACATTGTGGGACTTCTATGAATGGCATCTCTGTGAATTTGGTATCACCATCGGATAAAAGCTCGGATAAATTCTCGTTCCAATTAGCTTGGCCGGATCCAGATTCACATGTCATTTACTTGTCGGTCAAGTAATTAAACGTACATACAATATGTATGTCCGGCTGAGGAGACGTTCCATTCACGAATATTTCGTCCTGAAGACAACAACAACAACAACTATCGCTTTCAAATGGATATTTTCAATCAATTACTGTTTTGGTTGTTTGGACCAATTTCTGGAATTAACATACTTACTTATTCAAAATGACAGTGTAGTCCAAGTTGGAACGGGGTCTCAACAAACGAGTTCCCCAAATGGATCGGTCGTTCTAACTAGCTGTTTCAGCTGCTTCATATTTCATAGTTAGTTGAGATTCCAGAACTTAAGTCATCGTCGTCTCCTCCCGCAGGATTAGACTGAAATACTTTCTGGGATCGAGTGATGAGGTTTGAACCAACCAACTCAGTCCTTAGACTGTTCATATCCCATTGTTTTGCAGCACGTTTTGAGTGTCCTTTGGAGTTGGAACTACATTTTATGGATGTAAGGTGTTATTTTGTTGTGCAGTGAGGGGTATATGGCACTGAATGTGCTCACTAATCAAACTTTCGGCTTGAAGATTGTTTTTTTTTTTTTGCTTTCAATATTAAATTATTAGTTTCTGGAACTCTGTCTTTTCTTTTCCACACACAACAAAGAAAGAAAGACATGATATGGCGGAAATTGGAACATAACGGATTTAAGACAGATTCATCACATTAATCCATAGCACATAACAAACCTTACATTGAACAAATTAATGATTTTAACTCTTTGTATTTGTTCATGGTTGCAAAAAGGGTAACTGTGGCGTATGTGGAACATTTTATTCTTTAAAAAAAAATATTATTTGGTATACGTACAGTCGTACATATGTATGTACGTAGATATGCGAAACCTTTTTTAATTTCAAAAAATAATTATTACGAATGTGGATGCACAGTAGACGTTATTAAAAAATAACGGTAACACTTACAGAGTCATGCTATAGCATTTTGAAAAGCATAGAGTCTATTCTTTAATATTATTTTTAAATTAAGTTGTTCGAGTAAATTGTGTTGTCGAGATAAATTTGTGTTGTTATTATTATGTTAGATATGTAAGTTTGAAGAAAATCGTTTTAGTTATTTTGGCTGTAGGGAGGAGAACAACTTTTTTCGATTACGATTTTTTTACATATTCAAAACTTGCTCATATAAATACATAGTTACTACTTATAGTCGCAAGTAGAACTTTTTATAAATTTCACTTCTGTAAAATTAATATTGAACATTTTTTCCATTTCAAAAAAAATATGTTTGCCAAAACGTGACCATATTGAAAATAATTTAAAGGTTATGGACGAATGCAGGCCTATCTGCTGACATATACCACGTATTTTTGAGCAATCTTCCAGGCATGAACCATCAAAATATTTTGTTTGGAATTTGTTTTATTTCATAAAAAAAATATACATTTACACAATCCAGGCCAATTTTTCGAAGATAGTATGTCAACTTTGAGCTACACACGTTTCTGATCCAGTTTTGACTAAGGACCACCATTTTTTAAAAATTGTGAAAAAAAATTTACAAAATTTTTTTCCACCTCAAAAAAAAAAGTGTGTTTGTATAGAAACGTGGCAACAATGAAATTGATTTACGGGTGTGGGCCTAATACTGGCCTCTCCTTTGACATATACATTTTCCAATAAGAGATGTTATTTTGATATTCAAAGAAAAATGCCTTCTTTTGAGATAAAAGATGGGATGTTTATTTCAATATGAAGAGGACAGTATGCCATTAATAATGGAAAACAACATTTACTAGATGGCAGCCACTGCTACGCTTACACAGCAATATCCTTTTCATGAAATTTTCCGTCTCCAAATCGCAAAGTGGCTGCTGTATGCCTTCAATAGCTTCATGAACCATCTTCGAGGTCATGAATCGACGCTGGGCTGTTGGCGTAGACCTTATCTTTCACAGGGCCCCAAAGAAAGAAAGGTCCTAAGTCACAAGATCTCGGTGGCCAATTGTGAGAGATAACACGGTCCGGAAACTTTTCCCGTATAAGATCGATGGTTTGTGTGCACGTAGCGCCGTCTTGTTGTTACAGCAGCAATATTCTCAGTTGTGCTTGAGCGACGTGCACGGGCTTTAATCTTCACATCGCCTACTTGTCCCGACATCTCAAATTTTTTTACCAATTTCTGAGTCGCGGTGTGACAAGGTACTTCACGACGACCAACTATCTTTGCCAAATTTTTACCATTTTAATAATTTCAATGCGTAGTTTCCACTTGTCAAATGTGAAAAAATTACAGCTTAAAAAGTGACAACTACCGAAATAGCAGGCCTCTTTTTGAAAATTCAGAAAAAAAAAATTATATTACATTTTTCTATTTCAAAAGCATGTTTATTAACACAAATTTACACAAGGGTGACTGTTCTATGATTTCACAATAAGACGAATAACAGTTACCTAACTTTTTTCTTATGCTAATTAATTAAATTTTTATCACTGTCATTTGTTTAAAAAATTATTCAGAGGCGTCAATTATTGACGCTTTATTTATTTTCCAGCATTGGTACATCTAGGTACTTATTTCGCACATAGTCCACACTTTTTATTATGCTCATCTCTTGCTTTATTCCCATTCATACCAAACGGAGCATTACTATTCACATCCAGGAAGTAAATGCCCTTGAGATTTTGCGGTGTACCATATCCCATCGGGAATGATCTTCCACGACATTCATTGCTCTTTAATTTCGTCAAGGACGTACAACGTACTCCCATGAAATTCTCCTCGTTACCTGGATAAACTGATTCAATGTAGTACAACATAGCACGAGCATGTGCACAACTAACTGATAGACATCCTGGTGGCAAAGGATCCACTCCACCTGGATAGAAATCCACATCACCCAGGGGTTCTCGTTTGGCCATCACACCCGAATTGGTATGAATGACGTCTATGAATTCGGCATCGCCACGCATTAGTCCCGACAGGTTCTCGCCTTCATTGAAACATGGCTTGGCTGGATCTAGGCCTGTGATGCGTCGTAAAAACTTGCCGGTTAAGTTAAAGAAGGTTCGTCCAGCTGAACCTACAATGTGTGCTCCCAAGCTGTGTCCTATAAAACAAAAAAACGTTATAGTATTTTCGATTTTACCTCTCATAAACTTAAATCAGATTTATACCAATCAAATGGATGTTTTCCAGTGGAGTGATTTCAGTCAATTCCACCAACCCCCTTCCTATGTATTCTCCTATTTTTTCCGTATTTAAAGCAGACCATGTGTACAAAGTGTCAACGAAGGAAGCAGCGTCAAATGCCTAATAAAAAAATGTGATAAATTTATTCAGGAAATGAGTTTTAGAACGGTTTTTCTTACTACAAAATTATAACCACCCCGACAGTGGTATGCTTGGGCCATCTTTGAAATCGTGTCGGTTTCATTGATATTTGTCGTCCATCCAGTTACCAAGATCACTGTTTTCTTTGTCTCATCAAATTCTGAGTGTTTCCACAAATCTTTGGCATTCAACAAAGTAAAACTGTAGTTTTTGCATGGCGACCGGAGTTGGAAACGCATTTGATTTATGTCGGGTGTTATTTTGGAAACAAAATTATCTGTTGATACTGCCGCTGAGCCTACAAATAATCATTTAAAACATAGGTATGCATTTTTATTTTTTATAAATTGTTTTTTTATGGTTTTTTTAACTTACAAAATGAATTGATTGTCGAATACACAACTTCATATGGAAAGCCAGCAATAAGATTCTTTCCAGTTTCGAATAGTTCTTTGGGCGTTGAAAGGAAATCACGAACATTATTTACAATGCCAGCAATAACATTTTTGGATACTGAAAAGTAATTTCCAATTGAATCAAAACTTAATGGGAGTGGCTGTGGGGACGCATGGATGAAACTTAGATAACACACAAACAATAAAATTAGTTTCATATTTGTAGATTATCTGAAATAAATAAAACAATTAGATTGAACAATAACATTGAAATGAACTCGAAGAAAATTTTTACTTAAAACAAAAAACAAAAGAGACCAATATGAATAATATTTAAGAGCTTTTGTTCTACAAGAAGTTTCCCTCTCTTCCACTCTCTCTCTCCCTCTCTCTTTAAAACTAATTTCAATCAGGCGCGGATCAAAAAACTAATTGACAGTATGTTGTTGATTTAAATCTCGCATTTGACCATTGTTAGTGTTACACAACACCTTCACATTTCAAATGTCTCATTATGTAATGCAAGTGCGCTAATGGCTGATTTCACAAAGACATTTCAATTATTTATGATGTAATTCAGCCAAATTGAAGTTATTTTGGTTTCGCCAAATACTTTTAAATTTAAAACGACTTTAAACCACAATACACACATATCTTAAGTATCATATTGCGTAGGTTGTCAAAAGCGAGACCTGTCAAAAGGGCAATAAAGATGGCCGACATTTTGATATGACAGAGTATTAACACATAAACACAACAACAAAAGTTTAATATGGCCGAATAGGGTGATATTGTAAACATCAAATGAGGCAACGATTTTGACACATGCGCAGTAAAAAACAAAAATGAAAACTCTAGTGATATTACCTTCAATATGTGTACTGTGATTTTAAACCTTCTTATAAACAAAAATCTCTTTTTTTAGTCATTAAATTTTAAAAGTTTGGTTATCCTGTCAGAAGTGTGATCTTTTACGTCCGTCATGTTAGCGTTCAATTTTTGGAAAAAAAAATAACAAATGGTAAGTATGCAGGTAATTGTAGCTTTTTTGTGGTAAATTAGTTGTGAAAACTAAAATTTATGAAAACTTAACATTTTTTTCATTACGTTTTTGAACAAAAACAAAATGAAAAAATTTCCATTAAAAAGCAAAATTTGAAAATCTAAATCTGCGATTAATTGTAGCTTGGGGTTTTAAAATTATAGCTTAAAATTAGTGAAAAAAAATTCCAAAAATTATTTTGGCTTAGTTTTTTGAAAACATTAAATACGTTGCAGTGCTAACATGACGTTTTGAAAACAGTCATTAGGAAGGTATTTAATGTATTAAAAAAATATATTTTTTTTCTTTTCACAGCTAATTTTAAAACCCCAATATACATTTTCAAGTTTCGAATGGCTGATTTCACAATGTCAAATTTGAACTGCATACTATGTTTTTGTTCAAAAGAGTAAGGACACAATTTTTTTCACAATTAATTTACTACAAAAAAGCTACAATTAACTGCATACTTACTATTTTTAATTTCCAAAAATGTAGTGCTAACTTGGCGAACGTGCGTCGTTCTCTTCTTTCTTATAAGGTAAATCAATTTAATCAAAGAAAAACAAAAACATTTGGAAAGCTGTGCTTGTTGTTTTTGACTTTAACTTATGGCTTTTGTTTTAATTCCATCGAATTCTAATTAATATTTAATATAATTCAAATTGACTTGCCTAGTGATTACTTTGCAGCAGCAGCAGTGAAATAACTATGAATTTAATCCCATTTAGTTAAAGACAATTGAAAATATTTTTTGTGCTTTAAAATGTATTTATATAACAGAAACAAAAGAAAGAACAAATATTTAACATCAATGAATAAAATATTTTCAGATGTACGGCTTTTCTGCCTGAAGGTGATATGAAAAATAAAATTAAAAAAAAAACATAAATAGGGATCGTATGAACTTGTTCTTATTATTTTGCAGGGATATAACAAGGCTAAATAAAATAATCCTAAAATATCCTAAAATGTCTTTTATATTTGTGTTAAATATAATAATAAAAAGTACAGTAAGACCCACTTAAAAGAATTTTTACTAAATTTTACTTGAAAAAAAAATATTCAATATTTTATGTTTATTGAAAAGTGGAAACACTGAAAATGATTTAGGAGTGCAGGCCGGCCTATCTACGTACATAAGTCAAATTCAAATCATAAAATATGATAAAAAAACATTCTCTGCCAAGTTCCCTTATCCAAAATTGGACCAAAATTGATCAAGTCATCAAAAAAAAAAAAAACATCACAACACAAAACAAGCAATTTTTTTTTGTTTTATTACAATAATTTTTATAATTCCTCGAAATTTGATCAAAATCGTTTGAATTATTTTCGAGAAAATTTGAAGAAACCGAATACATTTTATATCGAATCCAACTTTTCTTGTTGAGTTGTTGGGCCTACGAAAACAAAGTGCAACTCAAACAAATTTCGGCCCGATAAACATAAAACGTATGACACGAAACCAATACTTATCCTATAGCTTAAAAAATTAAAAATTAGCAAATATTTGCTCATTTTTTCGGCTTATAAAAATAAAGAATACACGTGGTGTTTGCAGTAGGTAAACAGATGTTGTTTCTACATTTCCTGTTGTCTTAATTCATTGAAAACCCTAAGGCGCTAATATCACGAATTTTCGAGTTATGATCTTTTTTTAATTTGTCATAATTGAAGGAATGTGGTTAAAGACGTATTCGAAGTTCAAAATTTATAAGCCACCGTTGAATGTGTAATTGCTCAGCAATGGTCAATTGGTCATAGCCAAAAATAGTCATAGAGGTTTTTAACACATTGTTTCTGTAACATTTGGAAAAAAATGTGTACTATCTAAAAGTTTACTTAATCCTTAAAGAAGGTTAACTAGTTAACAAATTGGTCAGAAGTAGATTTTTTAAATACATTCTTTATGTTTTTTTTTTGTCATGGTCAACGTATAAGACTTACAACTCTATTATTGGCTTCAAATCTAGTTTCACGACAAAATTAGTTCTAAAGGTTTTTCGATGCATGGTTTGATGTTTGTGTTTTAAGTTCTGTGTACAAAACTATTTCTAAGATTTCGAATTTAAGATATGAACAAATATTTTTGAGTGATAAGGAGCAAAACTTAAGACTCAAAAAGTCTTTAGTTTCTAGTTTTGCGTAAGACTAGTTAAAAGTATTATTCTGCAGCTTTGAAAAATACTCTAAGACTGACACAATTCTATCACAATGACGACGATTGCAATGATAACAACGCGTGGTTATCAATGAAAACAACATGCGTGGTTATTATCATAGCGGTTTTTTGGAAATTCCCCCAAAACATAATCTTTTTTTAAAGGGCAAACATTTTTAGTTTCTCAAAAGTGGGCTCCACAATATTTGTATTTGTTAGGTTGTTTCCTGACCATTTTTTTTTTTGACAGATAATTTTTTGCATTTGGTATTTTTTCGACAAAATGCGGAAAAATGTGTTAATTTTTGTTTTATCAATTTTTTTTTTTTGATATTGTTTTCAACAATTTTTTTTAAAGCGAACTTCTACAGTTACAGTTTATTTTTGAAAAATTTGTATGCCTTGGTTCTTGTCACTTGATTGTTCCTTGAAAACATGTTTTTTTGACAGTAAGTTTTGATTATCTTGTGATAAAGTTTTATTTTTTGAACAATTTATTGTTCTCAGCATTTTTTTTGACAATATTTATTTTAAAAAATGGACAATATTCCAATTCTTGTTTTAGTTCTTATTTCGAAAACTAGCACTATGCATTTTTTTAAGTATTAAAATACGTTTCTGTTTGAAAAGCTCCTGGAACCCGCAAAATACTTTTAATCAAAAACAGAAATATTTAAAATGTTGCATGTCTTCTGGTGACTGAAAATACTCTAAGCAGAGAAACCGAGTTGCGTGAGTTTGACAGTGTCCCAAAAAAGTGATATAAGCATAAAAAAGAAACGGGCACCTTAGGTGCTTTCCCATCACTTCAAAAATCAAAAAAATCAAATAATTTGGAATTAAAAAAATCACCAAACATTTTCAAAATTTAATATCCACGAAAGCGTATTGGTCGATTTTTATGATATTTTGCATTCTACGGGTTTTTAATAATGTGAATTTTTAATTTATAAAATAAGTCAAAACAGAATATTGAGCTCAAAAATTAAAAAACCTTGTCAAGTATCGCAAATAAACAAAAAACCTCGGAGCGGTTTTACAAAAAATAATTTCTATATAGAACATTTTAATAAAAAAAGTACTTTTGATATGAAATGCATCGAACAATATACTTAAGGTGTAGACAAGTTTATATTTTTTTTATGAATTTTCCACTACTGATATTGACTAATTGCACATGAATTGGATAGATCATTTAAAAATCACCATTGAATGGAAAATTGGTCAGAAAAGTTCAGATACTTTCAGAAATTAGTCCGTTAACATTTTTTTTTACGAAAGATTAAAAACGCTAAGGTACTCTAAATAGCAGATTTTTTAGTTTACTTAACATAAACTATAACGGAAAAAAATTGAGATCAATATTTTGGTGTTTAAGAATATTCCGATACCATTGATTACAATCGCTAGTTGCAATGGAATTCAGCTCCATTCTATTGTAGTTACTGGTTATCTGACATACGAGTAGGTGGTGTAATTTTTTGAGCCAAAAAAATGCGATTTTGTATCTTGGGTATCACCTACAAACCTTAATGTCCAAGTTTGAAGAAAACCACTTAAGACGAGGTAAAGAAATAGAAAGACAAACTGACAGACAGGCACAATTGCAAGACCCACTTTTTTCTCTTTCTAACTTCTGATACGAAAAAATCCCATCTATTACGCAAAACTGCTTCTAATGTGGCTTGTTTTGTTAGTCGTCGCAGTTAAATTTTATGCAATTCTTTCGAATTGAAATGAAATTCACCTAATTTGAAAAAAAAAAAATATTTTCTAGCTTTTTGAAACTATATTCATTCAAAATAATGCAAAAATAAAGTTTTCTCATTATTTTAGTTAGCTATCAACTCAGCACACATTTCATTTCAAAATACGGAAACATTAAATGTTATTCTAAAGATGAAGCATCTGAAGCTAATTCCTAGTTCCTGGTCATGTTAGTTCACAAATGCATTAAATTTCCAATAAAGTAAGAAACAATCAAATTTCAACCTCAATTATTAGGGAATTCATTCAGATAGACATAACAATTTGCCATAGCATCCTCACTCATACATAGTAGGTATGTTTTTGTTTTATTGTCTTCAAAATATATTATATATTATATCTTACCAGTGATTGCTTTATAATGCATATTGTTTTTGTATATTTGTGGTACGGACATTTTTCGATTAAAATAAATAATATCGGAAGGAATTCAAAGGCAAAAATATGATACGAGTATATGAAGTGCTTTGAGGAATCGGAAATGAGTTTTCATTTAATAAATTATAATGTCATGTCATGTGGCTCTATTTTTTGACAAGGAGTTAATGAGCAATAAAATGTATGGTATATTCTTTTTATCTTCATCGACGGATTGGATGGATTGCTGTAGCAGCATTTTAATGAGCAAAAATTTAGTAAATATACAATGTTAAGAAATTTCAACGGAATGCTACAAATTCAAGTCATTAAATTGAACTGGGCTACAATTCAAATAACAATTCTGTGATTTTCAACGGTGGTGGTTGGGCACAAAAAACCAAAAGCTTGAATGTGCTAAGGCAGAATGTTGCCAAGCCTTAAAGGTAAATTTTTCGGTTAATTCAACTATCTGACCCAGCAGATTTGTAAAACTATGGCCCCGATTGCCGTTGTCAATTATCAATCGAATCGAAACTTTTCGATTGTTTCGATTGATTTTTATATTTTGTATTGTGTAGTATATAGATAACTTAATCGATCGAATAATGTAATAATAAATTATAATGTCATGTCATGTGGCTCTATTTTTTGATAGGAAATCACATCCAAAAACAGATCATCTTGTTTCTCACAGAACAGGACATCTACCCATAAAATGAATAATGTACTATTGTGAATGAACCCACAGAATATTGTGAATATTTCAATTCATTTCATTTGACAGTTCTATGATGTGTGTTTTGTTAACTCTTGAATATATCATTTGTTTTTTCTGAAAATAACGTATTTGTATTTTAAAATGGGTGGAATTGAGTTATAATTTAGCGATAATGACTCATGCGTCGATTAGAAAATTGTAATCGAAAAGAAATAACTTTGAAATCGAAAAGTTTCGATCACAATCGACATTCACAATATGAAATGGAGTAATCGACAATCGATAGTGGGAAAAAGTCGATCACAGATTGCACAACCGCAATTGGGGCCTATATCTTAACACAAAAATATTTAAAAAGTCTAGAGTGCAATGGGGTTGCCAAACTTTCAACGCCTTTTTTAGTTTTAATTGGTAAGAAAAAGTGTAAAAATATTTAAGGTAAAAGAAATACCATTAAAAATTTCAAAAAATTCAAATTCCGAGAACGCCAACGACGATTTTGATAAAAAATTTTGAGTGTATTAGTAGTAGTACTACAAAACAATAAAAAAAATTGACATTAAGACATTACTAACGGTACCTCCCATCCAAATGTTAATCAAATATCAGTAGGACAACAGAAAAAATTGTTAAACAAAAGCTGAATAAATAAGTTATCTAAAAAACTCATTCGATTAATTTAAACAACATGCTTAAAGCAAATTCAACTCTTCAATTTTGTTATATTTCTGGCTTGATATTTCTTGAGAAGTTAAAATTCAAACAAATTTTTTTGAAATATGAATTCTAAGAATTTTTTATTTCAACTAAATGTTAAAATTTTTCACTAATATACAGCTCTGCAAATAAATCTAAAAAAAATATAGGTAACCGACTGAAATTCCAGAATCATGTGTGTTTCGTGTGAATATATTTGAGATTTGTTTAAATTCGATATTTTGGGGTTCGATATTTGAATTTTTGTGCCATTCTACTCGATATTTTGTTATTCAAGTTTATGCCCGATCTCTTTCAAAAGAAGACTTGCAGTCTACGATTATAACTACCTGTTATTTAAAATAACCAAAACTTCTTCGTAATTAAAGTTTTAGTTTTTTGATTGAAATGATTTGCATGGAGTAATCAATCCACTCTACAGTTAGTACAAAAAAAATGACATAAGCTCTGTCTGCCAACTTAATTCAGCTCTATTTTTCAAATGTAGCTTACTTCCATATTTTTTTCATAAAGTTCGAAAACAAATTTCAGGTGCAGTCAAAGTTTTCCAATTTAGACTAAAAAAGAAACAGCACACCAAAAAAGAGGAAACCATTATATACAAAACAAAAGAAAGCTTATATTTAGTGGATCGATTAAAAAAAAACTAAGCCAGTCGCGTTTCCTGCACTCATTAAATCGAACAGTAAACGTTTCACACCATTCTAAATGACCTTGGTCACCCGGATTTAGGGTTCTCCAGCGTTGTACTGGTCTCTTCAAACTTTTTGACCAATTTTCGAATAAGAGTTTTGGCGCATCATTTAGGTGGCGAAAGAAACGATAATTTTACTCATTAAGATCCAAGGAAAAAGTTTATATGTTCCTTGTCTGCTTTGGTGGGGATTCATTGCTAAAAAAAGAAGCTGGTTGCGACCCACACTGATAACTTCCCATTTGTGATCTTGAAAACTTTATATTTAGTTTTTTTCAAATAACCAAATTTTCTGCGAAACAAAATTTAGCTGTTAAATTCAAACAATCATTATTTTAAGATTGAAAAGCATTTTAATTATTTAAAGAGATTTACGAAATGCAAATTTAAGTATATGTCAAATATATACCCGCTGTAAAAAATTTTATTATGTATAAAATTAAATACCTAATGGCAAAGTCAATATCATTGCTCGTTCTCAAGATATTCGAGTCGAAAAACCAATTTTACCACTTTTTTATTTGTCAAAATGTAACCTTTCATTAAAAATTGTACTATGTATAAAATAAAATATTTTAGAAGGCACAATCGTTGTTCGTTCTCAGGATATTCGAGCTGAAATACAATTGTAACTACTTTTCTTTAGAATTTTTAACAGTTTTTGATTTTTTGTTAAAAAACTGCCAATTCAATATTTGTCAACATTTTATCAGTTGCTAACAATTATGTTATGTAGAAAATAAAACAAACAAGAAGTCAATATCGTTACCCGTTTTTGAGAAATTTGAGTCGAAAGACAATTTATACCAATTTTTGGTAGAATTTTTTGTAGTTTTTAATTTTTTGTAAAAAAACTGTCCATTGAATTTTTTTGAAATTTTCACCAATAGTCAAAAACAACATTTTTCGTAAAATAAAATTATTTTAAAGTTAATATAATTTTTCCATCTAAGGATATTCGAGTTATAAAATTTTTTTTTTAGTTTTTTTGATTTTAAAAAATAACGGTATATTGATTTTTTTCCAAATTCATATCAAATTTGTATGACGTCATAATGTGTCGAATAAAACTTATTTCAAGTCAATAGCATTATTTGTTCGTGAGATATTTGAGCCCAACCAAAATTTTCACTTCTTTATTAAACTGCTATAGTAAAAAAACAACTGATTGAATATTAATAAACGCCCTTTCAGCTTCTTTCGAAGTTATTATCTGTAAAACAAAATTTATTTCAATTCAATATCTCTACTCGTTCTTGAGATATCGAGGACGAAAAATGGTACCAGAACGTACGGACGTACGAACGTACGAACGTACGAACGCACACACAGACATCTCTCTAAAAATGATTGATATAGGCTCTAGGGACCTTGAAACGTCGAGAAATGTCAAAAATTTCAATTTGACAAATCGGACCGATTACAATAACTCCCTATGGGAAGTTAAAAAACACTTTTTTTCCTTATAGAGTTCATAGTCTGTTCATGCGGAAAAGTTTGGTATAAATCCATCAATGAAAAAAAAGTAAGCCCAATGCTTAACCTTTATCCATTTACCTCCTTCAAATGATGTTTCGGTAAATATTCTAGAATGAAATTAGTACTTAAAAATCGCTGAAGAAAAATGTGGGGATAGTTCCACAGTGATTTGTGGTGAGTACTACCTGTTTACCGTTCACCAAGAAAATCACATGGTGAACGCCGATGACAGCCCCATGTTAATTTCATCGATTTAATCATACCAAATTCATCTGGTGTAGCTACAACTCTTTGCTGAATAAGGTGGTGTGGTGATTCCTCGGTGAATTTTTTGAAATATCCTAATGGACAGTATATATGTATTTATGTCGTACATTTATACATAATGTACCTATCTGAATCATGGTGTCATTGGAAAAAATCAGCCTGCATTTTGTACAAAAAGTTAGAAAAATCCTGTCCACGTGCCCGGCCGTTGACCAGTGGACTACGACGACATCTGGCAAAAAATTGTGTCATGTTGTTTTCATCTGGGAATTGAATCAAATCAAATCCGTGAGGATAAAAACCAACGTGACCATATTTTTGTTTGTATGTATTTGGGGTATTCCATAAAGTTTAAATGGGATTACTCTGATTCAGACGTTTGATGAAGATGACGTAAATTTCACGTTCATTTCGGAAAGAGGATATACCACAACAGAATGACAGAACATAGAAATACTTCTACTACTTGTTGTTGACGCCACCGCGTCGACCTACAAACAAATTTTCGCTTTTAACAAAAACAGTCGAATATTGTATAACTAACTTCAATAGGTATACGAGTATGTACATGGGAATAGATGATAAGGTAAAGTTGGAATAAAATGAAAACAAAAAAATGTAGTTGGGTACTTTAATTTAATCATTTTGGTATCAACTAGGTAAATATAAATTGCTTTACTCATACCTATGAGTTTCAATTTTATCGTTATGTTTACAATAAGTGTCCTAGTGGAATATCCAGTTGTATTTCTCACCTTTAAAAATTCTACCGTGATACTCGCATGGGTGTAAATACCCAACAGTTTACCCTAGAGCCATGAATCTGGAATGTATGTACCTATGTTTTTATAAAAAAAAATACGGGAAATCTGAGATTCAGTTATATAATTACTGAATATTAATATTCTAATAAAAATACAGAAACAAAACTTTCTCAAAATCCTCGGAACCGTTTTCGAGAAATTTTAGATTTTTGAGGACGGTTTTTTCTTAACATTTTAATGTTAATTTAATTTAAAATTTTTTTTTTTTTAATGGACTATACTTAAACTAATACATTTAAGAAATTGGTAAAATTGCAAGTCCAGTTTCCAAGAAATTTGAAGTTTTTGAAAACGGATTTTTAACATTTATACAATGGGAGGTGCCGTGTATTTTGAAAATAATTTTTTTTTTGTTCAAATTGGTTTTTGTTCAAAATACTAAAGATAGCTTTCAAAAACCGCTTTGTAACAAATTTTATAACAATATTTTTTCAAATATTTATACAAACTGGATTTTTTTCAAATAAAAAACAAATATTTGTAAAAACTTTTTTTCTTTCATTAAAATTTTATTAAATTTTCAGAAAAAAGATAATCAAAATACTGATTTTTTTTATTAAAAGTGGTCCAATGAGTGTACGTATATGTACATATATGTTATTATGTTTGTATACATATATATGTATATACCGTTATTTTTGGTCCAAAAAAATAAAAAAAAACTATTTACCAAGGTAAAGGCTGTAGAATTACTAGACCTAGGTTTTTCGACTTCCCAACCTACCTAACATAAAATTCACGAAATTTTTCACAAATCTAAATCTTGCCCTTTTCTACTTATCGTCGCAAGTAAAAATATATATGGGAGGGGAGGTCTATATCCTTATGTTAAAGTGAGATCAAATTTTCTAAATAAAACACTGCAACAATCAAAAAGTTATTTAAAAAAAACGGCAACATTTACTGACTTTGTATGCTTTGTTTAAACACACAAACCCATTATTTAGTATGCTTTTGAAATCAAGTTTTTTGAGTTACTGGTCTTTGAATAATTCATTTTCAAAGTCAAAATTTAGAATACAAATTATTTGTTTTAAAATATTTATTTTAAATGTCCGTAAAATTTTTGTTCTGAGAAAGAACGTTTTTTTCCAAAAATGTCGTTCCTAAATTATCATCATTTAATTTCATTATTGATAGAAACTTTAAAAATACTTTTTATTTTTGGCTAAATTTTTTGGTCAAACACCCTAGTGTTCAATTTAATGGTTCGGTTGTCATTTATACGATGGGAGTGATATCAAATAAACCTCTTCCAGTAACAAGCCGCAAACATGCACCATCCAATAATGGTAGACAAATGGGATCTAAGCCCGTCTATTTAAATTTCCTTTGATTGGTATTTTTTTTTTAAACAATAAAATGAATTAAGTTGTACACATGAAAGGTGGGTCTGTCTGCTCAAGTTCTGAAATCTTGTTTAGTTCTAAGCTCCAGTTTTGTTTTTTGATATTCAGATGATTTTTTTTTTTTTGAAGTATGCCATAGTTGAAACTAACGATCGGCAAAGTGCCACTCGCGTTTGTTCAAAACCCCATCAAGGACGACAACAAATGAGGCACTGAAACGGTGTCACTAATTTGAGTGACAACCGATTAATATTCAAATGCGTTTGGCTTTTTCCTGAATTCCTTTTATTAAGATTTACGTTCGCTACCTGCTTCGTTTGACAATCACCACCAGCAGCAGCGTGTGCAGGTTAAAGTGATTGTATAGTTAGTGGGTGTGTCAAATCAAGAACAAGACCCTCGCCACTCTGTCTCGTCTCGTTTGGATTAAATTGAAAATTGTTTTTTTTTTTCTTTGTAAATTCATCTAAACAGTGCTGAATTTAGTTCACTCGGTTCACTGTCTGAAGTTTCTTCATTCATTGCTTTTGAATTAGAAATTCTACCAAAATCAAAAAGGTGATTTTTGAGAGATGTTTCAAATCTTAGTCCTGTAGAAGCTTTATCATAGACAGCTTGAAAAACGAACTAAATGAAGGAAAATTCAGGGTTTTTCGGGCCCCACTTAGAAAAAAGTTTGTTTTAGTTTGTTTTATGGAAAAATCCGTTCCTGCTTTGCGTATATAGCAGGAAGCTCCCACTATATCTATATACATACTGTGTGTCAAATGAAAGACGATAAAACTTCAAATGGATATTCGCAACTGCTGGGACATAATATTCAAAAAAAAAAATAATAATAAAGAAGAGAAAGAACAAGCTTCGTGTTCCGGTGTGGCTCCGCTGATGATATCATGTCGATGGCATTGGAAAGTAATGTATTCAGATGGTTGGCGACAATATTCAAAGGATTCCAATCAAGATTAGATGCTGTACAACCATCAGCAGCGGGAACGCGAAATAAATGAGAAAAAGCATTTCCCAGCAGTTCCCACTACTATGGCATTTTCAGCTAGACGTGCAGGTTTTATTTTTTTAACAATGCTCAAACATGGTAAACGTATAGGTGTTACCACAATGCGACGCCAACAAGAGATGTGTAAAAATGGCATTATGTGATGGATGAAAGGAGACTGTGTGATTCTTTGTTGAAAATATTCAAATACTTTGATCAATAAATTAAATTAATAGTAATTATTTTTGACATACATAAAAATACCTTTTAATGAATCAGGGATACATTTGGATAAGATTGAAAAAAAGGATATGAATTCTGTTTGTTGGTTTTGCGTGAGGATAAAATGAAAACAAAATCGATATTTGGTAGTTTCTCATAAAAAAGAAAACATTAAGGGCTTGCTTGTAAAACTTTTATTGGAACATAAACACGGACTTACAATAAACCAATTTGCTTCTGATATTATAATTTTAATCTCTGCAAAAATTAAAAAATTTACGATTTGGTTGAATTTTTTTTTAAATTCAAGGAGATGAAAAGAAATATTATATAGTCTCTTATAGGGCGTCCTTAAAAATTAATCGATTTGATTACTTGACATAATTTGTATTTATTTAACATTAAAACTTATTTAGAACTGAAAAAAGTCCTGACTGCAACGATTTATATAGCAATTTTGTAATTTTTACTGTCCCCGAAAAGGAGAATGCCCAAAAAACCTATGTGGCTTCAAATAAATAAATTAGTTTTGAGAATTCACTTCAACTTTTTTTAAATTACATAAATCTTTGAAAAATCAAATCGAAATTTATTTTAATTGTTCTGAAAACTCACGTGAATTCTTAAAATTCCTTAGTTTATAAAGTTTCATGAGAAACTCATAAAAATAAATAAAATTTAGATTTTTTTTCAAAAATTTGTATGAAATAAATTTATTTGAAATTCACTTTAAATATATAAAACTATACATTTTTTTCCTGTGGATTTTTCTAAATTTATATATTTAAAAAATGTTGAAATTTTAACTTAAAATTGTTTAAAATTTAATTAATTTTTTGTATACTTCAAGAGAAATTTATAAAATTACCTAAATACTTTTAAAAAGTATTTGAATAGTTTAATTTTGTTAAAATTAAAGTGAATCCTCAAAAATTGCAATTTTTTAAGTTTCACGTGAAATGTTTGTTTAAGAAAAACTGTGTACTATACAATACGTTGTCCATATCTTCTTAATAATTTTTTTTTTTTTGGAAATATGTCATGTACTTTAACGAACAGTTGGCCTCAATAAAAATGGACTTCAAACCAAAATCTGTGAGAATTTTTTAACCCCTATGATCTCTAAAGCGCTTGTCCAAACTCGCAGTGGGGCCCAAATTATTTAATTTTGAATATGACCAAGTTTTAACTTCGGTTTTCTTTAGTATTATTTTTTGCTTCCCTTGCAAAAAAAAGCAAGAGGATGTAGGTTAAGCCAAAACACGAAAAAAATTTTATAGTAGGGGTGCTTTTTCCCCCGTTTAAGTTTTCTTTAAAAAAATGCTTTAACAAAAAAAAATATTAAAAAAGAACGGTACCTACAAAACCATGCTAAAGCCTTTTCAAAATCCAGAATACCATTTTTCAATTCAATTCTAAGCAAATAGTTTGAGACAAATTAATTTAAAAACTCAGAAGTTTGGAAAAAGAATTATTTAATTCTTTTAACTTAATTTTTTTCTTCAAAATTTTACTTTGTTTGTATGTGAAACTATGTTGAGTTGTTTACCTTTATGCAGGCGATGGAAAAATGTTTTAATATAACATTCCAACATACCATCTGTTTGTAGACTTTAAGTCCGCCTATGATAGCATACCCAGGGTAGAACTTTACAAAGCCATGAGAGAATTCGGCATCCCAAATAAATTGAAACAACTTTGTAGGTTGACCAAGACCAACGCGAACGTAACAAGCCAAGTAAAAATAGCCGGATTGCTATCCAACACAATCAAGATCTTTATTGGACTCCGACAAGGGAATGGTTTGGTCTGCCTCATCTTCAACCTGGCGTTGGAGAAAGCAATCCGTGACTCTGGCACGGCAACAAGGGGGACCATTGTCAACAGGTCCAGCCAGATACTGGCTTACGCAGACGACATTGACATCATCGGGAGGACCGAACAAACTGTACACGATTCCTTCATCCTGATCGAACAGGCGGCACAAAATCTGGCGCTACACATTAGTGAAGGTAAAACAAAGTACATGGTGGCGTCGAATGCGAGAAGAACAGTTGGGCAAACAATCAAGGTAGCGGAGCACGAATTTGAAGTTGTGCAATCCTTTAAATACCTTGTGTCAATTGTAGCAGCCGATAACAAAATATAGAAGAAGAAATATGCTGGCAGCTGCTCAATTCTGACAGAGCTGTCAAAGCTCTTCAAATCCAGAAATCTCACCATAACTTCAAAACTGCTGCTGTACAGGACCATGGTTCTGCCAGTACTCACTTTGCTGCTTAGCAAAAGACACTCCGACCTCTTAGCCGCGTTCGAGAGAAAAGTCTTAAGGAGAATTGTTGGCCCCATAAGTGAGGAAGGACGATTCCGGAGACGGTACAATCATGAATTGTACGCAATCTACCTTGAAGCAGACATAGTGAAAAAAATTTAGCTCGGTAGACTCCGGTGGGCAGGGCACCTAGCTCGCATGAGCGAAGAGGAACCGTCTCGGAAAAGTCCTTTGTGGTACATTCTGTTGTAGACGTGGTAGACCGTGGTAGAAGTCAGGAATTTTTTTTTCAAATATAGAAACTGTCACTTAGAAGAAAAGTGAAACAAATAGTAAAAATAATAAAATTAGTAAGAGTTGTTTTTTTTTCTGCTAGCGGCCATTTTGTGGTGATGCAAAAGTAAAGTTTGCGTGTAGTTGACTTTTACCCTGCCAAATTAGTTAGTACACATTTTTTTAAAGTCAACATTCAGCTTTATTAGCATGTTTTCAAATCAATTGAAATCTATACATACATATGTACATAGTTTTTGAAAAATATATGTAGTTTTAAATTAAAAATTAAGACAAAAACAAATAAAAAAATATTATTCTTACTGATTCACTTTTTTTTACGAATCGCCGCTCCATTTATTTTTAATCAAAAACTGAAAACTAGAATTCTATTATCAACTTTTTTTTTTGACCAAAATTTTGAGTTTAAAACAAAATTTTTTAAAAACTATTCATTAATTTCACTGGAAAGAAAAGAGTATTGGCTTTTGAAATGTATAATACCCAATAGCAAGTATTACCGGTATTTTTTAATAGTTTAAGTATTTATATTTCAATTGTCCTTAACGTTGAGCGGGTGGTTATAAGCCCCCTCGCATACTCAAAAATGCTTTTTTTTTGCCACCCCTACAAAAAACGTTTTCAGTTTTCTCCCCGTTGTTGATATTCCAGTTTTAGAATTTTGCTTGGCTAGCCACGTAAAATAACTGCCTTTTATTATTATTTTCTGGTTTCCATAAATTAATAAAATGTATTACTATCTCATTAAGCTCAAACTCCAAAACTAGAATATGCATATCTCAATTGTAACTAGAAGAATTGATGGTGGTTTAAAAATAACAAACCCATATGTTTATACCTATTTCAATACCACTATGTGTAATTAAACGCTCCTAACACCTCTTTAAATGTAAATTTATAAATGAAACAATAAATAATCCCCGACGAGCTATCAATTAAAATGTGTTATCCCGCTTCAAATGCTATTTGTCGATGTGTGATACCGGAAATAGTTTCAGCCGCACCCCATACACTCGTCAATGTAGGCCCATTAAAACTGTACCTACTCTGCCATCAAACACACATTGCAAAAGCTTACATTGATAACGTGCACTTAATTCTATGAGACAGGAAGAAGCCAACACTCAATCCAACAAAAGTGACATAAAACACACGGCACGGCACACGGTATAGGGAAGGCAAAAATCCATAAAGTCAATGGCCTAGAAAAATAACCAACCAGGCAATAAATTGGAGGTACATGGTGGAGCTAACCAACCTGACACCCACATAAAAAAAAAAAACTATAGTCAGTTCATGTAAAGCCATGTTAATTGCATTCAGTCCGTTGGTTCTTATGTCCTCTAGCTTGGTGTCCTAGCCTGGGAAGTAGTTTCACTATTTGTTTTTTTTTTATATATATTTCTACCCAGCCTACACAAAAGAGGTGTTTAAAGGTGCAATTGGAAGCACACTGGACGACATTCTGGATTAATGGATCCACTAACTCAACAGCTTCAATAAAGGGTAAGGGCAAATCTTTAAAAAGGATCAAATGATAGCATTTTATTAAAGAACTCAAGTACGAAATATTTTTTTGTTATATGTATTTTTAAAATAATTTTATATAAATAAGTATGTAACACTCCAAAAGATTATAAAAAAATCTTGCATATTTGTATTTAATATAATATTTCAAAAATGTACAGTAAAACCCGCTTATAGTCAGAAAATATAGGTTATTTTAAATAAATAAAAAATGATTCAAATGTCGAATGTGAAATTCGTATTAAAGATAATAAATAAAAAAAAGTTTGGTAAACTCCTCTTAGTAATTTTTTAAAATATTATTTTTGAAAAAAATGTTCAACATTTGTTTCCGTTAAAAAGAAGACATATTTGCAGAAACGTACATATAGCGCGGCCAGTTCGGGACACGCGCTTATGATACAAACTTGAATGAAGAAGGCTTTTTCCATTTCGAAAAAATTTGCTTGATCACACTCAATACAATTTTAGGGTGCACCGGATTGTCCATGTCTTTCTTTTGACAGTCCCATATCCTAACGCGTTTAAGTTCCTGGCTTGATTAACCAACATTTTTTTAATTTTTTATTTTTTCTATTTAAAAAAAATGTTTTCTAATAAACTTAATCCAGGACTATCTTTTGATGGTAGTATGTTTAGTTTGGATCACTCGTTTAGGATCCAGATTTAAATGCCGTACACTATTTTTCCATTAAAAAAAAAAGTTTTTTTTAAACATATGGCAACACTGATTAGAGATTGTGGGTAAGCCATGCCTATATCGATTATTGGGTTTTTCATGATGGTCAGTTTTCCAAAAACGAAAAAAAATATTTTCTGATCAGTTTAATAAACTTTAAAAGGGGGTCATTTTAGATAATCATATTTTGCACAGAGTTCAATTGGTCAATTTTTAGCCTATTCCAGCTGTGAAACTTTTTATCGATCGAAAATCAGTTCAAAAGACTTCAGATGAAAATTGTACCCATGTTGAATCGATTGATACATCAAATTTCGAAAGTTGACTCCGAAGCTAGAAATAGGCTTTGTAAAATATGGTTGTTGAAATGTTTTGAAGTATTAAATCAATTGAATGCACACTCGGGCGTATACGCACTTTTTTTGTTATTTTTCCTTCTTTTGCCTTTCTTTGTGGTGATCCTCCTGGATACATGTTTCCGTAGTTCTAGACCTAGAAGATGAGACACAAGAATAAATAGTTCTTACATACAAATTAAATAAACAGTAATGTGAACTGGATGACCTTTTAAACTCACCTTTGACCTTTTAAGCTCAATTTGATTCCCTAAAACAATGAAACCTTAAAATTGATAAATTTTACGATGAGTTATTCAGGTATTCAATTTGCACTTAGTGTAGGTAAAGTTAAGGTTTAGTAGCAATAATTGAAACTATAAGGGGCTTGTTGAATTTAAGTGACCCTTGAGGCAACTTGGTCTAAACATTATAATTTTTGAATAGTCTATTAACTTTTGGAAAATATAGTTTATGTATGTTAACTTCAAAAGCAACTTCGTTGAATGATGCTTTGATATTGGTAGTTGATACTAGGGTGGACCCAAGATTTTTTTTTGATTTGTTTAATTTCTCTCTTCGCTGGGATAATACATTCTTATATATAAATATTTTTCCAAAATGTTTAAGTTGTCATTTATGGGCCGTGAGCAGCGAATTTTATATTTTGTTTTCATTTTAAAATAACAAAACAGGACTAATCTATGTATGCTAAAACATGTGACGTGTTTAAAAAAATCGTACTAGGCGTTTGGATCTGCAATAGTTATGTACCATTTTTTAGCTTCCATGCGATCAACCTGTCCTGCCCATGTGCCGAAAATATTTTTTAAAACTAACCAAATTTCCTAATGTTACGACTAAAATTTTTGAATAACAGCTGGCATCTAGTTGGCTATAAGTTCAAATTGAAATTAAAATGAATTTTCCAAAAAAAAAAAGTGCGTGGGACTGTGATGGCGTAAGTGGAGGTCTGGCTCTGGGTTCGATTCCCAGCCTTGTTCATCATATTTTTTCTTCTTTTTTTTTAATTTTTTAATTAATTTAAGAAATTGATTAATTTTTGAAAAATTTGTAATCCACGTCTTTTGAAAAATACTCATCAAACTTTGCAGAAGCAAATTAAAGTTTTTTTTTTTTGATTTCATGTTGGAAAATTAATTTTCAAGAACTACACTAAAACGACTTTATTAAATAATGGAGTTTTAACATTTAAAAAAAACTAAAGTATACCATTATAGCCTTTATTGTTTAATAATGAAATTAGGGGCCAAATGGTTTGAATAAAATAATTAATTATTTAGGAATCACCCTACTGGAGGTACATAAATAACATAAATGTGGAAAGTTATTTGTAAAATACAATTTGTCCCCAAAGGCTATAAAACTTAACTATTTGTAAATTATTTAAAGCCACAGCAAATATTTTATGGCACTTGGTTGCTGCTATACGTATGAGGCTGAGTATGTTTTTGCTTTGAATTAAAACAAAATACAAAGTGTTAAGCACACGAATATGGGAGGAATACAAATTTTATGAGCTACCTGTTGGGCTAAAATATTTGCTAAGCTATTCTTTGAGGCTATAAAAGGTAAATGTTTATAAATGCACGTATACGTACTACAAGATACCTACATATGTAATAACTCTTTGATTCTTTTGGTTGAATTGTAATAAAGATTTGGTCCTAAATCTCTAACACTAGATTAAATATAATTAAAAAAAAATAGCTATGTTATGTTTATTGTTTACCCCTAACTTATCCTGCATATTTTGGTATTCGTCCCATAATGTAATACATAAGTTAACCATTTTGTTAAAAAATCTGAATAAACAAATTGGTTAAAATTATCCAAGGATTTTCCTCTGGAAAACAATCCAAGTTAAACAAACGTCATTGTGACGGGTGTGTTCAGAAATATGATACATTTGGCATCCAAATTTCTTCGCGAATACAACGCGAATATTGTGTATCTTACTTTTTTTATCGATTCGAATGTGCCATTCCAATTTTGCTTTGGCTTGGGGGAGCGTTCTTAATTCAAAAATATATGACTGCATACTAGTTCTGCAATAGGTGTCAAAACTGCCAGGGTTGTCATTTTACTGCAATTGCTGTAAATCTAATGCATTTTTTTTATCAAAACAAAATAAAATCTACTGCACTCGATTTAATGACAAAAAATTCTCTTGTAGTTCTCCAAAATAAATACTACACCAAACCCAACACATGGTTTTCGCGGAATTATTGATTTTGGATGAAAACCGAATCGAAAAGAAAAGATTTCAAAATCAAATTTCATGTGTCTCGAAACTCTACTGCGAAGGTATTCGATCTACTGTGTTTTTTTGAAATTCAACCGCAAGCGGTTTTATGCGCGAAGTGGCAACACTAACTGCACTGTCTAATAGGATGTCCGTAGTGGTCTAATTGTATCAGGATCTTACTTCCTTTGTAACCTACCATAAGCTGTTCAGACCACAAGCTCTTCATTCTGTTGGTTTTAGAAAATTGCTTTTAGATTTGAAGGAAATTGCCTTTCAAGTCAAAAAAAAAGTACAGAAGAAAAATGTGAACATTTACGACACATTTATTTATCTTGAATAATTCCCTTAATTCGTATTCAATAAATAAATACTCCCTATTTAATATTGCGATTTGTATTTGTTGGAAAAAAAAGAACACACCTTAGAAGCAACAGAGTATGTGACAGTAATTTTACATCTTCAATTTGAAAAGAATAAACAATAATAATAATATGAAAGGTAAAATTCTTTCTTTATCAAGAACTTCTACATCATATTCGATACGAGACCTGAATTCATTAAAAATGATGATGACGATGATGGGGCGTGCCATCAGAACACAATTGAACTCAAATTGAATTTGGAATTGATATTCCGTGCGATGACTATATTTTGACTAAAATTTACTTTCGTCGTGTCTCGTGTTGTGTTGATGTTGATGTTGTCTCCCATCGCGTTGGTCGGCACGATTTTGTTGAATTAATCAAATAATCTCTGGATCTGATTTATCAACTTCTATTAATATATACATATGCATAATAAGTATGTATTGTGCATTTAATTCATTTGAATATGAATGTTTAATTAGAATATAATTCTGTTTCAAAATTCTCTTGAACAAGATTTTTTATATGAATCAAAATTTCTGCAGAAGCATAGATGATTTAATATAAGATTTTTATTTGGCTTTTTTAATGGTTCTCAGTTATTTTAAGTACAGCCTTGGTGTAAAAAAGTTTACCCAAATCGGACCACCGAAAGTCACTTTTTTCATAATTTATTCCGGTAACTCTGAAAAAACAACTTTACGCTTTGGTAGTTTTTTTCCTGGTACTATATTTGTTGAATTTAATCTTTAGTTTTAAAGGTCGGATAACTTATTTCTAGCAATACATTTTGTTCATGGTATGTTTTTGAATATATGTAGAATTTTTTGAAGAAGTTGTTGCAGAAAATTTTCTCCGAACAAAAACTGAAAAAAAAACTAGTAACTTAATTTCTAATTTTTTAAGTAAGGCTCATAGCGGAAAAATACTTAATCTATTGGCATAGTACATGAGCTTTTTTATGAAAATCTTTAAAAATATTTTCTTCCAATGCACAAAAATATATTTTCAGAAATGTGGCAACCCTTGAAACCATCTAAATAAAAAAACATTTAAAAAATCCAGATCTTTTTCTGAGCACATTACATGACTATTTTGAAATTATGGGTTTATCTCATAGGTTCAAATCATTTTTTATGTTAAAAAATAAATTCCAAATGCATTTATAGATAACGGACACATCTAAAAACAAATTTAAAACGAAGACCTAGTCAATGTTTTATGATATTGCAAGATATTTTTGGATTCGCTTCTTAAAGAACGAATCTAGTTTTCCGAAACAAGTATAAGAATTTGTTTCGACTAAGAAAAAAAAAGTTTCCAGAGAATTGGCAACACTGGAAAATATTTTAAAATATAGGTCCCGAAATCACCGCCGCAAAAGTGGGCTGGCCACGAGAGTGAGGCGAGACTTAATTTTTAAACCGAGACTTACAAAAAATCTCGCTGTTGTATGCATGAAAAAATATTTCAATATTGTGTTTTTAAAAAGAAAATTGAATATTTCAATGTATGTAAATACGTCTAGATCAAAGGTTTTTCTCACAAAAAAGGATAAATCGGAAAACATCATATTATCAAAGACAAAAAACAACTTAAAAAAGCTCAAAAAATGCGTTAGATGATAAATTGCTTTGTATATGAAAACTATAGTACTATCATGGCGAGTTTTTTTAGGGTTGCCCTGACCCTTGTGGTGGCGCTGCAAAATGTGAGGTGTAAAATTCGATTTTCGGAGTCTTTAAGCGTCGGAAATTGATGGTAGGGGCAAGAGGAGACTATTTTTTGGATTATTGCATCCAAAAAATATCAATAAATATCATTTAAAACCTCCATAAGCTCTCCGCAAAAAAAAAATCAAATTTTACACCTCACATTTTGCAGCGCCACCACCAGGACCTCTGCAACCCTAAAAAAACTCGCCATGATAGTACTATAGTTTTCATATACAAAGGAGCCAGTCAATGAAAAAAGCTCTTAAGCTTTTTCGATATGGAATGACCTCAGAAACTCATGGTTTTCTTCTGCGACGGTGATTTCGGGACACCCTGTATATTTTATTTCAACTGAATTTTGCTATACAAGCTTTTTCATCTCTCCTATTCTACTGGTCTCTTCCCGAGTGGATAGAAAACTACATTTGTCCAGCTTGTCCCTAAAAAAGGCTCTTACGTCCATTCTTTCTAAGGTCATGGAAACGCTGATTAACCATCAGCTTAAAAAATATCTCCAAGATCGAAAGCTTCTTAATGACCGGCAGTACGGCTTTCGCAGCAATAGGTCCACTGGTGATCTAATGGTATATCTCACCGAACAGTGGCACAAATATTTACATCGTTTTGGAGAAAGTAAGATTATTGCACTTGATATTTCTAAAGCGTTTGATAGAGTTTGGCATCAAGCTCTCTTATCGAAAATGCGTGCATTTGGAATCGATGAATCTCTTCTTCATTGGATTAGAAATTACCTTTCGGACCGCTCAATACAAGTTGTATTGGATGGTTTCAAGTCTATTATCCATAAAATAAACGCTGAGCCCAGGACTCTCTTCCTTATTTTCATGAATGATCTTTTATCTGAAACTTCTAATCCATTAAATTGTTTTGCCAATCTCAGCTTTTCATATTCGTTCTCAGATTTCCATCCCTGTTCTTCGGATGTAGAATTAGAACAGCAGCGTATGATAAGCTCATTAAATTCTGATCTTGAAAGCATTGTCCAATGGGGATAATCAAAAACCGCGTAGAATTTAATGCCTCCAAAACCCAATGCTGCTTACTGTCGTTAAAGCGAAACGCACCTCCCATGCCGCTATCCATGAGTGGCACTTGCATCAAGGAAACTGAACACCTTTCAGTTCTCGGTATGTGCATCACAGACCATCTTCTGTGGAATGATCACATATTCGATGTCACCAAAAACGCTGCTAAATGTTTAGGGTTCCTTCGGCGATGTAAGAAATTTTTCTCTTCTTCTGATCTGGCTATTATCTATAAAGCCTTCATTTGCCCAAAGCTTGAGTACAACTGGCATATCTGGGCGGGTGCTCCAATCACACATCTAAATCTTTTGTACAGAATACAAAATAGAGCGATGAAATTGATTAGTGAAAGAAATATAACAGAAATGTTCCCTTCACTGGAACATCGTCGTAACGTTTCTTGTCTTTCACTTTTTTACCGCTACTTCCACAAGCATTGTTCTAGCGAAATAGCCAGTTGCATTCCTCCCCTAAAGCAATTCCACCGTAATACTCGCACTGCAAGGAATGCCCATCAATTCACCCTTGAGCCCAACTTCGGACGCACTGTTAAGTACGGAGAATCTTTCTTTAGCCGCACCACTCGAATGTGGAATGCCTTGCCAGGCTCGATTTTCCCTACCCATTTCGATGCTCAGACATTCAAAGGGTAGTCATATCCCCTTGAGTGCGCGCTTAATAAAAAAAAAAAAAAAAAAAAAACAGGTAAAAAGGACAAATTCTGGCAAAATCATTGTCATTGATAGGCGTGTAGGCATTTTTTTTTCATTAATGTTACGTGATAAAAAAAAAATCCTCAATGATACCTGAAAAGTAACACTATAATTTTTGAATATATATGTTTGATGATTTGATTTGACATTTGAACTGGTTTGAACTAATAATATAATGAAATAAAGAACAGTATGCATGTGGTTTCAGATACTGTACAATATAAGCCCTAAGCAATCCTTTCAACTGTGTTGATACTAATCATGAAATTAAGTTTGAAATAAATACCTAAATTAAGCTTTTTAGTACATCTATATGCACTTCTTTTTTATATACACTGCATATACAAAAAAGCTGTTTATTTTTGAAAGTTTTGATAAGTTCTCTTCAGACAAAAAAACAATTCTAAAAAAAAGCTTTTAAAAGCAATATATAAAAAAAGAGAAGCTCTAAAGTGCCAAAGCTATTTAACAATTTTAATCTTAAAGTTTACCTTAATGACAAGCTCTTAATTTTAGCAGCAATATTATTTTTGTTTGAAAGTTTTCCCTTAGACTTAAAAATATTAAGCTCTATGTATAAATGGTTAAGGTCTATACTAAGCTTCCTTAAGTGAGTATGTCGATGTCGATGTCAAGAAGATTTTTCATTTTGATTAACAACAACAAGAAATATTTTGTAATTCGGTTGAAACCAATCCATTTAGGTAGAAAAAAAATTGGACTATTTCAATTGTATATAAATAACTTTTAAATATTAATTATAAATTAAATAAGTTTTAACATTAACTTTAAATTCACTTTTAGGTAAGTTACTTGTTACCAGCAGCACTGGTTAGCACATCATCTTTATTTAATCATCTTTAATAAGTTGTAAGTAATTTATACATATTATTATTATTATTTCTTTATTTTGTTACATATAGCAGACATTTTTTTTAAATGAAACATTTATAATTTAACTTATAATTCAACCACGCCGTAAGAAACCTCTATGCCATTTGACATTGGGTCTTTTGCGGTAAAACACGTTATCAAAAGCAAAAAATATTCTTCCAAAGTTAAGGCATGATGCCTTAAAATAAGTATTTTGGTTTCAATAAATGGGTTTAAATTTAACATGTTTTTAAACCTCCGGTTAAACTAAAGTGTCATTTTTGCGTCATAATTTTTTTTTCTTATTTGTTGACATTCGTATCAGAGGAATGAGGCAATCTAAATTTTAATTGTAATTTCCCTAAAATTTCCCTTTTTTACATTGGTAATATCAATATTTATAAAAGGCTCATAAAATTGAGAGGAAGTTTTAATAAAACCGATTTTGGGGATTTTTTATTAAATAGGTAACTTTCTGATGATTTTTTGGAATTATTTTTATTTTATTGCCTTTTGTGAAAATTGGGCAGTAACTGCCAAAATTCGGTTTTTCAAAGTTTTGTATTCCAAAAAAATTGTTTTTCAAATTATGCTAAACTATAATTTTGTAATTCAAAATTGGAAATCGCAAAAAACTGTTTTCCTTAATTCTGATAATAATGAATCTGTAAAAAATATTTTTATAATGGCAAAATGTGCTCAATATTCACAGAAACATTTACAAATTTGTGAGTTAAAGCATTGAGAACAGTGGTGGCGTTAATAATATTTTTTTTTAACATATTATTAAACTTCAATCAATCCAAAATCTAATTAAGTAAGGATTTTAGACGGCAAATCGCATTTTTCTATAAAAAAAATTCAGATAAAAATCACATAATTGTAAAAAAAAAATCGGATAAAATAATTTTGGAATAAGTTTTCTGGATTTTCAGAATTTTGGAACACTGAAAAAATAGAATAATTGATTGCAGAATTATATCCACGCAGAATTTTGTACTTAAATATAGAATTTTGGTCAATTTTTTAATACACAACAATAACCTTAAATGTGATTATATTTTAACCACTCAACTGAAAAAATTGTATTGGACACATTTTCAGAATTGGGGAAACATTTTACACATTCAGAAGTAATTTTTAAAATAAAATTAAATTTCTTCACTTAATTAATAAACATTAAGCACAACGCTGATTGAATGATGACCTGATGTACTGAAACATAGGTTGGCAGCTCAAAAAGATTTACATTTTTTTTTTAAGTAATGTTATTAATTTTTTTTCGAAATTTTTTCTTTAATATTTTTTTTTATTTCATCTTTTGAGAAAGACAATTAATTTTTGACCAAATTTTACTCACTTTGCGATTTTCTTTTAATAACTTTTTTTTAACCAATTATTTTGTTTGGCATTTTTAACATTTGTTTTGGACAAAACTTTTTTTCCACAATTTGTATTTAAACAATTTTAATTGTCACGGTTGTTCCTTGACAATAATTTTTGTTAACCATTTTTTTTCTATTGTTGTCGTTGACAATTTTTTATTGAATAAAATATATTTTGATAAAACCAATTTTTGCGGACGAATATTTTAATACATTTATCTTTTATTTTATTATAATCTGCAAAATACTTTTATCACAAAAAATGTTGGCGTGAAAACGTAAAAGTTAGTTCACTAAGGTGCCCTGCAACCAAAAAGATTTGGATAGTTTTACGAAGAAACATCTTTATAGTCCATAAGTTTTGGATAGTCATAATTCAAAAAATTCTGCCACATTAGGTGAATATGTTCAATGCGGTGAGAAATTGATTTCAAGATAATTTAATTTTTCACACAATACAAAAAATTAAATTCAAATTAAATAAAATTTCTTATAGCAAATATAAAACTAATGAAAATTGTTTAAAGACCTCTTGATTCTGTTCTAATTTATTTCAACAATAACGTGGTCAGCAAAATGATAAAAATGATAAGCATATTAATTTGTCAGTTATTTTTATAGCAAAAACAAACTGAAAATAAAAGAACTCAAGTTTTTGAAGTTCCCTAATAAGCTTTTGACTTTTATTTTACTAACGGCTCCGCCAAATAACTTTTTTTTTTTTGAAAATGCTTTAAAAAAAAACTTCTGAACATTTTCTCAAATTTCTTTTTTTATTTGAAAGTACAATCCTTCCGGTTAATAATGGAAAATATTTTCATTTAAATGGCTGCCTCGGCTGGCCATGCAGTAGATAGCCTACACGATCGGTCCAATTTTTAAGCACACTATCAATTGTGTGCAGCTGTATTTCACCAATGGCTTCACGAATATTGTCCTTTAAAACGTCAATTGTTTCTGGCTTGTCGGCGTAACACTTATTTTTTTTGGCACCCCACAAACGGTGTCAAATCGCTTCATCAATGAGCTTCATCTGAAAAGATGATTTTTTTGGCAAATCAGCATCTTCTCTAAGTCGATCGCAGGCCCACTTAGCGAAGCGAAAACGCGTTGGATGATCAGTTGGCTTCAACTCCTAAACCAATTGGACTTTGTATGGCTTCATATCAAGGTCTTTATGTAAAATTCGTCTCAATGATGTCTCCGAAATGTTCAATTATTGAGAACGATAGTGAATTGATGTTGATGGCGCTTGACGCACACGCGTTGTTCAAGCGTATACACAACCATATTCGTTCAGCGAAAGGATAAAACTAATTATGACATGAGCTAGGTGTTATCATTCACGAAATAAGCACTAGTTGAAAAAAAAGTTAGATGGCGGACTCTTTATTAATAATTAAATGAATCCGCACTCAAATTTCAAGAGCGTGGTCTGCTATTTCATTAAAATCACTATTGTAGTTTTAGAGGGAATAAATATGTGAGATACCAGTGTTGAATGAATCGACTCAGTCCGCATTCTTGACTTAAAACAATTTTTGAACTACTACCTCGTATTTTAAACGTATCTTTTTTTTTTTGGCTGTAATTTCTAGCTCTATAGTTGTGTTTTTGTTTTGCCGTTATAGACCAAACCCCATACATTGTATATTATACATTCTCCTTTTAAATAAGTTTCCCAAAACAGATAACACTTTTTTTTTGTTTCAAAATAAAGTTCTCATCACACCAATAAACATAATAATAAGCAACTCATATAACATTATCTCTAATCTCTCCAATCAACAAATGTCTCATAAAACCCCACAAAAATGAAATCATCCATCCAAAGAAGATTTTCATTCACATTATTGTTGTTGTTCTTCTTAAAACAAACCAAAAAAAAATTGACAGTGAATGAATGAAATCCGTATGTTCCAGTAACCGACAAAAGAAGCCTCCTCATATCGATTGTCAAAAAAAAACTATCCTTCTGGAATTATTTAAAAGAGCAATAAAGGGCCCATCCCCATCTCCGACCAACCGACCCAACCCGACCCGACCAACATCGACATCGGCATCCTTTTGCCTCATCAACATCATCATCATTGGCATCGTCGTCGTCGTCATTATCATCACCATCATTTCCAAGTGATTTCATTTTGAGGCTGAATAAAACGACACTAAATAAAAAAAAAAACTTCCATACTTCATTTTTCGTTTATGTGTTTGACATTGGTTTTACACTGTTATAAATCCAAATGGCAGGATGGACAGGACATCTCTCTCTCTCTAGTGAGTGTGTCTTTAGCACCAATAGAATTTTAACATTTCCAATAACGCTCGCTGGACCAAAATGCCAAGTAATAATGTGTAACCTGATTCTATCGCTCCATGCTCAGCAAAAACGGAGTCGTTTAGTCGTTGAATAAACGATTAGCAGGATATTATGAAAAATAATCCTGGCCCCACATATCTCGTTCTGAATCTCTCTGTGTATCTGGTATTTTTTTTCTGATTTTTTAATGTGCCAAAGGACGAGGACGAGGACGAATTGGAGATGTGGATTCCATCGAATGTGAATTTGTTTTTTTTTTTTTTTATTTTTCTCAAAAGCGATTTGTTTGCATTGATGGGAATTCATCAACGCCTCTTTAAATAAATATTTATATGCACTCACTCATCTGCAGATAAAGTGTTGATTTAGAAATACCGTCTGTATGACATTATTTAGTTTTAATCCTTGATGGGGCTAGAGGAATAGGGCTTTTGTTGTTTAGTCATGTTTATGCATTTGTGGAGAAGTGCTTTTGGATTAAATGCATTTTGAGAGTGTTATTGTTGGTTTGGTATATACCATCAGGCATCAGGGTGTTCTCGAAGGGTTTCTCTGCATTTTATCTATAAATAATATAGAGAAACAAGCAGAGGAGTAAAAGGATTTTGCATTTATAATCTGCTTAATAAGAATTTGTATTTATTAGGATAGTTGTTTGCAAAGCTTTAGGTTTAAGCCAAAAGCATGCGACTTTCACAAACAAGCACAATAATATTATACATTGGATATTATAGAGAAAGTTGCTTTATCTTTCCCTGACCAGCCTTCTGGTTATTATTATGTGGAACAAATTGTGACTTTTCTTCCAGTATTTCTATAACAGGACACACAAGAACAATAAGAACAAAAAAAATTATGTGGTTTAGAATTTAAGTATTTTAAGATGGAATAAAGTTGTGTGGGGAAATATTCAATTTAGATTGTGAATATTCATGATGATGCACCGACATTTTGGCCTTTAATTCTAATGGAAAATAAATAAAATGCACTATTAAATCGCATGAGCTTGCTCGCTTGTAAAGTTTTAGAACATTTAACGTGGTTTAGTTTATTTAAACGCAAATGCTTCATTTTTAATTTAAAAGTAGAAAAGATTCTTAAGCACCCATTAAAAATGTGTAAGGCATCATTTACTCATGCGTTACGCAGTGTATTCCAAGAGAAAATTCTGGTGCAAGTTCTGGCAATCAAAGAAACTCTATCAAGGCTGAGAGAACACGCGACATCAAAATCGGATATAGGCAGTGCCGGCTTGGAGGGACTGACACCCCGGGCAAGGATCTTATGGCGCCCACTTAAGGAAATCAAACGCCGGCACTGTTCAACATTCACCTATTCTGGCATTTCGTGAAATTGTAAAACCTACGAACTTGCCAGAAATGGAACTCTGAAACATATTTTGCCTAACAAGGTAAGCATAGCTTGTTCCAATCGCTACGTGTAAACTTCTTCCACATTCCTAACTACCAACGAAGTCTGGCTATCGCTGGATCCTAGGTGTTCTAATTGCTTGTTATCAATCACTGAGTAGATAAATAATTAGCTCCGTTATAGGTGTCCTAAACACTATCCTTCAAGTGAACACGTCACAAGACGTGGCGTATTCTCAAACGACTTCTTCAGGAGCTGCATGGATGAAGAACACGGGTAGACCTCTTTACCTCTTTACTGCACATGCCCTGCTCTCTCGCAGAGGCGTAGACTCCGATTGGAAGACCTCTATTTCAGGGACCTAAGTGATCTTTCTAATATTGGCATTTATTGTCTCGCTCACTTGGTTCAAAAGCTCCGAATGGTTTTCGTAATGAGGACAATCTCCTTATTCTTCTAGTATGGTATCCGTATCACAATTGTTCTGAGAGTGTCAGTTGTTTTTCTGACAGTCACGTCAACCTAACCTGACCTACGCATGCATTACGCATCTTTCACGAATCTGTTAAAAACCCATTACACACGTGTTGATTGGAATTTAGGATGACCCGACCGGGGGACTATAACTGAACACTAAAAAACTACGACAGCACTTCGTATATTGTGATGAAGTTATTGTTTTTTATTTTTAACTAAGGTGTTTAAGCAAATATTTTTCTAAATGTATTTATCATCTCAAAATATTGAAAAAAAATCTCAAATTTGTGTTTTTGTTTTTATGAGGTTATTTCGTTCACAATTTCTAAATTAGTTCCCAAACCGCATTTCCCATAAAAACTCACATTTCCAAATTTCAGCCAAATTCTCGGAAATTCAATTGTGAATCAGCCTCATAAATGAATTTGAAATTGGAAATAAAAATTGTACTTAATAACATAAAATTTTGAAAAAAAAAACTGGTCTCAACAAAAAATAATTAAGTTTTTTTTTTGAAATTTTGAAATTTTGAAATTATATTTTAAAAACTCTTTGTTCAAATGCGCTTATTTTTTCCGTGACTTGATATGACTTAAACGCCCTAGCCTAATGCCGTGAATTTGTAGGGGAAACAAACATGTTATTACTTTGACTTTTATATTTTATTTAAAACTGGTTTTCAAACTACCCATATGAAACCCATATAAAAAATGTTTCAAGGTTATAGCTACCGAAATTCATCAAATAAAACTCACATACAAATAATTTGTATTGTTTTAACTATTTTAGCAATAGTTATCACTTTAACCAAAAAATTATTTTAGACCTTTTTTTAGAGCTTACAAAGTACCATTCCTTTCGAATGGCTTGTATCTAAGGTACTTTATTTTTGTAATATTGAGAGTTTCAATTTGATTTGCCTAAGGAACTAAAGTGATTAATTTAAAGAAAATATCTTTTTTTTTATGAAATATTTTGTGGTGATGGTTAATTTTTTTTTTACTTTCCATGATAATGCTGCAAGGCACTCATTAAATTTGGAATGTTTGCTATTTAAAATCAAAAAAAAAAAAAAAAAAAACAGAATTTCTAATCAAAAATATTAAAAAGAAAAGTTGAGAAAGTTATTAAAAGTTGAAATCAAAATTTTTTTCACTCATCATTAAACAGATAAGTTTACGCTGGAGAATTGTTGCTTGGTTAGAGTAGTAATGGATGCGGTTACGTCCGCCATCCTGTGTAATAACTGTATAGTAAAAATACATAATTTAAAAGGGGACAGTGTTAAAAAAAAACATGGTCAGACGTAAGAGAATGATTTTTCGCTGTTGTTAGATTACACTAATATTAAACGAGGTATTTACCAATGTATGTCAATGTTAGATCTAAGTTGTCTCATGTTCTGAAGTCTTCTTACTTCGTTTGATACCTTTTGTATATTTTGAAAAAAAACCGTTGAGAATAATAGGAAAAAAAACATTAAATGAAGTTATGGGTAGCGATTTTTGTCTAAGATCTGCATCAAAAATACAATTTTTCTCATTAAAATACCATAACCAACGCATTCAGATATCAACTAAATGACTAGAAAAAATCGGTTTTCAGTTAGGTTGGGAAAGGCTTGAAAATATTCTTAGTTGAAAACTAGGGTCCAGGTACAAATTCTGGTTTCATAAAACAATTTTAAATAGTACATTCAAAAGATTACATTAATATTTGAATGCTTTTGAAATTTAAAAAAAAAAATTTCATTGATTCCAATCTGGAAGTCTTATTTCGATGTGGTTAATGCTTATCAAAAATTATTGTGGATATTAAAAAAATGGCGGTCTAAATTGTAATATTGCAAATAAAAGACAAGGTATATTTGAATCATACGATAAACAAAGTGCGTACCGCGCTAGAAATATAAAAAGAGGCTGGGTGCAACCCACACTGATAACTTTCCATTTGTGATCTTGAAAAATTTATATTTATTTTTTTTCAAATAACCAAATTTTCTGCGAAACAAACTTTAGCTGTTAAATTCAAACAATCATTATTTTAAGATTGAAAAGCATTTTAATTATGTAAAGAGATTTACGAAATGCCCTTATATTATAGAGATTAAATACCTAATGGCAAAATCAATATCATTGCTCGTTCTCAAGATATTCGAGTCGAAAAACCAATTTTACCACTTTTTAGTTTATTTTTTTTTATATTTTTTGTCAAAAACTGTCAATTAGATATTTGTCAAAATTTGACCTTTCATAAAAAATTGTACTATGTATAAAATAAAATATTTTAGAAGGCACAATCGTTGTTCGTTCTCAGGATATTTGAGCTGAAATACAATTGTAACTACTTTTCTTTAGAATTTTTAACAGTTTTTGATTTTTTGTTAAAAAACTGCCCATTCAATATTTGTCAAAATTTTATTAGTTGCTAACAGTTATGTTATGTCAATATCGTTACCCGTTTTTGAGAAATTTGAGTCGAAAGACAATTTATACCAAATTTTGGTAGAATTTTTTGTAGTTTTAATTTTTTTTGTAAAAAAATGTCCATTGAATTTTTTTAAAATTTTCACCAGTAGTCAAAAACAACATTTTTCGTAAAATAAAATTGTTTTAAAGTTAATATCGTTTTTCCATCTAAGAATATTCGAGTTATAAAAATTTTTTTTTAGTTTTTTTTGATATTTAAAAATAACGGTATATTGATTTTTTTCAATAGCATTATTTGTTTGTGAGATATTTGAGCCCAACCAAAATTTTTACTTCTTTTTTAAACTGCTATAATAAAAAAACAACTGATTGAATATTATTAAAAGCCCTTTCAGCTTCTTTCGAAGTTATTATTTGTAAAACAAAATTTATTACAAGTCGATATCTCTACTCGTTCTTGAGATATCGACGACGAAAAATGGTACCAGAACGTACTTACGTACGAACGTACGTACACACGCACACACAGACATCTCTCTAAAAAGGATTGATATAGGCTCTAGGGACCTTGAAACGTCGAGAAATGTCGAAAATTTCAATTTGACAAATCGGACCGATTACAATAACTCCCTATGGGAAGTTAAAAAAGGTTCAGAAAATTGCAGGGAAAACGCCAACATGATTTTGATAATTTGTATGTCAATAAAAATTCACGGCCTCTTTTTGAAAAATCCAAATTTAAAAAAAAAAATTGAAAAATCAAAAAAAAAATTGAAAATTTTGATAAACATTTAAAAATTTTCTTCATATAAAAAATAAATAATTGCGATAATAATGTTAAATTTAAAATTATTATTATAAACGGTAATAACACAAAAAAAACTGTATTAAAATTATTTCTGGAGTTTTCAAGAAAACTACTGGCGTTTTAACGGTTTTTAACACTTATTTGGTAGGTACCGTTATTTTTTATATTAATTTCTATATTTAAAATATTCTGTATTTTAAAATACAAATAAATAATTTTTTTTGCAAAATTAAAAATAATTGAATTTTTTCATTAAAATTTATGAATTGTTTTTGAGAAAATAAAGATTTTTCAAAAAAGAATATTAATAAAATGTACCGTTGTTTTCAGTCTTGAAAACGAATTAATGAAAAAATACCCTGGGAAACGTCAAAAAAACGATGTATCTAAATGTAGTTTAACGAAAACCAACCAGCAACCACCCGTTTATAATGTAGTACACCTGATAAGTAGACTGACAGACAGACAGAAATGGGAGATCAAATTTTTTCGTCTTTCTTATTACAATACCGTCAGTTTGACTGATATCTCAAGTTGAGACTTGAGAGATAGTGAGAATATTTGCAAGTAGAATCTAAGGTTTAAAGCAGAAAGGAAATTCCAATTTCTTAAATCATTAAAACTAATTGAAATAATTGGGAAACGTTTTATTAAAACTAAACGTAAACTGTTAGAAAACGTTTAATTTTTTTTCATTGCTAGCAGCCCTTTAAAATGCATGAAACATCCACTATTTAATCCCATAATTTTTTCACAGAATTTATATCAAAGCCAGATTAGAAGAGAAACAAATTTCTTTGACAAAGAAAACTCAAATACTTAAATGCGGAAATCAGAACTTATAAATGGTGCAAAATACAATCAATATCTGCTTTTTCTTCTAAATGCGAGATATTAGTTTGGAAGATTTCAGTTGACATTTGCGAGATTTTTAAGAGGGAGTTGTAAGGCGAGTTTCAAAAATACAAATGATAAGAATAAGAAAAAGAATTGGAAACAAAACAGAGCCCTACGGCATACCCGCATTTGTTTAAAAAGATTTGTACCACTGACTGTTCTTTAAGATATGCCATCAGGTTACCATTGAACCAATTAGTATGAAAATCATATATTCTGAGTTCATTTCCAAAAACTTACGTACAAGAAATTGGACAGCGGATGGAGGGTGAAGAAGATTTTTTTATGGATGGGTTGAACAAATGTTGTTTTCTCTCCACTTGGAAAAAGACTTGCAGAATGAGGAATGGAACTAAGGCCGCGATCGAACAATTTAATTAGGCAGCACGAGCTGTCAATAAAAAAAAAACTAAGCCACGAGCGATAAAACGGTTTTTCGACTACGATCTTATTTCAGTATGAAAAATTTTACGAAAAATCAAATCAAGCTGCGCGAAAAAAACAGCGACTTCGCGTCATACGAAATCCATCGTGGGATTATTTCACTCAACCCGGTAGAATAGAAGATAAGAAGTTCATCGTAGGAGAATACCTCTACAAAACGAAGTGATACTATCCAGACCCAGTGAATTTTTGATTTTCAAGATCTCCAAGGACTCTCTAATTAATTATAATTTCTAATAATAACATTGATTTAATTTTTTTAAACATTAAAGAAAGAATACCAAAATAATAAATATTTTATATCGAAAAGCTCTATTTTAACAAAATGAACAAAAGTTCAATTGCAAAACCAAGAATGAAAGAAAAAAGCTCTCTTTAAACAGCTCTAGAATATTTTTATTCATTTCCACCAGACAAAACACAAACACTACCCATCTCAGTCTTCCTCATTTGATTTTACCTCCTATTTATAGAAAATGCAAAAAAATATCCCTTATTCAATGATGATGGCGAAAATGAACCGAAAAACAGACAGACAGTTTTATATTTAAAATTTTATACCACGAGAAGCACATCAGCGTGCGTGTTAACAATTTCCCCACCATTAACATCAACACATCACCAACAAAAAAGGATATTCTTCGGCCAGATTCATTCTAGGTTTTTGGTAGCTAGGTATATATTGCCGGTGTTGCGTATTGGCTAGGAAAATTCCTAGGGCATTCACTCTCACATTGAGTAGGTCTCTAGGTGAACAAACATAAAATCCATCGTTCCTGAGAAAATTTTTTAGGCAAGTCCTGTCAGTTTCCTGTTATACCTAGCTCTGGTTGGTAGTCTTACCATTTTTTGTGAGATAAACTTCTTTCTATATACATTCTAAATTCTATAAAACAAAGGTTTACTCTCTGTATTTAGTCTCTCTTTTTTCTCTCTGTTTCTTGTCGGTTGTTGTCAGTTGAACGGCGCTATCGCGTTTCTCTGAGAATTTATTTCTCTATTTGAAAAAAAAAAAAAAAATACTCGTATATATGAGAAATGTAAAATTCTGCACGACACAGAGGACATTCAGAGAAATTGTTGAATAACAAAAATTTTGAGGGTGCACATTTGGCTGCTGCTCCACTCCTTGCACTTGTCTCAATTGGAGCGCGAGTGAAGCACCATTCGACCATCAAACAGACCCGCTGCCTGCCTGCCTGCTTAACCACACAAACGCTGGCACTCTCACTTTTTTCCTCCTGTGTGACGATGATGATGTGTACTCTATAACATCACTAGCACTAGCACCTCACATGGTAAAAGGATATTTAATTTTCTCCGCTTTTTGAACCGAGATTTCTGAGTGCTGCTTCGTTTGTCCACCAACGAGCACAGAAATTAACAAATTAAACGACGAATCCTCAGCCGGAAAAAAGGCGCAGCCACGTCAAAGGTGAATAAGTTAAAACAGTAAAGTTGACTTGACACGGGTGTGTTTTTTTTTTTTAGCTGATTGTTAGTGCCAACGATAACGAGACTAAGACCACGGCCACGAAAGAATAGGAACAGGAAAACCCGAATGTCCTTACACTAGCAAGCAGGTGTTATGCAAGAAGGTCCTGTGTCTTTTACAACAAACAATGGACGCTGTGTTATTCTAGGGAAATAACCAACAACAACAACATAAAAATTATATCAACCAAAAGGGATATAAAATCGGGAAATAGTGAATTGTGCGCGGTGGTATTTCTGTCCCAACAAATGTTTACATAACATTCATTTTGTAAAGTGATTTTCGTTCGGTACGCGTTCGTTCTCGAACTGTTCTATTTTATTCGTGATATCCTCGAGAGAGTCGTGGTGTGTGCTGTCCGTTTTTCTTTTATCATAAAGGTAAGTAAGTTCTACAAAATAAAAATAAATTAATGTTTTGACACCCCGCCGAGTATACCATTGTGTGACAAACCTTCCTCCTCAACTACTGCCCATCCGCCCTATCTCTTGTCTGTCTACCACAAGAGAAGGCGTTGTTTTTGCTTTCAATGCCATGAAATGTGTTTTTTTTTTTTTTGTATACATAATAACTGGTAAACCTGATCATTAAAAATTAAGTACTTCTTCATGTGGCAGTAGCGCAGCAGTGAAGCATTCCACAATTATTATTATAAGAAGTACCTACTCCACGAAGAGTTCGTTCATATTAAAAAATAAAGGAATGATAAATGGATGGTAAAGTGGACATTGGAAGGTTATGAAATAAAAATCGGATTCACCGGAAACCACATACTGACATTTTGTTGCATAATTTGAGACTTTTCAAATATCCACTCTATATTATAGGCATGCAGACAGAGATGAGATGCCCTAGTTAGAAGAGTAGGTATTTCAATACTACTTTCTTTCTTATGGTTTTTTTTTTATTTTTTTTTTTTTTTGATTTGCTACTTTTGATTTTTTAAGTATTTTTTGAAATAGCTCTGCATAATTTCTAAGTGGAAGAGTTCTTTAAGTGACCTTATTTTATTACAAAACTAATATTTAATTTAATAGTTTTTTGTTATAGAGTCTTTTGTATAAAGATTGAGAATATTAAATTAGAAAAACATGTTTTTGGTAAATAAGGGGGTTTTCGTATTTTGTTCACTTTGTACACTATGGCGTATACGTAACACAATAAAGAAGTTTGAAAAATTTAATATTACATTTGATTTTAATAAATTTATTTGGTTTTTAATGGAATAAGTATAAACAGTTTTCAAAATATATATTGCAACATAACTGTGTAGGGATATGAGAGTGAGTGTAAAATCGATTGCAGTTTTGTTTAAATAGCTGCAAAAAAAAATTCTCTTAATACATTTTGGAGGGATAGCTTGAGAGGCAAAGTCAAAAAGAATAAATTCTTAGAAAATTCTTTACTTTTAAGTATATAGAGCTCTTGTTTAAATTTCAGTTTTCGAACTTAAAAACTCAAATAGAAGATTTATTTATTTATTTAGATAGAAATTTATAAAAATATTTTTATACAATATTTTGAAACATTAAGATAAATAACATTAACAAAAATCTATGAACACCATAATTTGTTCTATTAAAGCTTTCATTAAAAAAATCTATAGATAACTGTTCATTTATGAGTCATTTATAAAATAAAAATTATCAACTCTTTGTAGCGGTAAAAGATTTAAGAGCGGCGCACGTTTGGATACATTGGCATTTTGGTACATTTAGTTCCGTGTCATTGAAGTCAAACCACAAGGAAGCACTATTCATATCTTCTTGCAATCAAGGGCAGTGATTTTTTTTTTTGTAAGACAGAAGGATCTTAGCGCCGTCGGCGAACAAAAGAAGATTTGAGTGTTAAGTTGCATTTTGTAAGTAATTAATAAATAACAAAAATAAAAGTGGACATAAATGACTTCCTTGTGGGACGCCCAAATGAACAATTCTTGCAAAAACGCTCGTTTTACCCATATTGCTATTTGGATGCGACATTTTTAATAGCTGTGATTCTATTCATAAAAGAAAAATAAACGTTGCATATACGTACAAAAGTATTGCTCGATATATCTATGGATTGAAAAATTACGACCATATTTCTCACTTCTCTCAACTCATAAATGGGGTAACACTTGGAAATTTTCGCTGCTTCATAGTGTTACGCAAGCGCATCAACCGATGTAACTTTATAACAGGATTCGTATGCCGTGGTCTATAAGAACTTATGATTTAATGCCAGTACGGTGTAAGTATTTGGTATCAGAAAGACAATTTTTTGTGTTCTCAGTTTGTCTGTGGAATTCTCTTCCCAATATGCTTCGGATGAAGCATTTAGGATGAGACTTAGGAAGTATCTGGAGGGCCTTTGATAATGATAGGATGAGTGAATGTATTTTGATGCTTGCGCTATTTTATAAGATATTGTATCTTAATGTGTTAGGCAATTCCCTATATGTAAATAAAAATAAATTGAAAATTAATGGTATTCTTTTTGATGTTTTTACTACAATCTGCCACATAAATAAGATTCTAGCCAAAATAAAAACCAATTTGAGAGCACAACGGTTCCTTACTTTTTGATAAGTAAGGTATGTATGGTTTAAGTGACGTCAGTCTGGATTTCATAAACATAATACTAACCGAATAATAGTAATTATTAATTTTTACTTTTAACAATAGGTAATATAAATGAATAGAGAATTTTTATAAATTTGCTATAAAATATAAAAACTGGCAGAAATAGCTATACTTTATTTAAACCTTCAGGTTTACAACGTTTGATTTAAATTTGATAGGTAAATTGAATATTGAAAAAAATCTGTTACATTTTTAAGTTAGAAAGTTCAAATAGGGGGATATAGAACCTCCACCTGTGCAATTTTTTTCTTGATTCAATTCAAGTCGTTACTTTTTGTTGCATCTTCTGTACAACTCTTTTACAGCAATTAAATAAAAGTAAATAGTAAGATCGAGAGGTTTTTATTTTTTTCTTTTTTTTTATCTCGGCTTTATTTCACTCGGTATTAGTTCCATCCCCAATTCCTCATAAATCGTCACACTATCCTTCTTTTGTTATCCCGGTTCGGCTTTTGATTTTTTCGTTTTAAAATTTACTGTGACATATGTATTACAAAAAAAAGTTATTGTTCGTATTGGTTTGATATATTTCAATTTAATTGCCATCAGTAGTGTATTTGGTTAGCTAATGTGCTTAACCTTTGAAACGGCGATGTATAGATATTCATTCTGTGCACTATGGCGTATACGTAACATAATTGGATTTAAACTTAATATGTTAAAAAATACAAATCAAATAAATGTGAAACCGATAGATAACATTTTGATGTTATAAAGATTTTTTTTGTAATATTTTTTAGTAGTTTTTGTATGGTGAAAAATATAAATATTTTGACAACTATCATGCTACACAATAAACAAAATCCAGGAATTATTTACCAAATCCATATAAAGTTCTTTTTGAATTACGTTATAAAGACTTTTTTTTCTTTGCGCTAAGAAAATGTACTTACCTACCTATACCTATCTTGAATAAAACTTTATGTTTTTTTGTTAACAAATATTTGCATGTTTTGGTCGATTGCTGCAATAATAACACGCACACAGGAATTGAAAGTTGCAAGTCCTGTTTTTTCATGGAATGTTGCGCCATTTTATTTTATTTTATTTTATTATTTTATTTTTTATTTATTTTATAATACTTGCAATAGTTTTTAAAAGAACAAAGTTTACTACCACCTATTTAAATTTTTCGAATTTTAAGTTTTTTTTTGTAACGGCATCTTGTAAAAACAGCATTTTAATGCTTTAAATAGGTTTTACATTTCTACATCTTTTTTTAATTAAAAAAAATACATTTAAACTAGGGTTTGAGGTCGAAAACATTTATAACAGGTTGAACTTTGCAATTTATAGCTCGTTAAAGTTTAAAGCATGAGATACAAAAGTTTGAAGTTTAAAAAAAATTCGTGTCAAAGTTTCTAGACATTTGTTTTTTTTTTTCATGTTTTGTCATAAGAAAATAATAACACTAACAAAATTTTAATGCAAAATTGTTCTTAAGATCCCCTTAAGTTCCTGCACTCATTGTATCCCTTTTGAAATTATGTCAATGCCAATATAACTAGAGGGCTCCGCGAAATTAGGCCCCAGGAAATAAGGCCCCACAAAAAAACGAAATAAGGCCCCAAAAAAAAGTACACAAAACAACAACAACAAAATTTCTCAAATTTTGGGGCCTTTTTTAATTTTTTTTTGGGGCTTAATTTCATTTTATTTTAAGAAAACAATTTGGGGCCTTATTTCATAATTTGAAAATAACATTGTCTTTTACAAAAAATGATGTGAAAATCCGCTAATCGGGGACCCACAGCTGCTTAAGTACCGCTTAGTGTGGTGCCAGCAATAATGATTCAATGTTAAGCCGATATGATGTGTGATATGATTTTTTAATGCTTAAATGTAAGGATCGTGTTGAAAACTGTCAGGGAGTAACAGAATAGCTGCAAAAAACCGCGCGATTTGTTGCAGCTATAATTGGGGCTTTATTTCATTTTTCTAAAACAAAGTCAAAACAAGTTGGGGCTTAAATTCTTTTTTTTTTGGGGATTTTTTTCATTTCAGTGGGGCTTTATTTCATTGGGGCATAGTTTCATTATGAAAAATTACCCCAATTTGGGGCCTTATTTCATTTTTTATTTTAGGGCCTTATTTACTGGGGCCTAATTTCGCAGAGCCAACTAGAGACGACATTCATAGCCGCTTTGTCGTGTAGAAAATATTAAAATGCAGTTATTTTTAACTAATTTAACAATAAATGACCCACTAAACATCGAAAACTTATTGAAACTTATTGTGAATGAGCTGTGCTAACATGGTTAAAAAAATTGTGCAAATTTTTTTTTTATTTTTGTTAGCAGTTGATTTTTTTGTCTTTTGATTATCCATTCCCTTTTTTTGAACAGTCACAATTTTCCAGAAAATCGATTTTGAAAAATTGGAGGCCATTTCTTCGAAAAGGGTTTTCAAAGGGTTTTCCGAATTTTCAAAAATATAGCCATTAATATAGCTATTAATGCATCTACCTCTTATTGTTGCCAGATATCATAATTATAGCCTAAACTATAAAATCACGTAAGCAATCCTCAGATCCTCATTTCTTTTCAAAGCGTTTTAATTTCCAAATCATTTCTATTCGGAACTTTCTCATTTAGAATATTTTTTTTTTTTTTCAGAACTGATGTTACGGACTCTAATCGAAAAAAGTTCTTTTGACATTTTTATTTTAATTTTCAAAACCCTCTCATCAACGGTTAAGTCTGATTTCTGTAAAAGAGATTCTTTACCAGTGTTTGATACAGAAAGTTCGAAAAATAAACGATTTTTGAATCATTCTTCTTAACAAATACGTAACAGATTTCGATTCATTTATGAATACAAACATTATTTGAAGGATGAAGTTCTTATCAACATCATTGAATATTATTTCATTAGAATATATTATATAGTCCTAGACTTTACCAATATTATTTATATCTATTAAAATATAGCTATCAACATAATAATATAAAATGAGTTACCCTGTCTAGAAGGCTGAAGCAAAATGTTAACAAGCTTTCCAACTACACATTCCGTGTTGTCAGTTGATGTAAAACAAAAAAAAAAAGTATAAAAACAGCACAAACTACGTACATACATATATACAAGCTGAACAACAATATGCCAATCCATATCATTTCGTCAATATGGAAAAACAGAAATGGTTGTTGTGTCAAGGAGTGTCGACTTGTTGCAAAAAAACACAACAACATCCATCCGCCAGAGTTTTTTTTTTTTATAGAAAAGTACCTACAAAAAAAACACAATGGACATTGATTTTTTTCTTAAATTATTATAATTAAATTTTAATGTGGATTAATTAATTAATTTTAAATAAAAAAGAAGAAATATATTATAATCGAATTAGTCAGAAATGAAGGGGACAAAAAAAAAGTCAGCCGATATTTTGCAATAATTGTTCAGCACTAAGAGAACAAGTGTGTACACAAAGCACAATCTATGAATATATAATGTATTGTACATAATATTATTGTGGTCGGCTTTGACGGCTTTTGTACTTTGGTGCTGGCGCTCTTAAATGTCTGTGGTTTGCTCTATATGAATTAACTTTTATAAAATTGCATTTTGCTTTTAATTCAATTAATTGTTCCCCGAGAGTTTTACTGTCGATAAAATATTGGCAAAATATTATTGGTTTAGTGAAATTGTAGTAAAAAAAAGCATTTGGAAGCAAGGTGTGTTCAAAAATTGAAATTTTAAAACCAAAAAATTGGGATTGTATCAGAGATGGTAAGAATCGGAGGATACAACCAGCGCGACAAAGAAACATGGTTGTTAAATGACGAAGCCAACAACGCAGTGATGACTAGAAGCAAAGAAGAAGTATGCCCAAATTCAGGCAAGGACTGTGAAGAGCATACATGAGCTGGAAGAAATGGCTGCTGATTCATATTTTGCTGTTCAAGAACTGCGAAATACCAACATGAACAAGGGTGCAATTATTTTCAAAGTTGCCGCACATGGTAGGAAAAATGCTCAGAAGATGGCAACTGTATTCATCATCACGTGCGAGGATGTTAGTGCTGCAAAGAAAAACTCAAAAAAAGGAAAAGCGATTGAGCCAGACAAAATTCTCTCTGAGATTTGGAAAAGGATGAATGACACCAAACTAGTCAGTGGAGTTCCCCTCCTACTTTCCTCAAATCTACAAAGGGAAGGGTATTACAAGAAATTGCTGATCGAAAGATAGATCAAGCTAATGTCAAATGTCATCAAGATCGTTGAGGGCGTATTGAATGGCTGAAAATAATCCGATTGTCTGACAACTAGTGTGGGTTTGTTTAGGATGAATCAGTCATAAATGCAATCCGCAGTTTAAGAATCAGAATGGAAAAATATCGAGATTCCTAAAGAGATTTGCATATTGTTGTATTGGTTGATTTTGAGAAACCCTTCGACAGACAACGACGAGGTCTGATATAGATTGCACAACGAACTTGGAAGTCTATGTGCCGATGATCATGGATATTGGACATGTACTAGCAAATTAATTGGAAGATTTTAAAAGTTTATCCGCAGGAATCTTGATTACATTATTCTTCATTACGGTACTTGGCTTTCTGCTTCACGATAAAGTGACGGATCTAAAAATGATGCTAGAGCCATCATTAGTAAAAATCCTAAATTGATTTTGAATTGATAAATGAAAAGTCTCTACTAGACCTTGTGTGGATGCCATTTCTACTAGGTCTTGAAATGGCAGAAAATGATCAGTTGTTTCAATCGATGGCGGAACCCAATCAGATATTAACTGTCGAATCAGTAAATCAAGGGCTGCGTTCGAGATGTTGTCCAAATATGGAAAACAACCAAGGACCAACCTACGACTATTACGTTCCAATGTTAAACCTATGGGTGCAGCACTTGGGTAGTCACAAGAAACCTGCAAACGTTAGTAAACAAATTTCTGCGCGACACTTTGAGCATTTTCTGGCCCTATCGTGTCTCTAACGATGAACTTCATACGGGACAGGATCCTATTGACTCTATCATACGAAGACCAGTGGATTGGCCATACGCTTCGAAGATAAGTTTATTGCGAGCCAAGCGATGCAATAGACCCCTCTCACGCAGGCAAGCCGATGAGCGGGCTGGTCCAGAAGCACTTGGCAAAGAACGGTCGAAGTAGAATCACGACAAATGGTGAAAAGTTGTAGAGAGCTGAAATACATAGTAGGTAGTTCTGTCATGTAAAGAGAAGATGGCTTGTGAACCCAGTTCAAAGGGGAATAGTATATGACATTCCAACACTAAGGTGGAAAGCACGACCCTTGCATTTAGTTCGCCTCAGACATGGAACAGTCGAAGACCGTGAAACGTGTTGTGCAACCTTAATGTGAAGCAGTAAAGTGGGAGAGAGTTGTTGTCTCAATCGGGATTATTACAAACGTCGGTAAATAAAAAAGAGGAAGAAATGTTTTTCTTGTAAAACCAACTGAACAAGATGTTGAAATAAAAACATTAAAAACAAATCCGCCCCAACACGTCCTGTTATCCAACCACCTTTTTCAACCATCCTCGCCTTCGTAAGAACCCATACATCTTTTGACCATGGCCATCCTATAATTAACTACATTGCCAGTTTGAAAAAAATAGAACTTACCAAACAAAGACATCCGGTTCCATATCTATGGTCAACACGAACCTTCGTGCCGCACCGAACTCGACGACAAAAGCGTCATCGTCGTGTTCCATTCGTCCACCATTCTTTTTTGTTCCAATTTGTGTTCTTGTTGTTGTTGTTATGTATTATCAATTCCCACAAAGTCATGGTAATAGAAGGAATCACCAACCAATTATTTATCACTTTATCATAAAAAGTGGAATTTATTTAGCAACTTTCATGAGGCAACTTCCCTTAATTCTCAACCTGGCTATTTGCTACCGACCTATTTATATTTGCACAGGGGGTATAGCCGAGGAGCTTATAAATACTCGGCTCGGACTTCATTGCAAATACCAGCTATAGCAGAACTGCTGCTCTCGAGTATAATTCATAATTGCTAGCCATTTATAATTTAAATGCCAACCCCCTTCGGCGTGCCACGCCATGCCAGGCCAGGCGAGTTCTGCTACAACATTCAAAGCTGTCATCCGGGCTAATCGAAAGTTCGCCCCCACTAAATGAAACGAAATGAAAAGGAAAAAAAAAGGATTCTTATCAGACTCGAAGCTATATAGAAATTCAAGAAGGAGCCATGTGTCCTTGGTGTGCTAACTAGAACACGCACAAAAACCATATTTCCAACAATAAGCCAGTCAAGCCCCGTCAACCATCAGACCTTTTCATTATGCGCTACACAACGGAGCCCATTTAAAGAATGAATATATAAAAACACTGCCATACCATAATAAAGGAAGCTTTTCTTCCGGTGCTGCTAGGTCCCTCTAGCAAATGTTGGGGAATGATGCCAAAGCAGTTATACGACAAGGCAGAGGGGTTTACAATTTTTTCCTTTAAGAACGAAGGAAAGAAAAGCTTCAGAGCACAAGAGCAAGAACATATTGAAATGTTAGCATTTTTTAGTTCTCCTTTCAATTTCGGGGCCATTCATGCGAAAATAGTATGCGGTGGGTATTGGACATGGACAGTGGGTGAAACGAGATGGGGAAAGGGAAAGGGAGATATTTAGAATGAATTAGGTAAAATGCCAGAAGATAACTTGGGCGAATGAAATGAGCTGAGAGTGTTTGTGCCAATGGCAATTACCATCGTCGTCTACGTCATCTTCATCGTCCTCGTTGTCCTGGCCATTAGTGTTTTCTTAGGCTATTTCTGCAAAACTTTTGCCTCTCTGATTGAGTTGGCCAACACGTTCTCAAACAAAAGCGGATGGGTTATTTTTTCTTCTTCTTCTTCTTCTTCTACTTCTACTTCTACTCCTTTTTTTTTATTTTCTTTCTTCTTTATTCTTTTTATTAAAATGGCTTTAATGACACAAAAAAAAAAAACTTTTGTTGTCTTTGTCGTGGATATCCAGGCTGGAAGGGTAGGTCAGTAATAGCGCTCGACATTTAGGAGCTATTAAAAGAGGGTGTGGTGTCCCTTTCTTTGCATTGAAGTTGGTGTGTGAATATAGAGTGCGGTTCTATATTTGCAAATAGCCATAGTTTTGGTACTAATAGCTTTTTACAACCAATGCAATTTTATTGCAGGATAAACACACTCATTTTCTAAAGAAATTTAATGGATCTCTGCAGCTAAACACACCTTAGAATTGAAATTTTATGATTACATTTCTTTTTTTTTTCAATAATTACTAAAAGAATTAGAGTTCTAAGATTGTAATTATTAGCCTAGTCGGTAACTGCCGGCAATCGAAGTGGAAAAAGTTAAGGAGAAGTTTATTATAGTTAGAATGGGTCATTCGGTATTCTACCTTAGTTTTGAATTGGTTTACATTTTGAACTTTAAGTTACTTAGTTTTTAATAAAGGGTCATTCATTGGGTCGGTCGCGAAAGTAAAACTAAATAAAACACACGTACCGATACATTTCATTGATAAAATTTATTTTTTCTTTATAAAATTTGGAGCTTGCAATTAAGTGGGAACATTGATCTTGTTGTGCGGATTGTTGCCTCGCATGATTGCAACCATTTGACGCCTAATATTATGACACTTCAGATTAAAGCTGAGTTTGACAGTGTCAAATGCCAGTGCCAACTTGAAATCATTTTGTAGAAAAATTTATTTTCTACGAACTTAAGCATTCATTTTTATTTAATTTCATTCATTTATTCATTTTATTTTTATTTTAAATTAAATTTGAAAGCCTAGTTGGAATATTGTGAATTTTAATGGAAATAGAAGATTCTGCATGAGGTTTAACACTGTAATTCTAAAATAGAACTTTTTTTAACAAATAGATGAATTTCATTTTTGTTCTGAAGTAATTTCAAATGTAATTTTTGGGAATAAATTTTCCTATCACAGTCAAAACAAATACATAAAAAAAAATAAATTATTTTAGAATAAACAAAATAAAATATCAATTGACCAGATATTTTAAAATACTTACTTGTAGAAAACCCCACTGAAAAAAATTTATCAAAACCTTTTGAGTCGTTTTGAAGATAAGTATTGTATTTTTGGAACATTTTTAATGGTACATTTTTTGAGTAAGAAAAATTGATTTCCTCTCAAAGGATTCTCTTAAGAACTTTAAATCTGAAGTTTAAAGGTCGATGTACAGAGAGATAGACCGATAGACAAACAGATAGACAGAACGATAACCAGACCGATAGACAGACCAGTAGACAGACAAAGAAATAAACCGACAGACTAAAATGAACTTACTTACTTACTTAAGGTGGCGCTAAAGTCCGGGACGGACCTGGGCATCAACCAACATGCGTCTCCAGCCAGCTCGGTCCCTAGCTAGCTGTCTCCAGTTTCGCACGCCAAGTTGGTTGAGGTCCTCTCCCACTTGCGTGCGCCACCTGAGCCGCGGTCTTCCTCTACTGCGCCGTCCCTCGGGATTGGATTCGAAGACTCTCCGGGCCGGATCGTTGATGTCCATGCGCTCTACATGACCCAGCCATCTAAGTCGTTGGACTTTGATTCGCTTGACCAGGTCAGTGTCAGTGTCTAAAATGAACTAGTGGGAAATATAATGTGAACTAAGTTCACTAAACTGAACTAAGTAGTTCATTCACGCAGACCTACTTTCCAAGTGTCTGGCCAATCCAAACAATCCAAACAAAAACTATAGTTGGTAAATTGAAAATATTTAACACAAAATATTCTTCAATTTATTTGTCATCGATAATATCGAAAACAATCAATTCAAAAGTCTTTTTCCGAATTCATTTTCTTTTTCGCCATAATCGACACGCCAAACAAAAATTGCTTCATGGTTGAACAGTTTACTCACAGGTTAACCCGTAATTCAGCACCCTTTTTTTATTTAGAAAACATCAAAATAAATGTTTACCCTGCACCACATCTTGTTGTATTTCAAAACCTTTTTAACAAAATCGTCAGATTAATGAAAACATAAATCCTTAATGAGCTCCTGTTGTTAAATAAGAATGCTTATTTCCTCACATTAATAGAGATTACTTTAAGCCCCTCTTAACTTTGAATAGGTTAAAAAAACACCCAAAGTGCTTAACGTTAACATATCCGTAGTAATTTTTTTTTTTTCAAAAGAGATGTTTGTACCTTTATAAGAGCAAACTATGTTGCTTTTTTTTGCAGATATGTATATATGTATGAATATTCCCATGTGCTAAAATAAACTTTTATAGCGGTAGCTTTAAGGCAATAAGTACATAAGTATTTCAAACAGAACACCTTTTGCCACTTTATTTATTCATATGGTCCTATAGGAATTTCTAAAATACATCCTTGGAAGCAGTGGTAATTTTTTTTTTGTTTTTCAGCTCGGTGAATAAAAAGAATCATTTAACCGTTTGACTTGGAACGCTTCTTAAAAATTAAAAAAAAAAAAAAAGTTTCGCATAATCCGCATTTGGTAGCTTTTTGTGTGTGTTAATTTAACGGAATTGCTCTTGCAACCGTCATTATTTCAAGCCAAAACCACCAAGGTCAAAAGTGACCAACATAAAGCAAATTTCTATACGTGCAACCAGATACCTACCCTATAACACTCAATATATAGTTATATATGGGTCTGCATAATGTTTAATCCTGATCCTTGAAAATCCCACAGAAACCAAAGAAATGTCAACTTAGGCTGAAATAATTAATAATTATAATTAGGGGACATCTACAGCAGCTGCAGCAACAAAGGGGTCTAGTTTCCATTTTATATGTCGAAACATAAAATGATATTTCACAAGAAAAGCAAACACATGCTTTCGATTGTACGATTGTAGGTATGTATATACATTTTTTTTATTCGTTTTGTCTTTTGCCTTTTAAACAAAATATTTGCTAAAACGATAGAATGAAAAAAAAAACGAGTCCTTAAGAAGGAGAGCGCATTCCATGAGGAATATTAGATACAAAAGCGCAAATCTCGTTTATTTCCAAAAAAAAAGCCCAACCCACAAAAACAGACATCCTACATACTCGTAGAATCAATGTCGTGACTTATGTATATTTCCCGCCTTTTGACATTGTTAATATTCTTTTGTATATAGTTCCTTTTCTCCTTGAATGGATTCAACAATGAAATACAAAAACAAAGCAAAGCTAAATCAAAAAAAAAAAAAACGAAAACAAAAACAAAACGAAAACAGAAAAGAGGCATGAATATTAAAAGGACTTCACAGAAAAAAAAAAGGTAGGCCTCGTGTTGAGCATTAAATTCATTTTTTCATATCTTAAGGCTATTTTAACGGCTTTATGCCATATACGAAAAACGGAAAATATATATGTCCATAGCTTTGTATGTAGGGATAGAGTGAAGAATTTTTCTTTATTTTTCTTTGACAAATATCAAGAGAGAAAGGTCAAGTTTTGCAGACGATTTTTAAAGGTTAAAAAGGTCTACATAATATATAGTATAGTAGATATAGAAGGGTATTTAGTTTCTAACGAATTGAAATGAAAAGGGTTAATGAAGCAGAATATTATAAAAGACCTTTATACCTATTTTGTATTAAAGTTTTAATGATTGTCAAAATAATATTTGATTAGTTTATTTGTAATTGGATACATTTTCTACAATTAATGTGACTCGTACTTTTATGTAGACTTTTGAGTTTGTCATTAGAACAACTCATGTTAGGGACAAATTATGTTTTGGAATAAAATTTTTGTTAATTAACTGCAGAGGTATATAACGTCCCTTTTCTCACAAATTGACGTATTTGCCTTTTTTAATATTTCACTGAGGACCAGAGTTTTGTGTAGCCATACTATGGGCGTTATTTTTGTGTGTTTACAATGGTTTTGATGGATATGAATTTTAAAGTATCATTGAAAATATCATTGAACCAAGTACGTCACTTCGTGAAAAATTATTTATCAATTATTTAACAGAAAATCTATGTATATGACAATATGAAAATTGAATTTTCAATATCTCGGGAGTATTATTCAATGTTACCACTGGGTCGCCCTAGGTCTTCCTGAATTCGATCTGAAGTTTTTATGTATGTAGCTCTTTTTTGTCCTAGGTTATTTGCCCTGTATTCGATGTGATCTCGGTGCATACTCTGAGCGCGTTTCTTTATCTGTCAAAAGCCAAATCAGCTGTTGAATATTTGTGAATAATAAATGTGTTATTTTTTTCAATTTATAAAATACCTACTCACAAAATATTTGAAAATCTGAGCATAGCCAAGAGCACAGCTGATGAAACTTTTAGATCTGAAAGTAATGGATGTCAAATAAAAACCTGAATAGCCTGAATTGTTTGACAATTGAATGACATTTCCCAGGGCGCCCAGGAGTGGGTAACATCGAGCAGACCTATTAATAGTCATATCGAGAAAGCAAAGGATGCTGTCCAATATATGGAAAAACAATTCGATAAATATATTAGTGGCAGGGGCAGCCGAAAGGTAATGAGTGCATTGAGAGCAAAGCGAAACAATGGAACCTTCTCAAGCAGGCAGTCAGATGAGCGCGCCAGACTTAAAGCACTTGGTGAAGAATGATCGAGCGGAATCAGCACAACTGGGGAAGAGTTGAAGAGATTTGAAATACATTTTCAGAAACAGTGACTCCGAAAGGGAAGAATCACGGACATTAGGTCCGAGGACCTACATAAGTAAGCAATATTATTAAGATTACAATTCGTTAAACCGTTCTTTCTAAAATCAAAAACCGATATAACGGCTCCGTTGATAACTGTTTTTTGAAAAATGTTTTTGGCTAAATAATTTTAAATTCGATGACTTTCGGCAGCTGTAACTTTGAAACAGCTAAGTTTACGATAAAAAAAGTCAAGTCCTTTTTTGTAGAGCTTTATATTTTCTTTGCAAAAATCTTATGTGTGTATACGTAGTTTAGAAGTTAGAACATGTCCTCCTTCACATACAAATCCGATAGAAAGCTTGTTGAAGACGATCTTAGAATGAATTTTTCGAGCTCAAATTTATACATCCGTGTTTTTTTTTAACAGACCGAAACTTTTGAACCTATATCGAAGGAACTTTATTTTTTTTTGAAACACCCTAATGAGTATATATACTCAACGAATATGCATTTAAAATAAAGTGAATTTTTTTTTTTTAATAAAGAAAAAAACATTGAATGCTCAAGTGCTTACGCAGCACGATTAATTTTAATGAAACGATATTATATCCCTATCATGTTGTAGTAGATAAAAATTCATACTTACAAAGATATATAGATGCAAATGAATATAAAATCATTTCGAAGGAAGCCTTTTTAAGGTTATAGTACAGAATTAACAGTCTTATCCTGATGATATGTTTATTTGTACGTTTTATTTTTTTTTTAATTATGCATAATGCCTTCATTTCGCAAAGAACAAATAAAAAAAAAAGAATATTATCATAAGTCACCTGTGAGAATAAGTTCTTTTGAAATGATTACATGATAGGTCTTAATGTTTATTAAAAAAAAATATACCAACTCCTATTGGGACAATGTAATGCAGGGTGATTCAAATAATGTTTCACTAAAAAAGTGTAACGTATGCCAGGTTAGTTTATGAAACAACAAACTATTAATTTCAAATGTGACATTATACGAATAAGGTCCATTGGTTGTTACTGTTTTTGTGTCAGGGGATGTTACAAGCTGCAGTTATAAGATATTCTACAGTTGTTCTAAAACTGAAATCTGTTATTATAAATCCAAATTTTTTCATTTTTTATTTTTCAGAAATAAACACATCAAAAAAATATTTTCAAAAAAAATAACAATTAAGATGTCGGTCATGATAAAGCTGAAAAGAATTGTTTTGCCAGGAGAATTAGGACAAACAAGAACAAGTTTGAAAACCAACGAACACACAAAAATACTGACCATTATGGGGCATTTCCGCTAATAATTTAGAAAAGACTGCCGCATGTAACATATTGAGTACTGAAAAATGTTTCAAAATGGCAAGCAAAATTTGCAACAGCAATCGCATACAAATAGTTCTACAATTTGAATAAAACAGGCCTTGGTCTGTGTATAAAAATGTTGCTGAGTTGGTATTCGCTGAAAATGTCGTTTAGAACCGGAAGAAGCTTTATAACACCACCCTATAGTGAAAAATTGATCTTGAAGTTACCTTTTGAAAATTTCCACGGATTATTATTGGGAAAATTCGAGTTAGACAATATATAACAATAATTGAAGATTTTCGCAAATTATTTCACTTTTTGGAAAATCGGCTCTTTTGGGTTAGTCGAGTTTTTTGAACATTTTATCCGTCAAATCATTTAAAAACAAAAATTCGGTTCTATTGGAGGTTCACATTTTTTGGTAAATATTTTTTGACCAAATAATATTAATTACTAACAAAAACCCACATAAAGAATGTCATCAAAATCGTTAGAGCCGTTTTCAAGACAAATAAGTATTTTTGTATATGACAGGTATCGTTATTTGTACACCTAAACCATATCTTCTTTAGTAGTTTCGGCTGTAGGTAGAGGTTTAAACAGATAGACCAAAAGACAGACAGCATATAAATGATCATTGTTCTTTTCGGAATTGAAAAAGTAAAATGTAGAACACCCTGTATGATTATTACACAGTTCAATTGTTTTCATATTGAGCATCATATTTTTTTTTTAATCCCAAAGTAAAACGAATGTTCTTGTAAAGAAAATGTAAAAAAAGTACTAAAATGATGACTATTCGTTTGCTCGTATACCTCCACAAGTAATTATTATTAATGTACAAAGTTACGTTCTTGTTATTGTCTTTTGTAGAGCTAGGTATATGCTAGATTGTTATCTCTGAGCTGCGTTATTTTAAGAATTTCAAAATTATTTTCAAGAAAACAAACAAATTTGCCAAGCTATCTCAGAGCCATATCCATTACGCATCACGCTACCGAGGTCACATGATGAGATTCATCCAAGATTAGGTTTGCTAGTTTGACAATCCCATTTAAAACCAGGGTTTTGATTAGCTGCACAAGTTGCTGTTGAACATCCAGTTTCTTTCCTTTTCTCCGTCCCCGATTAATGAGTCAACAGTTTGTTGTACACATAAGGATGACAGTGTTCGGTCCAAAGTAACTAACTTGGTGAATGTTTGTAGATTAGATACACATCGTTAAATGTACATAATTGTAAAGATTAAAAAGTATTGGTGCTTAAATTGAACCTTAAGGTAGACCGTTGTTGAGCTCAGTGGTACATTCAATAGGACTTGAAATGAACTATCGTTATTTGGAATAGTTGCTCTTTTAATCCTGAGAACGATTTGAAAAAGTTTGTAGATGAAACCGTTGCTTCAGATATAGTAACCAACTGTGAAATCGATAAATGACTCAGATTGACCTTGTACCGCTATATTCCTCAATTGAACAACTATGATGTGCAGGAGCTGTGGTTTCAACAAGACAACGCAACATGTCACATAGCTCGTACCACAATTGATTTATTGAAAGAAACGTTTGGTAACCTCATAGTTTTACGGTTCGGTACCCTGAATTGGCCTGCACGATCGTGTGATTTTATACCGCTAGACTATTTTCCGGCCGATAATCCGGAACAATCGACCACTTGGAGGATAACATTCGCGTTGGAGAAAGTGATTGGACCTCCAGATTAAATTATACATAATCTTTCGAATGAAGTCAATTTCATGTCAATTCTAAAATTCGATATTTGTTTTATTTCATTTGTGTTATCAACGAGTTAAGAAATGACATCTTTTCGAGTGCCATTGGGACAAAATGGTAAAAGCTAAACAAAAACCATTCGAAATGTCATTGCATTCAAGATATTCATGATGTGGAAAGAACAAACACATCCGCTTATAATTTTTATACTGTTTATGTTCTCAATAGTTATATTTTCCTCTTAGGAAATGTTAACCCTATTTCGAATTTATACATACTGATAATTGACACTGCAGAATGAAGGTGTGGTTTTCGGTTTCATGCGTTTAAATAGGGAAGACCATGACATGGTCATGAACAATTTTGTGCCATCTTTTTTTTAAATGTTCTGTGACCTAGATTCTACAATTTCGCATTTCCATGCGATAAAAAATTTCATTGGAGAATTTTTTTTTTGGCACAAAAATATCATCCCAGGAAAATCTACCTCTTTTATGCAACATATACATGGTAGTTATTTCATTTCCTTAGATACAGGTTATTTTGTTAGAAAGAGACGTTTGTTAAAAATATGTTGATGTTGAACCATTAGTCTAATGAATAGAATTCGAAAAAGGCCGCGAAAGACCTTTAGAATTTAGCTTGATTTGATTAAACAAAATCTTTTCTTAGTCAAGGTTTAGACAACTGGTAGACAACAAATAAATAGCAAATAAAAAAATTTAACAAATTAAGTTTTGGGGTTAGATTCAGATTTTTAACGTGTGTCATTTCTTAACACACTGATGTTGTCTATTTCGCCCTACATTTCACTTGATTCATCATTTTCCCTTCAATTTTCTTGGACATCTAAAGCCCCTCCCAAACCAACGCAGGGACCACGAAAGCCAAAAAACAAAATTTTAATTTGATTGACAACCACTCCTTGTTATTATTCTAACCGTCGCGTCGTCGCGTCGTCTCTGCGACAAAATCGCGTTGGTATGGGAGTGCCTTAAAGTGAAGTTTTAAATCCTGATGATTAAAGGTTTGATCAGACCAATCCGAAATATTCGGATTTGACGAGGAAACTACAACACAACACGTTGTTGTTATTGGGGCATATTCATAGTCGTCTGACAAGTTGTTTCTTTGTGTTTTCTAAGCTAACCTGGAGTTTATGTTATTCATAGACAATTTAGACCCGGGTCCAAAAGATAAACTGGAGCTCAATCCTTAAAAACGGTTGACTCTTTGACTAAGTTGATTTTTTCTACCTGTCAAAAAATCGATTGGATTTCAATGGATTGACAGGCAGTAAAAAACGGAATTCTACTACAATTTTAGTACTATTGCCTGTCAATCCATTGAAATCCAATCCATTTTTTGACAGATAGAAAAAAAAACAACTTAGTCAAAGAGTCAGCCGTTTTTAAAGTGTGAGCTCCAGTTTATCTTTTGGACCCGGGTCTAAATTGGCTATGAAAAAAAGAAGCTCCAGGTTAGCTTAGAAGATACAGAGAAAAAGCTTGTCAGACGACCATGAATATGCCCCTTTATGAATAGCAGCTATTTCTAACCTGTGTGCTAACTTTAGACTCGAGCCCAGTTGGACTCGGTTCTAAAGTTTCACTATGAATATGCACCTCACGACAGTTTCACACCAGTTTCGCATCGGTTTGGGTTGCCGATTTTAAAGTTACGACTATACTAGTCCACACATAAATCTTCAGTAAACAAAGCAATCCAGCAAATAAAAATTCAAATTAAACGTTTTCAAATTATCCTTTTCAAATATTAATAATTGTAATTCAACAAAGAAATAAAAAACAAACAAAAAAATCAAAATTATGCTGAATTTTTGGACAATCCATCGGAAGTTTCGTAAAATCTTCGATAACTATTACCAGCATGTTCTACTTATAACTCTTATAATTGCGGCTTCTCTTGGTTATCTACATTTCGAAATGCAGCACAATAGAAAAGAACTGGATCAGTACAGTATGGATTTTCTAAGGCTATTTCACGAACATGAAGCCCTCTTCATCCTAACCATTCTTCTACTCTTGATATTAGCAATGATTGGATTTGTAATTGTTATCAACATGGACTCACTACGAAACTATGACAAGCTGACATATTTGGAAGTGAAAAAACGTTATGCAGACTTTCTGTTCATTCAATTGATAACTAAAATTGAACAAACCGAAAAGAGGCTTCTATACGATGGGAATAGAATAGAAATTGAAGCATTCATAAATGCTCATGAAGAAATCAGAAAAATTATTGATAAATTTCGCATGGATACGAAGCAGTTGTTGGCATTGTCAGAGTTTGACGAACTTGTTCCTGCGGAAATATTTTTCGCTGATGACGAAATTCGAAATTCGCGCTTTGTTAATTTATCAATGGAAGAAGATGTTGTTAGAGATTTGGCTTGTTCGTGATGTAAGTCTTGAGCGAGGCATTGTGTTATATATTTTTTCGAGACTTATGTATTTAATGCAAAAAATTAAATATTAAAATGCGTGGTGGTGTTATTGAGATGTTTGGCATTTGAATAATTTTTTGTTGCGAAACAATTTGTTGACAACAACGAATAAACAAAAACACATTATTATTCGTGATAATGTCACAGTGAGCAAATTTTTCGTTCGGGTTTGGGGAGCCGTTTTGATGACTATCATGCCATGGCTGTCCACGTGGCCGACACCAAACTCCTACAGTTACTTATTTGAAAATTGTATTTTTAAAACTTAAAATTGAATATTTCAGTGTGTTTTTGATTTTTTCAAATACGGTTCTGATCTGATCTGAGTGAAAATTTGTATGCAAAAGCATCCAAAATGTATAAAAAGTATTAAATACTTGTATTTAAAAAAAATTTTGTATTTTGGAAAAAATAAATATCTTCCGAAAAATAAACATTTCAAAAACGACTCGATACAATTTTTATTCATGTCGATTACAGAATCCGCAAAACTCAATCCACAATGATTCACAGTGTAGTGTTCTCTTTTCTTCTCACAATAAATGAATCGGTGGGAAACAGAACTCTAACTGCGGATCGAGTTTTGCGGATTCTGTAATCGACATGATTATTTATTAAATATTAAATATTATTATTGGTACAGAACGGTTTTTTTTATATGTACAATGCTTATAAATTGAGCAAAAATTGATTTTATTTTAAAAATAACGGTACCTCCCATACAAATGTTAAAAAAACAATTGTTTTCAAAAATCTCAAATTACTCGTAAACGGCACGACAATTTTGATGAAAAATGTGGAAGTGGAAGGATACCACATTCCTACAATCCCTCCTCCTGCTAGGGTTAGAAAGTCGAGTGTGTGCAGTTAGCCAGGCTTTTTTGGAATTTGTGTTTTTAAAAATTGTTCCAGATCGTTCCTCGAACGAACTGATTTTTTATGCTCAAAAATGGTAGTCTTAGACCTCAAAAACTATTTCGGACCCAGCCATTTTTATGCGAAATTGAAATTTGAAAGTTGTTCTAGAATGCTCTAGTTGTTCTGAACATTGTTTCAAAATTTTAGACCTTTGTTTAAAATTTCAGAAGTTATAGACAAAACTCGAAAACTTCGAAATTCTATCTGTTTTTTTTTTCGTTTCTAAAAACTGTTCTAACCATTATTCCAAAATATTAAAGTTTCAAATTGCGTATTTTTTTTCCCAAATGTTTTTTTTTTTTTTAAACTTTGATGTTGAATACTTAAATATTATTTTTGTAAAAAAAAGGCTTTAAGTTTTTGATGTCTCCAAAAAATGCATTGGTAACAATTTTAACCCTGTTGGTGATCACAGTACACATAAAGAAGGTAATATCATTAGAGTTTTCATTTTCGTTCGTTTCTGCGCATCTATCAAATCAGAGAAAAAATGGCGTCAATGGTGTTCTTGTAAACAATTGTTTCGGTCGTTTTTGTTTCGTTTCTTTATGTGTATTGTACTGTGGAAGAAACACAACAAATGACTGTCACTTAAACTTCAGACCACCATTTCAGCCATCTTGGATATCTTTCTGACACTTCTCGTTTGCGAAAACCTGCGCAAGATAATACCTTCTTTATGTGTACTGTGGTTGGCGATGGTCTTTGAAATTTCGAGCTCAAACTTGGGAAGCATTTGTTTTGTCATCCAATTTAAGTATTATTAGTACATTTGAAAAATTTGTACAATTTAACATTTTTGTCTCAAAATTCACTTAACAAATTGTCTATTAGGTCTATTAAGATTTATACTATATTTATAAATATGAGTAATTAATTAAAAGCAAATAACCCCATTTATAAATTCATTTTAACTCTGAGCCATTTATATGTATATAAATATCTATAACAAGCAATCTAAACGTATATTAAGTTTATCCAACCAACCTACCTTTTATAGATATTAAAAAAGCCTGCAACATCATTTCCATTCAGATTGATTACTCTAGATTAATCATATACTGATTACTTGACCCAACTATAGGAATTTGACTTACCTTATATTGTTGTGGAAATCGATAAAGAGACAATACATTATTGTACTTGTCTATTAAAGTGTGTGATGCAATTCAATCAATATCTAAGCAATTTCGTTCAATAATAAATCATTGATTTGCTTCCAATCGCTGCTGGCACAAATATGCGACTTGTTTTACTTTTATGTCATATTATGTATTGCGAACGTATATATTTATTGCAAATTAAATTCAAGTTATCCCTGCGAAATTTATTTGTACGGTCGAGTATGAATTGTGAAATTATCGATTTTGAGCTCGAAAAAGTGATGTTTAATAAAACACCATCTTTTTCGATAGTAAAAAAATTTCTTATTTTGATTTCATTTTTGAACAATTTTTGATTTGATTTATTCACATAAAGCCCCATCATGCTGCCGAATTCCGGTCCGGTCCTGGCCTCCTTCAACAAGTCTCTCCACCTATCCCGGTCTTGAGCCGACGCTATCCAGTTGCGCACCCCAGAATTCAGGCGTCCTGGTCTACGCCATCCATCTCTCCAGCGAAAGCATGGTCTACCACGTCTACAACAGAATGTACCACAAAGAACTTTCCGAGTCGGTTCCTCTTCGCTCATTCGAGCTAAGTGCCCTGCCCACCGGAGTCTATCGAACTTTATTTTTGCCACCATGCCTGCTTCAAGCAAGATTGCGTACAATTCATGATTGTACCGTCTCCGGGAACGTCCTACCTCACATGGGGCCAACAATTCTCTCCTTAAGACTTTTCTCTCGAACGCGGCTAAGAGGTCGGAGTGTCTTTAACTAAGCACCCAAGTCTCGGGTCCATACGTGAGTACTGGTCCTGTACAGCTGCAGTTTTGACGTTATGGTGAGATTTCTGAATTTGAAGAGCTTTGACAGATTATAGTAGGCTCTGTTGGAATTGATAAGCCGCCCGCGTATTTCTTCTTCTACTTATACTATTATCGGTTGCTTTTATTAACCCAAGGTATTTAAAGGATTGCACCACTTCAATTTCGTGCTCCGCTGCCTTGATTGCCTATTCTTCGGTTACCATTCCTCCTAAATGAAAAACCTCACAATTTTCTTTCAATCTAAAGCATTCGGAACTATACGGAATAGGTATATTTGACAACAATTCTAAGGAAGTAGGCGGATGGATACCACGCCCCCTTTAATGAAAACCTAATTTTTATTTTTTCCTTTATGTGTACATTGAGCACTATCACTAGATTTTTTCCTTTGAAGACACTATACCAACAATGTCTGGAAGTGCTCCGAATAATTTTGATGATATATCAATCAGTTACGGGTTTTGTGATTTTTGAAGCCCTATATCTACGGAACCACTAATGCTAAGAAGTCGAAAATTTCTAATGCGCCTTTGCTTGCTCAGCAAGTCATCATTTAGGGTATAATTATCTAATAGCTCGCGTTTGATTTTTCCACGCATCCAAAACTAGCACTACCGTAACCGCACTCGCAAGTAAAAATATGCGTATATACTCGTAAGTTTAAATAACACAACCTTGAAAAACAAGCGAGTAAAGTCCAGCAGCTAACTATAAAAAAAAACGATTCCTAACATCATCAAGGTCATCATGCATGCATAACTTCTGCATTCATCGCACATGCATCATGTTTGTCCCATGGCGTTTATACATATTTTTTTTTAAAAGAAAAGAAGAACAAAAAAAAAGGAACTCCAACTGGTATCCTGTTGTTTTTGCTGAATTGATTATTTTCCATGCTCTAGGCTGACAAAGCAGCACTTAGTTCTATATGGCTAATGACAATCATTCTCTCATTATTTTATTCATGAAAACAATTTGGCATCATTTGGATTCCATGCAAAGAATAGAAAAAAAAATAAAATTTGAATTTGAAAAAGTCATCTAATATTTTTGTACTCGTTCATATATCCTCTTCCTGATGGTGCGGCAAATGGCAACTCATTCTAAATGCGACAAAAATATTATCGCGCGTCTGATTTTGAACAAAATAATTGCCCCCCCCCCCCCTCATTTTGGTAAAAGATAAGTCAATTAGTCAAACAAAGTTTTATCACAATTGTACCAATTTAGTTTGTCGCACACAGAAAATAAAAGACTTTTTTTATAATTAAAGTAAAATTTAACTCTCGCAGCTAGTCGTTTTCTTTTTATGGTCCAACAAAACCCCCTATAGATTCCCGCGAAAAGGATTTTATACCCTTTCCCCCTCATCTGAAGAAACCTTTAATTCACGCGAAAAACTTCATTTTGCATTCAAGCTGAAGCTTCTTTAGTCCAATATTATTCATGAATGCAGTAGTACCGCTTAATGTAACTTTATATTATCTCATAGACTTGTGTCCTTGATATAGTCTTGCTTCCTTCTGTTTGCCTTCATCTCCGTAACCATTGTCGTTTCGCTGTCATGCACTGGAGATTCCCGCAACCAAAACGAACGAATCCTTCTTCTCTGAGCTTGTACACTTGTCTTCCCCTTCACAACCCGGTATACTGTATATCAAGCTCTGAGGAGGGATGGGAGATGATATGAGAAAGCCCAGGCCCACATAGTAAAATTTGTGGAGATTTTTTTTTTCGCCTTTTCTCTTTAGAAGTTAGTTTACATTTTTCAAAATGAATCCATGTATAAGTTTGAGGTTGAAAGGGAAGCAGCAGCAATTCATGATATAGATAGATATGCTCTGTAGGATACACTACACTCCGTTTCACTTGTTTATGTGCAGTTTTTTTTATTTTTTTTTATTTAAAGTTTATGCTGTATACACTCAAGATTATTCACTTATCTGGAAAACTCATTTAGAGGCGTTATGCATTCATAGCAGTTATTTTTTTCGTTGTTGTTGTTGTGAAAGGTTGAAGGTTAATAACATTTTTATCATAAAAGTTATAAAATCATTCTTTTTTTTTATTCACGTGTTTTAAGCACATGCTCCTTGTGCAGTGAAATTGTTGAATAAGTTGTTTTTAAGTTTTGGTGAATATGCCTTTTATTCGCTTTATACGCTTCAAAAATTATAACTTAACTACAGATTTTTGTCTCATTTCTCTAAAAAGCTAATATCAGCAAATTTTGAATCGAAGATTATTTTTGATTTTTATAACAATCTTCACATAAATAACATATTTTAAATAACTTTCTCAAGACACTATGCAAGAATTTTTTTGAGAAAAACATGGAAAGCAATTAAAGATGCAGGTTTTTTTTGCCATAAGGATCGGCCATGAAAAAGTCCGTAGCAAATCTGGCTTGCTTTTGCGTAAAAATGTCAAAATGTCGAAGTATTTCCCCAATATATTTGAAACAGTAAATGCTTTCAAAAAGTATTCCATACAGACAAAAAAAAAAATTGGCATTAAACGTTAAATGACGAAAACTTCAGCTTTTTCGTTTATAAGTTTTGCCTGTATAACGTAATTTAAAATACGTAGGTACGTACATATTATTTTTTTAATCGACAAAAGTCCAAAATTAACGTTTTTCAGTCTCGTCTCCTTATTGCATGACTACATCTCGTCGCGGTCTTGTGCTGGTACCAATCCAGAATTTTTCTGATTTTGTTTTTTTTTTTTTGTGAGGAAATGAAAAAAACCATTCATGTCGATTACAAAATCGGCACAACTCGATCGGCGCAGTGCAGACTTCTCTTCCCCATCTACTCATTAAACGTAAAAAGAATCATTGCTGATCGAGTTATGCGGATTCTGTGATGGAAATGATTATAATTTAGGGGCTATCTAATATTTACACCGAAATTTTTAGTTTGATTTACCATTAAATAAAAGAGTGGTCAAAAAACATTTTAGGATCAGTTAATAGATGTCAATGTTGTCTAAAAAAAAAGCTACCATGCTTTTTACCATACATCCTATCAACAAAAACATCTTTCTTCTTCAAAGAGGTAAAAATCAATGTTTTTCACAAAACATTTTCTAACACCAAATCTTTGAAAGTTTATTCTTTGTAAATTATTGAATTTTCTACAAGAAAACATTATATTTTTTTTCGCCAAAAGTCGTTAAAGATTTTTTCGAACAGATTTAAAGAATTCAAATCAAGTTTGTGTTATTTTTCTTCAAAACTTCAAACATTAAAAAGAATTGTATTTTGTATCAGAAAAAGACTTAACGAAAGCACGGTTTTAATTTTTGTTTTGAATCTTGCTAAGGGAAAACAATTTTTATTGTGTTAAAGTTTCAAGAGTTTTTTAAAGCAATCTTACCCATGTTTTCAAACCAGAACTAAAATTGAATGATTGGTGATCATAGACAAAAACGTTTGTGTTTGTTTTCAAGATGAGCAGTCTTCAATGATAATAATTTGAAAAAAAAATTAAAACAAAAAGTATAAATTTCTAGAATGCTTTTTGTTCTATCCCAATACTGACATGTTTCACAAACATGCAGGTGTTGAGAATTCCCATGATTTTGGCGTCTTGCGTACTTAAACTCGATTTTAGTGCCTTCGGCTTACAATTTTAAGTAAATACTTATTTTAAATGAGGCCTTGAGTTCAAAATTGGCGTTGGTCACTTTTTTCGAAAATCATTTTTTTCTGGAAAATAGTTTTAAGACACTTTTCTACTCTAACCAAAATATTGAAATTTTAGAATTTCATCACCATTGGTAAAAGATACAAATATTTTGTTTTCATAATGCATTCCAAATTTGTTAAACTTTAGTTTTTAAAATGTTTCTGTCTGCAAAATTTCTTGGGACATATACGAAGTCCTCGAAAAATTAAAAAAAAAAAGAAACAAATATGCCAAAAAAATATTTTGTTGGTCTGTAAAAAAAAAGTGTACGAAATAAAATTTTTTCAAAAATAAATTTATAAAGAAAAAATCATGTCAAAAACAAATTGTCATACATACATACAAATTGTGATACATGATTTGACCATTTTCACTAACTAACATCAAAAGCGTATCTAACCTCGAAGACTAAAAAGCATAAAATTTAAACCCAGGTCCAAAAATAAACTGGAGCTCAGACTTTAAAAACGGCTGACTCTTTGACTAAGTTGTTTTTTTTTTCTATCTGTCAAAAACTGGATTGGATTTCAATTGATTGACAGACAATAGTACTAAAATTGTAGTAGAATTCCGTTTTTTACTAAACAGAGCTGTCAAATTCTTTATGAATAGCAGCTGTTTCTAACCTTGTGTTAACTTTAGACTCGAAGCCAGTTGGAATCGGGTCTAAAGTTTGACTAATCCTTATTAAATTGAAATGGAGTGTATCTGCAAAATTTTAACAAAAGTTAAAACTATATGTACTTCCGCGATTAGCTTGAGCTTCGTTCTGCAGTTCGTTGCTGTAGCTTTGATGAGTTACAACAGTTGTAGTTATGTTAATGAGTATTTGAGGCTAATTTTATTTTATAGAAAAGACATCATAATTACTGGAATTGCTAAAAGGTCATTATTTAAATTAATACAAAAGTTTGTGAAATAAAAAGTAGAAATTAGGAAAGAAAAAAAAACTTAAAAAAAAAGAAATAAAAGCCTTTTTGTTAAAGTAATGGTGGGTGTTCGTAAAATACTCATGGACATTTTAAAATTAAAACACTTTATATTTTGTTATGAACGTCATTTTATACAAATAGCTTCCATGGCGTATAGTTTTAAAAATGTTCAAAGGCACATAAGTATGTAAATGATTTACTACTTTTATTAATAAAAATATAAACAGAAGAACAACTCAAGATTACCTTCTAATTAAGAGGACAATTTCCGGCGTCTTGCTCTCAAACATTATACAAAATAATTTCCTCTAACATATCTATCCTCAAAAAACTTTTCCACAACATAAATTTGTTCGTTAATTTCTTGAATGATTGCTCAATTTCCTTTTAAGCTTTCAAAATTGTCTAAAGCCTGTGTATATTATACAGACAGAGCTTATTGGTACATTAATGTGTACAACGTTAAAAAAAACACACAGAAAAGGATACAACACAAAATTCCAATTTTCTGTTTCAACTGTCAACACCATAATCCAACATAAGCCATGTTTCTTATCTTACGTATTGATGACGCAACCACGACTAAAAAAAAAACAAAAAAAAGGACTAAAAAAGGATTGTTTTTCATGAATAAATTCATGAAAGGATACACATCACAACAAACTGTGCCCGTTGCTTTGCTGTTGGAAAATGGTGACATTAATGAATTCCACGAAGAATATCTTCCTTTTTTTTTTGTTGTCTTTTTGTTTTTAAATAAACTTTTTAGTTTCTCATTTTTTTGTTTTTTGGCAACGAACGTGCATTTAATGTCAAAAATATTTTCCTCTTTCTTTTTCGCGTTTGTGATGTCTAAAACAAACGTTTTTCGTGAGTTTTAAGCGCTTTTGGCGACAGCAATAAATATTAAATTTAATAAAATTTAACAACTTCATTATTTATACTGGAGTACTTGAAATTTGTCAATTTGCCAAATGAATTTGCGAATTTGTTCTTTGGTCTTAATTTAGGTACTGTTTAGTGTTTGATTATTTGATCGTAGAATGTTTTGATACAATATCAAGTTTATATAATTTTTCCTTGCGAGTAGGACGGACAAGTTTTGGATTCGTGAAAAAATTTATCTCGAGATCTGGATCAATGAAGGAAGGTTATCTCCTATAAAATCATTTTTTTTATTTTCGATTTTCTCTCAAACGGACCATCTGACATTTAAAGAAAATTTTTTAGAAAACGTGTTCAATACTTGAAAAAAAAAGAGGCTGGGTGCGACCCACACTGATAACTTCCCATTTGTGATCTTGAAAACTTTACCACTTTTTAGTTTATTTTTTTTTATATTTTTTGTCAAAAACTGTCAATTAGATATTTGTCAAAATTTAATCTTTCATAAAAAATTGTACTATGTATGTATAAAATCAAATATTTTAGAAGGCACAATCGTTGTTCGTTCTCCAGGATATTCGAGCTGAAATACAATTGTAACTACTTTTCTTCAGAATTTTTAACAGTTTTGGATTTTTTGTTAAAAAACTGCACATTCAATATTTGTCAAAATTTTATCAGTTGCTAACAATTATGTTATGTAGAAAATAAAACAAACAAGAAGTCAATAACGTTACCCGTTTTTGAGAAATTTGAGTCGAAAGACAATTTATACCAATTTTCGGTAGAATTTTTTGTAGTTTTTAATTTTTAATAAAAAAAACTGTCCATTGAATTTTTTTGAAATTTCCACCAGTAGTCAAAAACAACATTTTTCGTAAAATAAAATTATTTTAAAGTTAATATCGTTTTTCCATCTAAGGATATTCGAGTTATAAAATTTGGGAGAATCCCATAATCTCCAAAAAAAAAATCTCCATCGGACGAAATCCCCAAAAAATCTCATAAAAAAGTGACGAAATCCCATGGGGAAATTTGCTCCATGGACAAAATCCCCAATATTTTGTTTTTTTTGCCAAAATCTCAAAAAATCTCCAAAAATCCCCAGCATGTTTTTTTTTTTGCTTAAGTTGATGCAGTTTATAAATGACTGTTATTATTTTACATATTTTAATCAAGTATGTGCTACAGAGTTCAGTCGCTCTTTGTTTCTCCTTCTGCATAATAGTTACATCGGTGTGTAAAATGGAACTTTTAAACTCCAATAAAGGCGGGAAAAAAATGTTTTTAGATGGCTACGGTTATCATTTCCATTCCAAAAATCAAATTAAAAATTTTAGGTTGTGTTGTGACAAAAAAAAAGTAATTACTGTAAAGTATTCATAGTTACAATTGAAAAAAAAAACCAAAATAGGCAGTGCAATGCTTACTTTGGGATTTTCTCTTGGGGATATTAACTTTAAAATAATTTTATTTAACGAAAAATGTTGTTTTTGACTACTGGTGAAAATTTCAAAAAAATTCAGTGGGCAGTTTTTTTTACAAAAAATTAAAAACTACAAAAAATTCTACCAAAAATTGGTATAAATTGTCTTTCGACGCAAATTTCTCAAAAACGGGTAACGATGTTGACTTCTTGTTTTTTCATTTTCTACATAACATAATTGTTAGCAACTGATAAAATTTTGACAAATATTGAATGTGCATTTTTTTAACAAAAAATCCAAAACTGTTAAAAATTCTGAAGAAAAGTAGTTACAATTGTATTTCAGCTCGAATATCCTGAGAACGAACAACGATTGTGCCTTCTAAAATATTTTATTTTATACATAGTACAATTTTGACAATTATCTAATTGACAGTTTTTGACAAAAAATATAAAAAAAATAAACTAAAAAGTGGTAAAATTGGTTTTTCGACTCGAATATCTTGAGAACGAGCAATGATATTGAGTTTGCCATTAGGTATTTATTTTCTATAATATATGTGTTTTTGTAAAACTCTTTAAATAATTAAAATGCTTTTCAATCTTAAAATAATGATTGTTTGAATTTAACAGCCAAAGTTTGTTTCGCAGAAAATTTGGTTATTTGAAAAAAACTAAATATAAAGTTTTCAATGGGAAGTTATCAGTGTGGGTCGCACCCAGCCTCTTTTTTCAAATTCATATCAAATTTGTATGACGTCATAATGTGTCGAATAAAATTTATTTCAAGTCAATAGCATTATTTGTTCGTGAGATATTTGAGCCCGACTTAAATTTTCACTTCTTTTTTAAACTGCTATAGTAAAAAAACAACTGATTATTCAATTAATAAACGCCCTTTCAGCTTCTTTCGAAGTTATTATCTGTAAAACAAAATTTATTACAAGTCGACGAAAAATGGTACCAGAACGTACGGACGTACGAACGTACGTACACATGCACACACAGACATCTCTCTAAAAATGATTGATATAGGCTCTAGGGACCTTGAAACGTCGAGAAATGTCAAAAATTTTAATTTGACAAATCGGACCGATTACAATAACTCCCTATGGGAAGTTAAAAAACACTTTTTAAAATATTTACTACGATTTTTTAATACAATCTTGGATAAAATTTGATGATTTATCATAAAATAGTAAAAAACATGAAACTGTACCTCTCATAAAAATATTTAAAAAAAACCTTTTTCATAAATCTCAAAATACTAATGCACTCAAAATTTATCAAATTTTATCATAATTGTCAGTATAATTTTACGATAACTTTGAGATTTTTGAAAACAATTTTTTTTTAACATTTGAAAAAAGCTGTACAATTTGTAAAGGTTCCGTTGTTTTCGAAAGTAAAATTAATCTTGTTCAAAGTATTAAAGATAAAATTAATAAACGGGTTTGTACCATATTTCAAAAATAGGTATGAGTCGATTTTTTAAATATTTACATAATTTTAAGTCAATTATTTATTTTTTTTATTTCAAAACTCAACATATTTTTTGTAATTTTAATATTGAATATTATTAATAAATTGTATAAGCTTTGGCATAAAAAAATCGAAAGTCAAATTCTATAGGAGGTAACGGTACCTAATAAACGTCAGAGCCGTTTTCGGGATAAAACTGATTTTCCAAAAATGCCAACAGAAATGTATTGCAAGTACCGTTATTTTCAGTCTTAAAAAAAATTAAAAAAACCAGTGGGAATAAGGCACAAAAACACTATACACCAAGTTTTTAAAAAATACACTTACCCGTTTGGGCAGTTGTTCAACGGAACATTGGATAAACTTGACAATTCTGTGCAAGGTTTTTATTAAGCTTAAAGAGCTAAAGAAGTAAAAATTGAAACTTTACAGATTTTTCAGTGTAGAATTTGGATATACAGAAAAGCAGAATTCTGAATTTACAAATTTTGGAATACAGGATAACGACTAAATTTTTTTCCTCATAATACCTCAACATTTAAAATGGACAATTTTTAGGAGAAAGTACATTATCTGTTGCTTCAAATGTCTTATATCGATATTTAAATATCGTTTCATGTAAAAACAAAATTAAATCACTTCTTCAAGAAAATATCTTTAAATTTTCGTATTTCAAAATAAATTTATTTAAAGCAATGAAAGCCAAATCAACATCACGTGCTTGATGTGAATTCTTGAATTAAATATCAAAGTGCTAATTTTTTTTTTTTTCGTTGAATATTATTTAATTAACTCTCACTCTGACACGGAAGGCCAATGAAAATGTCATTGCGGTAAAACAAAAATGCATATCAATTAGATGAATAAAAAGAGTCCTTTAGTATATATTATGTAGTACGCCTACCTTTTAAGTAAGTTTCATTTGAAATGAAACATTTTTTTTTACGGCTTGTTTGCGTTTTACACAAAAATATCATTGCTTTTAATTTATGACCCATAAATTAAATGGGGGTTTTTTTTGCACTATATACCAACTGAAAGTAGGTATATTAAGGGCTCAAGTTTTGACAGTTCAAACCTTTAATTTTATTATTTACATTCGTGGGAGAGTTTTATTCGACAGTAGCACGTCGTCGGCGTTGTCGAGTGTGTGGCCTTGTCTTGATAATACTTTAGGGATATAAGAAAAATTATTTTATGGCATGAAAGGCTAATATGTGCTCTTTTGTGAAATTCTCGTGGCTTAAAAGAGAACATGCATATCCTGCAAAAAGTTTTTTTTTTAAAAACACAAAACAAAAAGGCACGAGAAGTAATGAACGCACTTTTTACCTTTGACATCAACCCATGTCATACTTGAATTATTTTTTTGAAAGATTTTTTTTTAGCCTCTATGTACTTGTTCTTTCGCATGGAATTGACTTTTCACACAGCCAAAAAAAATTAAAACCTATTTTTTAATGAAAAGATAACATTTTTTACTTCAGGAAAACTAAAGAGGACATGTTTTTTTGCCTGTCCTTCTGTCCTTTGTTCTGTATGACTTCAAATACACTAGATAGTGCTACATCTTTTTTGAAAAATAGTCGTGTTGAGATGAAACAAAATCCAATCTTAAGATTTACGTTTTTTTTTTCAATTAATTTTTTTAATATTTTTATTTTAAATTGAAATAAAAAATTATGTTTAAGTTAATCAAATGTATTGGTCAGATAATATGTTTATTCAGCTTTAATTTCAAAATTTTTTGCTATCCTCCGTTTTTTCTCCAATACAGATTTTTGATGTTGAATTAAAAGAATGTCATTGATCACCAATACTTAGACAAATAATAATGACGCATACAATTTAAAGCCAGATTCAAAAAATAAATTGCTAAAAGGTGTGCAAAATTTCTTTAACGTGATTTTTTTTTAAAGGACAAAAAATCAGTTTTTGTGGTTTTGTCGTAATTTTTTTTTAGATTTGACAATATTGGTCACAATCTCAATCGTAGTACAACATTTTTAAAAAAATTAAATTAAACAAATTTCTATACATTTTCAAATTGATCCGTCAAACAGTTTTTACGTTATAAATGGTCGAAGTCAAAAAAAAATTAAAATAACGAATCTCATTGATTTTTAACATCTCTTATTACCAACTTTTCTTACAGTTTTCTCAAGCTGGATTTAAAAATGTTAGAATATTTTTTTTTTTCAAACGAAAGAAATACAAGAAGTAATTTGTTACTTTTGACTTTTTTTAAATCCAATTCGACAAATCTATAGAAGACTATTGATTATTTTGAAAATCAAAATTCAATTAAGTTTTTTACATAACATATGCATTAGTAACTTTAGACTAATGCTATGTAAAGTCAAACTGTTTATTAAGTTTAGGCATATTAAGTAAAATTAAAAAAAAAACCCGAGCTTAAAAAAAAGGAATTTAATTTAAATGAATTAATTTAATTAATTTGTTGCGCTTAACGTTAACAAGAATTCTGTTTTACTTTATTCTATTCTATTTTATTTTATTTTATTTATTTTATTTTATTTTATTTTATTTTATTTTATTTTATTTTATTTTATTTTATTTTATTTTATTTTATTTTATTTTATTTTATTTTATTTTATTTTATTTTATTTTATTTTATTTTATTTTATTTTATTTTATTTTATTTTATTTTATTTTATTTTATTTTATTTTATTTTATTTTATTTTATTTTATTTTATTTTATTTTATATTATTTTATTTTATTTTATTTTATTTTATTTTATTTTATTTTATTTTATTTTATTTTATTTTATTTTATTTTATTTTATTTTATTTTATTTTATTTTATTTTATTTTATTTTATTTTATTTTATTTTATTTTATTTTATTTTATTTTATTTTATTTTATTTTATTTTATTTTATTTTATTTTATTTTATTTTATTTTATTTTATTTTATTTTATTTTATTTTATTTTATTTTATTTTATTTTATTTTATTTTATTTTATTTTATTTTATTTTATTTTATTTTATTTTATTTTATTTTATTTTATTTTATTTTATTTTATTTTATTTTATTTTATTTTATTTTATTTTATTTTATTTTATTGGAAATTGTTGTTATTTTGATTTAATTTTATTTTGATAAAAAGAAAAATTTTTTGCTACATAAACTATTTCAAAATGTTTACGACCAAAAATAACTATTTCAATTTACAGTATTTATATTTGTATTTATATAATATTTAACTTTAAAAAAAAAACATGAAAGTTTCTTTTTTAATCATCGAATTTTGTTAAAATTGTTTTTTTTTTAATTTTGGAAAAAATCAAAATATGTAACAATTCTTTGAAAACTTTGTTTTTATATATATATATATTTATATATTTTTTTCTTCAAAATCTTTAGAAAAAAAAAACATACACATGAAAAAAAGACTAAGTAAAGAACATCCACCCACCCGTATATGCTGGAGCTTAAAATCTCCAGTTAAAATCTCCAGTTCGAATTTTTGTACCTTACATTAAATGTGCTCAGTTGAAAAAATAATATTGCGCACTTGGGCGTGTACGCACTTTTTTTAACAAATGTTCTTTTACTTTTTTGTTTGTGTCAGACAAAATTTGTTGAATTTTTCTAAACATAAAAAGAACCTGGTCCCACTTTTAAACATTTTTCACAAACGGTGAAACTCTTATTATATGAAAGTTCATCTCAAGATATTTCATACTATAACACTGTTGAACAATGTTGAAGATGGGAGCAAAAATTACCATGGTTTTTTAAAGATAAAAGATGTTACAAAATTATCACAAAATTTGTCATGATATATTCATCCTTCAAAATGCATTCAACATGGGTGAAAATTATTAGTTTGGAGAAAATGTGATGCGTTCGATAACTTTCACTTAGAAACTCAAAAGAAACTTATTTGAATAACTCATTAACAATTTTTAGATGAGGAGACTAAGAATGAACTTTTTTTGACTAATGTAGATAAATTTAAGGATATAATTGGTAAATAAAGTGGCCGCGATTAAATTTTGGGCCTTGGTTCACAGTTTATGCATATCCATGTCAAGCAAAATTGTAAAAAAGTTATTGTATTATTTTAACAAGCTATTTTAGAACAGGAACACGTCACAGTCTTAAAAGGCAACAATATTGTAGAGATCACGATAAAATTTATTTTAAAAAATGTACCCATTTAAATGTCCTTACAAAATTCCAAATTCCCAGTGATTATAATTGGTAATGAACTAAGTGAACCATTTGATAATTTCAAAAACCCATTCTTTCGATTTGCTTGGATATTTTTACTGATTTTATTTCTAAAACAAATGCTTTGCTTGAAGATCTTAAAACACTGATTGGCCTTTACTAACTACCAGATCATAATTTTAATGAAAAATGATATTCCATTCAATGCCCTTATAATATGCATCAACAAACATTCTTTAAATGTTCATAAACCTATACCAACCTAACTGTATATGTATAACAAAACAATACCTACCATCCTTTTAATCTCAAGCTAATTGGTCTTTTAACGAAACAATCAAATAAAACACACAATGGTATGCTCGACGATGACGATGATGGAGAAGAGGAGAATGGAAAATTTATATTTCTTTCTCTCTTTCTCCATTCATTCAAATTAAAGGTATAATTAATATATGAATAAATATTTGCAATTTTCCCTTTTCTATCTTTTATTCTAGCGCAATGATTCTTATGAATCGTTAGACTTCAGAAAAACAAAAAAAAACTTTACAAAAGCGACTGTTTTTCATGATAAAACGGTAAAATCTACCAACAACTCTTCTGAAATGACAATAAAAAGTTTGTACACATTTTAAAGCCAAAGAAAGCTCCATCATCATCAGCAACACACAACAAAAGAAAAGAAAAAGGATTTAATTTATATATTTTAAGTACCTACCAACCAACCAATCTATATATATGTAGATATGTATTTTGTTTCGAGTCTTGAGCATGAAATCTTTTCAAAATATTTTACATCTAAAACGGAACTGTATCCTACTTCAATTTAAATGAGAATACAAAAAAAAAAAACAACAACCCGAAGGACATCAGAGACAACTAAACAATACAAAACAGTTCAGCAAGGATCAAAAAGGAACTGGTACTGGAACTACCGTGGAATTGGTAGGTAGAGTTGTGCACAGAAAAGATACATCAAAAAGTGTACCAGCCAGGCGAGAGAGGTTGAATTTTGCACACCCATAAGGACCCCCCCAGAAGATGACTGCAGAGGAAGCACGTAAAAGTGGCGTCTATCTGTCGGCAGAATTGTATTTGTATCTTAAATCTACTCATCCAATTGCATCAGAATCAGCATCAGCAGGACCAAAATCAGCATCAGTAACCTCGTCGTCGTCGTCGTCGTTGCTCTCATCCTCGTCGCTTCTTTCGTCCTTATTCTCATCGAATAACGTTGTTATAAGGCACAGCAGCAACAACAACACCAAAAACAACTATTGCCCTCTGTCGAATGCAAATAGTTTCAAACAATACACAAATTTGAAAGGACCAACAACTGGTCGATGCTTACTTCTTCTTCTTCCATCACTTCCCCTTCCAATCATGCAAAATTGAAAACCAAATAATTTACATTTATGCACTTAGCTCAACATATATTGAGTTAGTGTAGTGCAGTGGTGAAGGATACCCAACGCCGCCACCGCCTCCGCCTCCACCAGCGCCAGCGCCAGCGCCAATACCACATCCAAAGCCACCACCGTTAATGGCACCTACTATAACTAAATGTGGCCGACTTATTTGCTTTGGATCCGATAAATGTGATGGAGATATATAGAAAAAGCAATCCCCGCGTATAGAGTGTAGTATGTCATTAGCACAATAAGGACAAACATATCTTTCAGACTCACAATTTCACCATCAGATACGCGCCTTTGAAAGCGGAAAATCTTTTTCGCAAACACCGTTAAGCTTGTTAACAAACTCACTATAGCTGGTTGAGTATGTTCTATATATGAATATATACGACGTGTACTTATAGAAGCGCTATAGGAGTAGGAGTATTTGATGCGAATATAGTCGCATTATTTCCGTATAGCTGGTTAACACATGGGAATTCGATAAAACTACTTGAACCCAACGTACGTACATATATACTTACCTACCAAACCCTCTCTTTCTCTCTCTATCTCTGTCTTTCTCTATATTCATGCTACACCACCTTCACATCCATTCCTAACATCACGTTTGAAATTTTAAAGTCCTCTGGTGTACTATAAGGACCGTGGGTGTTGTTCGAGGTTCTCGTGTTCGTTCTCATATCCTCACCACACAGCCCATCGCCCTTGTTAAAAACGGTCGTTGAAAGTGGTGTGTGCATTTGGCGCGAGACTACACTTCACACCGCAGCGCAGTATTTTGTTCCTTATTTCTTTGGCAGAAAAATCGAAGGAACTATAACCGTTTATTTCCTTTTTTTTTTTGTTGTTGTTGATTTTTTCGTATACCGTGTGGTGTAAACACTTAACGCACAACAACTCTTCATCTATGTATATGGTGTAAACTTACTGTTGAAAAATAAAAATACAAAAAATCCTGTTAAGTTTTATTAAAAGTTTCATCGTCGCGGGATATAAGGAGTACCTGCATGTAAATATATGTACATGGAAAGAACGCCCTCTGGTGTGCAATTAATTAAATATTTATCTTGAAAATCTAAAACTTAATCAGTACATGAGCTCTAATTAAAAAGTATTGGAAATTTAATACTGCGTATATTTAATTCTCCAAAGTAATATATTTTAACAAAGAACAAGAAACACTTCAAAATGGCGTTCGCAGCTGCTCGTATGATATTAAAAGATAAACGACGGAAATCAAAGGAGGAATTTTCAACACCGCAAAGGACCCGCAGCAAGGTAGATCTTGATTATTATGAGTTTTAGTTCTTTTTTTTAAGTTTTGATTGATTCAACCGAATTTGAGAAAACATTCCAATTGGAATATACCTATGGATGATGGATGTTTTTGAACTTTAGATTACCACAAAGCTCTTGCATTGGATTTTAAACAAAATGTGGGGAAGGTTATAACTTATAATATATTCACTTAAGTTCTATCACAAACTAAAATTAAAAAAAGTTTCACAAGAAGAAGAAAAAAACTTACAGGTAGAATGTCCCAATTAAAAGAAGTTCCCTTATTAGTCTGATAAAAAGAGCTCGATGGAAGACGGCTATCACTGAAAAAGTCGGTCTTTTTTTTAACTTTTCAAATGCCGTTAATGATGGTTAATAGATAGAAATACCAAATTATAAAAACCACGCCCCTCCAACCCATTACCATGCTATAAAAAATATTCAAAATCTGCATTATTTTCAGTTGTTTGTCGAAAACTTTTGTTTTAGTTATTTTTAAACCCAATCTGTAGATGAAAAAATTTTCCAATAAGCCTCAAATTGACTTTTAGTAGAATACATTCTAATAAACTAGAAAAATGTTACCGAAAAATGTCTTAGCTTTGTTAACTTTTTAATATTTTCGGGAGTTTTAAGGGTTAGAAAATTCACTTCTCTGAGATCGAAAAATGATATATTTTTATTATATTGATGCTTTAAATCATCGTTGTTTTAACGAAAATACACCATCCCACTGACTTTTATCATTTCTTATCCTTTATTGACATTTTGACAATACTCATGGCCGATTTCATGAAAGACTTTTAAATGGGGAATTTTGATTTCATCTACTGCAAAATTAACAGGCTTGCAAACAATCTTACAAACTAAAAGGTTATTTTTGTCTCATTAAATTTTAAAAGACACATCCCGTGAACATACATAAATGAATGTACATACACAATTTATTGTTATTTTGGATTTTTTGACGGATTTGAACTATAATTTATAGTGTCCGACCGAAGGTCGATTTGCAGTAGAAGCCGAAGCCGAATTATTAGGCTAAAAAAGCCATAGGTTGAAAAAAGTCAAGAATTCTCCTTTCCAATTGGATAAAAATATTGAAATTGAAATTTTGTTCGGCGCACACATGTGTTTTGAAATTTTTGAATAGCTACTATTCAAAAATTTCAAAAATTGAAATTTTTTCCGGCGCCTATAGTACGATGCTCGATATAATCAACAGATTCTTCGCCTTCGGCTATTTTAGGCAGAAGTTTTGGCCGAAGCCGAAGGTTTGGCGGAATATTGTTTTTTTGGCCGAATTTCGACCGAGCCGAAGCCGAAGCTTCGGTCGGACACTAATAATTTATGAATAGGTAATTTTAATTGTAATGATTAAAATTAAAATTATTATTCACTAAAATCCTTCGGGCTGTCAATATTTTTAAATTTCAGAAGTAAAGTTTCTTCCGTTCTTTTTTCATTTTTTCACATTTTGTATTTACGAATACTGTTGTTTCACTTTTTCTCGTCAGCTTCATATGTAAGAAAAGCAGAAACTATTCTTTTGTATACAGGGATGTGAGCAAATTCAATTTTAACTAAAATATCCCGAAAATTTCCCTTTTTTACATTGGTGAAACTGAAAAAATTTAATGGTCTGATATCAATTAAAAGGCTTTTAGGTAAAAGCCATCATATTGAATGTTCATGAAATCAGCCATCAGTATGATATTGTGGAAGAGTTTTCAGTGAAGTTTGACATCACTGGTTATACTTTTTCGTTAAGGTTAAAAAACAGACGATGAAATCCAGGGATGGCTCGCAAACAGTGAAGGGCATTGGTGCAACCCAGAATTTTATCAGGCCGATAAATTTATAAGCATTTTTAGTAAAAAATGGTTTTAGTGGAAATTGGTGCAACTTGTCATTTTTTTTATATAATTTGCGCGCGCTCAAGGGGATTTTTGTGTACCCTTTAAATGTTTTTTCAACACAGCGCGGGCGTGATTTTCTTATTTATTCAACAGTCTATCTCAGCACCGATTGTGTATTGTGTAAGGCTACTCTGTTTCTTTTTCAGGTATTTGTATTCATGAATAGATTTTTATTTACCATCCCTGTTACAAAATTCGAAAACATATCTCCCGGTTGCCTATTCTGATTTTGTGAAAATGTGTATCGAATTAATTGTTTTCACATTCACTGACAAGCATTGGTTTTGCTTTTTCGATTCACTTAGTACAAATATGTTATTCTGGTTTAGCGATTGAAACTGTTTTACCGAACACTGAACTACCTCATTATTTCATAAACTAGATTTGGATTAATAATATCGTGGATTGCAGAAAAAAAGACAGATTTAATTTTGAATACTCTCTTTATTTAAAAGAGGTTAAAGTAAAGTGAAAGTAAATTATGAAGGAGTGTGACAATAAATTGCTTAAAAATGATGATATGTTCATTTAATTGTTTTGGTATTGTTATTTCAACAGGATTTAGCTTAAAAAGATGAAAATGTTCTTGATTTAGTTTTTCACAGAACCAGAATATGTTTTAAGATAGATACTGCTTGTGTACTTATAGTCTTCTTACTTTCACTCTATTCAATTTTAATGCTATCCCTACTCCAAGCCTCTAGATTTCTGACATTTTTAAAACCCTTTGAAACCTATGAAACTGCTTGATATGATTATTAGGTAATTATTATTTTTAAAGTATTTAAATATATTGTAAACTTGTTGTGGTAATCTAAGTCTTTTTGAAAAATTCCCAAATTAAAAACCAAATTACAAAAATTAAAAGGTTTTTATATAAAAACAATAAATAAATAACTATATAATATACGTTTGTGATGATTTGCTTTCTATTTATGTCTATTTATTAAAAAAAAAAAACCTTATGCACAAGCTTTCATTGTCTATTTAAATAACCATGCCTTAAAACCCTTTATGACTAAATCCAAGATAAAATGAAAATGCACCGAAATATTTTCAAATCCAACAAACAATATTAAAAAGTATCTAACTATCTTACGTTTGATATAATTTTTATTTACATTTTTTTAGATCTTCTTCGTATTGATATTTTTTTTTATATTTTTCATCTGAATTATTTTTTTTTTAATTTATATTTTGCTCATCATTCTATACTCTATACTTAACTCTTTAACTATACCACTCTACTACTACTATGACTCTAATATTTCATTTCTTTCAGGCAAGAAGTGTCAGCACAAGTAGCTTTAGGAGTCTCAGTCAGGTACTGAATTCTAGAGAAAAAAAAACACCGAACATTAAATAATTAATATAAAAAAACGTTCAAATTCAAATCAACATTTCAGTAGAACTTAATAAAAAAAAAATATTGAGAAATAAAAAACACTTTTTTTCTAGAAACAAACACGTTTTACAGTTCATTGCTGCTGATTGTGCTACGTTCACATCTTTGTCTTGAATTTTTTAAATTTTTATTTCTTTATTCTTTTTTTTTAATTTTTTTTTTGTATTTAATTTTGTTCATACTTATATACAACAACTTGAGCTTTCTCATAAATTTTCTCACTTCAAGTTAAATGCATCGTTGAGAGTTAAGTTTAAATATTAAAAAATAAAACTTATTCTGAGTTACACTTGCACTCAGTTTTAAAACTTATTTTTCTTTAGAATAGGACTATTTTCTTTTTTTTTTAATAAGCATGGTTCACGTTCTTTTGTGTCTCTTGTCTCTTAGAAATATTTAGTATTTTCAAAATAAAGAAAGTTGGCATGTTTGAAACTTTAATTACCTGTTCTTTATTATTTTGTTTTGCATTAACTTTAAATTGGAAAAATAGTTTTCAATTTCAAACTTTAGTAGATATTGAAATTTTTAAAAAATAATATAGGAAAATAAATAAAATAAGCAATGAAATAATTAAATATGTACTTATTTCTTGTAGATACTAGGTAAGTTACAATAAATAAAATTTATACTATTTCCGTATTTAAGTTAGATAAACAAAGTTTGAATAAATAACTGAACCATTACAATCATATTTATCATTGTGCTGAATTTTAAAATTATTTAGCTGATGTAAAGCTGTTGTACTTGACAGCATAATTTTATCTGAACAAAATCAAATAGAATAGCTGTAAATCAGTGTAAACCTATATTTTTTGACGTTTCTAAAATGACATTCTATAAATATTTAAATATTTTATAGTACTACTGGCCGGTTGCACCAAGAAGTTTTATAATTAAAAAGCCTGTTAAGTATTTGTGCAACCCAACATAGATTTGCATTATTGCTTTTCTTCAGATTACAAATCTATTTGCTTTTAAAATTGTAATTTGTAAAATTGTAAATTTGTAATTAAATATTACGATCGGAAGTTTATCGAGACAAAATTAAATTAAATTTTTTTTTTCGGGCGGAAAACATGAATTTTTGTTCCAATTTTCCAAAGCTAAATTACTGGCTTAACAGAGTGCTAATGGATTCTGGAGTCGGAGCCACTAGAGTTGAACAATTTTCAACTTTTCTGGCTGCAACGTTTTTGAGATTTAATTTCAGTTTTCTTCGTTGCTTTGAAAAAATTTTAAAAAGAATTAATTTATTTTCTAATGGGGTTTTGTTAGTTATTAAAATGATTTAATTGAAAAATATTTTTCAAAAAAAATTTTATTATCGGTACTTGCCATCAAATCGAATTTTATATTATTGATTTTCTAATAAATGATTTGACGAATAGTGATCAAATTTTGTATGAAAGACTTTCTATATAATTTTAATAATATTGGATAACAAAACTTTCAAAAAAAAAATGTTTTATTTTTTTAAAATAAAAAATAAAACAAATGTTTTATTTTTGGATTTTTGAAAAAAACATTTTTTTTAAATCGATTTTTGAAATTTGGTTTAAAAATGCATAATTTTAACGGTATTGGCAATAAAAGACTATTTATTTAATTTATAAGAAGTTTAATGAATTATTTATTTATGGATACGTCTGCTTTGTTTAAACTACTCAGAAGAAGTGTTCTGATTCAGCCCTGCATTCCTTCTATTCACATCGTCTTCCACCAGGGTTGTTACATAATATTAAAAATTTTCACAAAATCCTGCCATTTCAATTCTCAATTGACAGAATTGTATGGATTTTCATTTCCATAGTACTGGTAACACAAGAACGAATTTTCGTACGTTTGTACTTGGTAATCTCTAGATTTCGAATACGCAATAAGTGAGGTACATACATACATAAATAGGTATTCATGTATTTTGCATTGTAAAAAAAAAAAAACAAGTTTATCCAAAAAAAACTGTCAAAAAAATGTGAAAAAAGTGCCCAAAATATTTTAGACAAATGTCCAAAAAATATTTTTGACAAATCTCCAAAAATACTTTGGCCAAACGTTCAAAAATAAATTACCATAATATTATCTTTCTAGAAAATGGAGGAGGTCTTACCTTATAGATTTCTGGATTTACGAAATTTTGTTATACAGAATTTTGTAATCCAAATTTTTTTCACATACAGAATTTGCCTACAACCGTTTAAAAAGAGTAGTGAAAATGCTGTCAAATATTTTTTAAATAATATTTGTTATATATAACCATATGGTTAATATGGTTCGAGTTTTGTTCCGAGTGATTACGTTACCCTTCCATAATTAAATACTTGCAACCATTTATTTTTTCTTTAAATACTTTATAGACTTGATTTTTTTCAGAAATCATCATATTATGGTATTTGTTGTTTAGTTTATTTTAGAATTTTAAAAAAAAAATTTTTTAATTTTTTTTTCTCTAATGGCATCCTTTGTGTTGTTTATTCTTAAAAAACTTTAACATGGGAGCATGTTCGTGCAATGCAGAAGTGCATTTTATTTCATTTTATTTTCTTCCGGCAAATAGGATTACTTGGTTAAGTCATGCTGTTTTTCTTCTTAACCCACCGGTTACATACATCCAGCGATTAAAATTTTGAAAATGGCTCGGGAAATTCAAAGGCATTAAATTAAAAAAAAAAACATCTTACAGCTGTGTATCAATTTTATTTCTGCACATAACTCTCTAAATTTAATATCTCCCGCATGCTTTTTCAAACTCAACTATTTTAAACATTCCATTTCCAGCATTAAATAAATTGTATTGTGGTTTTCACTGTATATTCTTAACTTAACTGTACCTATTGTGTATACAAACCCTCTAAAACTCCTTCTTCACTCAGTGGCATAGTCTCTCAACAAAACCACACCAGAGAGTAGTACCTATTAAAATAAACTTTTCTATTTTGCTTTCAAATTCTGTCAAAGCACTTTCGTATACATTCTTCGAATAAATGAATAAATTTGGCAATAAAACTCGAAACAACAATTAAACAAGTACATTTATTTGATTCACTTTAAATTTGTTTCTTCGCACATATCTTTATATATGTATATCTATGAAACTGCTATCAACTACCATAAATTGCATTTACCGCTAGTTGCATTTTCGGTTTTAGTCGCCAGTCATCATTTCCATGAATTCTGCAAAGAATTAAATTAAGTTAAATCAAGAACAAGAATATTACAAGCCTAATCCCTTATTGGATAAGAAATAGAATAGAAAAAAAAACTTAATGAATCTGAAAAAGTATCCTCAAGAAATAATAGAATTTTCCTTTTAACCTCAAAGCAGTTTCCATAAGAATTGCTTTGTTTGGCTTACCTTCGAAATCAACTGTTCCCGAACCGTCAGTATCAATTTCGGCAATCATCTCGTTCAGTTGGTCATTGTTTAATTGATCATCTAATGCCATGAGGATTTCTTTCAACGAGGATGTTGGAATGTAACCATTGCCAGCCTTGTCATACAATCTGAAGGCCTCTTTCAGCTCCTGCTGGATAGCCTCATCGTCCTCCTCTTGGAAGTGGTTTGCCACACGCTCGAATGCATCGAAATCAATAGTTCCATCACCTGCAAAATCCAGAGAAATATAAAGTGGCACATTGTTATGTAGATAGCTAGAGCATGAATTAAGTGTTTCATTGATTTTCATTTGGGGATTTATTGTCAAGGCTGTCATGTTTTGTGTACGAGTAATGTACGTTTTCGTTTTTGCATTGTCGTGTCAGGTGCTTTTTCCGAGTATGCCTATTTTGAGAATTGTGTTCGATTATATTTCGAGTGTAGAAGAAGAAGAAGAGGAATTTTAAAATTAAAAAAAAAAACAACATACAATCCAAGAAGAAATCACTTGGTTCTTCTGCAGGACATGCAATTGAACACGTTTTTTTTTTTTTTTTTTTTTGATTGGAATCTTTAATGCAGCTGTCATTTGTGACGTTTATTTGACATAATGGGTATGTGGCACTAGATTTCCCTAGGTGTTTTAAGTAAAATTGCACTCAAGATGATGTTATTTTTAATTTGTAATTCTCTTTTAAAGTCTTCTATAAGCTCTGGGGGTTAAGCTCATCATCAGTCACATTCTAACCGTTTTCGAAAGTGTATAGACAGGAATAAATATAGAAAAAAAAGCTTATCTTACAGTAGTTAAGCAATAAGCTAAGCATACATACATAAATCTTACTCTGCATATTTTTTTTTTTTTTTTTGCTTTTGAAGAGTGTGTAATATTGCGAAAAATAAAAATAGCGAATATGTGCTCGAGGGAACCAAAGGTAATTTCAAAGAATTGCAAATGTCCTTACCAAGTGATGAAAACAATTTCTTTGTCTCACCGGAGTGTATACATATTTATGTATGTTTTAAGAATAAAAACTAACGATGACGGCAAACGGCGGTAATCGTCAAACCAACAAGCCTTACTCCGTAGGCAGTTGAAGTGCTTGAGGTAGGTATACCTCAATCTGCCTTTATCTTTTTTGCTATGCAAATGCAGAACCAGTTATTTCCTAAGCCATCAAATACCATTGACTGTGGAACAATTTGAATATTATGGTAATTGTATGCAAAGTCAAAAGAAATTGTTCAGACTATATTTGCCAGTATTTGGTGTTAAGTCGTTTGTCTTTCTGAAGTTGTGCTTGCCTTTAAGACAATAATGAAGACTCATTAAAATTCAAATCAAAGAAAAAGTTACACTTTTCATTGCGGATGAATGTGAAATTTTAAAAAAAAAAAAAACTAAAAATTTAAAATACAGTTTTTTTTTTTAATTGGAGCTTTAACACAATTAGTTTGCAACTTTTAAAAAATAACATGATGTTGAGGTAATCATCGCCGTAATGCGCAAAAAGCAACTACGTTTGAAACACCAGTTTTGTAGTAAATTTTAATAGTTTTAACGCGTTGTTTGATTATTTAACAATCCATTATTGTAAATGATTAACAATCAACTTGTATTATGACAATTCAGAAGACAGCTTAGTTTGACAACTATCAAACTGTTCGTAAAGCTACACAAACGTCATTGGGACTTTTATATACAGGCTATCCCGAAATAACCTTCACATCAGAGAAAAACTTTGAGTTATCGATTAAATTTCAATTCGAAAAACTTTTTCCTGTGACTGGTTCTAACTTTGCCAGATTACGGCCTATTTAACGTTTTTTTAAACAAGAAGAATTTGTATCTACCATACAACCATTTTTCTGTGTGTATAACGGTTTTCCCACAATTTATTTTCGAACACAATTTTTAAACATTTTTAGTTTGTTATATGGCTTCCATATGACTTCTATCACAAAAACACGCAACTAAGTATAATTTTTTTGTTATGAAGGTATAATTTTGTATCAAAAAATAAACTAAAAAATTTTAAGAACTAGAAAATAAAAAAAATGAGAACTTGTTTCATTATTTCAGTTTCTTAAATTTTTTCTTATATAGTGGTGGGAACTTTCGATTAACTCGTCTTTTATACCCAATATACATATTAGCAGATATCAAACAGTTGTCAAAATTTCGACGACCGTAAAAATCGATATCTTAGTTCATCGGTTAGCATAACTATTGTCGTTTTCAATTGGCAATCTGTAAGCAGAAAAAAGTATTATGAAAGCGTTCAATTGGGCAAAAGTGACAGTTCTGATTCTAAGAAAAAGAGAATTTCTCTTCTGGATTTGAAATCAGAAGCAAAAACAGAATCACTCACACATTCAAAGATTTAAATGTAACACTTGATAAATGTCATATTTTTTAATTTTCAAATTGTGCGAACTGTGAAGTGATTGCTTGAAATACTAATAGTTTGGGATTCCGAAACTAAAACCAATTCCGAATTGCCAATTGAAAACGACATATGTTTAACGTAAATGGGTATATGACACAATTTTGCGGTCTGTATGGTGCCTACGAGATTAAACACCCCATTGTATGACTCTGTTAAGAGTTAGAAAAATTTGGAGACTCCGCGTTTTCTCCCAAACCTTCGATATTCCCAAATCAAATTTTTACTAAACTTAACCACTTGTTATCTTCGCAATGCCCTCGGATTTAAGGTTCGCAATGTTCATTACTTCTTACATTTCCCAGTATTTATTCAGAAAAAAAAAATTTGGCTCTCATAAAACAACGAATATACGAGTATATCTGTCGGCACTACATACTTTTCATTAAAACAAAACAACGACAACAAAAAAACAACTACATGCTGTGATGCAGCTATTCCTCGAAAATTTAAGGATTTCCTAAGCATGCATACGCATAGTGTTTTAAAGGAATTTGTACTTGATGAGACTTGAGGGGCTTTTTCCTGGAAACTAATTTCATCATAAATTACTATAATTGCTGGGAAGTGTGCACCTCAGTTATGTTATGAATACTTGAAAATAAGTTTTCTTGAAGGTTTCCTAATTGCAGAGTAATTGGTTGTATTAGGAATCCAAAGTTCTTATACACTTGGATATATACGTAGCCACATAGGAACATCTAATGTAACTTTTTTTTTTTTTTGTGAAAAAGCAGGGATTTAAAGTAGGATGGAAATTTTCTGGCAAATCTTGTTGCTCTCAAGTCCAGAGAAGTTAAATGTGTAGTTTCAAAATCAGTGGAGCTTCGGGGAGTTACGTTTGTAATTTCATTAAAAACAAATGAATAAAGTTGCTATAAACACAAATAAATGGATGATGCTTGAAAAATTCCAACTGCAAGTGAATTTGTTTAAACTTATCTCTTGATGATAAGATGAATAAAAATTTATTGATTGCAGTAGTTGCGTATTCATCTCATTAAGAGGGGATCCAACAGAATAATTAACTTGAAGGTGTTTACACGATTACATGAATCGGATAAACTTGCACTTATGGTTCAATTATTCTACAATAATGTAAGACGAAACTTAGAGTAAGACCGGTCAGGAATCTTGGTCGATACTTTGGACGAGACTATTTCCAAGTCTTAAAATCGTAAAATATCGAAAGCCATTTCAGTATGCACGTGATTTATACAGTGTGCTTAAACCACTTAACACATTTGACTTTCTTTAATTTCTGTACAGAATGAATAATTAGCAAGCTTTTTATAGATACGAATACAAACATATTTATGAAAAGATTGAAAAATTCCTAAAACAAAACTTTAAACTTCAATTTTAAAGTATGTATGTGAATACACTATTACTTAAACAACTCTTTTTTTTATGACGTCTCAACAACAAACACACTATATTTATAAAAAAAAATTGTAATAAAAAATGTGTTCTACAACCAAAACTTCCTTTTAAACAACAAAAAACTCTGGACGCGAATAGTTGAATATAAAGCACATGACATCCATAAAACAGAAACTACATACTTCTATTCTCTTTTTATGTTCAAACATAAGGACTATATCTTTTTTTTTTATAAAAATCAAAGTACACCCTCTGTTGACATCGTATATCGCTTGGTTGGTCGTCGGTAAAAAAAAAGAAACAAAAAACAAATGTGAACAATAAAGCTACCCGCTCCATCAAAAGAACATGGTATTTTAAAAAAGGAAACGATAAAAAGCAAATAATTTGCATTAAATCTCTTCCGGTGCAATATGTTCCTTAAGTGAGTGTGATGGACTATCTAAAAAGTGTTGTTTTTTTTTTTTTTTCTTTTTCTTGTTTTGCCAGCAAGGACACCCTATATTTATTTCAAAGGAAAAACAAACATTATTTGTAGCTGATGAATACGAATTCAAATTCAAAAGGAAACAAACATCGCAAGCTGCTGACTTTGATTTATTTCCTTTTAGCCGAATGTGAAGAGTCACCGTTGCCTTCAAAAATGTATTTCTAAATAGATAGAGCCAAAGAGCACAGTACACATACATATATGTATGCACATATATGCTCTTAAAACACATGAAATGGTCATTTAAATGGAAACTTGCCAAATGTTGAAATTTTCAAAACGAATTTCGCAAATCTTAATCCTATTTATTACGTTGTGTGTATCTAGCTACATAGATAAACGGAGTCAAATTACGTAAAATGCATTTTGTTTTAAAGAATAAAATAATTTACGAAAAAAAGAGGTTAAGTATATTCTTTTTAAATTAATGTTTTGACTTCGGTATGATTATTTTTGGATTATGTTACAGGGTTGTATTGTCTTCTCATTGTGTATTGACTATTTTTGTTGTTTTGGTTAACTACAAAAATTAAACTCTCTACTCTGTATGGAAGTTGGTACAAATAAATTTATTTTGGTATAAAGTTTGCTTGATACAAATTCAAAACTTATGATAAATCAGTAATATTAGACAAAACCAAAAAAGCAAGTTAAAAACGAACATTTTTTGTCAAGCTTTTAAGAGGCATAGAATTTTGAAATGAAATAAATCAAAAATGAATTTTTAAATATTGACATGACATGACTTTATTCGAAAGATATTTTTTTGGCATTGTTTAATTTAAATATGATTTAAGCAGTTATTTAGCTTATCAATTTACTGCAAGTTAATACTGTGTCTGGGTAATTTAACTGCAAAATAAACAGTCAGCGCAGTCAGCAGTTAGTTTCAGTACTGGCCTGGTTTTGGTTTAAATCAATACATAAGTCTTTTAACTGCAGTTAAATTGTTAACTGTTAATTAACTTTTTTTTAGTCTTTTGAATAAAATACTTCAGACTTGTACCTATAAAAGCACAAGTTGTGATAAGAGATTTCGACCGGGCAGGGCACCCGTACCCGGTACACTGAACGGGTAGTCCGGTTGGGTAACCAAGTTTCCGGGTGTTACCCATGGTATTATACGGGTACCCGAAAGGTGCCGGGTACCGGATAAAAAAAATAATAGAACAAACTTTCGAAAAAAAAATATTTTTTATTAGGGTGGTGCAAATTTTTTTTTTCAATATAAATTGGAAGTGTAACATCACACAAGCTCAGCATCACATTTTTCACATTTGTGAAACGTTTTATTTGTAGTAGTGTAGTTTTGATTTTAGAAGAAAAAGTTATATACAAATCTTTTAAAGCAATAAATTTTCCACAAAAAATGTTAAGTAAGTTTTTTCGATAACTGCTTTCGTTAAAGAGTTATAGTGCATTTTGTTAAAGAAATAAAAAATTGAGTTGGCTTTTTTGGTTATATGTGTCAATTTTTTTTTTGCTCAAATCCAAAAAAATTATACAAGGTTATTTGCATAACTTATCACAAAAGAGCAGGGCACTTAAAACAAAAAAAAAAACTAAAAAAATCGGTAATACTCACAGAGTCATGCTACAGCATTTTGAAAAGCCAAAAGTCTATTTTTTAAAGTTATTTATTGAATTAAGTTGTTCGACGGAACAGTTTTTGAAAAATTTATTTTCAAATATTTCAACGATTTTTACCTGACGTGAGCGAGTTTGCAAAAAAAAAAATAAAAGAAAGTTTCGTTGCCAGTCCTGCATACAATATGTCTCGTTGTTTTTGGTCTTATACACCAATTTTTTCAATTCTTCCAGAAGTGCCGTTTTAGTTTCCCCTACCCCTTTTTCATTTCAAATGAAACCTTATGTTTTTTTCGAATGAAAATTAAGTAGGTACATTATTTAATATCCCTCTTTTACTTTTAAGAGAGAAATTTACCAACTTGTATTATATATTTATATTGTACAAGTTAGAATATTAAGTATACGCCCGAGTGTGCTAGTTTTGGTTTTTTTTTGTGTCTTATTTATATTGGAATTTATTTTATCAGTATTGTTTTTCTCACATTTATGATGAAAGTTTTTCTCATTAAATTTCGGAGCTTAACACTCTTAAGTGATTCATTATGGTTTATCAAAAAGAAAGAAGAAAGAAGAACAAAACTCCTAAACCAAAAATCTCTTATATTAAGAGATCATAAAATATATATGAGAAAAAAAAACTGTATAAGAAGAAATAAAATTGCCGATTCCATTTGTTTGGCAAATAATATAAAATAAATTTTCCCTCTTACTATAACTGTTGTATATACATATTTCTATACATATTCATGCAAGTATGCATTTCATATGAGAGTATTCATAAATAGTTTTTCTTCATGTGAGTATATGGATGAAATTTATTGATTCGAATTTGGTTTTTGCTAAGTACTTGAATTTCATGTAGAGTGAAAAAGTTAAACTCCTTGCACGATAACTTTGCAAAGAGTTTGGGTTTACATTTTTTTTTTTTGTTTTGCTGATGGAGTAAAAGTTTAAAACTAATCCATAAGGTCAAAGATGACGTGATAAACATTTATGTAGGTATGTATATTTCCAACATGTAAGAAAATATATTTAGAAAAAAAAATTGAATAAAATTAAAAATACATTTTGTAGTTTTCGGTAGGTATAGTAAGTTTAAATTTAATAATAGAAGTTCAAATGCTGTCATGTCAAAATACCATATGCAAAATTTATTATAGTGTATACAATATAGAAACACCTGAACTTATATATTTCAAAAAGGTGAAATCATTTTGGAAGGGGAAAGACTTAAGAAAAATGAAGCAATAAATTGCTTTTGGTCTAATATTAGGGGAATATTGGTTTTTGCTCGGATTTTTTTATAATATTTTATTCATAAATATTTAAACTAGATGATCATGGAAATTTAAATAATTTTAATTTAATATGATTAAGCCCATCCAAAGAATTATTTCACTTATTTCTAATTGACTTTGGTTTTTTTTTTAGGGCTTTCCTGGGTAAATCAACTTACTAAATTTGTTGACGAGCCAACCCTGCAAGTCAAACCGCCATCACTGTCTGTTTTTTTTACCTCTGGCTCTGACCTAGAAAGAGGGTTAGAGTAGTATCGCCTGTAGGCTCATCAGACCATTATGGGTGCATGAAATAACTTCACGGGAAATAATTTCACTCGGGAAATAAGTTCACCTCTAAGGGGAATCAAATTTTCACTTTTTTCAAGCGATTGGAAATAATTTTATCTGTAAATTATGTGAAGTTATTTTACATCTATTGATAAAGATTTTTTTTAACGAAAGGCGTTAGGAAACAACGCCCAGGAAAAAACTGAACAGAATCCGCATGAAAAATGAGAAATAATTTCACTCATACAGTGAAATAGTTTTCCACAAAAAAAAAGTTATTTTCCATTTCTAGTGAAACAAACTTCACTTGAAGAAAGTGATGGAGTATTTTCCCATGTGAAGTTATTTCCTGTGATATTATTTCTCTGTAGTTGCAGTAGTCCAAACAAATCTTGATACAAATAAATCAGCTCAATCCCTCCCATCGTTTAGAAAAAGGTGTTGTTCAACCCTCAAAAACACTGTGTAAGCTTTTAAATCTGTCCTATTCTACTGGTCTATTTTCAAGTGGTTAGTGACGCTAATAAACCATGAGCTTAAAAAAAATATTACGAAGAACGAAATCTTCTTAATGACCTGCAAAATAGTGGAACAATCATTACATTGGTTTTGAGAAAGTAAGATGTAGTTGATATTTCGAAAGCTTTTGATAGGGTTTGGAGCAAAGCTCTCTTATTAACAATGCAAGCATTTGGTATCGATGAATATCTTCTTCATTGGATTACAAATTACGTTATGGACTACTCAAAAAATGAAGCAACAAGTTGTCATGGATGGTTTGAAGTCAGATATTCATAATATAAAATTGGTATGCCGCAGGGTTCCATATTGTCTCCGACTGTTTTCCTTATTTTCATCAATGATATCATGTCTGAAACTTCTCAAACATCTCAGCTATTATTCTTCAGATGTAGAACCAAAATTACAACGTATGATTAGCTCATAAAATGTCAAGTATTATACAAAAGGGATTCATAAGCCGTGTAGAATTTAATGCTATCTCAATTATGTATCGTGTCGTTAAATCACAAAATGGGTAACGGATGCTGTTCTGTTCAAAATCTTAGTTTCCCTTATTCAATGCTTTTTAAAAGTATTTTTAATATATGTATATACATTTATCTACCTAACAGTTTTTACTTTTCCATTTATTTGACATTTTTTTTCCAAAAATCCTTGAGAAAAAAATATTTGTTTTTGCTAAAATTCTCATCTCAATGCATAAAATAAATAAAGAAAAACATTTTTATCAAGAACAATTTTTATACCTCAAATAATATTGTTTCAAATATTTCAACAAAATTCATTGTGTTTCTTAATTTGAAGTGACTTCAAAAAAATATCTACTAAAACACTCACCACAATTCACCAAAAATTAAGGTCACATTTAAAAAATTCTTTGAGATCTTTTTTTTTTGTTTTCGGTACATAGATATCTACAGATAGGTACATATATACAAAATTATGGCTTTTAGTTTTTTTAAAACAAAAGAAACAACAATTTATCTGAGCTAACAGGAAATGTGTGTTGTTCTCGTGTCAAATTTAAAAGGAAAAAAAATGTGTATTTATTTTTTTTTTAATAAATTAAGTTGAATAACACAAATTATACATGTGTATATTTTTTATATTGTAGGAAATAAATATATATGTACATATATTTTTTTTGTCATGAATAAATAACGCAAAAATTCTCTCAACAGCATCTAGGAACTGACTTTGAACTTTTGAAAAATGGTTCCTTTTTGTTTATTTTTTGTTCTATTCATTAAGTGAACATGAATTCAATAGGTATTATAATGTTGTATAAAAACAACAGAGTATTATTTTTTTAAGTTTTTCCATGGTCGGCAATAATTTATGACTGATGTTAGTCATTTTTTAAAATTTTTCATCGTGTTATATAGATCCCACATACATTCCTACCCAAGCACATGCCATCCACCAAAAAAAACAAAGCATTATGACATTAAAAACTAAAACCCAAATAAATTCAAAAATTCCAAGGGAAAATAAAAATAATTGCCTGACCATAGGATACCTTATGGTTTAACATTCATACCGATTTTTTTCGATTTAAAATTAAATTTGACATTGCATTTTTAAAAAGAATTTAATGAATTTGAACTGAATAATGGGGAATTGAATTTAACACTGATTTATGAATTTTTGAATACCAATACTCATTAATAGAAATTCTGATAATTGAATTTTCGTTTTGCTTACCGGTGTCTTCAGCATCAATGAGTTCGTCCAATTCATCATCGGTGAAACGAAGTCCAAGTGTACTTAAAATTGTGCGCACCCTTTCGGTTTCAATTCGTCCAGATTTCTTGGAATCGAACATTTGAAAAGCCTTCAGGAACACTTTAAAATATAAATGAATGAAGGTGATTAATTTTTTTTTTATTTTTAAATACATAAATTGATTCTTGGAACTATAATTCGAAAGAATTTTGTTATTTTACCTGCCGATGTGTCAGCCTAAAATGAAAACAAGAAAACAATATAATTAACATCTTTGTTATTATTTATGAATAAAAAAATGGATGTTTCGTTCTTGAAATTGTTATTTTTTCCAGCATTTGTTTGAGGATTTATTTGACATAAGGGAAAATCAAGGATGATTCAGTAGGGAACAAGTTTGGGGCTCCCAAATGAAATAACTCCCCAAACGATAAATTTAATAACTCCCTAAATTTGGATTTGTTGCATACCGAAATATGTTTCAAATTAAATTTTAAGATCAAATCTAAAAAGAAATACAAAACCCCAAAAATTGATGAAATAAGTCCCCAAATTTATGACAGTACCTACTTCTGCAATAAGGGCACTTTACAAATTGATTTCCTCCAGCAATCTTAAGACTACGTCACACCCGTTTCGGCCAATTACAGCGCGGGCAGCGGCGGCGTAAAAAGTGTTTAAGAAGTTATATCACTGTGGAGTTATTTCACAAAACCCAAGCATTGTTGCTCAAAAGCTCACGACTTTTTATGGACTTTTGACAGATGTTCCGGATCATGAAACTTTTGACATTTCAGATCAAAGTCAGGAATCTAAAAATTTCATTGTAATTTTAAATAATTGCTGAGGTTCCTCCACAAAAGGGCCATGAGCTAAGTTCTATGGCCTATTTTTCTAACACTGATTTTTTCAAAAACTTAAAAAATAGATTATTTCAGTGTGGCCAGATGTATTATAAATTTGTGATAAACGGTAGTTACAATTTGGTGAAATAGGTCCACAGGTGGGAAATACCAGCATAATATTACCAGCTTTAGAGCGCATCCGACTTCAATGTTATAGGTAAAATCTATTGCGATACTAACGCCCAACGAACATTTTCATTGGGGTCTAAGAGAGAAAATGCTAACGAAGACAAAACGGTAAAATGTAAAAACAAATAAATGAACAACAGTAAGCTCAAACACAACTTTTTTTTTACAATAAATGGTGTAACCAAGAAATTGTGTCCTAAAAAGTGAGTGGAGACTTTTTCTATTTCGAATTTTGCAGAACAAAGTTTTTTATTTTTGCTTCTTTCAAATTATTTTTGTATAGGATTTTCCGTTTCGCTACAGCGGTGATACGCTAATTGTTTAGCTTGAAAAAACAATTTTTTTTGAAAATTGAAAATTCTACGTTGCCAATCTCGCAATTAAAAGATCCTTCACTTTCAACCAGTCTTGCCTTTATTTATTGCACGGAAAAATCTCATAAATATCAACCAAATTCTTAATTTAAAATTTCGCATATTTAAAACATGTACCTATATTTCCAAATCAACAACACTTCATAATATCGCAATTACAAAATCTCGTACTAAAAAAATCATACTAACAAATTTCGTAAATTAAAAAATTTATTTAAAATTTGCGAAATTTTGTTTTCCATTATTTGTTTGAAAAAAAAACGCAATATTTCGTTATTGAGATTTTCAAAGGCAAAAAAATACATATTGCAAAGTAATAAAATGCGAAGAAATTAAATGCGAGATAGATTGCGAAGTGTAATTAGCATAATGATGATTTTGCGAAACCATAACTTAGCAAAATAAAACCTTGCCAAAAAATAATCGATCAAGGCCAACGGTTGAAAATTGTACTTTTCGCACTTCACATTTTTGCTCATAGCTCCAAAACTAACATGAAGAACAGATATCAAAAAATTTTGTTTCCACAAAAAGTCATTTGCACAAAAAAAACATTCAATTTTTAATAGTAGTTTTCGAGTTATGGTTAAATAACGAGAAAACAAATTTTCAAAATAAACATTACGAAATGAAAAATGCTTAAAAAAAAAGAATTGTGTAATTGCGAGATTTCGTAATGGGAGATTTCAGGTGAGTAATTTTTGATTTGCAAAATTTGACATTCAAACCTAACTTTTTAGGTTATAGGGCGCAATTTTTTTTTTTTGTTGCGAGATTTTGATATCTTTAAGCCCAAATCAAACTGTTTTTCAACAAACCCTTTTGTCTCTTATATAATTCCAAGTTAAATCCCCTTTTTTAAGTCACAAAATTAAAAATTTTCATTTTAATATTTTCCTATCCAGTATATTTTATCGAAAATATCTGACCTACTTAAAAAACTGTTTATGGCAATACATTTTTCGCAAACTTTCTTTTTCAAGAAAGTTTTAGAGTTTTAAGGTTGAAGTTTAAATGTAGGAACGTCTAGTGCATAATCCTTTTTTTTTTTTAATTATATTCAAAAGATTCACTTTTATCTGCACAAAAAAATGAAAATTTATTCTCAAAAATTAATTTAATATCAAATTAAATATCAAATAGGTATCCACTGCTCCATAAAAAAAAAAACCATTCATTTTAATCATCCATAAATGAAAAACAGTTTCACGGAAACACAAAACGTCAAACATAATTGCTATTAAATTAAAAAACAAAATTAAATTAAAACAAAACGAAACGAAAAAAAAAAAAACAATTTTATGGAACTTTTAACCCGTTTGCGAGAGATCATTAACGAGAATTTTTTTTTTTTGCATTCTACTAACCATTTTAGCGCACTCTGGATTAACCTTTACACCGGAAAAGACGAAATGAAACTACTTTGATTCAGTGTGGTCAACGACCAATATCGAAATAAAATTCTCAAATATTCCAACTTGATGAATGTTTCAAAAGCCCAACAACAACAACAACAAAAAACATCAAAAACCGTCTGTCTTTTTCTGTCCGTGAAAAAAATAAAACCTAGACATAATAACCGACTCTACAAACATTTTATTGCTCGGATGGGATATTTTTTTTTTTTTTGCGTTCATATTCCCCTCTTCGAAAACAATTTTAAACATTTTCCAGTGAATTTCAAAAACTATGTTCCACCCACTGTTTCAGCGGTGGTGGTGGCCCACCAGCAGCAGTTGTGATGGTGCTTGAGGAAGCGGTACGTTTGAGTTGAACTTTTTCGTTGAATTGTTGTTTTAATTTTAATTTTTTGATTTTTTTTTTGATTACAATTAAATCCATAAAAAGTTTTGAATTGGTCGATTCAGAACTGTAACGGTTATTGAATGAAGTAGAAAAAAAATTCAGTTAATAAAAAAGTTTATATGCGAACGCTTTGTGGAATATTGTGTTTTTTTTTTTGTAGAAACGGAAAGTATATTTGCCTTTGGCGAACAAAATTATTTGGGAATTAAGTTGCAAATATGTTAAGGCATTTATACTCACCAACAAATATTTCACTTCGGGTACGGGTATTAGCTGTTAAAATATTTTCAAACACTTTTTAAGCATTCACTGAATGAAAATAGCATTGAGAAATATAAAAAGGTTAATCGTTTATTTTTCGACTTTATCGTTTGCAGTAGAACCAATTTCTATTAAATTTTTGAATACTACAAACTTGAAATAATTTTACAACAAAAACTTTTTAAAAATCAAATATTTTCTTGTATTCAGTTAATTATAGAAGGAGTCAATTATAGAAAGAGACTCAATCACCTTAAAATTTTATAAATGATAGTTAAAAATGAGGAGTGGGACATTAGGTACATACCTATTCCCAAATTCACTAATATCAGAAATCCCTTTCTGTCTTTTTTACTTTTAATTGATTCTGTTGTCACCAAATACTCTACTTTCATTATCTACCCAAAATTCCAACCAGTATTGTGGGAAAAATTATTATTACTCATCAAAGTCTATATTGCAGTTTTAAAAGTACAATGAATTGGTTTTGGAATTTTAGTAATATACATAACAAATATTTAGCAAAAGAAATAATCAAAATCGGAACTTTGGAGCGAAAACCTGGACTATCGGCTAGGGTGATTCGTGATAAGTGATAGTCATTATACGGACGGAGAAAAAATGGCCGCCACAGTAATTTTTAGTTTTTTATTTGGACATCTAGTTCAGTGGCAATTTTTTTTTTCTGAGTGATCTAGTTATCGGACTTTCCGATTAATGCGCTTCAATCACAAAATATGTAAATTTTATTAATCGAAAATCCTTCATGCATTCGTGGCCATGCTTACAGATGTAAGTCTATGTTACCGAGTCGTGGAGATACATATGTTTAAGATTGAGGCATCATTTTAAGCCATGCAACCGCTACATTATTCTGTGTTTGAAGCAGAGGTGAAAGTATACTCTCCCCATTATAATACAGTCGCTTACTGGAGTAACATCAGTGACATCCTCCCAACCGTCATAAAATTCGCTTGGAAGGACGAAAGTCCTTGCGTTTCCATAAAGAATCAAATCAATAATAAAATTCTAAAGCCAATAGCCATACACATATTTAAGATCAGAACTGTAACGGTTATTGAATGAAGTAGAAAAAAAATTCAGTTAATAAAAAAGTTTATATGCGAACGCTTTGTGGAATATTGTGTTTTTTTTTTTGTAGAAACGGAAAGTATATTTGCCTTTGGCGAACAAAATTATTTGGGAATTAAGTTGCAAATATGTTAAGGCATTTATACTCACCAACAAATATTTCACTTCGGGTACGGGTATTAGCTGTTAAAATATTTTCAAACACTTTTTAAGCATTCACTGAATGAAAATAGCATTGAGAAATATAAAAAGGTTAATCGTTTATTTTTCGACTTTATCGTTTGCAGTAGAACCAATTTCTATTAAATTTTTGAATACTACAAACTTGAAATAATTTTACAACAAAAACTTTTTAAAAATCAAATATTTTCTTGTATTCAGTTAATTATAGAAGGAGTCAATTATAGAAAGAGACTCAATCACCTTAAAATTTTATAAATGATAGTTAAAAATGAGGAGTGGGACATTAGGTACATACCTATTCCCAAATTCACTAATATCAGAAATCCCTTTCTGTCTTTTTTACTTTTAATTGATTCTGTTGTCACCAAATACTCTACTTTCATTATCTACCCAAAATTCCAACCAGTATTGTGGGAAAAATTATTATTACTCATCAAAGTCTATATTGCAGTTTTAAAAGTACAATGAATTGGTTTTTGAATTTTAGTAATATACATAACAAATATTTAGCAAAAGAAATAATCAAAATCGGAACTTTGGAGCGAAAACCTGGACTATCGGCTAGGGTGATTCGTGATAAGTGATAGTCATTATACGGACGGAGAAAAAATGGCCGCCACAGTAATTTTTAGTTTTTTATTTGGACATCTAGTTCAGTGGCAATTTTTTTTTTCTGAGTGATCTAGTTATCGGACTTTCCGATTAATGCGCTTCAATCACAAAATATGTAAATTTTATTAATCGAAAATCCTTCATGCATTCGTGGCCATGCTTACAGATGTAAGTCTATGTTACCGAGTCGTGGAGATACATATGTTTAAGATTGAGGCATCATTTTAAGCCATGCAACCGCTACATTATTCTGTGTTTGAAGCAGAGGTGAAAGTATACTCTCCCCATTATAATACAGTCGCTTACTGGAGTAACATCAGTGACATCCTCCCAACCGTCATAAAATTCGCTTGGAAGGACGAAAGTCCTTGCGTTTCCATAAAGAATCAAATCAATAATAAAATTCTAAAGCCAATAGCCATACACATATTTAAGAACAAAAAAAAAACATTGAGTTTTAAAAAAAAAAATTTGATTTTTTTTTTTTTCTTAAAAATCCAAAAATGATTTCTGTAATAAAAATTCAATAGCGGGGATTGTTAATAGCGGTTTTTTTTTCAAAAATAGTTTATGACCAATTAATTCTATTGTTTTGTAAGAACCACACCGAAAAAGTGTCCTCAAATTCGTTAGAGTTATTTTTGAAATAAAAAAATTTTGTTCTGATTGTTATATGAAAATGTACCATACTTTGTGGAGCTAAAAATAAATCAATTTTGGAATTATATATTTTAATTCTGAAAGAAAGTTGTTCAGCAGTTTAGTTTGGAGAGAGATATATGTAGGTACAGATTAACAGACGTGTTTGCTTTATATAGGTATCATCTCCAAAACTCAAAACTTGTCCTACACAAATTGAAAAGTGTTTTTTTCACCCACTCAACTGGCTAAAAAATTAAAACCGATACTAAATATTTAAAATATATATACAATATAGATATATGTATAAGATTGTGACGCCTCACCATGCAGCACCGCGCGTCATGCCGTCTCCACGCGTTGCCACATTGCCGGTAGTCCAGCAGCCGAGCTAATAAGCAGCTTCTTTGCATTCTTTGAATTCAAAAAGTTTTTGAAACATATTACATTTTGAAAAAAATTTGCTAAGTTCTGTATTTTAACAACAGAGACCTTCTGAGAAAGAATTAAATTTGTTTAGGATGTTTGACAAAAAATACTTTTTCAGAGACACCCTGTTGTTAAAATACTCAATTCATAATTTTACCTCAACATTCAGCTTGATTCCATTTTTTCGAAGCGAAATTCTAATATTACTGAACTACATATACATATACTGAAACATATAGGTACATAACAGAACTTTGCCAATGTCAAATTTATTTTGACAAACAGTTCGTATCCTACAATAATTATTTTATCAAGAACATTTCTATAAAAATATAAAAATATATGTAAATATTGAAATTAAATAGTTTTGTTTTTATTTATTAACTTCCAGATCAAAAGATATTTATCGAAATATTTTTTACTTTATACGCAGTAGGCAGTACAACTAAGAAATATAGGACATAATAATTTATATAAATTAATCTAGCAAATCGGAAATGTAGGAGGTGATTCCCACAAGTTAAATTCCAATTTCACACAACATTAACCAGAATTAATTCCTGTGTCTCATAAGATTCAAGCTCAAAATAGATTCTCACGTTAGATTTCAACTTGTTCATCAGCAAGCACATCAGAGTTGTAGCAGAATTGCCTTGATTGAAATACTATTTTTTTTTTTTCTTCTCTAAATGATGATATTATACACACCTTCTCTAGTTGCGTTATTGCGTCTCGTCCGTCCTTCGGTCGCGTCGTTGTCATTTTAATATTCAAAATAGCAACTGACTTAGCATACATTTTTACCACCACCACCGACACCCACCGGAGCAGCGCGGCGCCATCATGTTTATTCCTTCAACATTCAATATCAAATTGCACAATCGAACCTAGACTATAGCATCTCATGATGATCTACCCCTGGATAGAGATGTTTTCGAAACAAACAAAAAAAAAAAAACCACGAAAATCAACTGACAGATCAGTTCTAGCACTATAGTGCGAGGATGATGATGATTATGTTGGATGTTGATGATCTAGATGTTAGCCAGAAGCTAGATCCGAGCAGCCAGCGCACGAAAAAAACCATTCACGTTTCGTGATCATCATCATCATCGTCACTCCATGTGGAGAATTATTTGCTCCCACATTCGACATTCGCCCAATGGAATTCTATTTTTCTTCCTCAAAAATGACGATGAACGGCCAAGCAGCGACGCACGGTGGACGGTGGACATTATGTAGAAAGTCGCAACTGCGGTGTGATAATTTGATGTGAAGATTTATATCACTTTTGTATTTTTAGAATTGTGATTTTTGTTTATAATTAAAATTGTAGTGTTGTTTTATTATACTTGTATTTTTAATCTGCGTTTCCTTGTTTCTTTTAATCTTTTGGGGGAAAAAAGATGATTTTGATGGGGGATGATTATTTTTGAAGATGGATTTGTGATTGATTTACCAAGGGAATAAATATTTCGAATGCCATAGAAAAACACACACCGTAGAGATTGTTGGAAAAATAATTATTTTAAATTGTTTATGGCCAACGGAAATGTCGATATTTTGCCTCTGGTGAACTGGACTGTGCACAGTGTCCGTGAAAAATAATTCATTCTTTCATTCCAATGGCAGATGGTATCTGTTGTTAAATAGAAAAAAAAAAGCAAATGTACCTAACATACTTTTGTTTATTTAGACAAATTGCTTAATTTGGGGAAGAACATAAAAAATAATGTGTTTTTGTTATAATTTAAGTGAAACTTTATTATTCATTAATGATGACAAACAAAAAAAGAAGAAAAACTACTTGTTACCTTTAATGAATGAAGGACTGGCTCATTTATGATTAATGTTTCAATTTATCAGTTTCTTTTGGTAAACCTACATACATAAATAAATTGATTTAATTTTCTATTGGTTATTCTAAGGTCATATTTGAAGAACTTATAAGTTTGAAGACTAATCAATTTTGTATCATGATTTAACAACGAGTCAATCTAAATCAATCCAAAATAAAGCTGAAGCTTTGTTACACGTTGTTTCCCATTCTTATAAAGGGCGTTTTTCAGGGGTACAGAACTTTTAGTTTTCAACACTTATTTAATTGGCGGTTATTTTACAGCAGTAAAATGATTTGGTTTGAGACTGGTTTGGCATTTCAACATGAATAGCTGACGCCGTAGATTCAGTAAATAGACAAAAATTTTATTGCCGTTGATTTTGATTTTCATAAGAGGAATTTTGTTTAGCGATGAAACTTACTTTTGGTTGAATGTTGTTTGGAGTTAAGGTAGTCCTGAAGTGTATGTTGAGAAACCGTTGCATCCAGAAATATTGACTGGTGTGCTTTATGGGCTGGTCGAATCACGATGCTGTCCAGAACGTAACAGTTTATAGTGACTGCTACGGAGCCATGATTAATGACTTGTTTGTTCCACAATTGAACAACCATGATGGAGCTGTGTTTTCCACAAGACGGTGAAACACGCGGCAATCGACAGCTCCTACTCAGACTTATTACCTCCGTAAGTTTCCCCTTTCGGCCTCTATTACTCCTACGTGCTATCGTGTACGATTCCTGGGGATGCATTTCAGTTCTCGCCGACTCTTCCCTAGTTGTGCTGACTCCTCCTCTTCTACCGTCGAAGAAACACGTATTCAACATTGTAATGGAACAGTCGTAGCGTGGTCTTTAACCTTATAGAGCTGTTTCTCCCTATTTTGGTCCGATTACCAAAGACAGCCTTTGCTTTCCCGATTCGGCTGTTAATGTCAAGTTCAGTTCCGCCGACAGTAGAGACAATCATCATCATCATTGGCTCGAAAATCGGGGTCAGGTCCTGGCCTCCTTCAACAAGTCTCTCCACCTATCCCGGTCTTGAGCCGACGCCATCCAGTTGCGCAGCCCAAGGCTTCGGGCGTCCTGGTCTACGCCATCTCTACAGCGCAAGCATGATCTACCACGCTGCCGTCTACCATAGAATGTACCACAAAGGACTCGCCGAGCAGGTTCCTCTTCACTCATGCCAGCTAGGTGCCCTGCCCACCGGAGTCTACCGAGCTTAATTTTTGTCACTATGTCTGATTCAAGGTAGATTGCGTACAATTCATGATTGTACCGTCTCTGGAATCGTCCTTCCTTACGTATGGGGCCAACAATTCTCCTTAAGACTTTTCTCTCGAACGCGGCTAAGAGGTCGGAGTGTCTTTTGCTAAGCACCCAAGTCTCGGATCCATACGTGAGTACTGGCAGGACCATGGTCCTGTACAGCAGCAGTTTTGAAGTTATGGTGAGATTTCTGGATTTGAAGAGCAGTAGAGACAATACTTCCAAGATATTGAAAATTTTCAACCATCGCTACTGGTTGTCCAGAAATATTTACTTGAGCAGATGAGGAAGTTCGAAGGCTGATAATTTTTGTTTTTTTTTCCCGAATCCCGACGATTTCCGCTTCTCTCTACAACCTTGTTGTCATTTGATGGAGATCCACGATCCCATGAGAGAACAAGTATACGTCGTCCACGTAGTCAAGGTGTTTGAGGTATAATTGCAGAGTCCACTTAATTCCTCCATTTTTATTTGACAAAGCTGCGTGCAGAAAATCACTAATCACCAACTGCAACTATATTGGCTGATAATTTTTGTTTTTTTTTCCCGAATCCCGACGATTTCCGCTTCTCTCTACAACCTTGTTGTCATTTGATGGAGATCCACGATCCCATGAGAGAACAAGTATACGTCGTCCACGTAGTCAAGGTGTTTGAGGTATAATTGCAGAGTCCACTTAATTCCTCCATTTTTATTTGACAAAGCTGCGTGCAGAAAATCACTAATCACTAATCCCGACGATTTCCGCTTCTCTCTACAACCTTGTTGTCATTTGATGGAGATCCACGATCCCATGAGAGAACAAGTATACGTCGTCCACGTAGTCAAGGTGTTTGAGGTATAATTGCAGAGTCCACTTAATTCCTCCATTTTTATTTGACAAAGCTGCGTGCAGAAAATCACTAATCACCAACTGCAACTATATTGGCTGATAATTTTTGTTTTTTTTCCCGAATCCCGACGATTTCCGCTTCTCTCTACAACCTTGTTGTCATTTGATGGAGATCCACGATCCCATGAGAGAACAAGTATACGTCGTCCACGTAGTCAAGGTGTTTGAGGTATAATTGCAGAGTCCACTTAATTCCTCCATTTTTATTTGACAAAGCTGCGTGCAGCCTTGTCTAACCCCACTTTGGTTTTCAAATTCCTCTGCCAATCTTCCATTACACAAAATGTGACATTTGGATAAATCATAGCCCTGATTCTAGCAATCAATTTATCGGGAATGACCTTCCCAAGAAAAGCAAGTCAGATACATAAATTAACACCGTCAAACACCTTTTCGAAATCAATAAGAAGCAGCAGAAGTTGTGATCGATATTCAACGCACTGTTCGATGATGTTCCGCAAGGCGTTAATGTGGTCCAGCCAGGAAAATCCGGTGCAGAATCCCGCTTGTTCGGCCTCGAGTGTGTTTTCACTTTACTTTGGTTACAGCAGGAAGCACTCAGACCCCTCTCCAATTTTCGCACTCTGTCCTTTTTTTGCCAACTCGTGCCACAATTGATTTATTGAACGAAAAGTTTGGTAACCGCATAGTTTCACGTTAGAGACCCGTGAATTGGCCTCTAAGATCGTGCGATTTAATACCGCTAGTCTACGCTGATAAGCCTGAAACGATCGACTACTTGTAGGACATAATACGGTCAGAAATGTTGAAAAAAGTGATCGAAAATTCATCCAATTTAAATTACGTCCTAGCCAGCCGTGTCAGTCATCTGACAGAAATCATATATGAATTATAATGACCAAGGGATTACCTTTCGAATGAAGTCAAGTTCATGTCAATGTTAGAAAATTCATCATTGTTTTATTGTACTTCAAAGTTCTATACCTCTGAAAGAAACACGCTATTACATTCTTCTGAGCATTATGCCAATTAACTCTGGGAGTTCAAGTTCATGTTACTCCTTTTACTCTGCTAATATTGAAATTATTGAATTTTTCAAAAATCAATCCTTTAAATAACATACATACTTAATTTCAATCTTACACAAAAGCTACATACATATATCAAATGAGAAATTAATGGCATTCATAAATACTCGTCATGGATACCGTCAAAAAGTGTGAAATTTCAAAATACACTTTATAATGGCGTGTGAAAATTTAAAACTGTGTAAATTACCCCATTACTTGCTATTAGCATGTTTACATCCAGGATATAAGATTATGTTCGTAGAATGAGTCGTTTAGATTGTGTCTGATGTATTTTTAATATTTAAATATAAATGGCTGTTTAGAAGAAGTGTTTGTTGGATTAAAAAAAAAAAGATTATCAGAATGGATAAGTAACTGGATACAACATTAATATCTAATGTACTACTCAATGGCTTAAATGAGGTTACTATAGAAAAGTAAAATTAAACCAGAAAAATTCCATTTAAGCATAACTATTTCATGCTACGAACCAACTCCCAATAAACTTGCCCCAAATCCTATAGAGTTGAGGGGTTTTTAGTGTTTTTAGTTTTTCTTAGATAGTATCCAAAGAAGCAATTTGCAAATGGGCCCCTTAGAGAAATGTACAAAACCAAATATGAAAATATGAAAAGTATGTGTTAATTGCTTCTTGAGCTACATATATGTAGACGTCTCTTCTTTCAATTTTTGTCTTTCAAACTTGAAATTATCGTTGTGGATTTTTCAGAATTTTTGTATGAACGACTTTCTTGTATTTGAATAATCTAACGATAACACGAAAAAAAATTATTCTTCATCACCTTTTGTAAAGAAAACCCTAATTTAACCTTCTCAAATTCAGAATTTCAAAAAATCTTGTAGCATTAGAAAACGTTAAAGTAAAAGTATCTTATAGATATGCACATATTTTTTATTTTATATTGCATCAGATAATTGAATTATTGAATAATCCCGAAAATAAATCTTTAAAGTCTGTCGACTCTATGTCTTTTGCTACCTACGCTCGAATTGTTTGTTTAGACATTATTAAAAATAAGTGCATACCAATCCATCTGTTAAACGATGAGGAATAGTTTGAGAAAATTGAACCACTTATTCAAATTAAATTAAAAAAACCTATACATTTTTTAATCAGATGTACAACAACAAGCAATATGTATCAAGAGAACTTTACACTGAAACATAGAACATTTTGGCAAATTTTTGACTTTCTAATGTTGATATCTCACGTTGTGGATTTCTTAAATTTTGTATGTTATATATAATATTATTTTATTTAATCAGATAAAATATAACACCTATCGTTTAGAAAATACGTTTACGACCTTTTCAAAGTTAATTCTAACATATTTAGAATTTTGAAAAATCCCGTAGGTATCTGAAAATTTTTATGAAAAACAACTTACTTTCATATTATATTTTTGTATATCTTTGGGGCTTAACATTTAAACTGGGTCATCGTGGAGCTTGACTGGAAGATTTCAAACCTCCTACGAAATATTTAACATATTGTTATAAACTTAATTATTATCAAAATTTGCGTATTATAATATTTTAGAATCAGATTGAATCTGATTCACTTTTTATGTATTTTTACTTCTTTTTTTGGGGAATTCGCTTCATTATCTAAACTCAGTATACTTTTTACTTAGCAGTTTTGCAGTAAGAGCAAAGCACCATTTTGAACGAACTTAACTTTGACATTTAAAATCTGTGTAACTTCAGAACCGCGACATTAAAATTGTTTAATTTGGTGTATTAAGTACGATTGTTTTTCTTTTGTCCATGCTTTTTTTTTCAAACATGAAAACCCTTTTTTTACCTGTCAGGAAATTATTCAACCTTAAGGCTGCACCTGTGGGGTTCACTGGGTTGACACATCATTAAAATCAAAGTTGTACATAATTAAATTTTGAAAATAAAATTTTCAAGTAGAAAATTATTGTCAAAAACATTTTTTTAGACTACAGCCACAGTTTCTCAACGAAAAAAATGCACTTGTTTTTTTTCTATGGAAACGATTTTTAAGCAATTTTTTTTGGCGTTTAATTTTTTTACAAACTGTGAAACAACCCAAAATAAAAAAACTTTATTCACAAAATTTTTGCGCCCAAAAAATTTCATTGTTTTTTCACTGCATACATTTTTTTTCCCTAAAGAACAGTGTACTAGACTGAAACGAATAAAAAACCTCTAATTTTTTCCATTTCACCATTTTTTTTTGCATATTCCCGATGACCTCACATTCTTTTGTTTATTTTGCTAAGCTTCTGGAAAAAAAAATGTTTGTGGTGAGAAAAAAAATGTATCTGTCAAACTGTTTTTTTTTTGCAGTAAACAATAGCAGTGATATTTTTTTGCGCGAAGAAAATCGTAGTGAATAAAATATTTTTTCACTTCGGGTTGGTTTACATTTCAATACAAAAATTTTAAATATCAAACTTTTTGCATTCATTCGCATAAGAAGTACATGTAATTTTTTTCGTTTTGTCATTGACATTAGAACAAGTACAATCTAGATTAAGATTTTTTTTAATTGATATAGAAATTGTTATCTACCGGTATCTATCAGTGTTCAATCCTGATTCTCTTGTTTCTGCCTTGTGCAGTAATAAATTATGTCTAGCGTTCCAAATTTAATATTTGAATCAGGTGGAGTCAACCTCTGCTCTGGTAGCATTTTTTTTTACCACAAAATAAGAAAATGCTTTTAAGATTTTTTTTTATGTGTCGTTTGGTTAAATATTTTAGAATGTTGCCGCTGACATCTAATGAACGAATATAAATTATTTATGGGCGGTTATTTTAATTTAAACTTTCTGTTTTATTATTTTTTAACTATGTATATAGACAATTGTGTGCGTTGATTTTTGTAGACACGTTTTGTGTTCCCGCCTTCATTTTTTTTTTCTTTTTTATTATAATAATTTTAATGTGACCATCAGCTTTTTCTTAAAATTAAAAGTGATTGGGTTTATGTAAATTGAATGGATTTTTAAACACAAAAAATAATAAAATAATATATCCATTAATATTAAAATATGATTTACGATTTTCGAAAATGGTTCTTAATTAAGTTTAATGTTAAAATTAAATTTAACGAGCAATACTTTTTTATATATTATTTTATTATCTCACAGGTCGTTTGTTTTGAAAATAAATCATTTCTTTTTATTTATGGCCTGATTTTGAGAAACATCGAGTTGAGTTGCCAGAATCTGATATCAGAGAGGGTAGGGAAGGGTTGGATGCAAGAGAAAAATTTATTTTTTAAAAAATGTTTAAAAAAGTTTTTAAAGGAATGAGATATGACATATGACATATGGCATATGCTATAAACATGATACATGGCACATGATTTTTCAAGTTTGTGCCATAATATTGTTTGCATCAAAAAATATTTACTGTAGAAATACTGATGCATGCGTTTTTGAATTTGCTAAATTTGTGTTGTTTTTTCCTTTTGTACCACCAACTTTCCGACAGCGACAAAAAATATTGTAAGTTAAGAACTCACTTATTTGAAAATTATTTGATCAAGGTACAGTATTTAAGCATAATTTAATAATTTTATCAAAACTCATAATGTAATTCCCAAGAATATACAAGAATAATCAAATTAATTCATTTGCATTCTTATTTTTTTCGTTCTCATTCTTTTTAGGCACGAAATAAACCAGCCGATGGATCTAGTCACAATGCCAAATCCGGACAGCGGGATAAAACCCCTGGACCAGGTCAGAAGGGAGGTGCACCAGCTAAAGCTACAGCCCATTCTGCAAAACAGCCAGCACCAGCTAAACAATCATCTTGTTCCAGCAGTAAAGGCTCCTTAACACCCAAACATTCGCTGAGTGTGGGTGTTCCAAAATCTGGAGCAGCTGTTGGAAAGGCACAAAAGAAAGGCAAAAAGAAGCACCAGACTTACGATTTGGTTGTCAAAATTGATTTGGTTTGTGCCTTTTTTTTAAATTTTATTAAAATACTGTATTGACCAAATTGTTTATATTTTTTTAGACGGAACATGGACTCTCCGAAGATCAAGTTGCAGGTAAGATACGATAGTTAAATGACATTGTTCTTCGGTAATTAATTGTTATGGTTTTCTTTTTCAGAATTCAAAGAAGCTTTCATGCTTTTTGATAAAGATGAGGACGGTACCATATCTATGTCTGAATTGGGCGTTGTTATGCGCTCTCTAGGTCAACGTCCTAGTGGTAAGAAAAATTGAAAATTAATAGATGAGGAGAGATTTTCACTTGCTTACTTACTTATTTAGGTTCTGAGATCTATTATATCAGTTAGTTTCCCCTTACGGGACACAAGGCCTGCAATACTTGCGAGATGTATATCAGTTCAGCATCGCTTAACTTGCAATCAATTTATTGCCAATAACATCTCCGTATGATAGAATCAATGGTTTCCAGACCTGTTCTTCCATGAAGCTCATCATTAAAGATTAGGTCTTGCCAGAAAACGCTATTTACGAGCGTTTGCAGCTTTCTAGTGACTGTAGATGTGACTTTCCAAGTGCTGCACCCATAAAGAATCATGGAATCAACATTTGAACAGAATAGTCGTGGCTTGGTTTTTAAGCAGAGTTGTCTCCCCATATTTTGGATAGCAGACCGAAAACATTTTTGGCTTTCCGGTTCGACTTTTAATATTTTTTCGGTTCTGTCCCCAAAAGAGATAATTCCAAGACATTGAAAATCTTCTACGATCTCTACTGATCTCTACTTCTACCAATCCTAGAAGCCATCTTCGAGGGTTGCCTGAAACTATCCCATATTCCAACATTATGGAGAGAAGTTAAAGTTGTGTTTATACCCAAAGCTGGCAAGAGCTCCCATGTCAACCCAAAAGACCTTAGACCCATAAGCCTATCATCATTCCTTCTCAAAACACTAGAACGTTTGATTGATCTACATATTCGATCTAGAATCGATCTAAAACAAATATCAACTGCACAACATGCTTACAACAAAGGGAAGTCTGTAGAAACTGCTCTACATACATTGGTCCGTACCATCGAATACTCCCTCCACCAGAAGGAATACACAATGGTTGCTTTCCTTGACATAGAAGGAGCTTTTAACAATGTCGACACATCCGCAATCGCATCTGCGCTGACAAGTCTGAAGGTGGATAAGTCGCTTGGGGAATTGATCAATCAAATGCTGAATAGCAGGATCATCAATTCTAACCTGGGCGGTTTCTCGGCAAGAAGATTCGTTAGTAGGGGCACTCCACAAGGAGGTGTGCTATCCCCCCTCCTTTGGAACTTAGTAGTGAATGAGCTACTTCTGATTCTAGAAAAGGAGAGTTACAGAGTGATTGCCTATGCGGACGATGTTGCAATAGCAGTCTCAGGAAAGCATCCTAATACCTTAAAGGAACTTCTACAGAACGCTCTTAACAAGCTAACACGTTGGGCAGATCGATGTGGACTGGGTGTCAACCCACACAAAACAGATCTCGTCCTCTTCACAAGGAAGTATAAAATTCCGCACGTAGACCCCCCTGCAATAAATGGCATACAACTTAAATTTTCAGATCAAGCAAAATACTTGGGTTTAATTTTGGATAAGAAACTAAGTTGGAAACCAAACATACAGGAAAGAGTAAAGAAAGCTACAGTAGCTCTCTTCTCCTGCAAAAAAGCTATCGGCAATAAATGGGGCCTACAGCCCCGTATAGCTCACTGGCTATACACCTCGGTAATTAGACCGATCCTAACCTATGGGGTATCAGTATGGTGGACTGCCTTAGACGCGGCGATAAATCGAGACAAGCTAGCAAAAGTACAAAGAACAGCTTGTATTTGCACTAGTGGTGCACTTCGCTCGACCCCCTCTGCTGCGCTAGACATTCTATTATACTTGATACCACTGGACCTATTCTGCAAACAAACGGCCGCGAGCACTGCACTCCGTCTTACGGCATCCTCTCAGTGGCACAACAATGGTATTGGCCACACCGTTATTCTAAATTCGTTTGGATCAATCCCAAGTAACATTGACCACACCATAACCCGATTACAGTTCAATAAAAACTTTCAAGTGACCATCCCTTCGAGAACCGAGTGGGAAAATGGTACATTCTTGAATGAAGAATCGATCCACTTCTACACCGATGGATCAAAAACTGATGACGGAGTTGGTGGGGGCGTGTACTCTGACAGACTAAATTTAAGTCTATCCTTTCGCCTTCCTGATCATTGTAGCGTTTTCCAGGCGGAACTTTTGGCGATTAAAGAGGCTTTATCTTGGCTAAAGAAAAACGTGCTATCAATAAATGATATCCGCATCTTTTCGGATAGCCAGGCGGCTATCAAATCCTTGGAATCTGTCTCCTCGAACTCCAAAACAGTCCTAAGCTGTCGCTCATCTCTTGTGGAGATGGCGAAACAGTTCAACATTCACCTGTACTGGGTGCCGGGACACAGGGACATTCCTGGTAACTGTAAAGCTGATGAACTCGCCAAAAGTGGAACTAGAATGCCTTTCTTAGCTCACAGAGCAAACATAGGCATACCAATCGCTACATGCAAGCTCATGCTAACGCAAAATGTCAAGGAGATGACAAACCTCAGGTGGAATGACATCACCACCTGTGTGGCCACAAAGCTAATGTGGCCAGAACTAGATATGAAGAAAACTAGAGGTTTGCTATCCCTAAACAGATTGCATATTAGCTTCATGATAGGTGTCTTTACTGGGCACTGTCTTATAGGTAGACATGCAATCCGTCTTGGTGTGCACGCTAACGACTTCTGCAGAAGCTGCATGGATGAAGAGGAGGAGGAAACTATTCCACACCTTCTTTGTACATGCCCAGCTCTGTCCCATAGACGTAGACTCATAATAGGAGAATTCTTCTTTAACGATCCTAGTGATCTAGCAAATACTAAGATTAGTAGCATCGCTCGCTTCGTAAGAAGCTCAAAATGGTTCAATGAGTAGAGGAGGATATCTATAGATCCTTGTGGTATCACAACGGACCAATCTTATTGGTCTAAGTGGGTCAGCCATCGCTGACCGCCACGGTAACCTAACCTACCTACTGGCTGTTCAGAAATATATATCTGAACAAATAAAGAACTTTCAAGTCTGATCCCTTTTGTTTGTGTTGTATTGATCTTTAGCCCAACGGTTTTAGCTTAGATTTCCACTCTTTCTGACATTTGATTGAGATTCATGATTCATGCAGTCCAGTTGTTGAAGTTGTTATTGTAGAGTCCAATGAATTCCTCCATTCCCCGTTGACAAAGCTGGGTGCAATGTAAATCACTTATCATTAACAGGACCAATATTGGTGACAATATACAGCCCTGCCAAACCCTAAGGTAAGGTCTCCTTTCCTTAGGAAAGCCATTCATTTTTTTCACTCTTCAGAAGAGTTTCTGAACTCAAGTTGTTGAGTTATTGTTTTTCTCTTAGCATATGGTAGTTTAATGTTTCCACTTTTCAAAAATAACTCCTAATAAAATCAAATATATTTCTGTACCAGTTCTTGATCCTTTTTTAATTTTCTTCATTTTCCCAACAGAAACCGAACTTCGAAATATGGTTGATGCTTTTGACCAAAATGGAAATGGTACCATAGAATTCAATGAGTTTCTTCAAATGATGTCAAAGAAAATGAAGATTCCTGATGGCGAAGATGAACTCAAAGAAGCCTTTAAGTAAGTTTTTTTTTATCTCTAGCCTAAAATCTTGGCTTTGAATTGATTTGAATTCCTTTTTTTTTGCAGAGTATTTGATAAAAATAATGATGGACTGATATCAGCGTCTGAATTACGTCACGTTATGACGAATTTAGGTGAAAAACTTTCAGAAGCTGAAGTAGATGATATGATGAAGGAAGCCGATATGGATGGTGATGGCATGGTCAACTACACCGGTAAGTTAAAAAATGGACTAAGTTAAACTTGTAAATTTAAGTTAAACTTAATTAAAATCTAGTGAAATAGGAAATATTGGCTGTTGAAATTTTTTTTCTCTTTCTGTTGTTTTGAGCATATCAGCTTTTATTGTACTGGGTGATTTGCATAGCTTCCCATTTTTGAGTTGACCTTGACGAAATACATTTTTCCAGGAAACGAAACAAACTGTTAATTTCTTTCAGTGGATTACATACATACATATATACGCAGTCAAAAAAGTAATGGATGTAAATTTTGTTTGGAAGTTTTGAGAGTCTTTTAAAATTTAAATATCTACTTTTGAATTATACAAAAGAACAAATTTTATGGACATCGCTCAGAAAATTAACGGGATAGGAAAAAATTTCAAACATTTTTGTTTGCAAAGAATAATCTGGAGAATAAACCTAATTTTTGGCTATCTCATGTATCGTTAAAATACAAATTTTTGAAAAAAAAATCAAAAAAAATTTGAAAAAAAATATTCTCCTGTTTTCAAAATATTGAATATTAAAAAAAAAAATAATTTACTATCCAAAAAATGTTGAAACGCGATACTTGTATTATAATTTATAAAATTTATCTGAACCTCTTTTTAAAATTTGATCAAGCCATTTATGAGAAAATGGAAAATAAAAAATACGGTCCAATGGTTAATTAAAAATATTTTTTACCAAATAATTTTGATTAGGTACTTACAAAAACTCACAGAAATAAGTCTCATAAAAATCGTTAAAGCCGTTTTCGAGATAAAAAAGTTTTAACAAAACGGTCAATGTTGGTTTAGTTATTTTTAGAGACCGACAGACAGACAGATACACAGGCAGAATTTTTTGAAACTAGGAAGTGAACTTTTGGCCCACCCTGTATATCTTAACAAAATATTTTAAAGTAAAATAAAATAAAATAAAATAAAATAAAATAAAATAAAATAAAATAAAATAAAATAAAATAAAATAAAATAAAATAAAATAAAATAAAATAAAATAAAATAAAATAAAATAAAATAAAATAAAATAAAATAAAATAAAATAAAATAAAATAAAATAAAATAAAATAAAATAAAATAAAATAAAATAAAATAAAATAAAATAAAATAAAATAAAATAAAATAAAATAAAATAAAATAAAATAAAATAAAATATAAGAAACACTTCTTTGGTATCTATTTTAAAACAAATTATTTCAAGCATTCAATTTTACTTAGATATAATTTATTCACAAAGATATTCAAATTTCTCCCTATTAAAAAATACATTTTAATTTTTTTTCAGAATTCGTGATGATCCTGACTAAACGAAACTAGTGCAAACTTTGTAATCGTCGAGGTAGAAAGAAATCATAAATGAAAATGTTTAAGAGATTTAAATTATTCATCCCTTGACTGTGCATGTTTTTAATTTACACTAATAAACACACACACACATTTTTGTAAATGCAAAATAAGCACAGTTTTTGGAAGAAAAAAAAAAACCAAATAAATCAGCTAACATCACAGAAGTCGGAAAAAAAACAAAAGAATGAGTATAAATACATTTATGATAAAAATTGCTAACGAAAACACAGGACCAGTTAAATTATATTGTATATTTATTATATAATATAATACAACGCAAAATTGTTTCGTACAAAACCTCGATGATTATTTATAAGTAGGTGCTTATAAAACCCGATCCTTACAAAATAATAAAAAAAAAAAAATACAAACAAAACAAACTCAGATGGACCACTAACAAAGTCCATCCAAAAAAGAATAATAAATCAAATATATAAAATTTTATGAAAATACTACATGTAGCTTAAAACAAAAAAACATCATTCCAAGAAAAAACAAACTCAAAACTTGCTTAAACGAAAAAAAAACAACCTTTCAAAACAAAAATACTGCATGCCATGTTTTGTACATATAGTGCTAAAGATTCTAGCCAGGACTACATATATAAAAAGTAAGGAAAAAAAAATAAAACAAAAAAGAATCTTTATACTGGACCGGAAGTGACATTTAGTAAATCAGTATCTATTTAAAAATGTATTATAAAAAAAATATCTACATATTTACAAGCCATTGCTCTCTTAGCGCGTTAAACCAAAAATAGCACCCCGATATTCTATTCTAAACTCAAAACCATTTTAAATCAAATAAAACAAAATATTATGCAATAAAATTGTGAGTACATCGTACATACCTGCATACATACTACTTACTCATTATTATTAATCAATAGTAACATACATTCTGCTTAAAAAACCAGAACGCGTCGTTCCAAAAATTAACCCATAATATGAAACCGTTTTATTTTACAAAACTACTATAATATTTTAGTATGTAGTTTTAACATTTCCAACAGCAAAAAAAAAAAGAAGGTGGCTACATAAATTTATAATAAATTATTATCAGTGTAGTAAATTGATGTATAAAATTTACTCAACTAATTAAAAATGACATTTTTATTGGGATATCCAAATTTTTAGACAACATAACAAATTGATGGGCGCTTAGGTTAAAATAAAAAAAAAATAAAATCTATGCACGTTGTATTTTCATGACTTTATAAATAATAATAAACAAAATAAAAGAATGAATGTGTTAAAATAGGAATACAAAAAAAAATATTACATTTAATTAATATAATCGCCACTATCATGAAATTTAAGGGATTCGATATTTATTTCAATTGCTTTGGGTCTTGAAAAATAATTGTATAATTTTCTGATTGCAATTTTAAACATTTGGTGTTCTTGGTCCTACTTCCTGAATTTAGTGCTTAGAAAAACATACTTATGTATTTCGTTAAATTTTTCAAATATTAATTTCTTCGGGTCGTTTTTGGAAACTTATCTGTCTTCTTGAAAAAAAATAGTATCAAGCTATTGAAACAACTTTCACAAATCGAAAAGTGATTAGTTGCATAATTTGTCATCAACTAGTTTTGAAAAATTTTAATTTTTCGTTCTATGTCTTCTTTGTTTTTTTTTTTGGGAGGGAAAAGAGGAATACTTTTTATAAAGTATATGTTATGGTTAGGAATTTATAGCTAGCTAATCTTGAATTTTTGTGACATGGTTTTTAACGCTTAGTATATAGCCGTTATTTTGTTCCGAATCAGTTGTGAAAATTTAATTTTGTTCGTGCTATGTTTTTTTTTGTTTTTTTTTTCGGAGTAAGCAAAGTTTTCCTTAAAAATGAAAACACTTCTTATATTGAATAGATTGGCTATGGAATTTGTCGTCTATAATTTCTATGTTTTTTAAAGATTCATATGAAATTTGCAAAGCTTCCGATAAGAAATGTAAACAGTTTTTTATAGTGAATATTTTAACGCTGAATGGCGTTTGCAGTGAACTTGGGACATTTATGTACAATTTTGTCGTGCTATGTTTTCTTTTACTTTAGCGAAGCAGCCCTTAGGAAAAGGTTAAAAACTGCTATACTCTACAAGAATTTTTACCCCTTTGGGTGGTGCGTTTGCTAACTTGAAATGAATTTAAAAAAAGAACATAGAAAACATAGAAAGACATTTTTTTTCTACAAATTATTCAAAACTAAGTAAATGAAAACTATTAAGAGACATAAACTGATCGTTATATGAAGTTTGTACCCTTTCTCCAGGGTAATGACAACACCAAAAAATGGCAAAATGTCACAACTTACTCATTAGCATCAACTATTCACCACGAAAAGTGTTTCCTTTTGTTAAAAGCCTTGTTTATTTATTCTGGTTTTAGTTAAGCCCCAAAAACAAAACATAGAAAACATAGCACGAAAAAAATGAAAATATCACAACAGATTCAAAACAGGTTAACGACAAATTATTAAGCATTAAACTATTCACTTACTATTAGAAGTTTTAAATTTTTTTTTTAAATTGTAAAAAAATAGTTTTATGTTTTTTTTGAAATTTTTTTATTTAATTTATAAAAAAACTTCATCAATAATTGAACTACAAAAACCAACAAATATAACATCTACAATATACAAATTCCATTCAAACATGATTATTTGACCGATCTTATATCCTACACCACGATAAGTTTTGAAACTGAAATACCAAATATCAAAACCCTTTATGTTTTGAATATTGTCAAATCCCTTTTGAATTCATGGTAGAGGTGAAAAATATGAAAACAAATCAAAAGTAGTTTAATAAATAAATGTATAAATGTGATTGTATGTAGAATTTGACATAATATTACAAACATTGTTCTAAGAGTTGTTTATTATTCGAACATTATGTACATTGTACAATAATTGTACATGTTGACATTATTTATAATTTGCAAATTTAAAATCACAGACATTGAAACGCCACGTGTATTAGGTGTGTATATTCTTATATCAGCCATCACCTGTTATATGTATAACTGACGACTCCTTGAAGAATCTTCTCTAAATAAAGAAGTCGGTGTTGATAAAACATAAAATATTCGTCGTCAAAAAGCTTTCAAAATAATGCGATGTTAAAATTGCTGGGAGTGAGATTATAAAGCTAAGAATTACAGTGAATCGCTTGATTAAGCGAAAAAAGAAAATCCAGAATTAATATTAACTGTTTAAAAATACAAAATTATTATTATTTTGAAAATATTCTGTCATATTGATACGACAAAACAGAAATAATCCTGAGTTGTATTTCTTTTTTAAATAGGGTTTGATATAAGTTTTAGCACTCGAAAATTCAGTTTTTGAAAAAGCTGGTAAATCAACCCCCAAAACCACCATTCAATATTTTTACTGGGGAGGGAGGTTGAAAATATTTTCCGTAATGGTAAACAAAATTACAATCTTTTGTGAATACAATCATTCATCAATTAAATGTATGTGACTTCAAATGAAGGATTGCATCATATTCGCATTCAATCATTCCCCTCCCACCAAAATCAGGTCAAGTCAAGTCAACTGATTGTAATCTTTAGGAGATTCATGCATTCTTCAAAAAAATTAAAGAAAGCCTGGCCTTTACTTCAAGTAGTGTCAATATCAAATAAGAAGTTTTAAAAAATCTTCTCATTTTTCGGCACATCTTTATACTCAGAGTAAAAATATGGAAACTTGAATCTCTAACCGTTTTTGAACTTAATATGAGCTCGCGAACCCGTGGTTTTCTTTTGTGGGGTGATTGTTGGACACCCTACATATTGCTTGGGAACCGGGTAAGTTCATAATCAGGATACAACATTTCATAAGTTTGACACACTGTAATATATGCTCATCTTCTTTCTTAAACCCAACATGTAAAGATAGAAGTTTCTCTAAATTAAAACATTTTTTTTTTGTTTTTATTTTTTTTTTTAATTTATTTATCAATAATATTATATGCAGAAAAGACTTTTAAGCTAATATGTAAAACTTTGTTGTAAAATTAAATGTATGTATGTTAACAATATCACACTGTATATTATTTATCCATAGAAAATAAATTAAAAAAATAGAACATTATACAAATTCAAAAACAAAAACATTCAATAGCTATAAGCTGTCCAAACAAAAAAAAAAAACATACCGAATGCTATTAAAAATAATTATGCTTATACAAGTTGTTACACAGAATAAAAATCAAATAATCAGAAATAAAACAGAAAAGAAATAAAAAATCGTTATATAATTATATCTTGTAAACAAACAAAATATTAAAATGCATATTTATTAAATGTGGATTTTAATTTAAAATAGATAACGAAAAAATCTGTCTTTTAATCAAAAAGAAAAAAAACAAAAATTATGTTTAAAATAAGTTCAAATATAGACAAAATAAAATTCAATACAAACGAAATAAAACTAGAAAAAAAAAACAATTTTTAAAGTACTTTAATAAATTAATCTATAAAAGTACTAAAACAGGGTAATTATTTTGTTTTTTATTTAAATTAAATTTTAAGTCATTTCTATAAATCTGATTTGCAAAATAATATTTTAAACCACACAAACAAAATGTATATGAATTGTATAAAATGTTATACGATTTTATTTCACTGTAAAAAATACATAACATAATTTGATGAATATACATATAAATAAATTTTGGTTTTTAGTCTTCCCGAAAATGTTCTCATTTTTTTTTTTTATTTTTCAATATAGAGTCCTCAAATCGATTTAAAATAAAAGTAGATGTTTCTTAAACTAAAATCTTTTATATACAAATTTATTTTTTTTTTTTTCCTTTTTAAAACTTAATACACGTTACACGAAGAAAAAAAAAAACAAAATAAAACCTTATTCAACAAAGGTTAATATTTTATAAATGAAATATTTTAAATTTATTTTCATAATATTTATTAAAACTACCACTATTTTTATGGTGCAACAAAAAAGTGCATAATATATTCAAAAAAATATTTATATTTTATTTATTTACCAAACCAAAAAAGTATGTAGTAATTTTTGTATGATAAGAAACAAAAATATATAAACTCCACCACAAAATCAATAATACAAATATTTATATACCAACCTACATACAATATATATTTTTCTATAATTTTATTCCTATATTTAAATTTATTTACGTCGTCCGACATATTTTCTAACACTTATATTACTTACTTACATATACTAGAAATTAAAAAGAAAATATGTTTAAAAATATTTTTTACAAATCCCAAAAAAATCTCAATCAATATTTTTCAAAAATTATTAAAAAAAAATACGAATGAACTCGATTAATCAATCATCAGCATTGAGAAAATGAAAATAATCAACAAAAGTAAACACAAAAAAAATGTTAATTCCAATAGAGGTTTATAGGTTAATTTAAAAAATACGTATTTACAAAAAATCATTTCAAAGTTAAATAATTTTTTTTTTATAAATGCTAACAGAAAATATGCTGAAATTATTATTATACTGATATTATATATTTATATATAAATATATAAGAAGGTGTTAAAAAAAAGTGAAAAATGTATTTATTGTTATAACCGCTATAATCAAATATTATATCCAATCTATATTTAAATATAAATATATATTCGTTGTATAGATATAATTATGTTATTCTTAATAGATGCATGAATATATTTAAAGTAAAAAAAACTATAGAAGTGTATGTATATATAATGCAAGTGTTGCAAATTTACTTATTACATGAAATTCCTTGAAATACATAAATAAAGAGTGAATAAAATTATCTTTATAATGGGAATTATAAAGTTAGATAAATTTCTGTGCTTTTGTTTTTATCTTGAAGAAAGTCTTTTTAGTTTATCCATGGTAAGTACTCTTGCAGAAAATATTTGTTAATAAGAATTCGTCTAAAAATAAAATATGGAATTTCAAACTGATTTTAAATTAAATGCATGACTGGATCGCACGGATCTAAAACTAAATTGAAGAATTTTACGGCAATGTGTTAAACTCGATAGGTCGAGAATCATGATGGATTAATAAGGTTTAAAGGATTTTTTTAAGGCATAGTGCTTCATTTGGGAGAGTTAAGCACTGATAAAGATTCTGAAACCTCATCTAAAGCGAATTGATTTTTGAAATCAATTTTGTCCATTGACTTTTTGATAAGCTTGTGCTGCTTAAGCAACTTATTTTCATATACATTACCACTGTGTAAAATTTTGCAATCTCCCTCTTGTGACCTAGTGTCAACTCTGGAACACGTACAGCTAGTGACAAATACGTTTCGAAAAATTCGAGAAAATGTTATTGCTAATTTCAAAGATAACTTTGAGACTGCGCAAGGGCTTCCAAATATTATGGATGAAAATGAAACTTTAAAAATTCAACGAATAGTATTGAGTAAGCAGCACCGGACACCTCAGTTCACCTCAGATAGTTGTTATGATTTTTCTGCTAGATGATTTCATAACTCAGCTCGAAATGTTTTTTTTTTTGAGAACCATAAGTCTGTCCTATCATCATTGTATATTTTGATCCTTTTAGTGCTTGGGAAAAGTGAAAAAAAATTAACGAAGAATACTTTCAATTTTATAAAAGATTTTTGGATTGGAACACGTTCAAGGCTGAGTTTGTGCTGTGGGAGACAAAATGCCATGAACAAGACAGCGTTTAAAGACAGCAGTAACAGCTCTTGGAGACTACAGTAAGGATATATTCTCCAATATACAAACACTTTTAAAATGCTTGGCAACTTTGCCAGTATCAACACGCTCTCTTGAAAGAACGTTTTCGACGTTGAAACGACTTTTTTTTAAGAAATTCAACCGGTGAATGTCAATTCATCTATATATCGAAAACAATACCGACGAAGTGATCGATGTTTTTGAAGTAAAAAAGGCCAGGCCATTAGATATACTTTTGTTTTTTTTTCGTTATATGTATGTATGTACCTGTAAATACTACTAATAAAAATAACTGAAATTTGAAATGTAAGATTTTGTATTACCCTCAATCGTTTACAACGGTAAAGGTGAAAATATATTTTTCAGAAATCATACATAACCCTTAATTACCTACAAAACCATGAAGCTAAAAAAAATTTCGATTTGCCATCTAGGGAATGTCATTAAAATCCCTAAAACCAAGTCCATACCAAAGTTTGAGGAAAATCCCTCCAGTAGCTTAGGTTGTATAGGTCGAAATATACTGAATTGCTGGACCCAGTGTTTACGCGTTCTAGTTCGATTTTCTTACGATTCCAAAACTTGCCCTTTAGTGTACGTTGATTTTCGACTCTCGTAATCAATTTATATTTACTAGTACAAGCCAGGAGTGAAAACTCGACTCTACCATAAATTACCTTTTTATTGGTACTGGTTTTCCTTTCATCCGTTGCAATTAAATGAGAGAAATTGTACCACAAAATATGCACCAGTATAGAAGCTGCAATAACTTTTAATAAAAAAATTTAAATAAAATTCCAAAAATACGTGTATCTATTTAATTTTATTTTTGTGAATAAATTATAAGTACAGCCTTTAATTAAGCTTTCATAAATTAAAAAAAAAATACTTCTAGTGAAAGTATGTACTTACAATCGTTATCGATAAGCTTTTGCAGATTTATATTTATTTTGTTTTCTTTGTGCTTCTTAATAACTAAACCTTAAGCCTCATCGAGCCCTTAATCTTAATTCTAAAACATTCCATCATACCGTCCAATCGGTATTAGGATTATGAAAAACAAAATAAAATTTCTTGTCACTAATTTCCAATCGTTTGGAACAGCATATGGCAGCAATATTTCTGTAATTCTATGCACTTCATGAGAAGCACAAACAAATATAAAACTCGTTATGATCATATTAAGCGTTGGAAATCCCGGCAAAAGGACTAAAACTCCATGTCTATCGGCTGCCAACCAAATATGATATTGACAAATAAACAATTCTAAAGAGATTCGTCCGAACCAAGCGAAAAATGTTGAATATCTGGTTCGTAAAATTCCCGATATATTCCGCAGGATAATATAACCCACAATCGGGATGAACACAATGTATGAGTGAATTTCTTCGCAGTTCTGTTCGTTACGACACAGAAAACTAAATGTCTCATAGAATCCCACACCGATTATTGCTAGTAGAGTGACTGTTATGGAAGTTTTTCGAGCAAATAGATTTCCATGGTTATTGTCATCGAAAATGCTATATTTCTGTGCAATGTGGAAGCATGCAGCGAAGATCATCCCAAACGTCACTGTATACCGATCGATCTTCCACTGATACCACCAATCATGAATGTCATCATCTGTTGTGACAAATAATGCCTTCCATGGACGTGTTACGAAAATTCTCTCAAAGAATACTTCGGACAGGAAGAGCACTGTAATGACACTTAAACAACCAACAAATTTGCCAACCAAATAAAGATAATGCAAGGCATTGCTGTCCACACTCTGTGAGGTTATGCGCGGTGGCAGTGAGAGCAAGAAATAGATTATGCAGACCCAAAAGGAAAGCAATGGGACAAAGTAATAAAACTGGTACGGACGATTCATACAAAAGCAAAGGACAATGGTCAAGAAATTCATACGGAACATTACTTGAAAGAACCGCACTAGTCCAGATTTTCCAGTTTGCCACATACAAGTATATTGAGTGTAACCTGTCAGAAACAAGTAGCCACTAATAAGGACACGCATGTTCATGTGAATTGGCAAAATGCGATGGGCTCCGGTCATGTAGTAGATAAGAACCACACACAGAATCCAGCCTTTTAGCTCGTCTGTTTGATCTCGATTAAGGACTTTTGTGAAGCGTGAATCTTCGGTGAAGAACAAACCCAAAGCAACCACGTAGCCTACCGGAATCCAAAAGCTAAACTCCGAGTAGTACTTGTTCTCCTTCATGAAGAAGTTGGTTCGGTCACAGAGATAAAAGTATGCAAGTATTATGCCGAGAGTTGCCAACGCAACTATGGGCGTAGAATAATCCGATGGCAGTGATACTGAAGCTCCGTTACCGTTACCAACTTGACCTAGGGGCATGTAGAGGGTTTGGCCTCTCATATGCATTATCCAACGACGTGTGTACATCGCCAGCACCAGAGAGAAGCTAAAAAGATGGTTTTAATTTATTGTGCTCATGGAAATTTAAAATAAAACTCTAAACATACCAAACTCCAAAGACAGCATAAGAGACAATTTGAATAACAGTGTAAGGCTCGGCACTACTGCAACAGGTCCCATCATTGTAATTCATGTAATCGTTGCAGTACATGTTCAAAATTATCTGAATATCATGCCTTAGTCCGAGTGGACTTAATTGGTATCCATCTGCGGCATTGTCAAGAAGTCCATTGGCTATCTGTGAAGAAGACTCCCATATATTTGTCGATGAATAGCGAAAAACTTCCCGGGCAATTCTATTGAACATATAGATGTCATCGTTTTGAACAGCCTTCCAGGCTTCAACAAGTTTTTCCTCGTTGACTTTGTCCTGGAGTTTCCAAAGAACTTTAGTTTTCTTCGCCACGAGCTTGTTGAAAGGAACCACAAGCTTGGTTAGATTGAAATTATAAGCTTTCAGCAATTCGGTGGTTACATTTCCGCCTAGGAAACCTTGATGGGTAAAACCTGCAATAACCACCGAAGGAGAAGGTGTATCAGCCTCAAACTTTGCTAACAACTGCAAGACACTATTTTGCATCTCATCAGCGTAAATATAGATAGCTTTCATCTTCAACTTTGGATCCTCGAATGAGGTGTCAGACTTCTGATCGGGGAGTAATAGAGATCCATTGTCGTCGTCATTTGGATGAAGGTGATTAATGAATGTGTGATAAAGCATTCGAACGCGTGAATCGCCGATAAATACGAATTGATTTTTATTACCCCAAAATGCCAAATATCGAAAGCAACGCCTAGTATCTCTGTAAATATATTTGTGTACATGAAAAATATTGTTTACCAAAGTTTTTTTTTATCAATTATTGTCTTATCATCGTATAATCGTACGTTTGGGAATACTTATGCATCATACAGCCATAAGGCTGCCATTCTTTGTCGCCTTTGAAGCGACCTTTCGAGAGGAGCCAATTGCACGAATCACTTCCTAAAAAACATCGAAATTTTATGTTGCAACTGTCCTAAGGTTAGTTCATAAACCAAAAGAGTTTTCTTACCATATCGATAATTAAGGATGCCGTGATAAGCTACAAAGCCGATAACGAGAAGAAGAGCTACTTTTTTTGCATTCGATGCATTGAGTTGTTGAATAAAATGTTCAGCTTTTGATTGATTTTCTTCTGCGGACATCTTAACTTATATATTAAGGCTTATATTTATTTATTTAAATTGCATATTTTATTTAGCAAAATACTTAAACTGTAACTTGTTTTAAAGGAATGAAAATCGAAGAGAATTTCTTTTCGGTTGTTTATAGATTACAGATATTTGACGTTTAAACAGCTGATGGATTATTTGGGGTTTTGGAGAGTACAGGGATGGTAATAACTTGTTCTGCATTTACAGCCCGATTCTCCCCCTTGTGAGGAGTCACAAGTCACTAGCTCTTGTGACAATTTCTTTTGAGGATTGTTGTGATTCGATAACATTTTGCTATTCTCCCCCTAATCTTTTGTGACTTTTGGAACAGCTTATAATTAAAAACAAGAACAGATTTCTTAATTGAAAAATCAAACAAATAAATTTTCTTTCATAATGCAAGCGCCAGGTAACATTATTAATATATTTTTAACAATAAAGTGAGTAAAAATACCTTAATAATATATATATATACAAAAACAATAGATTTGTTAAGATCACAATTTCGATAGTTTTTGTGGAACTCACAAGTTGTGACCGTGGGCTTTGTATATGAGGGGCGAGTTAAAGCGAACAGAAAAATGGATTAGGAAAATTTTTCTGATGGATTATTTAGTAAGTTCTCGATCGATTTGAAACACATAAGCTGAAGTAATCGATGACAAATGACAATTTTAATGCACTATGTAAAAAAAAAACTTATTGAACGTAGGATTTTTGATAAAAAAGCATTTGTTTATTTTCCTGATGCAAGTTCATCAGGAAAACAAATAAATGCATTTTTATCAAAAAACCTTTAACTTTTTTTTTAATCTGTAAGTGGGAACCCCAATACAATTATAAGACTTTCATTGTAGGTAAGTATATGCAGGTACATATGTGGGTAGGTACCTACAAATCAATTCAATTGTCAATCACATCAATGTGTTGTTATTGGCCACGTTCACAAAGTTATCTAAAGCAATCCAGATTGGTTTGTGTTGTTGTAATCTCTTGAGAAAAAACAGCTGCTTATAAAACATCTGTTCTCAAAATAAAAATCTCAACCGATCTAAAAAATTCTCGTATATTCAGCTATCTGTAGAGAAATGTCAAAAACAGCTGACTTGAATTCAAATCAAACAGCTAAATTAACCTATCCGGTTTTAGTCGTTCACAAACATATACGGATACTCGAGTATCTGAGATAGCATATCTCAGCGCAAAATGAACGCGGCCATTGTTTGGGTAAATGCTTAACCAAAGTAATTCGAAACAATTCAACACAAAAAACACGAAAGCAGTGTAGCCCCGCCCTTAAGTTCTACCTAAACTCTCCGCAAGCATAGCCCTGTTCTTTTTTCACAGTGAAATACTTCTTTCTCTTTCCATGATGTTGTTGTTCCTTTATGGCTCTTCCTGTTTTTTTTCCATCAAAATCTTAACTGTAGCTTTTCATTCAATTTTGCATTCGCAGTCACTTCAGGTTCAGTTCAGTTGGAAAATATATACTCGCTTGACAAGGGGTTGTGTGTTGGTGCTCGGTCGGTAATCGCGAGTAAATTTCACCTCTCTGATAAATGTTTATTTTTTTCATTTAATATTGGTTTTAGAATTTCTTATCTTTGATACCTTATAATTGTGTCTTTTTTATATTGCGTTTCTATTCTCCTCTTTGTAAAGAAAAGAAGCAATCATTCAGTATTTTCGAAGAAAGAATCCCAAAATAGAAAATTTAAATTAAGCAAAACAATAATTGCCTTTTTGGTGTGATTTATATATATTTACAACAATGCAGGGAATTATGCACATAAACATTTCACGTCGTATCTAAATTTGTTTAGTTTATCAAATAATCAAAAACGTTAAAAAAAATACTGAAAGACGATGTGGTTCTCAATCAAGGTAGGTGGCTTCTGTTATCATTCATTATCATTTCTGGCTAATCAAGTTCCATCGCAGAAAGTTTTCTTTCCACTGATTGGCATGCCATGTACCACAAGACCAGTAAACCCCTGTCTATTTTTAGATCTCTGCTTATTTTTAAATCTACACACATAGCAGCGAACAAAAGCTACTTGTTGAATAGGTACATGATGTTTCAGATCCCTGGAAGGAAATTGTGTTTTCCATACAAGACACTTAGATTATTCGTGTTTCAGGCGATACAGCACCTACAAAGTAAAGTAAACAATTTGTATTGTTTACGGTTTCTTTTATTGGCACTAATTTCCAAGTGAGGTTAACCTCCTCTTGGATCTCACTATACCTACATTATATTTTAGTCTTAAAAAGTGTGAACTTTGATTTTGAAGAACGTTCTAATTGTTTTAATAAACAATCAAAGTACCTATTCCGTTTAATGCTAATTGAGATATTTATTTTGTAACAAAGTTGAAAATAAAATGTAAAGAGGTTGAGATGTTTAATGCATCAAGACTTGAATACCTACCCTACCTTGCATCAGAAAATTTTGTTTTGCGACAGGATACAATCGAATACAGGCACTGAAGTTAGCGCGGAGTTCAAGTTCATTCGCACACTTCATCAAAGACATACTGTATCTGCGTCACCACCAATAAGTTTTTTAATCTTGCAGTTAACATAAACTTTGTAATGTCTCAAGCTTATGATAAATAAAAACTTAAGCAGTAGAATCTGATTGTATACCTAATTGAAGAAGTTATAGTTACAAAGTACTTACATAAGTCCCCGGGGAGTTATTAAGTTCATTATGATCCTAGCTGAATACAATACAGATTCCGTATGCAGATCTCGCAGCTCCTAAAAATAAACCGAGGCCGAGTTATCGCAGAATTATGATAAAGTTTCTTTTTAAATATTGCAACATTAGTGTAAGATTTATCTGAGTTCCCACCCTCAACAAAAAATGCTGGAGACCTTCGATTACCTCTGTCCAAGTACAAAACCAAAATATTCCTAGTTCCGAGACGATGATAAAACATGTTGCTATGATTGACGGCAACGCGTTGTTGTTATTGTTTCTTCGTCGTTACGACTGTTTTTTTGAAGCCTTAAATTCACCCAAATTGCTGTTTATAAATTATGTTATTAAACATTGGGGTAACCTCACTTAAACACAGCGAATCAATGTAAAACTTAATTAATTATATTAATCAAAAGATAATGCAACATTAAATTATGGAATTTCGGCCACTGTGCGCTCGTAGTTGAAATAAATGGATACAGCTGTAGGGCCCTAAAATTTTATTTTTTTGTTCGATTTTGACACACGTGAAAAATTATTTCTCTGATTTATTACCTTTAATATATGTACCATGATGTGAATTACCCTGTATTGTTATTAGTTGATTTTTAATTCAATAAATTGTTTATTGTAAAAGGGCAATCCAAGTCGGCTCGGAGCCGATTTAATGCTTGGATTTCTTTTTTAGTGAATGTGATGATCACTTGCGAATTTCGACGAGTTGATTCAAAAAACCTCCTGCTCTCTTCCATGCCTGGAGCTAAAGCCATGCAGCTGATATTGATCCAAAAGTTTTTGCACCTACCTTTCTTCTGCAATGTTGGAATTCATAGATTTCTGATTTTACTCGGCAACATGCATTTAAACCAAATCACAACTACGAATTTTACGAGTGACTCCTTAAGGGCTAACTGAAAAAAAGCAAATTTTCATAAACAGCTGTTATTTCGTTTATGAGCTGGATGATTTCTCAAAACTTTACCAAACTACATACATTCTAAAATGCACCTATTACAACACTATTTAACTATGATTTGATTTACTTTCCTGCCTAAAAATACAAGCCTTACATCAAATTATCGCTTATTTTTTTCTTTCAGTATAAAGAATAAAGAAAAGTTAAGATTTAAAAATAATTAAGTAAACCAAAACAGACATTCTTTGTTCACAATAAACACAGTTAAAACTAGAATCAATATTTTCTTAAATCATCACACTTTAACCCCATGCAAATTCTTTTCTAGTTTTAATTTATTTCAAACCAAAATCTATCTTGACTACAAATCAAACAATGAAGCACAAAAAAAAAAGTAATATTGATAAATAAAAACACACCTCTTTTTCTTTGTACACACCTGTTTACCGAACAAATATTTAACATTGGAATTATGGCTTATTCACTCACAAAAGTGTACACAAATTAGCGACTATAAAATGTCACTTTCATAAGAGTATCATTCCACATTCGATAATCAATTTAACGACTATTACATTAGGATCAATTACTATTATCATCAGTTCAGGGGCTCTTTTTTTTGTGAAGAGGATTTGAGAGGTTTTACTGGTTGGAAGGGGAATGTGCTTTTCTTCTATATGAATTCAAATTGTTGCTAAATAATTTTTTGTTTGTTTTACTTTTGCAGTCACTTAACAGAGGAATCATTCTATGGTTATGTGTTTGTTGTACAATTATCGGACGTGTTGTACCCGAAGAGGAAACCCAACCCGAACAGTTGCCTGAACAGCAACAACCTCAATCACCATTATCTACCTCATCATCAACGCCAAACCCCATCGAAAAAGCGGATGACTTCAGAAAAGCATGTTTCTATGCCGAACCAGAATTGTGCCAGCAATTCGAAAATGAAACATCTACCGATACATGTCCTTGTCGCTTGCATCCGGATGTTCCAAATTCATGGTTCTGCTGTAACGTTGTAGATTTCTATAGCTTCTCAATGTCATGTAGCAAAATCAGCAACAGCTGGGTCAATTTACACATTCGTAATGCAACTATACGCTGGATCGATATATCACACTCGACTTTTCAGAAGCTTCAATCGCTGTCCATAACCGATGGTAATATTCCAAAAATCACAAACGCAATGTCTCGTGCCGCATACGTTAAATGCCTTAATGTTTCGAATAACAATATATCGGACATAAATTCGCGTGCTTTTATAAGTTTACAAAACTTTCAAGTGCTCGATATATCGAGCAATAATCTTTCAATGATACCAAAACTGAATTCTCATCAGAATTTAACTGTCGATATAAGGTGAGTGTTGTTGTTATAGTATTTTTTGATTCAACTTCAAATGTTTGATTTAAATTTTTTTAGCAACAATAAACGATTATTGTGTAATTCCTTGCTCGATTCAATTGTTCGAGGATCATTTAAATTTGTTTTACCTGATACAACGTATTGCCTTTGGAATCAAACATACAACTGGTTTAATTCTACTGATTATATGCCTATTCGACAATTGGAACGTTGGAAAAGATTACATTCAGAATGCCCAAAGATACCAGGCTATGGAAGTTGTACATGTGATGCCGAACAAATGGCCTTTTCGGTATGTATTTTTGTTATTTTAATGAGTAAACAATATTCATGTGAGTAAACACTTTATAATAGAACTAGCAAACCCAGCGAACTCCGTTTCGCCACCAGATGGCTTCGTTTTTTTGTAACATGTTTGGGGATTAAAAGATGAAGATGAGTTATACGTGTCCGCAAATTATCCGTTTCATTGGTAAACCACATTTTTGGATTTTTTGGTCTAACGTTATGACTTTAACACAAACAAAGCAGACGGTTTTGCCATTATGTATATTATTTGTAGGAAACATTTTTTTAGTTCAATAAAAATAATTATCTACTATAAGTGAACTCATACCGAAATGACTGATTGGTAAATTCGCAATAGCAATGCAAAGATCCTCGATAGCAATCAATGATTCATTGACATGTAGTCAATACTATAGCAAATAGTAGACGAATTTGTGTTCCTGTGCATATAACGCTGCTTCAGCAAGCATACTGTCCCATTGATTGTCATCTTCTAGTAAGCCTAGTGCAAGGCATGCATCTTTATACGTTGGATACTGTTGTCCATCTACCTTTCGTATATCTTGAAATGACAATGGTCCGGTGACATTAACCAACAGCAGTCGCAGATAAAAACAGTCAGTCTGCCTTGGATTGACTGTATATACACGTCCCAAATTATTTGATTTAAATAAACTGGGACACTGGTGTGGTGTCCCTTTCTTGCGGGGCATCCATTTTTTCGATTGAGCCTATGTAAAATATCGCGGAACTTCAGAATAGAGCAGCGCTGTATCGTCCGTGAAATATATGCGCTGGCCGTTTTCAAGATGGACAGCTAAATGGGTAACTGCTGGATCTCTTTCATGAATTTGGAAACCAAAAATAAGCCAGACAGCTTTATTGGAACTGATATATCGGCCAATTTGGTAATTCGTAATTTCATCTTTTTCATTCAACGGAGCATTGACATTAGTATTTTCAATTCTAGATACAGCCATATCACTTCCTTTATTAACATATTTGCAAATATATTAATTTGATACTCTTCACCGAACTGCATGACTCAACATTAATATGAGCATTGAATGTTTTGCTGAGAAGAGGTGAATATGGTACCACCCAACGATTGTCAATGTCGATGTCTGCGTTGCTGATAGTTTTAGTTTTTTATTTAACTAAAAAAATGTTTCCTACAAATAATATACATGGCAAAACAACGTTTGCCGGGTCAGCTAGTTATTATTTGGCTTACCTTTCACAATAATGAAACAAACTCGTACACGCTTTCGTTTTGATTTAAAACTATTTATTTTGCACAGAAAAATTAAAATAATACGTATACGTCACTGCTACGATGATGAGAGGTGACCCAGGTAGACATCTAGTGGGGATAACTGATTTATCTAGTGGTGGATTACCCTTATCATTTAGGGGGATGAAAAATAGATGTTGTCCGATTCTCAGACCTACCCAATATGCACACATGCAATTTCATGAGAATCGGTAAAGCCGTTTCGGAGGAGTTTAACCACAAACACCGCGACATGAGAATTTTATATATTAGATTAATTAATTTATCAGCACTTTATTATTATTTAATGTGTGACATACATACATATATATATGCATTGTATGTACATGTGCAACGTATGTATATGTTTTTGAAAGTCTGATTAAAATCGGAGATCCTTGATCCACATATCATTAAGAAGAATTTATATAAACAAAAGAAAAATTTATTTTAGCGACAAGAGGGCTCAGTTGTGGGCATTAATTAAAAATTCTAAAATGGATCTGATAGTTTTTTTGTAAATCATCATCATTTTCAATTAACGTAATAAGATAATTATTTACTAATGATCTAATGCGGTGGATAAAGTATAACAACATTTTAAAGCAAAATCCTATGAACCAGTCATCTGCTCCTCAAAATGTATTTGTAAAATAATATTCTGCTGATGTAAATCTATCTGTGGAGGGAATTGCTACTGTTGAAAATATGATGGTTTTATACTTAAATAAAACCGATATTATTTGCCGGACAAAACACACAGCGTCGTAGTTGAAAAAGCTATTGTTTACTCACCCTTAAATAGTATCAATCTAACCATATTTTCAGTTTATATTATCTCAAGCATAGACGGTGTTAGTGAAAATGTTAAACAAACTAGCTGCGCATATGACATCCCTTTATAGTGTCTTCACCAAAAAGAACCTTGCCACGACGCTGTGTTTTGTCATCATGTAAATTCTAATTAATTTTTCTTTCTTATTATAAAAATGAAATTGACCTAAAGGCCTCCGTGGCCATAAAAACAAAAATTACATTTCCTTATGTACCAAATCAGTTGTAAAAAAAAAACCTCCGCCGCGGCGCGCCGCATTCTAAATAATAAACTTTTGTAAAATTGTATTTTATTAAATCATATTATTTTTATTTGTCTTTCTTATTATAAAATTTAAATCAATTCAAAAGCCTCCGCAGCCGTAAACAAAAACAAAAAATATATAGATATATTATATACACATACATATGTAAATTAAATATATAATTCTTTTTGTATTAGTAAAGTAAGTTTTTAAAATGAAACGTTGTTACGGCGGATCTATGAAGAAGAATTGTCCTTGGATCTAACATTTCTTTCAAGAAAAGATGGGCCATATATCTAGCAACGCAAGCCTCATTAGGATAACTGGGGTTGATCTTATTTTCCTCGCACCATAACAGCCATCTTTTAACTGCAAAAGAATAAGTCTTCAATGTAGAAAACCTCCATCCTTCTTTTAATAAATTCTTTTCTTCTACAGACCAATCTTTTATCTGGAAACTCCAGCCCCAACCATCCATACTTTCAGGATTAAACTCTCTACTTGTAGAAGGACCATGCCAGTTGACACGTCTATCAACACATTCTTCAGGTTTTGAATCCCAAGAGGGGGCTCTAAAGCTCGAGGCCTGAGGTCGGACATCCAAAAAGCTTGGTTCCACAATTAGATATCTTCCTCGAGACTTGTTTAGATGTGCGAAAACTTTTGGCAATAAATTGGGTGGAGTAAAGACCCACCCGAGAGAATGATCCCACCTCTGACTCAATGCGTTTATATATGCTGCTTTCTGATGTCTGCAATCTTTGGATACGTAAATCTCGACAACGGCTTTCTCTTGACGCGAACAAATCTATCTCTGGCCTTCCCCATTTTTTTGAGACCTCCGCAGTCGCATGAGGTAGAAGATGCCACTCTGAAATCAATCGGCTTCTTGACTGCGTGTCTGCTATCCCGTTGTATCTTCCGGGAAGATAGAACGCCGATATTATTATATTCAGGCGATCGGTCAAAAAAAGAATCTGATATGTTAGCCCTAGTAAGTTTACTAATCTTGTACCTCCCTCCTTGTAAATCTGAAGCATCCGTTGCCAGAAAATGTGTCACTTCTTTTTTGTGTATTTTCTCGACTCTGGTTAAGGCTCCTGCCAAAGCCCTCCGAGGGGGAATGACAAGTTTTGTCTCGGTTGAACTTTTTGAGAAAAAATTGATGGTATCGGGAATGAAGACGACCTCTGGGAATGACAAAGGAATGGTCGAATGAGAAATCAGTTTGAAAGTTTTTATGTTCACAAAAGTGTTTAGGACGCGCAAGTCGAAGATGGGACGAGGGCCTCTATCTGACTACTTGACTAAAAACATCTTCGAAAAGAAACTTTGACCATGTTCATTATTTGCAAATCCATTTTTTCTGAAGTAGAACTTTTTAAAACCGCTCTTGACGGGAATTACATTTTTTTTTTCAAATGGAATTCTGGTTCCTGAAATAGCTTTCAAAATAAACAAGTTTGCCCCAAGACTTTTCCACACTTCTCGGTATACTTGCACCTGCCCTCCCCTGAAAGTTATGCTGGAGTCACTTGTTAGTTCTCTCGTTTTCTTCGGAACAAAAGGAAGAACTATTAAACTTTCCATCCTGACGCTTATTGTTGGATTTCGCCCTTTGAACTTTCTGACTATATTTATTCGTATGAGGACTGTGTGAATCAATTCTACTATCTACTGCGTTCCGCCTTCCCTGACTCTGAATTTGTCTTGGAATATAAATCTTTTTTTCTCTACCTTGGGAAGGAACACTTAGCCAGGATTGCATTCCACCCAATGACTGTATTAAGGATGACAATTCCTGTTTATCGAAAAGATTCTCTGCGCTAGGGTGAACACCTCTAAGGGCCATCTGAACATTTTTGTTTGTGACTTCGGCTATTAGCCTCTCTCGTCGCACCTCAATGCACTCTGCCCTCTTGCCACAAGCAACCTGCAAGGCCAGTTCAGAGATTTTATAAGAAGCAGACAAAGATCCGAATCTTGTCATTAATTGCTCATAAAGGCTATGTGGATTTAACTCAGTTGGAGATTGAAAAGCCCATTCAACCACAGACTGCAATCCGGATTTGAGCAAAGATTTTTGCTCCAAAAGTGCATTTGTCAACGCAGCCATTACTTGTTCTGTTGAAGCAAAATTATCCTTTCCTTTATTAAGAGTGCACAATTCATCATTTATCTTAAGTTCCACAAAACCCGGAGTGGCAGCCAGTGTTTTAAGAGCCTTCGAGTATCTGACGCTCCTCCAAGTCGGCAAACCAAAATGCTGCAGTTGAATTAGTTCTTTTAAATTTTCCTTCTTAGCAGATTGAACTAACTTGTAATCGCATTCCGTATGCAAATCTCCGAAATCTAAAGTTCTCCAAGAACTTTCCGGATGATTAAGAATGGAGGACGTACTCGGCTGAGACTCACTAGCAATATCCTTTGGTAAAATCATGCTTACATACCTTGAAAGCTGACATACTTGGTCAGTCAGATCGTTGATTCGTTGATCCATTGAAACCTGCTCAGACATGAATTTCGTTCTCTTACATGGCCGACAGCAAAAATCAGAATCCTCATTGGAGGATGAGGGCAGTGAACACTGGGATGAGCTGCGGCTCCTTTTTTTGGAATTTCCTTCTTCGCCTGGGCTTTCCTGCCGTTCACTTTCCATTCCGCTCATATTATATGCTAATTAATTATAATTTGTTTCAAACTAAATGTGAAATAACTGTTCGGTTCTTTTTTTTTATTGAAAACAAAAAGCAAAGCAACCGTTCACTTGGTGAGTTCACAATGCGCAGCCCGTAAAACTTTAATTTGATTTGAATTCAAGTCAGCTGTTTTTGACATTTCTCTTCAGATAGCTGAATACACGAGAATTTTTTAGATCGGTTGAGATTTTTATTTTAAGAACAGATGTTGTATCTCAAGAGATTACAACAACACAAACCAATCTGGATTGCTTTAGATAACTTTGTGAACGTGGCCATTGGTATTATTTGAGGGTGAGTACACAATAGTTTCTTCGACAACGACGCTGTGTGTTTTCGAAAGGTAAATAATATAACATTTTATGTACGCAACCTTGTAAAAGTCGCTTGGGAAATTGAGGTATAATATGAAGAAAATTGAATTAAAAAATATTTTTAATATACATTTTTTAAACAGAAATTATGCATTTATATATTTTAAATAAATACTAATAGTATCTTAACAAAATTTGAAAAATATTTGGAATCTGGAAAAACTGTTCACAGCGTCAATTTTTGAATACTAACTGATTTTTTTTCTAATTTCAATTAGTATAAAAAAAAATTATGACAATGTTCTCCTTCAATAAAATGGTTTTCGAACAAGAGGTTTATTTTAAATCATATAAAAACTTGCAGCTTTAGATTTCAAGAAAATCGCTTTAGTGTTTTAGGCTGCAATAACTCAAAAAATGAATTGACGGATTAATTATTCGAGCTCAATTTTATATAAATCCAAAAAATATCTCAAAATACTTATAAGAAATAGAAATTAAACAAAATGGATTATTATACAAATATTTTGCTTGTTGTAATTCATTGCATTTTATTTTTTTTTTTAGACCAAAAATGATGAGCCTCACTTATTATTTACCGTAAAAGTGGATTGTTCAAGTTTGGGTTTGATAGAATTGCCACCAATTTTGCCGGATAACACTATCTCGTTGAATGTTTCCAATAATAATGTGAGTACTACATTTGCTTTTTTTCTGTTATAACGTTAATAACATTTTTGTTTGTAGATTACAACAATTGGTCATCATTTTCATTCTAATCCAACTTACAGAAATATAAACAAGTTTGATGCTGATCAAAATCAAATATCATCAATGTACGAGCTAGAAGGAACAACATTCATGGAAGTTTTTCAAAAGTTTTATTTGAGAAAGAATGCAATTAATAAGGTACAGCTTATTATTTTTTTGTTTAAAGCGGATTCTTATTTATATTTTCGTTTTGTATATTTTTAGATTCCAGAATACCTTCTATCAAACGCTTTAGACAATAATCCAAATGGTCGTGCAATATACCTTGGCGGCAATGAAATAAATTGCGATTGCAATTCAGCAAAAGTTCTTAAAGTAATATTTTCTAGAATATTTAAAACAAAACAATCAAATAATTTATTTTGTTCCTCAGCTTTGGCTTTTGGCTCGTCATGCTAATATTCCAGACTATAACTATATTCTTTGTCGTAATATGAAACAAAGAGTCATTGATTTGCAAGAAATCAAACTTTGTCAATCACCGCATGATTGGACACAATATATCTTTTATCTCATTGGCTTGGAAGTTATTCTACTTGTGGCTCTTATTATGAAAGTATCTTATGACTATTGGGTATTTAAAACAGCCGGATATTTGCCATGGCCAGCAAGTAAGATGCCTAAGCTTCCCTGTGATTGGCTTTGTGAATCTTAAAATTTTAAGATGAAAAAATCGAATTCTACCTATGTCCTCAAAATGTGATTTTAATTAAACTAAAGTGCCTTTGAAACATATTTTTTAGTTTCTAAGTCAAAGTGTTGTGTAGACTGTGTAAAAATTTAAGTGTCAAATATTTGCAATTGAAATACAATTTCTATCTTTAGATGTACATATACAAATTTATCACTTTGTTTTATTTTTTTTTGTTAACTTTTAGTTTCTTGGATACATTAACTTTTTCATTGAGAATATTTTTTATGACTTTTGCTTTCTTTTTATTTGAAGTTTTTTTCGTCGATTTGTTGTCATCTGAGCTGGATTGGATTTTAACAAATTGTCCCACTCGACTAAGTTTTCTTTTTCTGCGCTCTTCAAACTTTGGATCTGTACATATTACATCACGTGGTGGTGCTTTGTTAGCGAGTTGTTTCTTTTCCGATTTTTTTGTTTTCTTAAGTTTGAGCATATATTCTGGAACAGTTCCGCCAGAATTTTTGATTATTTGTGCAATACTACATATTTTGAAATATTTAACAATAATTTTACTTCAGAAAAAATTATAAACAAAATAAAAAACTAACCTTCTTAAATTGGTGGTGTCATTTTGAGTAAAAAATGTGATTGCACGTCCTGGTCGGCCAGCTCTTCCTGTTCGACCTATCCGATGAATGTATGAAATTGTCGTTGGTGGAAAATCATAGTTGATCACCAAATTAACGCCCTTAAAATCAATACCTCGCCCCATCAGTTCCGTACAAATGAGAACCCAAATGTGCCCTTCACGAAATGCTCGCACTACGTTGTCTCTTTGCTGTTGCGTTCGATCTGCATGTATGACATCTACATTGATTCCATCATAAAGTAGTTCTCCAAAAAGCTGTTTAGCTCGATCCTAAAGAATTTAATTTTGAAAACAAAACAAAAAAAAACAATTTAAATGAATTCCAATGTTTTGATATAGTGACGTAGGCACATGGGCGAGGTATATATTATAATATATATACAGAAATTCAACTTGGTTCGTTGACTAAGTTCCCCTTGAAACTAAGTTTAAATAATCAATTGAATTACCTTACTCTGCACAAAAATTAAAACTGGGGGTTTCAAACCATCTCGAACAAGATCTCTTATTGCAATTAATTTTCCCGATTCAGATCCAACAAACAGCAGTTCTTGATTCACCAATTCTGTAGCAGCATTCTGCTGACCAATTGTAACTCGTGCAAGACCTTTCAAATTCTTTAAAGCCCATTTCGAAACTGGTACTGTATAAGTAGCACTAAATAGAGCAAGCTTTTTCTTTTCACTCGTACATGCAGCAAGAATATCATCAAATTGTTCCTTGAAACTATTTTGTCCTTCTTCCAACATTTTGTCGGCTTCATCAATTACAAACCATTCAATGCTAAAAGAAACAAAAACACAATTTATAAGAAGTATTACAAAACAAAAACTCACAATTACTTCTTTAAATCCAAAACAGGTGGCTCCTGTTGTAACAAATAACGCACTCTATTCGGAGTTGATATTAAGATGTCATACTTTTTGTTGCTTTTCGGGCCAAATTTCTGTTCGGCTTGACTGACTTTACTTATAACATGTATTTTCAAAGCTGTACTCTCTGATAATCTCAGACATTCGCGGTAAATTTGCTGAGATAATTCACGTGTTGGTGCTAGAATGAGAGCTCGGAAACCGTCTTTTTTAGGCGCTTTGAGGTCATTGATAATTGGCGTCAGAAAAGCTATAGTTTTTCCAGACCCTGTCGGAGCACATGCCATGAGTGATCGACCCTAATTAAAGGTTTTAATTTAAAATAAATAACTTTATAAAAAGTTGGAATCTTACTTTTAACATAATGGGTATAGACTGCATTTGAATGGGTGTTGGCGTTGGGTATTTGCAATTTGCCAAATTGTCAACAAGTTTTGGCGATACATTATACAAGCTTTGGAGTTCTTCGAATGTTGTTATTGGTGGAGGAATATTTTTACCGAGAACTGAGATTTTATTGGCTTTTCGCAAGTTGTTTATCTGAAATGATGAATGAAATTTAAAGCAACAAACAAATGGAAACCCACTTTCTATTGGCTAAACTAAACAAAAAAGACCAAGTTTAATGAAGTTTTTCCCTGGAATTACAATGTGCACGAATATGCAATTGTGCAATACTTACCCGTTCTTCTTCTTTATTGCGCTGCTTTGCTTCCAATGTCAGCGAAGACTTTTTCTTTTTTGCAACAGGAAACGAATTTCCTTTCAAAAGTTCAATTGTTTCTTCTTCATCATTTGATAGTATCTCTTCATTTTCAGAATTGATTTCTTCTTTTTTAATATCCAATAATTCATTTTCAAGTTTCAAATTCAATGGCTAAATAGAAAATAAAACAATTAAATTAGGTACTTTTTGAGTTTGTTGTTATGATGAATACTTACATTTTTTTTAATATCTTTTCTTTTTGAAAAATGAGCACCCTTTGTAAGCTGTCGAAATAAATCAAATGAATCCATTGTGCACTTATTTTTTTTAAAGTAAATTTGAAAAATTTATGTACAGATTTTCAGATTTTTTTATTTTTATATACACGCACGTGCATCAAAATGACAACAAATAAAAATTACAGTTCAGTTCCAGATTCTTTTCTAATGTCAGAATAGACCGATAACAGAAGCCCTGGAAGATTGGTCATCGATAACATATGGATATCGATGGATGTTCTGAGGGGGCTATGTGCTCAGAAAAGGTGTGTTCTTGAGAATGTTGAATTGGCGTTGCCGATCAAGTGATAGACCAATAGGGTATCGGAGATACTTTTGTGTATGAGTTGGTGGTCAGCAGATGTTCAAAAATCAACTGATACAACATTTCTGTTGAAAGTAAAAATATATTTTAATTGGCATCGCTTTTTGTAAAGTATAAAAAATGAAATAAAGTTTACTTCCTTCTCGTTTATCAACTAAACCAGACGTGTTTTATTTATTTCTTTTTATTCCAGAAGTTACTGTGGAAAAATCAGTAAAGTACTAAAAAGTTAAGTGCCATTCATAAAATGCGATTTGCGTCTCCGAATAATTCTTTTAAAGCTCTTTCTTTAGCAAATATCAACTTATTTTTATTTTAATTGTTTTATTAAGTGAATAAATGAATATTTTTACAAATGTCCCTGGCTTTTGTTTGTTTGGTTCGCAGCTGTCTGCGACTACTCATATAAATTATGAATAAAATGTCAAATTCTGCGCATTACATATGAATGGGCCCCAGGCTTCCGAACATTTAAATGGAAAAGTCAGCTGATGCAACAACAACTCAAGGGAATTTGAGACATTTTTGGATTTTAGGTACCTATCCAACATTTACTCGAACGCGATGATTTCTTGAGAATTCAGAAACCTGAACTGATCTATTTAACCAAGCAACAGCTGTCGGAAAAAAAATGTATTCTCAGGCGACTTTTTTCCAATGGAATTAACCGTTTTAAACAAAATGCCGTAGTAAATTTGTAATTTTTTGTTTAACATTGCCAAAAGCGAAAAATAAGTGACATTCTTTTTTAGTAAGCACCTGACCTGGCCTGGACAAATGGATACCTTTAAATTGTCCAAAGATGCTAGATTGGCTTTCAATCAAAAATTAGTAAATAATAAGGTTTATTTGAATGAAAACTACGGGTGCTTAAAAATTAAATTGTTTTTTTTTTTTTTATTAGTTTTTGGCTGCGCAAGAAGAGCCTTATGCATTTCAAATAAAACAAGAAATTAAAACTGAACCTACAATGGGCTCTGCAGTTCCAATTGAACCCGATATGCTTCTGATTAAGCAAGAAAACATTAAAACAGAAAGGACCTACTTCCGATTCGATCCGGATCCTCAGCATGATATTACAAGCTTATTTTCCGAAACTGAAAATAAACATCCTATAAACAGAAATGATTGTACATCTAATAATTCTACATTAGATTTCAGTACAAAGCCAAAATCGAAAAACTTTCCCAGGAAAAAACATGCCAGACAAAGGCGCGCACCAATGCTCGCCACAGCGATTAGAGTACATCGGTATCTCTCTTCACAAAATCCAGATTCACTTACCCAAAAACAAATAGATTCACTTAATTGGGCCGAAAGAGTTTTAACTGGCAGTACTTCACGCAGAATGAATAATGACTCTGTTCTTCCTCCACCTATTGATATTACAAATGATGGTCATAACGAGCTCAATGAAGCATTTATACACGACGAAACTGTGCATGAGATCCCAGAAACTTTTCAACTGGCTGTTGTAGATTTTGCCAATCCCGGTGGTAGGTATTCATTGGCAAATGCACGTTTGATTGAAAAAACTTTAAGCAAAGCTGTTATAACGTATATTTTGGAAAATCCAGAAGCTAAAACTCCAATTTTCGGTAAATCCATTTATTTTGATGGTGTCCTTGTCTTGGATTGTAAAGACCAAGCAGCCTATGACTTTGCCAAGTTAATATTGTGCGACAAAAAAATATGGGATGGATCTAGGTTGAAAATTATGGAACCTCAGAAAGCCCCATTTGACTCAATCGGGTCTTTGCACGCCCCAGATGTGGGCATTGATAAAAATAATGTATTGGATGTCCTAAAAGCCCAAAACCCGTCAATCAATATGCATAATTGGAAGATGCTGGGAGAAACACCTTTTAAAAGTGGTCACAAACAATATTCAATTAAAATGTGTAATCCACCGGTTTATTTTCAAAAACACAAACAACTTCGACTTTTCTTTGGAGGAAGCGAAGTCGTCCTTAAGAATTTTGGCTGTGAATGGCTTTGGAATTGCAGAATCTAAAATATGTTTTTAACATATAACTATACGAAAACGAAATTATGAATGAATATAAAACTTCGTTACTCTGAAATTATATTTTTTTAGATATACATATAATATTTACAAATATGTAGCTACTTTTGTGCAGTTTTTTATTTAATGTAATATCGAAAATGTGATCTATGAATTTTTAAAAACTTTACTGTCACAAATAAACTCAAAGTAATGTTTACTTATTTCTTTTACATGAATCTCAAGCAATAAATATTGATGCGCATCTTTCTATGCATTCCAGGTCTTATTATTGTTATCGGGATGGTTACTAAATTAAAATTCCACTGGGTACTTGAGAAAAGAGCTACCCACGAGTCAAAAATACTAGCCAAAACCACAAATCCCTGCGGTAAAAATTTACCTCAGATAAACTATAGCGCAAAATCTGATTCCTTAGATCTACAATTCCTGCATTTTTTGTAGATCATGTTTCAGTAAATTATGGAGCTCAAAACCTACAACGAAAACAATAGTGTGCATCATTTATGGCAACGAAGTTTCAAAACTAAGACAAATATTTTTGTCACTTGTACGAGTAAGAGTAAAAACAAATTCATAGTAAAATAAAATGCAAGACTTGGATAAGCACGAATTTGCTCCTATGTGCTATCAAATTGTTTTTATTTTAAATTGTATGGGACCGTAAATATTATCTTGATTTTAATTTTTGTATTGTGTTTTGTGTGTTATGATAGGCCGTACGAGATCTAGTACAAAAAAAAACAATTTTTTTCAAATTCTAGGTTTTTTAACGTTTGTATGGGAGTTACCGTTATTTTTGAAAATAAAATTGATTTTTATTTAAATTGTTGAAGACATATGTAAGTAACAAAGCTTCAAAAATAATATAGCGAGCCCGTTTTTGTAATACTATATTTTTTTTTTCAATTTAAGCATTTCGAATATTTTTGACAAAATCGAAAATGAAGAAAATTATTTTATGGGACCTAATACCTCCCACACTTTTCATTCAAAATGAGCCAACATCTATTTAAATTTATACAGTTTAAAGATATGGGATTTTACAAAAATGCCAAAAATAATCTGGCTGGTACATTTATTTTTGGTCTTAAAAATCGAAAAAAAAAGTCTGGAATTACACAATACACCAACAGATAGATGGAAAGAATTGCGAAACCCATTTTTTCGATTTCCCTATCATAGTTATGTGAAATTTGTTCAAAATCTTATCTTCTTGAAATAACATCTATTGCCACAATATGATTTGAGTTTTTGAAAGCTCTGACAAAATACCTAGTAATTTTAGAGCACGCACTGAGCTAACATCGAATATACAGCAAATGATCTAGGAGAAAAGAGCTACAAAATACGCTTCTGAGCGAATTAGGGGCGCCACAGGACGCCCTAGAGCGGACAATGAACAAACTTATTATTCGAAATAAATGTACAGTATATTACAATATCTGTCATTCTTAAGTTTTATAAGTTGAAATCGAAAAAAAAAAATATTTCAGCATGAGAACAGAATGCATTATATTTGACTAATTTCACTTGCAATTATGATGCTTTCTGCTCCACATAACAAGTTGTTTTTTAAAGCAATCCAAATTACAACGAAACAAAATACCTATAGTGCCCTTAAATGCGGTGCAACCTATTTCTTTAGCAAATTCAAAAGCATTTATTTATTTAGCTTTGCACGTCCTGGGTTTAGAAAATCAGGCGTTTAAATAATTTGATACACAAGTTACTCCCGGGATACTGATCTTAATTTTATTTAAAAAATAAAAACATTTTAAATATTTTAGTTTTTAACTACTGGTTTAGTAGTAACTAATGTCTTTATTATGTTAAAGATGCTCTTCATCGGCTACAATAATAGAAGGACATTTGGATCTGATCAATCAAAATAAAAAAAATATTACATAATCACTAATACTATTTTTTTTTAAAGAAGAATGCATTAAATAATTCTTCAGTTATAACGCATAGAGTTAGAGAGATAAAATTAAATCAAATTACTTCCGCCTCGTAATATACGCTGTAGTATAAGTGTTAAACATTGCATTAATACTTCAGGAAATTCTGAATATTCCAAATTAACACCTTCTCATTCTTCCTCACTTGGTACTTGGAAATTGGTACCAAAAAGACTGTTACACACAGCAATGGCAACATTCTTTCGGGCAACCTTTTTAGACCGACCCACCCCAACGAATTCCCGATCGTCAACAATAACTTTGACAGTCTGGGCAGGGTTGGCGGCATCTCCGCTATTTCCACAATCTGTGTAAGTCAAACGAGGGCGCATCTAATAAATGAGAAAGAAATATTGTTTGGCTCCTTTTTTAAGATAAATTTTTAAATTCTTACAATGCATAAAAGTGTTGCTGGATGCATGATTTCCCAGTTAGGTGGCAACTCATTACGTCCAACTGGTTTCTTTGATGCACCTGTATCGCTTGTATTTTGTTGCGAATTGTGTTGAGGTGTAGTTGGATGGAACTCAGGCACGTGGAAGCCCTCATTTTCCCAAGCAGTAAACAATTTATACAAAGCAAAGGAAGCAAGATTAACCATTGGAACATCGTCAGTATCTTCAGTAGATAAATTGCCTTCGTCACCGTTTGTAGCTAAAAAATTGAATATTTTATTAGAGTATTTCAATAAGAGATTTATTTATTAAAACTTACTACCATCATTTGATTCAACTTCCATTGGTTCGGAAACCGACTTTTCGCGGGGTTTTTGCATCATCTTTTTAATAACAAAGTCACGTAAAGCCTTTTCACAAGCATTAGTTTTAGCATTGTTCTTTGAATTGCCAATACCTTCATATTGACAATCATTCACTGTAACTAAAGCTGTGAAGCCCCCTTCCATATTACTGTTGATAATAAAATCTCCAATTTGAATGCCCTTAATTTCGTAGAGTGCCATTAGGGCATTTTTGGGCAAGATCACTTTACGTAAATGACGATTCTGACGAATTTTTCTCTCCTTGGCACGCACTGTGATACAAATTTAATTTACAATTTAAAGTTTTAAATTTCCATTTTTTTATTTTAATTAACTCACCTGAAGGCTTCTTGCGAATTCCCCCGAAGATCTTCTTAAAGAACGGCTTACGTGGACTGCCACCATTCTCCTCGGACATCTCAATAGACTCAGAGCTAACAGCATTTGGGAGTTCCACATTTTCATCCTTAAGAGGAATTTCCAAGGGTACATCTGGTGTTACTGGTTTAGCCTCAGGAACAATAACAGCAACAACTGGTTTTGGGTCCTTCTTAAGTATCGGTTTTAATGCTGGCTTCGCTGGAGTAATATTTGGTGTTCCTACTGTACTTGCTGCTTTGATTGGCCGAGGTGTACCAGGTTGTGGTGTTGGAATTGGATCCTATTTTTAAATCAAACAGAAAAATGCAATCATTTATTATGAGAGTGACAAAGTTATAAACATATCAGACCAAAATATTGCATTCACTAAGTTTTCATTAATATGTCTGCTAATAACTTTAAATGCTGCAATATTTTGACACGAATGAGTTATGTTTACTTTACTTTTGTAACTTTCATTGTAAAATTTTAATTATGTATGTTGAATTTAATAACAAAATTTATATGAAATAAAACGCGTTAGATTAAACTTATAATTTTTTAAAACATAAGACAATGTGTGTGGTTAATTTAATAGTTGCTCTCTATTCTACAAACCCCATTTGGCTCCATATGGTAGGTAGAATTAGAATCATTGGAAAACCCCTGGCATTTTTGGTTCTTAATTTTTGAAGAAAGATGCACATATACACTGCTGTTGGCTCACATTCTCCCGGAGTATTAATTGCAGAACGAGCAGAAAAGCAGGAGCAAGTCAAGTCGTTGCCATATTTTATAGATATTCCTCTATTCCAGTTTCCATTGTTTAGGAATAGCTATGGACATTTCTACAGCCAGGACCCAAACGATGTATTTATTCTATTTTTCGTTTGCCTTGGACTTATATAATTGTTACAAACTATTTACCCATTAAAATCGACTTGCTGTTGTGGGGTTTTTACTCATTTAACGCTCAGTGAGTTTATTTGCTCTTGGTTTAAGCAGGAAATTCATTGAGATTGTAATGAGAAAAGCCAAATGTGTAGTTGTTGGTTTTTTTTTTTTATAAAGTTGTTGTGTCGTTAAGACACGAAGTTTTTTTTGTTTAATCGATAAATGAATTTTAACGGATAAATAACTGGTTAAAATTATATAATTCTACATGGAGTGCGATATTTTTGTAAAGAAGCAGTAATATACAATACAATTTCGTTTGAGGTTTGAGCAAAGTAAATGAACATAACTACAAGAAAAAATGTTTTGTTTATTTTTTTTTTTTCTGCCAAATATCTGGACCAAGGCGAGATATTTGTTGCTAAAAATTATGTAAATAAATACAAAAAAAAAAATTAATAACAATGTTACAATGATAACGACAAAAAATATTTTTTACTATCAATCATTTAGATAAAATATGAACTTGTTCAACAATATTTTCATACGACACACAGAATGATTCAACTTGAATTAAATTTTTTTTTAAATTCAAATTGACAAAACTACTTAACTGCGATTTCATTTAGGATACTAGTTTTTGTGAATGCTTCATAATTTTTATATTTAGAAATATAAATTACAAGAGACAATAAGTAATTTTATTATGCCCATTTGCATTTACAGAACATAAATACTTATGTTCAACATAAACTCTTATGTGACAGTTTACGCAGAGGAAAAAGTATTTAAGATTCGTTTCAGTAAATGGCCCTTAATCTGACAAATTTGAAAAAAAAAAAAAAAATTTAATGTTTGTTAATACATAGACCAGGCAAGACATGATAAAAATTCACTGAAAGTCGGCTCTTTTTCCCTTAAAAAAGAACAGGTGCAATGAAACTTTTTGCTGTTTTTGGTAAATCGTATTTACACGACCGGAAAAGCGCCATTTTATTTATCAAAATTTAGTCTAGTAATTTTGATTTTTATCTTGTAAACGCTTAATACCGGCAATATTTTTGCCATACAAAAATGGCGAGGAAATGTTAAATCAAATGTTTCCATAAAAATTGGATTTTGTAAACAATGTGACGGCATCATTTTCTAAATGATACATTTTTGATAAAAAAAATAATCTAACCATTCTCATATCCAAGCGACTGTGCCGAACTGAATAATGTTCCTACAGTGTGGATGTTTGTTATTATCCAATTTCCTTGTAAAGCAAACATTTCTGGAATTTACACTTCTTCAAACAGAAACAGAAATTTTAGAATCACAACTTTTTTTTCGCAATTTAACCGTTATACATAGATCTAGTTAAATGTTTAGTCGAGTGATTAAGTCAATTCTCCAAATATTACCTTCCAAAATCAAAAATTAATTCTTTACTCCATTTCACCATTTACTTAAGTTTTTAAGAACATAAAATTTTTGGGTCTTGCTAATGTCATTCATGAGAATGTATTACTTTCGAACTATTTTTATTTTTTACCTAGATTAGAGATAAATTTTGAAATTATATTTTTTTATATGAAAATTGTACTTATTCATTTTGACAGTAAAAATAGCTGAAGAGTGAAGGGGCGACACTAAAAGCTTTTTTATACTGCAACCCAGTGCTACAAATTTACAATTTTGATCATACAACTTTCCTCTTTAGATGGAATATTTGATCCTTTTAAGTTTTAAATAATAAGTACCTACTTTCTTTGCATCCAAAATATATGCTATTGTATATTATGTACATATATTTCAAATTATTATAGCGGTTAAGACGAATCTCAGAAAAAGTTTTCTCCAAAACTAAACTCTTTGCACCTGCTCTAATGAAAAATACCTATTTGTTTGGATAGAAAAGGAAAGGTTAAAAATAGAGATTTGTTATAAGCGGTATCGGCATCAATCCTAGAGAAAAAAAAGCTGATCTGATCAAAGTTGTAGACAGGTAAATCTTTAAAAAATTTTGTTTTTTTTTTGTCTGAAGCTGATGATAAACGATAAACGAATTATTTAAAAATAAATTATTTAAAATTGAAGAAGTTGAAAACGTCTGACCTTAACAACCCTTTCATAGTAAAGAGAAAAATAGTTTACCTGTTTTTCTTTTGGATAACAAAATTTCACTCAATGTCTCAAAATTGTTTGCTCAGTAATAGTTTTTAAATGACAATAATCTAGATCGCTGGGCCTTAACGTTTCAAATTTAAAACTACGAGTGTTGGTTTTTTAACCATAATAATTAGGTATATTATTTTTCAGCACTTACACTAAAAATCAATACATTTTAATAATGGTTTGTTGAAAATAACATTCATGAGAAGGAAGCGGAAAGTTGTTTTTTTTTTTTTGTTTTTCTTTTACACAACGGAACAGTAGATAAATAATGCGGGTGGGAAGTATAGTTTCCCATCAACTCCCATTGAAAAGAAAAAAAAATTAAAATATGAAAGATTAAAGAACTAGACAGCTTCTTCCTTTTTGGTGGCATGTACTATGTACCTTATAACTTTGTAATTACATAAATTATGAAATCGATTTGTTTTGTGAGTCATAATAAGAGGGTGTTTTTGTTTCCGATTCTTCAAACAGCTATGAATGTCATTTTATTTTTAGTATATTTACAGTAAAACAAAAAATAATAATAAAATAAGAAATAGAGCTACATTTTATGTATCTAAGAACTTTTGTATATTAAATCAATTTGCAAACAGATTTTTTTCTGTAAAACATGGCTGACCTGATTAAATATTCATCTCTAGGTACACATAATTTGTACTGAAATTGAAAACATACAGTTAGTACGTTTTTATTTGTTTATTTAGTTCTAAAAATCTTGAGAAAAAAAAAATTGAATTCCATACATAATTACGGCCATTTTTCAAGCGACAAAAATTGATTTTTCACCGGCAGGCTATATTATGTATATAATTTATATATTGTAAAGTATATGTATAAAGAAAAACACAAGCATTCACAAAAAAATCAATTTTACATTTACTTATATTTAGTTAAAAAAAACACTGATTATGTTACTTACATTTCCTTGCACATAGTTTTGGTTGGCTCTTCTTGCACGATTCATTTTTATAATGTAATATTGTAATTAACTTATTTTATTGCAAGGAATTTAAGAAAACGAAACTCCACGCAGCGAACAGCTAGATCGACAGCAATGAACAACGGATGAAATATGAATGAATGAACAATGAAAAGAAAATGAATAACCATAATGAAATCTCGACCGTGGTGAAAACTCAAAACAAAAGGTGAATAGTGCTCATGCTCAGTTCCGGAGAAAGAGACACAACAAAAAATTGTCTTGCTTTAACTGAAGGAAGAACAAGGATAGAAGAATAATAAGTAGCTGAGCTGTTTTCGTATATTAAGTTTATTAAGCTGGAAGCACATTTTTGACATATATTAAGTTATTGGGTGACGTTACATGAAGCTGAACAAGATTCAAGAAAGATAGACCATAGACATTGTATATAAATTTGCATAGTACTATCATCAGCACGTTCCACACGTCGGCCCCCAAGCGATCACATAACTAACTAATTTTTTGGTTGCTGTTTCTGTGTATATACAAGTGCGCCCTCAGACGACCACAGCACACAACTCAAAAATCATCGTGAAGATAGTAATATAAGTTTTATATACAATGACCATAGAGGAAATACTTACTCAAGTATTGCCCCTATGAGATAGACTATGAGCATATCTAGAAAAAACACACATACTAAATTCATTGGTGCTACAGGAATTTTTTTTTTTATGATAAAAAAAAAGTCTTGACTTGAAATAAAACAATTTTTGTTTTTTTTTGTATCTAGAATATTTGTAGAGCAAGATGGGGATTATTTTTTTGGGGTCCTTTCCGATTTTTTTCTATTTCTCTCACACAACACATGTGCAAAAAGGAACCATGGGGATTCTAATGTCCATTCTAATTTGAACCGATTTGAAACCATTGCGGATCCGTTCTTGGCTCCGTTTATGATCTATTTAATGATCCAAAACAGAGTCACTTGCTTGAAGGGGATGTATATAAATACTGCGTTCCCATCATACCGATATCCTAAAAAGAAAAAAATAGGGGTTGTTTGTCTGTACTTAGTACTACTACCTGTTTGGAGCGTTTCGTCACTCTTGTTATTGGCCGCGTTCACATTGCTCTGAGATATACTATCTCAGATACTCGAGTATCCGTATATGTTTGTGAACGACTAAAACCGGATAGGTTAATTTAGCTGTTTGATTTGAATTCAAGTCAGCTGTTTTTGACATTTCTCTTCAGATAGCTGAATATACGAGAATTTTTTAGATCGGTTGAGATTTTTAGTTTGAGAACAGATGTTTTATAATCAGCTGTTCTTTATCAAGAGATTACAACAACACAAACCAATCTGGATTGCTTTAGATAACTTTGTGAACGTGGCCATTGTTTCTGTGGTTTTATGAGTCCTTTTTTGCCTTTCATTGAGGTAAATGCGCAGAACAAAAGAAAAAAATCAACCTTGCCATATACTTTATAACATGAGCTGATTCTCTTTGCTGTTCCACCTAGCGTGATCTGACCCTTAAATGGGAAATTTATTACATTTGGTCCATTTTTGCAATCAGCCAGCACTCTTTTAGCATCATCTGTGGCATTTTGTGTGAGTAGGTTTGTTTACGTTCAACAGCAAAAAGAAAAGGAAAAGATAAATCGATTGCTATTAAACAAAATACAAACCACCATCACCATCGAGAAGGAAACCTATTAAAATGGAAGAAAAAGCCCTCATAGTTAACATTGCCACTATTTTGGCCAAGGACATTGCGTTTGATCAGAAAAACAATTTCAAACGCTCAGTGCCAGCATATCCTCCAGACAAGCCACCACCTCTCCTGCAGACTGACGATGAGGCGTTTGATTTTTTTTTCAAACACCATCTGCAAAAGCCACCTACTGCTGTTGCTGCTGCCAATCCCAAGAGAAAACATCCATCTGATGCAAAACAGAATGACTCTAAGGGTGCAAAAGTCTCAAAACCCAAAGAAGAATCTACCCCTGGACGAATCAATCTGGTTCAAGATCTCACAACCGATGTGTTCGAAAGCAATCTGCATCTTAGCAAGAACACATTTCAGGTAAACTATAGCATCAAACGAAATGTATAAAATTTTCATTGTTTGTAAATTTCTGTAGCAACTCTATAACGCGATTAAGGGTCTAATCAATCCACTTCACAACAACAACACTGTGATCTCAAATCAAACTATATTCTCTCTCGGTCTGTGGAAATTATCTACCGATGAGCACTTTGAGGAAATATCTCGACGTTTTAAAATTCCCTTACTTGCATGTCATCAAATAATTCGTACCTTCTGGGCAGTGATCTCTGATAACAAAAAAAACTTCATCAAATGGCCAAATTCCTCTCCAAGCGCCCAACAGCTCCACATGAATACTTTCCAAAACAACGAAACTCTACAAGATTTTCGTCATCTCTTTGGCTTGGTTTCCATAAAACGACTTGATATCTTTCTCGAGAGTAAAGATGAAGAAATTTCAGTTATCCTTCAAATCATCTGCGATGGAGAACAACGAATCATCGACAGTTTCGTTGAATTAGCAAACAATTATAGTTTCAGCAAAAGTACTATCGGTCAAATTTTGGAGCGGGACCCTGCCGCTCTTCCAACAGGTGGATATTTAATCGGCGGAAATAATTTTCCATTGAAGCCGTATCTTATACGCCCATTCGAACTGGAGTGTTTTAGGGACGAGACCCGATTCAATGAGTTGCTGCGCAGAGCTCAAGCCGTTTCTGATTCTGTTCTTAATAAGATGATGAGACGGTTTAATACACTTTATGCACTTGAAGCCAAAGATTTATGTGAAGTTCGCAAGGTGCTGGAAACAATTTGCTCGTTGCACAATATGTGTCAAGAGTTTGATGATGAATGTATTCCAGATTGCTCGGAGTGCAGCGAAAAGTGCATTCTGGCTTCAAAAGTAAATGAGAATAATCAAATTGGAAGGAAAAGGCGATTAGAAGTGATGGAGGAAATTGTAAAAAATTAATAAGATGATTCATTAAAATAACGGCACGGATCCGGTGAAACATACTTGAGTGCATTTGCTTTTAATATTTACAGATATAAATACTTTGGTGAAAAATTTACCGCGTTGATCTATCACGTCAGGCACTTTCAAAGTCAAGAAGTATCAGGTCCAGCATGAGTACATACGTTTCATATGTATCAGGTGTTTTATATGTAATCACTTGAAGAATAAAGTCAAGTTTTTTTTTTTTTGAAAAATATAATATTCAATGTTTTGAAAACGTTTTCTATAAACTGTAAAAAAATTGTACTTAAAATACATATTATTAATAGTTATTATTTAAACCTGAATCTAAACTAGAGTTTAATGGAGCTAGGGTAAAGGTTTTCACAATCTATCATTTTAGCGGATATTTAAATTATTTATGGAATAACGTTGTTCAGTTTAGTTTAGCAATGACAAAATAAGAACTTATCATTATGGAACATTCGTTTGTGGGATGTGATGAACTTTTCATTTCATTTTTTTTTTATAATTAATAAAATATTATTATGACAAATAGTGCCAAAAATTAAATAACGCAGGACTTATTCTAACTGCTATATTATTCACTCCGAGTGTAAATCGAGTTTAAGTTAATTTTCAAACCCGGCGTTCAACCCGATTTTTTTAAACTCGACAATAAATAAAAACTAATCTTTAAACGGTTTACATACTTTATAAACAAATCAAAGTTTCTTCAGCTACCGTGGAACAAGAATTGTCCGGAAGCAATGACAATTATTTCGAGTGCGGAAAATTTTATTTTTATGGTGTATTTACCCTTAACACAAGGCCGGAAATAACGATTATTTGATAATAATTTACAATTCACCTGAGACCTTGTAAATATTTAATGTGTCCAGCAGTTAAAAATAAGACATACATACATACTTCGAAAATTTTTAATTTTTTAGTCAGGTAAGTTAGATGCTTTCGCTGACAGGTATTAACTAAATTCAAAATTTGTAATGCAAGATTTTAATAAGTAGTGAATTTTAGATATGAAAACTCCGTATTTGAATGGTGAGGTAGCTTTGATCTCAGCCGCTCGGTGCGGGAAGTAAACACGATCACCAATATAGTTTAATTCATCAGCTAGGCACCAGCGTTAGCTATCTCAATAGGCATAGCGTTTAATTTATATAAATAAACGTTGTCAATAAATAAGAAAATTGCATAATTTTGTAAGCCCTATCGTCATCGTGATTGCTGAATTTGAAATTTTGCTTTAATAAGAAATGGCTTCAGATAAGAAATGATCTGAGGTTATTTTTTATTTAACATTAAAAGTGTAGCGCTAATTTTCATGATTCAATTTCAAATTGGAATATGAAAAAAGTCTTGAAAACCATAAAATATCAGCCCAAACCAAAAAATAAATCAATTTGTTTTGAATATATGTAAATATTTGTGGGTTATTTATTATCCTTATTGATTCATTTTTTGGTTTTCTATTCATTATTTTTGGTGCTATTTTTTTATTTTGAAAATCGGGTCCATTTATCATTTAGGGCAATATTTCATTTTACCTGGCCTTAGATTATAATCTCGCTGGTGATTGATATTGATAATATGACGAAGAATTTTCAAGAAATCTTAAACGCTTAAACATCCTTTATTAAACACACTTGCAGTAACTACCTACTCTAAGATAATTTTTTACAAACAGAATTGAATAAAATATCAACAAGAACATCTTCAAACTTTTTATGCGTTTTTTTCCTTCCCCTTAAGTGCCTTTTCCAATCTTTCGAATTCTTTGTCTGCTATCTTGTCAACTTCATCAAAAACTTGCTCAACTTCGGTAACTTCAGGAATATAAAATTGCAGCATGTTCTCGACACCGTTTTTCAATGTAACAATTGAACTGGGACAGGAAGAACAGGATCCCTATGGTGAAAAATGTATTCCAATTTTATAAAAAAAGAAGAGTAACAACTTATCTTCCTATCTATCTCGCCTTACCTGCATTTTTAGTTTTACAACCCCATTTTCATAACCCATGAAAATGATATCTCCACCATCTTCTTGCACAGTGGGTCGAATTTTACTATCAAGAAGTTCCTTAATCATCATAACTGTGTCATCATCGTCTTCATGAATCTGGGTGTCCGAATTAGGTTGAGATTCCGTAAGGATAGGCAACGAGCTTGCAAAGAAGTCCATAATTACAGCAAAAACTTCGGGTTTGATGACACTCCATTCAGCATCTTCGATCTTAGATATAGTTATGAAGTCCCCACCAAAGAAAACCGAACGAACACCCTCAATTCGAAATAGCAGTTTAGCTGTGAAAACAATTTTTTGAACATACCTTCTTTAAATCTATGAATGCATATAACTTTAACTTACCAAGAGGACTACAATAAGCTGCTTGAGAAGTTGGGAAGTCCATGGTATTTCCTTTGCCCAGCACATCTACCCCTGGTAAAAACTTTAAACTATCAGGATTGGGAGTATCCTGAGTTTGCACAAACATAGATCGAACATAGTTCACCGATGTTTTCGGTGGTTGGAGCAATGCATTTTGCTTGTGGGTAACATTACTTACAGCATTGCGTAGTACATTTCCTTGTGAAATACTGCAATAGTATGACATGTCATGAATACATTTTATGAAAATATAAATAGTTAAACTTACGTATTTGAAATACTTCTGCTAATGGAATAAATAATTTGTGGATTACGAAGAGTTTTTATAAAAATATTAGACATTATGGAGAAACGTAGTCTTCTTTAAAGTTTTCGATCTCGATTCTCGAAATTATTAAGTTGAAAAGTTCGATGAAATTCTATGTTCTCAAGTTTTCAAAAGGTTTGTTTGAGTAGACACGGAGAAGCAATGGTGTTGAATGCAAATTGGGCCGTTCGCGAATTTTTTTTTGTGAGCAATGAGCATTGAGTAGATACAATACAATAATTATGTCGACTAGGTTTTTACTTTTTTGTTTTTGTCGTTTCCATGTTACCTGTTAAATAACAAAGAACAAGAAAAAAGTCAAACCTTGCTGGAAGATTAATTAAAATCAGATAACATAACAGCTGGAGAATACATTTTAATAGTTGTACGTCCTGTTGAATGATTAATTTTACAAAGGAAAATATTGTTGAACCATTCAGTCACAATTTGACAAAACAAAACTTTTTTTGGTGCATACTTTATTTTGTTTTTGCTTTATACCTTTTTAGTTTTTTTTTCTTTATATCTTACAGTTTAAATTTATTATTCTGTTTGATACAGCAATTTACAGATACCCAATCAGCTAATCACTTTAGCCGTTGTTCTATCATGACTCGGACATCGGATTCAACTCGATCTTCTGGTCCTTCACCTTCATCTTAAGTCAACAACAAACAAGCCTAATAAAACTTCAGTTTGACATTTGAAAAAGATAGAAACCGCAGTGTTTTGATTTTGATGTTTGCATTTTGTTTTTGGCTCTCGAGTGTATTTTGCAGCTAGAAATACAACTTGTATTTATCGTTATCTTTCTGTGGACATAATATCGATGATAAATGAAACTTTGAAGATTGTGATAAAGTAAAAAGTTTCAATAATTTCGAAAATGAGTACTTTCACGGGAATTTTAGGGGAAGTACCTGGGATTGCTGTTGATCGATTCGATGGGGATTGCTTGAAGTCAAAATTCCTTTTTCTTTCACATTGCCATGCAGATCATATGGTTGGTTTATCTAAATTAACTAATCTTTCGACTCCATTAATAACTAGCCCAATATCAGCAATATTTCTTAAACATCAATTCCCAGCCATATCCAACGCAATAGAAACAATAGAAATTGAAAGTAAGATTTCCAAACGAAACCGCTAATTTCCATGAATACTAATTTAATATTTGTCTATTTTTATAATCTTAGCACAATTAGAACTCACATATACCTTTGATGGGGAAGAGATTGAACTTGTTGTGACCGCTCTTTCAGCAAAACATTGTCCCGGTTCGGTTATGTTTCTTTTTGAAACAGCAACCAAAACCGTCTTGTACACCGGGGACTTCAGGTATGATCTAAACAATCTCCCGTAACAACAAAATTAATGATATAAAATTTAAAAATTTTTATTGTCCATAGAATTCTAAAATCTCATTTTCATCAATATGGCAGTTTAAAGAATAAGACAATTGACTCAATTTACTTAGATTCAACATTCCTTTCGGAGAGTTTTAATGAATTCCCCACACAATTTGAAAGTATATCAGAAATTTGTTCGCTCATTCGTGAATGGCTTGACAAGGATTCTGAGAATAGAATTCTAATTGAAATGCCTGCACAGTATGGCGTTGAGTTCCTTTTTATCGCTATTGAACAGAAGTTGCGACAAAAAATCTATGTGAATGAAAAGCAATGGCAAAAGTACATATATCTTCCCGCTATGGACGATTGTATATCACCAGACATCAAAGACTGCAAAATCTTTACTAAGTTCAAAGGCATTTACGGAAAAAATCCTGATTACCCTTTGGAGAGACTTCGAATCATAAAGCCAACGGCAATGTTTTGGAAAAACTGGAAACGTGGTGAACCTTTCGTAATGCAAATGGAAGATAAAAATGAATACCGTGTTGCATACTCAAATCATTGCAGCTGCTTGGAGTTAAAAGAGTTCCTAGAGTTCACACAACCAAAAGCCGTTAGTTTGAATGTTGTTCCAGACAATTGTGGGCTTAGCTACGCGAATTGTTTGAAAAAAATTTACTTCCAAAGCAGCGATGTGATTGTCCCCGTAGAAAAACAAGATGAAATAAGTTTCGATAGCATTTACTTCTTACCAAAACCAAACAATGTAAAAAGAAACAACTCAGAAGTTAAGATTTTACCTAAAAGACTAAAATCATGACAAAAATATGTATTTATAGGCTTATCTGTTTCTCAGACTTCATTCTAAGAAATATTAAAATAATATTTGGATATTTTTTTCAGTCTTATCAAATTCAATTTCTAATGGTAGAAAATGTACGGACTAGGTCCATTTGATACATAGTTTAAGAAAATTTTAAATAAATAAATATATTCGTAATATAATAAATTATATAACAGTTGTTTTAAACTAATTGGTTCTTTTTTCATCTAAGGAAAAAGGTTCTGCGATCATATCGTGAATTAAAGGTTTCGTCTACATAATAAATTTATTTTTTTTTCGGTTTATAGTTATGATAGTTTTTTTTTTTAAATATGTTTAAGCATTTTTACGTTAAAGTGTACCTACTAGGTAAATGAATATGACTTTAAAAATTTTAAGTCAAACTAGTTTTTGAAATATTAAATTAAAAATATAATTACATATAAACTTTTCTCTTAAATTAAAAAAATATGTGTACATATGTATATATTTTTGAATACAAGAAGGTCTTATATATAATGTTTTTTGAAGCTTATGTATAAAAAATAATCAAAATTGAATAAGCCAATAGTGAGAAAATAAAAGTAAAATAATAATCACCCCAATTACCAATATAATTAAAATTAAGACAGATGAGTTTAAAAAAAAAAACAATATAAAATGTCGCTATGGAAAACAAAAGTTATTTAAATATTTTAATGACCAAATTTTTGCAATTAGCGCTCATAAATAAATATGAATAGCAATCCATACATAATTTATAAAATGCAGTGCATGGCCATTCATTGCATATTATATTATGTATAGGTTCTTAGCATAGTCCTATCGCGGGTTGATCTTCTTGGCCGATTTAAGAAGGGCTACTGCCCAAGTTTTTAGCTTTAGATGTTTTTCAATTCACAATGTGGCCGTCGTCTCTCTAACTACCCAAAACCTCTCACAGTTGAAATTGCCTTAAGATGCACTTTAATTTATTATGACCTACTTTATCTTCCCCTTAAATTAAGCTCAACATAACGAAATTTAAGATAAAGTTATGATCTCGGGCAAAGCAATGGTTTTTTGGTGATCTTAAATACTAAAGTTTAATCAGCAAATGACCCTGAGAGTGACATACGTACATATATGATCCTGACAAAAAAAATATTGTGTTTAACAAAGGACAATGTTTTATATACCGAAACATCCATTGATTGATCAAAAAATAATCGGCCCTATCGAGGTAACCGTCGGAGCGGAATTCTCTCCGAAATTCTACGAATCGTAGAGGTAATTTTCCGATCAGCTGATCGGAAATTCTCTCCGATTAAATTAAACGCATGCTATTTGCATGCGATGAAGTACTTCAAATCGCTCTTTTTTTTAAATATTTTATCCGAAGTCCTCCGACAAATTCTTGGCGCGGAAGAGATTCTTTCTACTTCGAACCGAAATAAAATCTCCGACGAAGGATGCGTTACAGAGAAAGTTCCGCTCCGACGGTTACCTCTATAGGGCCGAATACAATGTTAGTTTAAAAAAATGAGCGCAGTTGCAATTTTTTTTTATCTAACCAAGCCTCTAGCCAATTCAAGTTCTGTAGCAGCCTATAGTTTGTGTAATATTCGCATTTGGAACTTTTTTAAACTACATTTCGATACCCCAATTTTAAAGATCAAATAAATTCCCAACTATGTATTGAAGATGCAGTTGCAAAGAGTCTAATGCCCGAACAGTTGATCCTTCTTTCCAATAGAGTACAACTTAAAAATTGAGTTCAAAATAACTTTCGGGTAGATGCGAAGGTATAATAAGGTTTAATAGTATTTCTTTACCTTTTAAACAAGTAAGAGACAATTCCAAGACAAACAAAAAATTAGTTTATTTTCATTTAAACCGCAAAAAAAAATGTTTTTAACCGGTAGAGCCGTTCTTGAGCCTCAGTGGTCCACACATTCCAGTATTCTTAGACCATACAATTTTGAACTCATTTTTTAATTTTTTGATTACAATGAGGACCTAACTTCTCATAACTTGACCCAAATCAAATCTTTCTTAATTTTTTTAGACATGACAATAAAGAGTTGTCATACATAATGGGCAAACATTTTAGTGCTGGCGAGATGGTAAGTTCATAGCTGAAATTTGCATTTCAGTAATCTAGGTGTAGATTAGAATCTTAAAGTAAAATTGAGATGCAAAGTGGATCGGATACAAAATACTGAACAGAATATACTATACAACAAAACCATTTATCACCACTTTGGAGAATTATCTGAAAACAAAAATTTTTACCTATGTACAATGTACATAATGTTAGGAAGAAAACACAATATTACTTTTTTATTTTATTCTTTTTTTTGTTTGCTCATTTTAACTCTAAAATCATTTTAAGATTAAGAATGACAGTTATTTCTTATGTTTTTGTTGTTTTTTTTTCATTTGATTTTTTTTACTTCTTTTTATGTTTATTTAAAATTCTATTACATATTCTTAATTATTTTTTTTTTTAATTTTATATTTTCCTTCATTCATATTTTATATTCTTCCGCCATCATTAATAATTATTTTCTAAATTTTTAATTAATGGGAATTTATTGATTTATGTTTTCTGCTTTTTTTTTATTTAAATAAGAGCGCGTAGTTTGTTTGTAATTACTAATTATTTGTTTATATATATGTTTCATACATATAAAAAAAAATAACGAACTTTAATTTTAAACATTTTATGAAGAAATAATTTTTTTAAAAATTAAATTAAAAACTAAACGGCTTAAATAAACAAAAAAAACTTTACAATTATTTTTTTTACTTATTACTCACTGTCAGACTGTTACATTTTTTTCCTTTTGAGTAGTTTTTTTGCTTTTAATCTCTTTTAACTTTAGAAAACAAAAATCGAATTTGGAATTATTAGAAAATAAATTTCAATAATCGCATCCTGTGTGAATTTTTCTTGATCATTACATGTTATTTATTTATGTAATAATGTTTGTGTTTAAATTAACTTAATTAGGTATGGTATGTGAAGGTTTTGAATTTACAGTTGGACTCCCTCCCTTCTATTATTTTTAAAAACAAAATTGATTAAAGACATTACATATATGTTAATGTCTTCTTGTCCTTATTTTAAAAGAACATTTAAAAAAATACTGTTAACACTCTTTGTTTCTGTTTCTTGAGATTTAAGAATCTTTTTTTATTTTTTAATGTATTTTGTAGTCCCCCTGAATAATTTATTTGTATAACTATTTTTATTTTGTTTAAAGGAACAGACAAGACTTTTCTGCTAATTTATTATTATATTTTTTTAATGTTTCAAGACGTGGCAGTTGATATAACATTTCAGTTATTATTCATTTAACTCTTTCATGTTTTTTTTTCTATTGTTTTGTTTCTGTAGTTGGTGAATTCATTAATTTTTTTTTAAAGCCAAATGTTATGCTACAGTTCTCTTGTTTTTTTTTTACTTATTTGTTTATTTTTATATAAATAGGAATCTTTCGAGCCTGAAATTGTTTCTTTTGTATTTTTTTGTATTGCAAACAAATCTTTGAATCTTGTTATTATTTTGTTTGACATTTTTCAATTTAAATTGCATATGTAGCTATTTTTATTATTATTAATTAATAAAAGAAATCTAAACAATACAATATTTTTTAGATTTCAAGTTAAAGTTTAATTTAAACTGAAAAATATGAATCAAAATACATAACTTAAGGAGACAGAAAGTCCTATACTTTTTTGTCGCTCTGGGGCTTATTATGAAAACGATAGTCATTCAAAATACGGCCTTTTGTTAAATTGCAACTGCGGAAAACGAGAATCATAAAAACAATACTTGTATTTTTATTTCGTGAGGCACGAGATACTTCAGTAGAAATTCTGGAAACAAAAAATGTTTGTTCATTTTACTGCACTTTTCACACTTCTACATGGCTATACTTTCGAACTGCAAAAGGTCTCCATTAAATTCACTCTTATTCCCAAAGGTCAATTTTATGCCCATGCACAGCACAAGCTGATGGGGCATAACTGTAAGTTTGGTATAATAAGTTCCTTATTAGGATAAAGAATCGAGCGTTCGACTCAAGGAAAACGTTTGAGAAATCCAAGATGTCGTAATATTAGAAACGTTCGCCAAAAAAATCGATTTCAAATAGTACGCTTCGAGTCGAACGTCCGATTCGTAATTCATAATAGAGGTCCAAAATTTGTATTCAAGTGTGGGTGATTTGATATGCAAACTTATTTAAATGAGAGATTTAAAGAGAAAAATTATATTTCATGGTTTCATTATAACTTTTTGCAGTATTTCTTTTTTTTTTGTTGATTACAAACTGATTGAGCAAATTAGTAAAGTTTTACAAATTCTGAAAGCCTGGAGATTTTTTCCATGGGAAATAACTTCATTTTGATATTTTTCTATCCGTTGTAGTGAAACAATTCTTCCAAAATAAAATAAAACAAGAATAAATTGCGTTAAAAATTAAATTCAAATTAATTAATTTTCTCGAAGTTTCCCAAGATAAATAGCAATGACGCTTTGCACTGGACTGGGCGGTTTTTTTTTAACGACAAAAAACGAAATATTTAAATCGTGTACGAAAGAAAATATCGTAAGAATAACGAATAGAAAATGAAGTTGTGAAAAATGAAAACGAACAAATCGTATCTATCCAAATGAGGAATGTGTATCTCGCTACGCACGAATGCCGTTTTTAATTTCAGTTTAAAACCATAAAATGCAACACAATTTAAAGTTACTCAGGTTTCAAATCAAATTAATCTACAATTTGATAATAATATTAATATTCAATATTTGCAATTTCTGAACAATGAACAGTTTTTGTATTTTGTATTTATTCAAAAAAATGATTTAAAAGTAAGATTTGTTTGTTTTTTATTCAAAGGAGCCTCACTTGGAATTCCAACTTATCACAATAAAAAAAAAGTAAATGATAATAAATTTGATACAAAAAAATCACGATAACGTAAACTAAAGGTTTCTATAACCGCCATTGCTAGTTTGTTATAGCTGTATTTGAAATTTTGTAGAACAATATTATGGTTTCCTGGGTTTACTTTTTTGTGTAATTAGCGTTCGGTTTTTTTTTTTTCTTTAATTAATAGTTTGCATATCCCTAACTTTGAAAATCTTACTTAAATTCTGTTATTTTTTTTTAAATTTATTTTTGTTACGTACAAAAAGACCACAACATTCACGGCTTGTCATCATACTTCACATATCATGTACATCATCTCACTTTATATTTATATTAAATACAATTTTTAGTTTTAATTTTATATTTTATGTTTGCGAAAAGAATTTTTTTTAGTTCAAGTCGCCAGTGTTATTTTTGACTATTTTTATTTATATATATTTTTTGATAACTATGTACAAGTACTAAGAATTATGTAAGATCTTAATTGTTTATACTTATTTGCTCAATCTTATATAAATCATGTTGTTTATATTATTATTCTTTTTTGTTCTGTTTATTTTATTTCACGTTATTAGTTTTTTTTTTGTGTTTAGTTATTTACATATTTTCCATTCTTTTACTTACTAGTTGTTTTTGTTTGGGGTCTTTTGTTCTTTTCTTTAATAAAAAAAATACGATTCTTCGAAATAAAATACGAATGTGCTTAATTTGGGGCAAAAATACCAACATAGGATCCAAACTTCCAAGAAAATAAATTAAAAAAAAAAAACATTTTATTGTGTTTCACTTTTTTTGTTTATTTTTTTTTTTCATTTTTTATTGATATCATGGGAGAGAAAGAGGATGTCAGCTTGTTTTATGTATATCTTTTTAATATAAAAACTTAAATATCCAATTAAAGGTATAAAAAGAAAATAATATTCTTTAAACGTATTTTTTTGTTTTTGGAGAAAAAAACTTACAAAAAAAATCGCTGATTTTAACTTACAATCATATTATCGTACATTAGCATTGTTTTTTGTTTTTTTATTTTTATATAACTCTTAAATTATATATAAATTTAATTTATTATTTTTTTGTTTCATTTTACCAGCTTTATTATATTTTACAAAAAATATTGTTTGTTGGTTTTTTTCTATTTCTTCATTTTTTTTTTTATTTTCTCTTTTAGTTTAATTATTATTTTATTATTATTATTTGTAATTTAATTTAATTACGAACTTAAGTCTACTGATTTTCATCGTCATCTCCGTCACCATCATCATCATCATGATCGTCAAGATGCTGTTGCTGCTGCTGTTGCTGTACCGCAGCAGCAAGTAACGCAGCTTTTTGCGCTGCCTGCGCTTGAGCAATCATTGACGGCGCTGATAATGGAATTTTCCCACTTGTTTTGTAATCTGTCATTTCCTATTTAAAAAAAAACACAGAAAAATATGGTTAATAAAAAATCTACAACACAAATTTACAAAAAAAAAACATTTAAAAAATTTAGATGTGAGTTAGAGTTAAATAGCCCTTTGATTTTACCGAATTGGCTTCTTTTTTCCATTAGAAAATTAACTCAACTCTAATTTGGCGAAGCTGAAACTTGTAACGTTCTCGAGATATTTGAAAAAACGCTTATATAAATTTAGTTGAAAAACTTTTTTAGCACGTTATGACGTATTTTCCGTAAAATACAATCTATACGAAGTCAAATATCCCGGCCGTAATTAGAACTTATTGTTAAACTGTTTCTGGATTAACCAATAATATGATTTACATACATACATACCCGAGTACGTTTTCAAAAGTTACCGTCACTTTGATTCGGCCTCGTGTTATATTTTCAAAAATTATGTACATACATATATACATCCATTAAAAAAAATCGTAATTTTTCAAGAGGATGTGACCATCTTATTTCGTGGGAACTGAAATTTATGCAAAAATTGCACTCAAATAATTTGTTTCACGGTATTGAATTTAAAGTTAAAAGCTTTTTATATTTAATTAACTTTCCACCGGAGTTGCCTTTTTAATTTTCTTTTTAAAGAAATACATACTCTGCACTGTATAAACATGTTTGGTATGTACATATATTTCTCAAAAAAAAAAAAACACAAAAATTAGAACAGTGATAATTTTGAAATAAATAATTGAGAGAAAAAGGTTTAGCGTCATTGTCATTTTTGGCGATGAGCTTTCATGAGTTTTCTCCATAACAATAAAATGAAAGTAGATGTAGACTACTTTAAATACTTGCTCGAAATATATCTGCCCATTTAAAAGAGATTAATAAAAAAAAAACACTCACCCTTTCATAACGCGCTTTATCCTTTTCAGCCATTAATTCATATTTCTGTTTTGTCTCTGGCTCAACATCGGACCACTTTCTGCCTAATTCTTTGGCAATATCTCCCACTCCGTATTCAGGATTCAGAGCTTTAACTTTGTTACGTTCATCATTGCAAAACCAAAAGAATGCCGATCTGTTCGAAAAAAAAAATTAGATTTTCATTAGTATAAAATAAATTATTTTTTTTTATATATATTTTTGTGTTAATTTAAATTTAAAATACAAATTTTTTCTACGAACTCACAATGATCTTTTGGGTGCATTTGGATCCTTAATCTGTTTCCGTTTCTTGCCTCGTCCAACAACAACGCCCTTAGGAGGAACATAATTTTGCATTTCGAGGTCATATCTCTGCTTGTCTTTTTCGGCCATTTCATGGAATCGTTTTTTCTCCTTATCCACCATTGTCTGGAAATGTGGGAGTTTATATAAGTTATTTGTTGCTTTGGTTTATCCGTAGCAAGGCATTGCCTTAACGTTTATTATTTTTTGGTTTTTTTTTAAAGATTGGTTTAAAAATATATATATTTAGTAATTATTATTCCCCTTGAAAAATTAGCTTAAATATATATTCTATTAAGAAAAAAAATCCGAATTAAATAAACTTGGCCTAGAAAAGTTGCACATGGCTAGCTTAACTTAAAACAACATTTTACCAAAGCTCATTTTCCAATAAGTGGTAATTGGCACTTCACCAGATCAGAAAACTTCACTACCCAACAAGAATCAACAAAATATGAAGGACTGAAAATTTACCGAACTTGTTTATGGTTCCTAATAGTTATACTATGTAACTGAAAATCAGACCAGCTTGTGTAGTCCGATTTTTATAAAAAGTGTAAGTACTTAAACCAATTCAAGAAGAAGGTAGATTTGATGAAGATATGTAAATTATTGGTTTGTTAATAATTTCAAGTAAGTGTTTTTTCATATTTACATTATGTATAAAAGGGATTGTTTAAATTTTAAAACAAAATGGGTTATTATGAATATCAAGTCAAACTTTCGACTCAAAGTGGACGTTTGGAAAATGAAAGAAGATGGACAATGAAAGATGAGGAAAACCGACTTTAGACATTATGTTAAAATAGCTCTTCTTCGTCAAAGTTTTGGCTTTTGAGTTAATAATACAAATGCGGGTCCTGAAACGTTCAATTTGCTACTATTCATAGAAATGTTGACAAATTCATGCTTCTGATTGACCTTCAAAAACTGTCAAGTCATCCACAGTTTTCGAAATCATCATTGTAAATACTAGTTTTAAATTTTTTTTTAAATGTAAACCCAGCTGTATTAAAGCTTCGAAGTGAAATGGAAACTCAATATTGTGCATACTTGAATTATGGGTATAACATTACCAATGAAAAATGATAAAACGGAATTACACTTAAGTATAATTAAATAAAATGATGTAATTAATCGTTGTTGTCCAACGAAAATTCTTATTGCTGTGGTATATGTAGGTACCTAAAACATTATGAGAAAAATAAGAGTAAACAAGATTAGTGCGTAGCAAGAGCTTAGCAAATAATGCCAAGATTCAGGTTCATGGCCCCATCGAAAAATGTGTAGGGGGTTTGGTGTTAACACAAAGCTGTATACAATTACACATCAAAAACGAAAGTAAGTCAAATTTTTCAATAGGTACCTATATCAATAAAAAAAACTAATACAAATAATAAAAATAAATTTAAACCGCACGCAAGTTCATTTGGTTTAAAGAGATGTTAAAGGGGGGGCATCATAGTTATTAAATTCAAAAGCCCCCAAATATATTCAATTTATGTTTGCTGAAGTATGGGGTAAGGGGACTGGTATGTGTGTATGCAGTTTTAGTTTTTTTTTTGTATTTTGTAATTTAAACGGGGGGTTGAGGGACGAGAATGACGATGACGAAGAGAAAACGGCAACGTCTAGGGGGATATATTTGCCACCACAGCCACAGCATGCACGAAGAGGCAGCTGTAATCATTCCCCCCAACAACATACAGAGCGAACAAAAAGGAAAAGGGGTATAAGCGGAAATAAAGGAGGAAGAAGAATTCAACCAACCGAGGCACAAAATGACGACACGATGGCAACGATGGCCTAGCTTTGCACAGCACAGCAACACAAACGAGTTTTTGGTTCTGCTCATGGGCTTCATAGTCGTCGTCGTCGTCGTCATTCGATTTAACCAAAAGTGATGGTAGATGGTTGGTGAGCTGGTAGGGTGCGGGGAATGATGATGTTGGCAAGGGGTAATTGCGAGTAGAGACCGGTTTAATTCCATACATCTTGCATTACAAACCCGTATGTATATATACTATGAACACATATACATTTATGTATGTACATACATATGTATGTATATAGATTTATGTATATAATAATGATTGCTAGTGATTGTAGGACAGACAGGGTAGTTCTTTGAAGCGCGGGTTGTTTTGAAATTCTTTAATCTTTGCCAGCTGAAATCGAAGAGCGACTCAAAACTCAAGCGACAAAAGAAAAAACATATTTAGTTTTTCTGCTGTTGCTTGGGTATCGTATACATAGATGGCGCTTTACAATCAGTCACATCAGTGTTCAACTAGCCAAAGGGTGCGCTTTTACACATAGAACATTGGCATTTGGCGTTTGTTGCAAAACAAATTATGGAATTAATGTTTTGAGTAGGACAAGGTCGTACATCTTTTTTAATGCAATGAGACATACCAGCACAAATCAATAAGAATTAATACATTATAATCGCTCAAGTTTGTCTGCAAACTTCCAGAGCCTATTTACTATGTACCTACTTTTACATTGCATGTTTTTTTTTTGATTAGATCAACTCGAATGATAAAACTCCCGCAATATCCTTTCCACTGAGCGACAATGAACATGAAATGTTTTTTTTACTAGGAATCATAAAATAAGTACAAAATCACCAAGCAGTACAAAACTCATCATTCTTTATAAGAATCTATTTTAGACTTATTACGAATATGTACTTAACTTAATATGAATGAGTAGATACAATGAATCAGTTAGGTAGATAGATATATGTACATACTATAATATTAAATAACTGATTTATGTTCATTGTATGTGTACAATCGTGCTCCACCCTCAAATTGTGTTTCCTCGTTTTATTTTCCGAACTCTTCTTTTTTCTCATTTTTCAAGAATCGTTCCGAAAATCCGAATCTGGGACAGCAAGTCCATTGAGATTCTAGTAATCGGATGCATCACCACTTTAAACCTTACATACATAGATGGCAGATGGGCGACAACAATAATCTATCCCATGTAATAAAATAATATTTTCAAAATTGGCATTTAACAGATGAAATAAAAATTGAACTGATCGTGTCGAAGATTTTGAATGCAATAATATAAAAGTATACAACAACACTAATGTACTGAGAAACTACATATTACAAGCAGTGATCGTTAGCCATTGGATTAATTCTTCTTGGAATAAAGAAAAGCTTGACAAAGTAATCAAAAATTTAAAAATTCATAATGGTATGATTTATCTAGGAGTTCATTAATTGATAAGACAGAATTTAAATATAATGAAGAGATGGTTTTATTCGACTAAGTTTCGTTGTTTACTTACGATGTACCGTCAACAATATCATCGCATCCCACACGAATCCTGATAGGAATCAATTTATCGATATAACAAGGATTTGTACTTTAAACAGTTAATTTTTGCACTATTTTGAATTTAAATTTGGTAAGTTCAGAAAATCCATTTTGTCTGTCCGTCTGTCGTGTATTCGCAAGTAATTTCTGCCAGCTGACCAGAGAATGAAGGGTAAGGCAAAAAAAACCTCCCCTAAGTAACAGCTGTAGTCTTGTGGCCGTTCAAGAATACAGTTGATTGCATTTGCATTATTTTACATAATGTCTTTGGAGTCATTTTTTTCATTACAGAACTAGCTCCGGTTGAGTTCCAAAATCTTGAACTAAAGGAAGTATGAAAAGGAAGAATGTTATATAGTTTCACTATATTGGAATATTATAATTTGAAAGTTTTAACTTCATAGTTCATACGTACAATTTTTCAAGTAATTTATCAAATTTCTTATCCTAAGTCTAGTTTATCAATGTGAAATTTTCGTAGTATGTAGCTCGTTTACACGGAGAATTGAATTTGAATTGAATTCGGGTTTTACTCCATGAAGACCTAGATCGGATTGTAATAAGATTTCTCGATAGATTTTTCCTGATTCAAAGCAGTAGATGATTGTTTGATGCCAGATTACCAAATTTTGAGAATCTGACAGTTAACGATAAGAGATCATATGTTTTCAGACAGACATGAGGCTTTTTGCATGGAACTAACCTATTTTTTAGTAAGGAAGTGCTGGCAATCAGAAGGTTTCTGTATGGCTAGTTGAAAACTACAAACGAATATATGTACATTGGTACTGTGAGTTAATTTGATTACCTAATCAACATACATACATATTATTGATATTATTACAAAAATTAAATTATTTTTAATTAAATTCAGAAAACATATGTAGAAGAATGATTCACTGTACTAATCCAGTTGGTATTCTATTATTATTTTCGTTGAGATTCTTGCTTACATAGCATTTTTTGTCTTGTGTTCGACGGTAAAACCATCTGTTTAAAATTGATACAATAAAAATGGGTGTACGTGATACAATAATTGATAAAATGAATTCAAACGAATATTAAGAAAAAAAAATTCAACAAAACAATGAACATCACAAGACATTTATTTGTCAGTTTTGAAGGTAGCTGGACATTGCAGACGCATTTAAATTGTTGTTGGGAATAAGCGATTCACCTATCTGCAGCATAAGCTTCTAACTCTTTTGAAAATAATTTCACACCCATTTCTCTATATCGCTATAAACCCCCCAAGTTCTCCCCCAAGGTCCCACTTTCATCCATATTAATTTCCCAACAGCCATAGAGCCAGTAGAGAGTTAGCGCAGTGTCGTATTCGTTCGTGTTTATACAATACACATACCTTCATACAAACACACATTGAAACTTAACCCTGGGGCACCACGATTCTCCAAACACAACCGTCGACGTCGTCTTCGTAGCTCTATGCCACCATCACCATCCAAAATTTTCAGCCCGCTTTTAATAAGTTTAGCTCGTTCTATCACTTTGTCGCCCCTTTCAGTTCTACTCTCTTATCGTCAACGTCGTCGTTTCACTCTGCTCTTCCGCTACTCTTGTACCAATCGACGTCATCCATGTTGGATGGATTGCTCGTTTCCCCCCTCACAACTTTGCCCACCAGCAAACAATTTCCCATCTAGCTTCAGTCTTCGTTGCTGTTATGCTGCTCCCACCCTTTTCTCTCTTTCATTTTCAGACTTCCCCCTGTACTACGCTTAGCACTCTTCTTCGCATTCCTCCCTCTGCACACATAGCTCGTTTCAACTCATTTCAACCTAGGATGGAAAATAATGTATTTTAAAGCTCGCGCGCCGCGCAAATGTTCTCCATTGATTTTTTTTTTTTAAAGGGAATCTCGAGCAGAAGCAGCTTCCTCCTCTTACCCCATCCCAATTCTCATTGCCACTCCAACAACAGCAAACAACAATAGGGGAGGGAATGAGGATTAGTGAAACTGGGGTGGGCGCTGGCTGACGAAGTGCTGGCTGGGGCTAAGGAGGGTTGCTTGGTTGGTTAGTTTCATTTTGTTGGCTGGTGGTTGAATGAAGCATATTAAGTCCCCGATCGTTTGGTCAGAGAAAGGGTGCGGCGCGACGGCAGTGGCAACGTCGTCGTCGTCGTGCGTACGTGGTGATTGCCTTTACTTACCACCTCTTGACTACAGTAGCACCCATAGAACAACATTGTGCTACCACCCTCAAACCACTAAAATTTGGTTTTCCCTTTGCTCTTTGCTGGTAAATTCCTCCTGCATACGTGAGCCAAGTGCACTCAATTCCAGCCCCAAGCCCCAAGTAACCATCATCATGTCGTCGTCGTGCTCGTTGTTGGTCGCTTCTCTCTCTCTCTCTCTCTATCTATTTCAATGACATTAATTTTTTGTTTTATTTATTCCTCTTCCAGTTTTTTTTTTTTTTTCATATCATTTTTGTTGCCAATTCCTACCAAATACACTAAGCATTTGTTTATTCGAGTTTTGAAAAGAAAAAAAAGTGTCCCGAGTTAGCTGCTTTTTTTCTGTTGAGTATGTTTTTATAAGTTTCATTCATAATTTTACACAGCAACTGAAGTTTGACGAGACATCCAGAATGAGGCACAAGGACACGTTCAGAATCATTTATTCGTGGGAAAATGTAATAATTTTTTTTTTGTATACACTTACACCATTCGCACCTTTTTTGTTTTGTTTTCAGTTTGATCGATTTAATAAAGTCAAATCAGGTGAGAAAAAAAAGACGAGATGGTAATGTTTTTATTTTGAATCAAATCGGAAGCTATGGAACTTAGCTAAAAAGTGACGTTGGATATGTGCACTTTTTTATCAAAAGGCAAGAAAAAAAGGTTCTTTTCAAGTTTATGTTGATACGATCGACTCATATTATAACTACATATGTACATGTTTAGACGAGGTCAAATCCAAATTTCAACATCATTTTTCATGTCTTAAAACTATTCCATTGCAAAATACTCGTACTTTACATTTTTTTAACCTAATAGGTTTACTACGTTATTTAAGTTAGGAGCAAATGTGACGGTTATATTCTGATTACATAACCGCTTTTGAAATAAAATATTTATGAAAGCTTATTTACAATTAACTGTTCAAAAGTTTAAATTATACGGATTAATTCAAAAGAAAGCCAAGCAAGTGCTTTGAATAAAAACAGTGGGTTAAATAGACTTATCTGATGTCTACGTGTCAGACGACTTTGATAAAAACAGGTGCATACAAAAAATTGCTCAAAATGTAGGTACTTCTTTTTCAAAGCTAATTTTTGTATGCTTAAATTTACACCTTCTAGCGATAAATAAAGTGAGACAAGAAACATTTTGCGGGTTGCGAGTTTTGACTAAGAGTCTAGAAAACAAAAATAAACAAGTGAGGTTACTACCGTCTGAGAAACAATTAAGTGAATTTGAAGTTTTAGACAACAGGTAATTTTTATACAGGTACAAAAAAGAGTTGAAGAAAAAGCGATTGCCTTAGTTTTATAAGTATCAGGCGAGGCTGAGTCTTGTGGATAGTCCTATTCTAAAAAAAAAAATTAATAAACCCATCACTTACTACAGCCCAAACAATGGGCTATGCCAATGCATTAAAACACCCTAGGGACATATTATTAAAATCATAATTTGTTTACTTACATTCCAAATTCAATTTATGCTTTATTTTTTAAATTGCTAAAAAAATATCCCACCCAAAAAAAAAAAACAAACCAAAAACATATAAAGTCCAACAAGAAAATGACTCACCTTCCACCTTTCAGCGCACTTTCTTGAAAATTCGGCAAATATAACTGTCTCATCGGGATGTTTCTTCTTGTGTTCTTCTCTGCATGTTTGTACAAAATACGCGTACGCCGTCATTCGGCCTCGGGGTTTTGCGTCCGCTTTGCCACGAATCATTGTGCTGTGTTGTTTCTGTAATTGAATTTGATGTTGTGGTTGAAGAGTTGGTTGTGATTGATTGTTGTTTTCACTATTTATTTGCTCTTGAAGCGTTGTCGACGACATCGTCGTTTGTTGCTGATTCTGTGTATTTTTTTTAATAAAAAAAATCAATAAACAAAACAGGAAAAGAAGAGTTTTTTTTACATCTTGATTACATTTTTGTCCTTTGAGTGCACACACAAAATAAGTTTGATTGTGTTTTGTTCCCAATGTTTAATTTAATCGCATAAACAAAACAAGTATAATAGACAAATAATCTTTTTGTAAACACATGAGCCGGAAATGGATATGATTAAGTTCATGAAGTGATACACAAACTTGTGGCTCATTTTTTATGATAAATGATGGTGCATTTAATTTGTCGTCTACACAATTGAATGGAAACACAGTATAACATAGAAGAACAAACAATGTAATTAGATGCAATGTCAAACTCTTATCCCTTCTCTCTCGTTATGATATATTGATTAGTTTCACAAAAACAACACGAATACAACAAGAACAAATAAATGAAATGAATAATTTAATACATATAAAATATAGTTATAATAATATAAAAATTTATATGCAATATAAAATACAAAGTTATAAGATAAAGTAAAGAAATATGAATTTTTAAGTGCCCTAAAATATTAGGAAATGCATAATGAACACATTAAAAATAATAAAACAGATGTTTTGTAGCTGGATTTGATTCATCTTCAAGTGCAAGTCGCTGCTGACACGAATAGTGATATACCTACTCATTATTAAGTTTCAAGTCTTTAACTTAAAGTTTTCCCATATAAAATGCATGTTCATTTCAAATCATTTTACCAAATGATTATACATACAATTTGATTCTCATATTCCCCATATTCATATTTAGACCTAATTACGTGGAAATTTTTAACTACAGCTAGTAACTATTTAAGCCTTGTTATAAAAAGTCTTTTGTGTTCCTTTATGTTCAAAAAAAAATATCTTAAGTATTAGCATGATAAAGAAGGGCTCACAGCGGCAGCGGCAAAAAAAAAAATATTTTTAAAAATATTTAATTCCCATATCAAAAAATTTTAAAAGGATGCTTCGACCATAACTTACGGGATACGGTAGACGCACGGCTCGACACTTGGCTTCACGTTTCCAAAATAAATAAAATGAAAACAATAAGGGCTTATTTCATGCAAGCAAAATGCTTGGAGAACTTCCCGTTCCGACGGGGACCAAGTAATAGTACTAAAAAGATAAAGTAGGCTCTTTATTTTTAGTAAAATGGCATTTTAAAAGATATAATGAAACACTTTTGGTTCCATAATTCCTAAAAATATAGTACGATTTTTTAAATACATATACATAAGTCTAGATTTTGATTTGAGTATTAGGTGAAAAAATTAAGCTCGTAGCTTACAGTTGTTAAGTGGAGAAAATAAGTTTTTCAGTGCTCTCAGTTTTCAACTTATTTTTAAAATTCAAGGGTTAAAACTTTGACAACAGAATTATTTATGACGCTGTAATACAAAAAGATCAGTCCGTAGCGTAGTTGCGTAGGTCTGACATGCCGGAGAACTAACCGTGATTCCCACTCTCGTCCATCCAAAAACAGATTTTTTTTTAAAATCTCAGCCATTCCTGTGTAGTGTACCTACGTGTTATTGCAAGAATGGTTGAGATTTGTAAGTCACTGCCAAATTTATTTTAATAGGTACAAAAAGACACTCCGGTTCACCTATGCGGTCTTTTTTATAATATTTTTTTAAATATTATTTAGGCCTAATCGGCGAAAGCGAAGTAAAATAAAAAATAAAACATTGATTACAAAAACATTATCCCAAACAAACAGAAAACCTATTTTTATTCTATTTTTGTACCTACCTATTCCCAACTTTTTTAATCACACTAGAAAAAAAGAATTCTTTAAAATCGCTTGGACCTTCAGTGTTTACATGGGCACATTTATACCTATAACCTAACACACCAGTCAAACAAATCCATAATTAATTTAAATTGCACACAGCGCAACCTACCTATCAATTATTTAGGCGCCATATTGTCTTGGTGTCAACAATTTTTACTTCCTAAAAAAAAAACAATTTATTTACTATGTTTATACAGCCATGTATACGTATATTAATAGATACAGCTATCTACCTACTCTGAATAAACATCAATGATGCAACGGTTTTCCCGCCAAAATCAAATCAAAGACGCTACAATTCTTTGTTTTTAGTTGTTGCTTTTTTTCGTATTCATGTTCGCTCGCGTGTTCGATTTGTTGTTGTTTTTTTTTTTGTATGATTATTTTTCATCTTATACTGTATTGTGTGTGAACATTATATATGTAGGTACGTACATATACCTACATATACACAATCTACACCAGTCATTCATTCATCCGTTCATTCAGAACCAAAGCCATAGCAGCAAAAAGTTATAGATACGATATATAATTTCAATATTTACAAAATACACTTCGGCCGACCCCCCGAAAACAAAATCATCACACACTTTTAAGTATAGGGTAGCGTTTTATAACAATGGCATCATCCCGAGTCTTCTTCTTCATCATAATAAAATGAAAGAAGAAAAAAATATAACGACAGCACACAAAAACCTTAAGCCGGCGCGCATAGTGTCACTGCTCAGTGCATACCTACCTACCTACCTAAAAAAAAATACTTATTAATCAGTCCGAAAAAGTGTTATTCGTTTATCTGTGAGCCTGAGCAAGCACTCTCGCAAACGACGACGTCAACATTCAACAACGACGACGTTGATTGCACTCTCCGCACCACCTTACTATATGTCCGTCCATCTCAATCCACATGGACAAGGTGGGAGCGAGGAGGCGAAATTTATGTTCTCAGGAAAATAATATACAACAGAAAAAAAAAAAACAAATAAAAACAAAAAACAAACAAGCCTCAAGTGAATGTATCCATAACTCGCACCTGTTTGAGATACTTTGACGACGACGACGAGGTGCAATTATATGCGGCAACAAAAACGATGGCGCACGTGATTTTTGTTTTGTTTTATTTATAAGTACATAATATTAGTAGATAGGAGAATCATTCGAATTAATTTAAATATTTGTAAAAGCATTTGCGACATAGTAATAATAAAATCAACAATAAAAAATCGTTATAACAAAATCATTACGACGCTGATGACATTTGACTCGAGAAATTGCCTTATTTATATATATAGACATATTATGATGAAACTTATTTCATAATTATGTATTGTCATGGCATAGCTATAACTTGTGATACTTCTGATGAAAACTCTACTCCTTCAATGTCGAAGTGCATTCTTCAAAAACAAATCTAGATCTAGTTGTCATCCTATTAAGGCTACAAATAGTATAGCCATCTTAACACTCAGATTGAGAATGCAGAGAATTAAAATCTAAGATTTATCAGCATGGTACAAAACTGGGTATTTTTGTAGGATTGAATCATTTGGTACACACCTTTAACTGTATTAATGATAGACAAATTCTCATTGCGCCAATCGCCACGAAAACTGCGGTCGGAAAATTTTGCAGGAAAATCCCAGGAAATTTTATTTTGATAGCAAATGATATCGTTCGACAGTTTTCATTTATTTTAAAAATAAAGCTATGCTATTTCAAACCTAGGTATGTAGGTTAGGTAGGTACCTATGTACCTAGTTTTTTTACACTATTTTTTTTTTTAATTAATTTGCCACCTGCATAACCAAAGCAATTAACTAACTAATAAAATTATTCAATCTCGATTGGTATTTATTACTTCGTCTATTTGCCCCCATTAACTCTCTTTTTATCCTACAACTGGATTCATCAAACAAAAAAAAAAACTCTCAGACATATAAAAGTCAAAGGCAAAAAGTCAACTCGTGATATCATCAGAATGCATTAAGAAAAGAAAAAGTAGGAAAAAAGAATAAAACCCGAAGCAAACTAAACCTGTTTTCGCTTTTCCAAATCGTGGTTCATGCGCTGGGATTTCTTCTTCCCCAACACCAACTGCTGCGTTGCATGGCCGTCTATTTATTCGCCGAGCATCAATGCTTCCTTCACTGTGTAGTGTTGTGTACCTTCTATTATACTGCACATACTTTATTGGAATGTTTTTATTTACTTATGTATGTAAGTGTTTTGTACGACCGTCGTCGTACAAAGAAACTCCAAATGCACCATAATGCCATGAAAAAATCTACCTATGTGTATGTTTGTTGCTGCCGCTGCATGTTTACCGGCTGAAAATCCTTTTCTTAAAAATATACAACTTTTAAAAAGAAAAAGACAAGACGAAGACGACGACGTTTCGAGGAGCTTCTTCAGGGGTTATATTTGCTATTTCTTTAAATTTACCACAAACCACACTGCTTCTTGGTGCTCCCCAAGGAAGCAGGAAAAAAAATTCATAGAAACAGAAAGGAAAGCAGATAAAAGTCTGCTTAACGTGTTTTCTGTGCCTTGTCTTGTATTTCAAACCCCACCACCGTCTTGTCTACCACATCGCCTGCTGTAAATAGAAGATACAATACAGAAAAAGGGCCCAGACTTTTGTGGTTTGGCTACCTACATTTTATATCCAATTTAAACGTCTGTCTTCAATAAAATTGGTTTTTCTTCAACTGGATGAAAATTGAAGAAAACAAATTTATGTAGGTGAAATTAAATGTGTTAATAAGATTTTTTTTAACAGCATCTTCCTCCGAAAACCCCACCGCTACCATACTCCACTGTTAGTTGGGTAAGTTGTTTTAGTTTTGTTCTTGAAATAGACAAAGTGATTTTACATTCACAGGTGGTTGTCGTATATACGTATACTATATGTATTTGTTCGAAACAGCTGTTTTCAACATCAATGTTTTTTTTTTTTGCAACTTTTTTGCATTTCGAAACTATTTGTCACCTTGAGAGTGGTATCAAAGAATCCCGGGAGCATGTTTGGTTGGGTAATGTTATATGATGCGGGATTTGCTCGTAATTTTAGCCATGTTGCCGGTTATTTTTGACCTTTTTATGGGTAAAAAAAAAATTGAATGCATACATACATTAACATGTATCTGGAATGCAGCAGATAAAATAAAAGTGCACGACAAACACGACCAACTAGGTACTACGAGTCGAGTATGTCCATCGTTCGACGACGCGACGTGGCATTGCATGGTTTCGCAACAACCAATGCTGGGTGTTGGCCTTTTATGGCATGGAAAGGAGCCTTGCGCGTACTCCGTGGTAAGGTTTTGTTTGAAAATTAATTGGAAGTACAGAGAACAGTAAGATATTCAAGTGGAAAAAAGAAGCATTTTATTAAACTTGATTGGTGGTGTGTATTCCTTTTTTTTTCTGGGAAATAGTTTTTGAAACTCTTGTTGAAACGACTATCTACCCACTTGCTGATTCTGGCCTTTCCATTTATACAAGTCGTTAAGAGTGTTGATCTGTTCAATTATCAGTATACACGTGCAAACAATTATTATCAGCCGTTTCGATGAGATAACTTAAGTATGTTACTAGGGCATGAATTTCTCTTTGGCAAAATGTTCTTGGTTTCTTTCTTAAAAAATCGAATCAACTTAATAATGTTAACAAGAGAAATTAAATATTTTTTTTTCTTCAATGTTGACAAGAGAAATTAAATAAATATTTATGTAGTTATGTACATAAATATGTAAGGTATGTAAAAATAAAATATAAAATCAGTTTTTTTTTTTAATTTCATGTTAATCAATCACAAGTAGGAAGGTACTGCGTACTCACAATTTTTAAAATGATGTATGAACGATGAATGGTAACAAACATACTGTTTTGAACAACAGAAAAAACAAGGTATGTAAGTACTCTCTACTCTCTTGAGTTCAATGACCAAGAATATATTTGTATGAAATAATTGTGTCTTCGTGTATTTAAGCTTAAACGTAAAAAAAGAAATTGAATTATGTAGATATTTAGTTATTGACGTGAGGTTTTTGTGGTTCCATAACTTGGCTTACACATACATACCTGATGTCATATCAAGAAAAGGAAGTATAGACAAATAAGTTATTCTGGGTAGGGTTTAATTCTCTCTTTGGCTTCAAGAAATCAATTATTGTCAACGGAGAACAAGTTAACAAGAAACAAAAATATAATGAACCTTTATGTAACTTTTGAGAAATTTGATGTAAATGTAATCAACCTCAAACGTATAAAATATTATAGAAGAATAAATAAAATTTAATTGATATAAAAAAATAACCACAATTTCTTCAAATTCTTTAAAGGTCATTGTCCTCATTAAAAACCAATTTGATGACAAACACAAAAAAAAATATGTATGTAAAAAAAAAAAATATAATTTGCATAGCTAAGTCGTAAAAAGAACGTTTGCCTCCACCTCAAATTGATTATCAAAAACGCGGGTGACGTGATGTCATGTATGAATTTTGAATATTAAATAAATCTAACGGGAATTCCGATTGCACAAAAGGTAGGAATTAATATATGTATTACAAAACAGAATGAAAAAAATATGTATGTAGGTACCTATGTATATAAATTTTTTTTAATATTTACTTATATTAAAGTTTGAGTAAGAAAATTTCTGTTTCAAAAGCTTCGCAGAACATTTTTTTTTAATTGTAATTAATATTCCTGTATACCGCCTACTAACTTATACCGGATAGTAAAGATGTTAAGACACGATTTGGGAGCATACGTAGTCGACCTGACCGAAGGGGTTGGGCTTCAGCACACTTATAGACGATGTTCTAAGAAGTGTTGCCATGGTGGCAAAACTGTTGCACTACACTTTAAATGAGATTTCTACTCTCAACAATGAAAGGTTGATGGGGGTAACTAAATAAAGGGAGAAGTGTTCCACTTGGGCATCTATTTTTATACCGACTAGACATATTAAATCAACGATGTCGTCTACAATTCCTCTCAGGCTTATTTCTAGTGAAAATCTTATACCACTTATTGGGTGCTAAAGCCTGTAAGTTGCGGTTTATCATATTATCACTTATAGTCTAAGCTTTCTTACTTTCTTACTTTCCAGCCAGGCAAAGCTATTTGGCTGCAAAGCACAAACAAGCCTCGGATACCGACGGATTTAGTGAATTATTTTAATTATACAATTAAAAATGCTAAGTTTCAAGTTTTAGCAGGTTAGTTTTTTTCGGTGCTTGCAGATTTTTGTAGTCCTTAAAATTGTACCTATGTATGTATACATTTAAAAGTTTTGTCACGATTATTTTTTCCTCCGATTTATTATTTCTTCCTAAAATTGAATCAATGTTAGATTGTAAAAAATGTTTTACGTATCAAAATGACAAAACTTACAATATCAATATACCTACAAGTTCTTAATTGTGTAAATTCTAAAAATCTGAAAATTTTATTTCTTCCGCATGATTTTGGAAATTTTCCAAAGGTATGGCCATAAAACTGTGATTTTGCTAGGTAGGTATGTATACCTACGTATTTTATTTATTTGTACGTCTTTAAATTATTGACTTTTTTCCTTTAAATTTTAACCATCCCAGGAATATTAATTATCAGTGCCATTTGCCATCACGAAAAAGAAAACAATTGTGAACCAAATTTTATTCATGATAATGTAGCCAATAATTCGAAAATAACAACTTTTAATTGTATTGTGCCAAACAACCATCAGCATATTTTTTTATATTTAACAAGAAAAAAGAAAGCTTTATATTTATTTATCTAGGGACCAGTATAAACGATTATTTTCATTTTCGTTCTTTATATATTAATATATTCATTAGGTACAAAATTAAAAATTTGTTTTAGAACAAAAATATTAAATTAATTTTTTTTTTTGCAAAAATGTATAGTCCACAATACATTTGCTTTGTAAAATAAAAATTTTCGCCATTTTATCGTTTTTTAAAAGCATTTTACCAAATAACAAAACAAAAAATTAAATAGGTAGGTACCTATTTGTTCCAATAATTGTTTAGAAAACAAGTTAGACATCTTAAACGTTTTCAATCGGGCAAACACGCTTCACTAATACAAAATATAGATAGAATAAAATAAATTGATAAATGATAACTCATAATTGTGCAACAAAACAATAATTAACAAATAATACAAGACTGTACAATAAAGCCGGAATGTTCCTAACAGCACTATACATAATGCCATTTAGACCGGCTTTCACAGAGCGCTCATAAGTTTATGACACTTGTAATTGTAACCTAAAAAACCTCCCTCTCGGAAAAAAAAACTTTTATGAGCTAACACCAAAAAAACCAAACATAATACAAAACACAAAGAGAAATTGCAAATATTTACAGAATATGTTCTCTTGCATAGCATTCTATCTTTTTGATGGAATAACGAACGAATAAATAAAAAGGAAATCAGCACCCAAGCCCGACCAGACCGAATTAATCCATTTGAAGTTTTTTTTTTTTTTTTTTTTTGCTTAGAGAAACCCAAATCAGAATCAGAAAAAAATATTATACCTTCTACACAAAGTATGTATATAGATACCTCAAAATATAATAACAATACATTTTTACTCTCATTATGACAATTTTTATGTTATGTTTGTATCGACTCTTGGGTAACGACGACGACGCGACGGCTCGACAGTAAACATACCTATACATTTTTTGTTTGCACATTTTGATGTAATCGACCGAAACATCATTATCGTCATCACCACGTGGTCAATATGGGATCTGATTTGGGAACTTTGAACATAAAGGAGCTTTAATTTATTGTAATCATAAAGTAGGAAGGTATAGGTACATATGTATGTATATATTCTGATAAAGAAATAACAAAAAAAAGAAAAAAACAACACATATAGGTAGGTAAGTATTTGGTGAATGGAAAGATAGTGCTTGGGAAGTCGGTCAAGGGTTTATCTTCTAGCCTTGGGCTTAGAGCGCGAGAGGCTGTGCTGTGAGAAGCGATTGTAATTTATTTAATCGTGATGCAAACACAGACACAGTGTTCCAGTTGTGTCAATTAAGTGCGTTGTTAGTGCGCATTTTGTTGATGTTGCTTTGATATATCTGGAAGAATAGATCCAAGGCAATTTTATCAAAAAGAAATTGTACTAATTATACAAACAGAAAATGTTTAAGATAATTCTATTCAGATAAGAGGTCAGATACCTTTTTCGGAGTTTTTAATACATACATACTTGAATGTTTGGCAGGAACGTATACAATTAAGTATGTGTTTTTAATTATCTTATTATAGGTATGTAGTTTAATAAGTATGGGGCAGGTGATATGTGAATCATAGTGTTATAATCGTTCGATTAGTTCATTTAAAATGTATTTATGTTAATAAAGCATATATGGTAGGTACGAAACCAGGTTAGAAAGCATTTACATATTTTGAACAATCTCAGCATTGTTCTTACTAGTCATCAATTTTAAGGTCACAATAAGTGTTAACCCGATACTTAATTATTCTTAGTAGGATTGGTATGTACATAGGTAGGTACTATGTTCACAACAAGATTTTGATAATTTTTACCGATTTTGTTAATATTCACTGAAGGCGCTATCGATATCACAATTTCAGTGTATTTTATCGACACAACACAAATTAAAAATCGATGAAATGCACGGAAATTGTATCCAAATACCTACCACACGAGAGTAGGTAGTGTGATTCAGCTTTGGAAAATTTATAAATTTCCGTTTGATTTTATTAAAAAAATTATTTAGTTTTACCTACTTATATACCTATATGTAGGTCCTAGAAAAAGTTCCAAACTTTTACGTAGAAATTGGTAGATGTAAAATAACCAAATTCCATTTTTATTTATTTATTTTTATTATCTGCTACACTAGATTTAACTCTTGACTTCGAACCTAGATGGATTCGGAATATTTTTATATCTCAAATCTAAAACAAAAGAATGACGCCACTCTTCTTGAAATTTTGAGAGTTAATCTACGTTTTTCCAGTCAAAAATATTTTTGAACAATTTGGGCTATTGTATTCTTAACTATTCATCCAAACTTTGTATAATTTCTTATTCTATAACATTCAATAATAGGGGTTCACATTATCACCACGGTTAAAATATTTGTGCAACTGGAGCATATTAGGTTCACTCGGGTTTAATATTATATTTCCACGGACAATCGGGGCCTTAAAATCTTATGTATATGTATGCTTAAATGCGTTTTATATATTCTCCCCTGTTAAGATATTAAACTGTCGACACAAAAAAACTTGAAAAACAGTAATGTTGAATTTCTTCAAACAAAAAACAATTAGGTATTTTGATATTTTAAAAAAATCGATTTTTTTGTTGGAAAAATTACGACATAAATTTTAGACTTGACTTTTGATGATCAAACCAAGCTTATACAGTTGAAAAAGGAAATAAAAAATAGATTATAGAGTAACATAAAAATAATTAGGTATATTGAAAAAATTAATATCAAACTTACCGTTGCCGCTTGACCCATATTTATTTGTGGTTGCTGCTGCTGTTGTTGTTGTTGCTGTTGAGCCTGCTGCTGAGCTTGCTGTTGTTGTTGCTGCTGTTGTTGCTGAGCTTGTTGCTGTTGTTGTTGCTGTTGCTGCTGTTGTTGTTGGTTTTGTTGATGCTGTTGCAATGCATTAGCATCAATTTGACCTTGATTAGCTGCGGAATACCACCATTGTGATCCAGGAACAGCAGCTGCTGCTGCAGCCATATTCAAACGATAATCATAGCCAGTGTTGCCAGCATTTGATGTGGCAACAACTTGTGCCATTGTTGTAGCAGGATTTTGAAAACTACTTGCCATTTTATATGAAAACAACTGTTGTGTCGCTACACCCGATGTTGTGCAATTATTACGTGACGCATCATTGTGCGCCTGCTGCTGATTCTGTTGCTGCTGAACAACTTGAACTTGATGTTGCAATTGTTGTTGCTGTTGTTGTTGTTGCTGCTGTTGCTGCTGCTGTTGCGCAGCTAATTGCTGTTGGTGATGATGTTGATTAATTAAATGTTGATGATGTAAAGTTTGTTGATCTTGTGTAGCAAGCGTAGCGGCTGCTGGCCACCAAACAGCATCCCCTCCTCCTGCTTGACGATTTTCCCAAGCACCACGATGGTGCTCCGACATGTTAAATAGTTTACTTATTTTTTTTTTGTTTTTTTTTTTTAATTGGGAGTTTCAGATTATTTTTTTAAATTTTATTTTAAGCCACTTTTTTCAAACACTGGATAATGAATGCTCTTCGGAAAGATTTCGTTGAAAATAAGTTTTTTAAGCAAAAAAAAAACTAAAAATAAAAACGGAGCTGATGTTGATGAATTTATTTCAGAAAATTTATTTTTCACATTTCTTTTTTTTAATCAAGGAATCAACCAAGGGAATATTAATTTCAAGATTAAAAATAAAAAAAAAAACGAAAACGAAAACTAGGACTCAGCTTGTGCAGTTAAAATTAAGTTATCTACCACCATCATAAATGTAAATGTTACTGGTTCTGGTACTACTTCTCCTTTACCACCTCCCTCTTCCTTTCCCTTTACACTTCTAAAACAGAGTTTATCTGTTTCTACACTTTTGCGTTCCCTTCGTGGCACTCTTTGCATTGCCAAGTTGCCTAAATTCACTCAATAATTAGAATTATATTTTTACTTAAAATTATTTTTTAATACCGAAATAAAATTTAAAACACTGGTACAAAATACACTTAATCCGCACTGTCCATATTTGATTAATTGAAATATTTATTTAAAAAAAAATGAAATTAACTTTATAGAAATTATTTTTTATGGCAAATTATCCCTTTTGAAACAAAATGTCGTTGGACATGCTTTCTTCTTCTTTGTGGAATTTTTAAAACAAAAGAGACGCTATAGTGCTAGCCCTTGGCCACTAATACACTTCTATATATATATATTTATATATATACACACACTTTCTGCATATATAAACTCGCTATATAGAGATCTCGTGTGAAAAGAAGAAACAAGAAAACGGAACGATGATGGAAATATAAAAAAAAAAAAAAACTTGCAATATCCAACCGAAGTGGTGCTGTGCTGTGTACAGGGTATACCCTTCAGTTGCCTCTTCCCTCTTCTAGCCTATCTATCTATGTATGGTGATTGTATATATATTTATATACACCTCTTATATAGGAACAATATATAGAACTACCACTGTGTACCGTCGACGTCGTGTCGTTTTGCCCAGTAATTGAACACACTCGCAACTCACACTGTCAGACTATCTCTTCTCTGGTACCAGAGCTACGTACGTACGCCACTACCAACCAACCGAAGAAAGAAGATAACGAACGAGATAAAACATTTTTTAACTGAATTAAAATTTAGAAAATTTCGCAAATACAAGAGAAAAAAAAGAAGATTAATTAACTAACGTCACGCATTATTTTTAATGATACCATATTATTTAGAAGAACATTATTTATGAACACATCCGTCAGACCACAAATTAACAAAAGTTAATTAAGAACTGCATTAATGAACACATCCCTGCTACACCATTTTTCAAAGAAGAGGTTGCATTTAACGCACAAGACAAAAAAATCGATACACTTCAACAAGAAAATGTCATTGATTCGCGGAAATCGTTTTCATCTATTTTTAAAAATGTAAACACAAGAAAAATGCGTTTTGTTTTGATTTGAACAAGATTACCCCGATGATGATGTTGCGGCAACACGATAAATAAAAAAAAAACTTATAATGCGAGCGAACGAAAGGAAAAATAATAATACAAAAAAAAAGAAAACACGTACGACATCAAATACACTTTGAAGTAATTAAATTCATTATAGTAAACATCGTGTTGTCGTGAAATAAAAACGGGCTGCTCTCTAACACGCGGTCTCTGATTATGGAACGTTTTTTCTTTTGGCTGAATTCAATATAGGTAGGTAGAGATATAGGGTGCTCTCGTTTGCTGACTTGACTGACAACGAATAACCATAGTATAATATAAATAACAGTGCGACGCGGTGGCAGATAAATCGTTTTTTTTTTTAATGTGGGGAAGAAAGAATTTCCAGAATAGCTATTTATCTCTTTCTTTTGAACTATCCCGTTTTTTTTTTTCTTCTCTTTTTTTATTTATTTTCGCTCAATATTACCTCGAAAAGTACAAGATAATTTTCAAAAAATTCAGCAATATGGAATGCATTGAGAATAATATTCACTCACAGAAAATGAAGAAAAAAAAAATACACTCAATTTTTCTGCTCACCTGAGAACATTTTTATTGAAATTTGGCAACATGGGTATATTATATATGCAATCAAGGGGAGCCAGAAAGAGAAAATCGAAAAAAGAATGTTTTCTGCTACAGAGTATATACTCACTCACTCATCCACATAACATTTATTTAATTTCGACCGGTTTTGAAGGCTGTTGGTATAAGAGGGACGCGCTAGATATACACTCAAATACGAGCCAGTCAGACGACAAGAGATGAAAGAGGAATGGCAGAAAAACTGGTGTGGAGATAAATATCAGACGACTTTTTGAATGTGTGTGTTTGCATGCAGCCAAGTGAAAAATATACTGCGCTGGCAAAACACCAATACTCACACTCCCTATATATAGAAATTTGTGTCGTGTTTGATTATTTTTTTTGTTGTTGTTGTTGCTGTTGGGTAGTTTGTTAAATTTTCCTTCCCTTTTTTGCTTACGAAAGCTGCGCAATTCAACGAAATATCTTTGTCTTTTGCTTTCCGCTTCGATTTTTTCAAAATGCGAGGTGAACGAATTTTGTCTGCATATACATGTTTAAAATATATATTATATTATATGATGACATGAAAATGTAGTTGTGCAGCAGCATAAGCATATAAAAATAAAAAGTGTTGCAGTTTGAATTTTAATTTGAGTTTTTCAGTATTTCTAAGTACGGCTAGGTCGCCAGGTGGATCTGGATGGGCTTCAAATTGAAGACTTCATTCCTTCAATTATTTCAGTTAATTTCAAAATTAAAAAGAAGTTTCTATCGGAAAAATTAAAAGCAGTTTTTGTGGAAGATCTTTTTACAAGTCTCAAAGTAGACACAGATTGACGTAATTGCATGTACCTACCTACATACATACATATCTAACATACCAATTTGTTTTAGTCAGATTCGTGTAATGTTTTTAAGTAAAAAATCAAGCAAATAAAATAAGTTTTTAACAATCTAGTGGTTAGCTATGTATACCTATGTATCTATATAACAAGAAGAAAAAATAATCAATGTTTTTAGTAGTAACTAGGCAGGTCTATGAAAAGAATAAGGTATTCATCACTAGCAACAACCGAGGAAAGTTAATACATTTTTAAAGTCTTATGCTATATTTAAACTTGAGCGAAATTATCTTTTGATTGATGTTGATTCTTTTGAGTCATTAATTTGACAGAATTCTGTTATTATAATGTCAATGATTTAGTGTAAATCAGACAACTGTTTTAAAATGTTTTTGTAGGGTAGATTGTACCAATATCCGGTCACTTTCACAAATAATTATAAAAATTTGAAATACCTTCCTATCTACCTTACCTATTTCTTAATATAATACCAGTACCTACATAGTTAAAATATTTCAGGTCTATCTAACCATTCTATTATGAACTCTATAGTCGGCTTCTCAAACATGCTGTTTTAACGATAAGATCTAATATGTTTGCTAGTCAGAGTGAAATCTTACATAGTCAGCCAGTATGCTGTTAAAGATATGAAGGCAGAAAAAAGTTCACAGCTCCACTGTTTGTTGATATTAAGAGCAAATTTCAAAATATATAATCAATAATTGTTACCGGATGCTTTTTGCAAAAGCACTTTGATAACGATTTAAAAAAAAAATATCCGAAGTCCTGTAATAAAAGACGGATTTGTTCTCGAACACCAAAGAAGAAAATGCGTCGGGTACTGGTACACTTGCCCTATAATTATTGGAATATGTATCTTTAAAATAAAAAAAAAAATATTTCAATATCAAATTCAACGTTCAGTTGTTTATTATTGTGATATCTGTCTGAAACTTTTAGGTAATATTAAATACAGTTCAATAGATAATTGCACTGGTCCACAGATATGATCTATCGAAACATTAAGTGAGTGAGATTTGGGTAGGTAAATTTTTGATTTTGATGGAGTTCAAAAAGAACAAATTTAAACTACCTACATACCTATGTAGGTATGGTGTCAATCAATCAAGACATTGGAATGAATTATCTACGAATTCCGCCGTTATCGGATTTTTTTTTAAACAATATGAAACTAATGAAATCACCTCAGGTGTCTACATATGTATGTACCTACAATGTTTATGCAATAGGTAGTTACGAACGGAATTGGTGAGCTGTCTTCAGAAGGCTTATGATAAACGATAATGTTCATAATATTGCTTGAGTATTTAAAAAATACGTAGGTAGGTATCTATAAAGTACAAACCTTTACCTGAGTAAAATTTCTTCTTCGTGAAAATTCAACAAAAAAATCACTGGATAAATGGTAGGTACTTCCCTGATAACATCAAATCATAAATAATTAGCGTTGATAAAAAATCAGATGAAAGTTCAATATTAAATTCGCAAATTAATTTTGTGAATTGTTCGATAAATTGATATTTTGAAGCCAATAATTCTAAAATCAATCATTAGCTGTTTTATTAGCTACGATCTACAGGGATCTAGATTCAAAAAAGGATATGGATCTTTTTTTTCAGTATTCAGGATCACATTGTTTTTGTATTGCGTGTAAATCGAGATCCATGTACATATGTACATCCGTAGATAATAAAACCCGACTTTCAATAACAATACCAGTGATCCAGTTAATTTTCAACAGGGAAATATTTTTGTGTATGGATTATTTTTAGTTCTTTTAATTTTAAGTAACTTATTTGCTTAATTCAAAATAAAGAAAAAATTAAATAAATCGATTGCCCATTCTTGTTCAGCGAAAACTCAATTAATAAAACTGACTGAGATTAAGTATACCAGTACATTGTTAACAAATTGCTTCGTTATCATACAGAATCTCGGGTAGGTATTTATTTTGTAAGCAAATTGTTATCAAATAAAAAATAGGTAGGTACCTACATAATTATGAAAAATCAATTGGAATGAAATACCTATATTCTAAAATTACTTTTTACAAGAAATTGCATGAACCATTATTTTGTAAGCAAGAATTTACATTATACCTACCAGGACCTTTCATTTAGTTAAAACAAATAATAGTAGAAACCAATTTACTCTCGGTTACGTTTAAAAAAATACTTTTGTTTTACTACCACCTATTAGACCGAATGATTACCCCTATCTTATCGATGATTTTGGAAAAAAAAAACAAATAGATAACCTACGTATATGTACCTATATCCTGAGTCTAGAAAAACAAAACCGCTGGTCAGACGACCATGAATATGTCCCAATGTTTTTAGTTAAATTCTTACAATCCTATTCTATAATCACTTTGCTTTTGTTGGAAGCTTCAAAGTTTGCCTGAAGGTTAGAACTATGTAGGTGAAGAATCCCAAATTTGTATTGAGTTATGAAACTTATGAGCGCTTGGTGAATGTGAGCTTTGAGTTATTGATTTATTAAAAATTTTACTTTATAAAATGACGTATTTTGTATGGGACAGACGTCATTTTTGACTAAAAGCCTGTTAAAAAAGCATTTCGTGAATAGGTAGGTACTTAGAATTGGTATTACAAAAATTGCCAACTGGACGAATGCTAGTGACTGGCATATTGGTAGGTACACCTCCTCCTTACCTAATATTGCTGTTAACCTGTAAGAACTCATCCATACTTAACACCTACCCAGACCCACTCACCGACGTCGACGCGACGTAATAAGGTTACAAAATATACCAACAAAGGTACCTACCTATCTCCACTATTATTATATAAAAGTAGGTACCTACATAGGTACCAATAGAAACAAAGATTTAAAGTAGGTAGGTAGGTAGGTACGTACCTAGCTAGGTACATCGAATTGAGCGCGATTAAAACTTCCACATCCGACTTACAACTTTAAATTATGGTTTTAATCTAATAAATTTCTAAGGACATTCATACGTACGTAGTACCTAGATCTTATTATTCCTTCCTATCCTCCCACCTATCTATTTTTTTTTTCACCATTACAATCTTTTCATTCAATACTTATGTATACCTACCTATCTTTCTATAGGTTCCTAATAGAAAAAAATTGGCGCGAAATTTAATTCCAACATGAAATCAAATAACTTACGCCGTCAGTTAAAAAAAAAAAAATAAACGGAAATTTATAAAGATTATGGCGAGGCGGAGTGGAATTGTGAAGTAGCCTACTGTACCTTTCCTAAGCGAAATACAAAAAAAAAAAAATACAAAATAAAAAATAAACAGACACAACATCATGAAAGCAAAAAAGTTAAGAGAAAACACAAAAGAGAATCCCATTAGGTACAAGAAATTTAAACAAGACACAAAATACATACAAACTTAAATACCATCCTATTAGAACATTCATCTTGATTTATTAAAAAAAGTTGCTTATTCTTATCCACAAACTACCTATTTGAAAATTAATTTAAAATATTTATTGAAAAGAAAAGTTCCTAAAATCATATTAAAGTTATTTTTTTCTTTAAATCTTCATAGGTAGGTAGGTATATATAAAAACTCACTATGCAAAAAAAAAAATAAACATCTCTTGCGCAAATGTATACACAAATCCTCTCTTGAATTCTCTTTGTATACGTTGCATAAATCTCACACATATGTACATATTTAAAGAAAATAAAAACAAAAATAAACATCGAAAAATTCTATGTATTTTATTTTTCGGTTAACATGGTCGTTTTTTTTAACAAAATAACCGAAAAATATCACTTTTTCTCTCAATTAATGTCTTTTTTAAATTAAATTTAATTTAAAATAAGGTTAAAATCACTTCCTTCATACAAAAAAACTCAAAAATTGGGATTATAAACAAAATATTGTAATCATGCGATGTTTTTTTTTTTTACATAGCATCCGCCATTACTTTTGTGTACTTTTCCGATGAGAGCATTTTCGTTGGTATCCATTGTTTTATTTAGTTAGCTAGTTACGTTTTTTTTTCAATTTTAATTTCACTTATTTTTTTCTTAAATTCGCATTTAACATGTCGGAGCACTAATTTTTTTTTCTTACCGCAGCCATTTGCTATTCGCTTGCAAACACATTTTCAACAAACAGCATTTTTTTAGGTAAATAAAAATGTATAAACTCAGTACCTATATGTACATACATAATCTGTTCAACGTATTGCATCACAGAAAATAGAAAAACAAAAAATTAATAATAATTTCCAAACTTTAAAGCTAATTTAATTACTTTTCTTTCACTTTGCAAATACACAAGAAAAAAATAAATAAAAATTAATGTTGTCCCGTCTCCCGTTACCCCACCCCCATCACATAAAAAATAGGCGTGGCGGCGTGCGGGGTATTCACATATTACATTTTTATTTCTATTTTTTAATTTTCAATTTCAAATAACAAATTTAATTTCATTCTTAAAATACAAATTGCGAGTAAATCAAAATCGAAACAGATAAAGTCGCGGTGAAAAAAAAAAAAAACAAAATATATAAAAACAAATATAATATAGGTACAAAAGAATAGAAAAAGAAGGAAAAACTTACCTGAATCTGATGAAAATGCTCCATGTAGATAACCAAATAATGTATACGGCCAACGAGAAGAAATTACGGCGGCTTGTGCTTGCACCAAGTTGTATGAGAAGAACTCCACACACTACTCTTTTGTGCCGTCGTCGATTGTCCCGTGTCTTCTTGTGTGTATTTTTCTTTTCTTTCTTTTCAGACTGAACGAACGGGGGGATACACACACAATCGCGCGACCAAAAAAAAAAATAAATTACAAAAACAAATTTCTCAGTTAATTCAGCAGGGAAAATCGAATTGTGTAGTGACAATAAAGAAATCCAAACGCTAAAGAGAAACGCAAAAAGAGACAAACTTCAAAACCGCACAACGATTTTTATTTATTTCTTTATACAACAAATAGCTCTGGGTATAAAAAAAATATACAAGGGATTTTCTGGTCTGGTCGGTCAAGTTATATATTAAGAGAGAGAACTGATGCTTAAGTTTTGTTCAGAGGAAATTTTACACACAAACAACAATAATTTTTGCTGGAGCACTGGTGCAAAATTTAAAGGTGAACTGAACGCACTACAACGAGAGGATAATAATGGAGGACAACTGAGTTCGACGGAGTTTCTTCCACAATGCCACAGTGGATAACAACCAAGTCTTGTATACGTGTTTGCTGGCCTTTGAGCAAGCAGAAAAGTAGAAAACCAAACGTTCGGTTCGTTCGTTCGTTCGTTTCGTTGGCCAAACTATACAGGCACTATGTTTTGTTGTTGGTAGATTTAACTGCTGCAATAGAGTACATATGTGATATGATTCCTGGTGCGTTTGTGGCGGAGCGGCGGCGTTAGCTGTTTTTTTCAATGTAGTGGTTTGAGTTTTGGGGATGTTTTTGTTTTCGTTATTTTCAAATTGGAATATTTTTTATATACCTACATAGCATGTACACAAAAACGCCAACTATATACAAGTTTCTTCAAAACACTATATACGAGAAAATAAATTTGCGTTTAAAATGTGATGATGCAAAAGCAAAATATTTTCCCGGGGAACTTCCAATTCAGTTTTCAGTGTTCTCAGTTCTGCCTTCTGCACAAATGGATAATGGAAGAAAAATAAATCGCGCGCCTTTCACTTCTGAAGAATATTTTAAGCAATTTTATTGATTTTGTTTGGTTTTTTTTTTTTTTTTAAATAAAAATGACAAATAATATGTAGCTTACGTTTTCTTTTCTTTTTTTTTTTTTGTTATATATGCAGGCACAATTCCCACAAACAATAACTAATAAAAACTGTTTATTTTTTCACAGAAATGTTTATATGTTTGAAAACAATTATTGCGATGCAAACAATTTATTAGAACAAAATCAAAACACGAAGATTAGGATTTTATCCCTTGTGAGTACACCTATTGGACTTGACTTGCAATTTGAATCGAAAGATAAAAAAGAATGCTGACAAAGTTTAACATATATCTGAAAGGGACAGATGTACCAACAGCTGTATTTTATGTGCGCAGTACTTTCAGCGTTCAGGTTAATAAAAGTGATGCCACTTTTGAACTGCATACATTTCTTAGAACATGATAGGGGTATTCATGCAACGATGGAAAATTCGGATAAACCTCGGAAACCAGATAATTTTATCCGCAGAAACGAGCTGTCAAAATTTGAAGGGGAAAAAAATTCTGAGAAGTAGATAAATTTATCTCAAAGATTTGATGTAGAAAGGGAAGAAATAAACCTCATAAGGTTTAGAGGAGTAATTTGTGATAGCTTATTACTTCTCGTTCTCACATTTATGTATGAACTATATTCTTCTGAGAAATGTTCTCATTTCGTTGCTTTTACTTCCTAAAATGCCAGAATGTTTCTGGCTTGCTCAAACCAGAAACATTCAGATGCGTCGATGAAACAACAAGAACAATTCACGTTGTTAAGGTAGAGCTATAATCGTCGAACGTCAGCTGAAGTGGTCGTAAGAAACGAAGCGAATACGACGAATTTATATGACCATTGCGATTGGGTGCCTTTCGTTAGGTTTCGTTAACTTTCGCTATCGATAGCAAGAGCGCTCATCAACCGCTTCTGCGATCAAAATGGTGGAAGCACATAATATGGTTGACTTCTTCATTTGAGTGTTCGGAAAGTTAATTATCGTTCGGTTTTGACATTAGCATCCTACCACGTCCGACACGTTGTTGTTATTGTTTTTTCTTCGTCACTAATTACGATAGTTTCGCATCCAAAGTGGTAAAAAGTGGACAAGGTGAGAAACTAGAGATCTCTGGTTACAGAAAAACTTTTTGTTCTGTTTAAAAAATAAATAACAAAAGACTAATCAACCACAATTTTCCAAACATTTTTAACACACAAGTATATGTATCGCATATCTATTTTTTACTTTTACACGAAAAGTAGGTGAATGTAGTTAGGGCTTAAAAGGCCTAAGTTTGCAGGGTATCCAAATGAAAATTTTATTTACTCAAAAAAGGATATTCTGGCATTGGAAGACAAAAATAGATATGTCCGGTTTTTTCATGGAAATTAAATCGGAGAGAGGAAAAAGGTGCCAAAACACTCATGAAGAACAAAACAAAAATTGTAGTGATTATGGTTATACCCTTATTCCACTCACCAACGCTGTAGGAACGCGCATTCTGTTCAGCGTCTATTGTGTTTAATGAATAACCTTTTATTTAAAGAAAATGAACATACCTGACGGCTGAGAAGCACCACACTCGGTCTTAAAATGTCAAAATCTCACATTTTGGCCAAAAGATTCTGCTACTAAAAACTAAATAAACATTTTACTTTTTCAACATGACTTCTCCATGGAAGAAATACATTCTTTGGTTTGCCCAAGAGCATCTGGATTTCCGTAGAGCAGTAAAATAAAACTATAATTATTCTACTTAGGACCTCAAGTTCAAATATTTAAAATTTTGTTATGTTTTCAGGAAATTGACTCCATCGCAAAGTTGTTCAACCTTAAATTCAATAAAATTTGTGAAGATTCTTTGGTAAGCCAGCTATTGTATTCGAATGACAAATTTTAATATTATGTCCACAAACCTGTAGAAGCCTTTTTGGATAGTAGAATTCCCAAACGAAGAAACAGCTATTAAACTTGCATCCCGTTCTATTTTGCTACGATGTGTATTAGAGCTCTGGTCGCATTCCAAATCTTTGCCAGAATTCCACAACAATGTTCGTCATTATGTTTCTCAAAAAGAAAACGACACTCAGCAATATTTCCAAAGTGATCGTACTTTCAAAATCAACATCGAAACATATAACAAGCACTTTAGTCAAAAAGAAAAAGTCACCAAAATCGAAACATTTGACTATCTTCCTCTAAAAGGCCAGGCTGATTTGAAAAATCCAAATGTGGAGTGGTGGAATATTGAATTCTATGGTCTTAATCCCAAAGATGTTCCAGAAGAACCAGATGATGTGCTTTTTGGAAGATTGGTAAGAAGTTTTAGTTTTACTTGAGAATTATAATCATTTCTTTTTAAATTAAAGGTTGCTAATGGACAACGCCACTTGATTAAGGAATTCTCATTAAAAAAGCGAAAATTCATAGGAAACACAAGTATGGACGCTCAATTAAGCTTATTAATGGCCAATCAAGCTCTGGTACAAAGCGGAGATTTGGTGTTTGATCCATTTGTTGGGACTGGCTCATTACTTGTTAGCGCTGCTAAGTTTGAAGGTAAGTAAAAAAGGAATAAAATTAACAAGAGCTAGAAGTAATGAGAATATATTTGTAGGATTTGTATTGGGAGCAGATATAGATTATATGATGCTTCATGCGAGAGCTCGTCCAAGTCGAATCACCCAAAAAGTCCGGGAGAAGGATGAAAGTATTCTGGCTAATCTCAAGCAATATGGATGCGAAAGATTCTACATGGATGTCGTGGTGTCAGACTTCTCCAATCCACTTTGGAGGGATGAAATAAAGTTTGATAGCATCATTACAGATCGTAAGTTTCTTGTGAAATCCCTTTGGCCTTTGATGAATACTAAAGCCCAATGACTAATTTTTTGTTTTCTAACTAAAGCTCCTTATGGCATTCGGGAATCGATTGAAAAAATAGAGACAAAGACATCTAATAAGCCCCAAATACGCAGCGATGATGTACCGCATTATCCATCTACCTCACAATATTCATTGCAGGATTTGTTTTCAGATTTGCTTGGCTTTGCTGCAAAACATCTTCGTATAGGTGGAAGGCTGGTGTGCTGGGTTCCATTTCATCGGTAACTATGTACATTAAAAAGTTGAATTTTTTATTTGTAACTTTTCCGTTTGCTGTTTTCAATCAGAGAAGATTATTCTAAGGAACTTTTGCCACGATCTAAGAATCTAGAACTTGTGGCAAATTCGGAACAACCTTTAACTGGCCAAACAAGCAGAAGGCTTTTAACTTACGAAAAGATATCTGAGCCCTTGGATGATAATACAACGGAAACCGAGTTAATTGAATTCCGTGAGCGCTATTTCGATAGTGGAATGGAATCAAGGACAGAACGAAGAACACGCAAAGCAGAGCTACGTGAAATAGGTAGACAAGAAGCCCTCAAAAGAGGCAAAGTTCTGAAAAAGGATGCAAAAACACACAAGACCGAATTGAATAAAAATCGGAGGGCGAATTTATAAGGTATCACTTGCTTTGTTTATTAATTCATTGTCCCATTCAAACTTACAATCGAAATGTTTACCAAAGGACTCCAAAAGATGTGGAATAACATCATCAATCGATGTATTTCGATTGAGTTCTTTTGAAATTGATGTAACTCCTTTGTTTTCTATGCCACATGGTACAATATGATCAAACCATGAAAGATCTGTGTTACAGTTAAGGCCAATTCCATGGGTTGTGATGTAATGTGAGCCGTGTACACCGATTGCACAGATCTTATTGTCACCGACCCAAATTCCTGTGTCCGCAGTTGTTCGAGCATTGGCAATACCCATTGATTTGCAAACATCAATCACAGTTGTCTCAAGTTGGCCAACATACCATCGCATGCTTGGTTTAAATTGTTTCAAATGCAATACCGGATAGGCGACAAGTTGTCCTGGGCCGTGAAATGTAATAAGTCCTCCGCGATTGGTTTTTTGAAAATCTGCACCAATGGATTTTAGGTACTTCTCGTCTTCATCGGTGTATGGTTTTGTACGAATGCCAATTGTGTAGACTGGGTGATGTTCGAGGAGAATAATGTAATTTTTGAAAGAGGTGACATTTTGTGCTGATTGCGCGGATATTTTTTGTTGCAGAGTTAAGCCACTTTTATAGTCCAAAATGTTTGGGGGACGTAAGACTTTTATTAGTCGACTCATTTAAATAAAATAATTATTAAAATTATTTCGATTTCGCCACAAATTAAATCTGTCAACAATGTCAGCTGTTTTCGAACTGTCATATCTGTGACATTTCTCGATTTTAAACTGTGTTCATTGTTTTGATATCCTACGGCGGGTGGTAAGAGTGTGGGTCTGTTTAGCATCTTTTTTGGTACAATGCATTAAAACTAAGGGTGTTCATGCAGCAAGGGACGGGACAAACGCCCCTCTGAATCTATGTATCTTGATCATTGAATGAATAACTGATAGATAGGACAAAATGAGAAACGAACACACAAATCAGTGAAATCATTATGTTCCACTCTGTTGGAACGAAATTCCAATGATCATTGAAGGAGTCTTGAATTATTGAGAAAATAAATGATGTTTTTTTGCAGAAAAGTAAATATTTTTCGTTTTTCCATCAAAATAACTAAATGTGCCTTTCGGTTGGGTGCCTTTCGTATAGCCAGAGAGCTCATTACCCGTTCCTGTGAAAGCGAAATGATAGCTAGCAACAGTGATCAAAATAGTGGAAGTGCATTATATTTCTAACTTCTGCATTTGAGTGTTCGGAAAGCTACTTTTTATCGGTTTATGACATTATTTTCCGATTATGTCGGTCTTTTATATATAGATCTATCTTAAGAGCTAACCATAATAGACGGACTCTGTCAGAAGCTAATATCAAAAACCAATGAAAAGTAGCCTTAAAAGCATTCAAGTGGATAAGTTGGGCATATCAAGTTAAGACCACTCGGTGAATAGCAGCCTTAGTCACATATCCCGATGACAATAAATTTGGCTCTGTTTCAGAATCCCAAGGAAAAACACCCCGACTAGCTAGCTTATTACTCACTGCTCTAGCTGGTAGCTATGAAAATGAAAACTATAGTACTTTCATGGCGAGTTTTTTTTAGGGTTGCCCTGACCCTTGTGGTGGCGCTGCAAAATGTGAGGTGTAAAATTTGATTTTGGGAGTGTTTAAGCATCGAAAATTGGTGGTAGGGGCAAGAGGAGACGATGTTTTTGATTATTGCATACAAAAAATATCAATAAATATCAATTAAAACCTCCATAAGCTCTCCGCAAAAAAAAAGAGTAAGGGTTACCAGCATACTTACTATAGTACTATCATGGCGAGTTTTTTTTAGGGTTGCCCTGACCCTTGTGGTGGCGCTGCAAAATGTGAGGTGTAAAATTTGATTTTGGGAGTGTTTAAGCGTCTAAAATTGGTGGTAGGGGCAAGAGGAGACTATTTTTTGGAATATTGCATCCAAAAAATATCAATAAATATCATTTAAAACTTTCATAAGCTCTCCGCAAAAAAAAAAAAGAGTAAGGGTTGCGCAGACACACTAGATGTCGCCCCATTCGACTTCCACCATGATAGTACTATAGTTTATATATACAAAGGTAAAATCTTTGTATATGAAAACTATAGTACTATCATGGCGAGTTTTTTTTAGGGTTGCAGAAGTCCTGGTGGTGGCGCTGCAAAATGTGAGGTGTAAAATTCGATTTGGGGAGCCTTAAAGCGTCGAAAATTGGTGGTAGGGGCAAGAGTAGACTATTTTTTGGATTATTGCATCCAAAAAATATCAATAAATATCATTTAAAACCTCCATAAGCTCTCCGCAAAAAAAAAAGAGTAAGGGTTGCATAGGTAAATTAGATGTCGCCCCATTCGACTTCCACCATGATAGTACTATAGTTTTCATATACAAAGGTAAAATTAAATAAAAACAAAATGTTTTTTTCGAACTACCATATCTGAAAGGGGCCTTATATTGAACATATAAGTTTACGTAACCTTACGTTATTATGTGTTTCCAACTTTACAAAATAAACTCTTGAGTTCATTCTAATAAGAAAAATTTGTTTTGTTTTGACAAGTATTCACTGTTTGAGAAAATTCACACCCCAACGCAGAAGTGTTGTTACATTTTTGTCCAATAGTTTTTCGCGATGCTTTCTTAATTTTATTTCAATAATTATCTCGTTTTGATTTAAATTCATCAATATAAAAACTCAAATCAATTAAAAAAATAAATAATTTCAAACAGTTTCTATTCACTAATAGCCGAGTGCGGTACAAAAAAAAAAAAAAAACACCCAAACAAATCTATTATCGTTTAAATTACTGCTTTCGTAATTGTGTCGCAAAAAAATAAAATGTCTACAAAAACCTCATCTTCATCATCCACGGTAATTAGTGCACAAAACCAAAACTCAAAAAACATCTACTCGACTGGCGTCACCTCTTCGAAGGTTGGCAACCTGGAGCTGGAGTTTGACGATTTCACAAGCAGCTCCATTCTGGAGTTTCTCAACAAAGAACAAGAGTGTTTCTATGGTTCCAGCCGGGACACCAGCGAAATAAACGATGAAATCATATTCGAGGAAGTCAATCGATTGGCTGACAACACGGATACTCGCAGTGTTGATGAGATACTCCGCGAGGCCGAACTTCTGATAAACAATCAACTTGTTTCGTCTGTGGCTGTAAATGGTGCGAATGGTGGCTTCGAAACTTACAAGAAATCAAATTTAAATACAAGTAGTGACGTGTATCCTGTTAAAAATATTGTTTCGTCTGGTGTCGTGAAAGGGAACAATAATTCGTCGGATGTAATTGTTAATAATTTTGATAAAGTGGTTGATAATGTGCATTTGGATTCGGTTATTTCGGATGAATCAACGCCTAAGGATATGAGGAACTTTACAGCAAATAATGCAGATACAGATGACATAGATGAGGATATCACTGATACCGTAAGTTTATTTTTGATAATATTAGAATTGGAACTCTGGTAGGACGGACTTGATCTTAAATTCATATTTAATTGAGTTATTTCATCTGCATTCATACAGCTCCTGCCTTTATGCAATTATATATATGTGGATTGTTAGCGGATTGTTTAGTATACTTTCAGGAATTTTTCATTGCTATGAATACCAGAATTCACAATATTTTGTTTTTAAATTGGATTGTTTAATTAATTAAAGAGCGATAGTTAAAAATAAGTTCATTAAATACATAAGTACTATACCTACCTATTCTACTTTTCTATTCGAATGAAAGTTTTGATTCATATACGTACATACATGCATAAATGTTTTATTCAATATACAAATTAATTTTGTAAACCTGACGATTATGTACTATGAGGCAAGATTTAGATTCTTGAAAAAATTAGAACCTTCCACACGGTTTTTTTTCCATACATTTTTTTTGCCTTTTTGGAAAATCAGATTTTTCTCAAAAATGGAATTTAAAAAATATCTATAAATTGGTTCCCTTTCTAAATGTGGGAAGTACCGTTACTACGTTACTTTTTTTGAAAATTGAATTTTTAATTACTATGTTTAATAATTAATAACGGTATCTGCCATAGAATTGGTATAAAACTGTTTTCAAAGGAGAGTCTAATTTATAATATTAATTTTTTTTGAAACATTCACTACTTTTGTGTGATGCTGATTAACAATAATAGGATGATGGCTTAGCGACCTACTTCATTGACTGGCAAAAATCCAACCTAAAAAATTTAATCAAAATCGTTTTTGCGGTTTTCGATTTTTTTTTATATTGAGCGCGCACTAAATAGGTTATTAATACCCTTGATATAATTAAACACAGTGCGAGCGTTAGGAAAAAAAGAGGTATTAAAGAAGAGATACCGATGCACATTGCTTCTGAAGCTCTGGATGTTGAAATGGGAGAAACAGATAGAGCTGGGTATAGCATTCCACATTCTTGTTTTGTGGCTAAAGAAAGAATTGCGGTACTTACATAAAAGTACGTTCGAAGATGGCCATCAGTGTAAACTGATCTGGATTCTTAAAAGTGCGAGTATTGCAATTGAATTGTTTAAGGTGAGGAACGCAGTTGGCTATTTTACTTGAACACTCTTTATAAAAGTATATATAATATAGAGAGACACACGAAACACATCGGCGGTTTTCCAAAGATGCTATCGTTTCCGTTATGGCTCTATCGCCTATCATTCTCAAAGTTCTTCTTTGGGTTATTGGAGCGCCCGCCAAGTTGTGAGAGTTAGTTTTATAAATTATAGGCAGATTAGAGAAAATCTAAACGCGTTTTTTGCGACATCGAATATGTATGTTATCGTTCCAGAAATGGTGGTCTGTGATGTACATACCGAGAACTGAAAGGCTATTGGGTTCTTCGATGCAAGTGCCGCTCATGGATACCGCTATGCATGGGCTTATGCATACTTACCTAGAGAACCGACTCAAGGAGGGGTACGAGTCGGTTCTCTAGGAAAGTATTTTCTCTATAGGGGTGGGTTTTGCTTTTTGAGCTAAAAAAAATCAATGTTGCCACTTTTGAACCACCTTAAAATCTTAAGTTCCAAATTTGACGTAAACCGCTTCAGTATTTAAAACTTTAGGTTTCTCATAATTAATTTTCAAATAAGTTTTACGAATTTTATCTTATTTGTCCTTTGTTATCAATTTTGTTACCGCGGCATCGCTACCTAGTAGGTTTGCCCGAGACTTAATCCTTGAAATGAAGGATAAATAAGGGTTATTATTGTTTTAAATCCCATTTTTTTTATTTGGTCGTTAGTTGCTCTCATCTGAGTTTAAGATATGATGAAAGTATAACATATTTTAATAGATCAAATTTGGTTATGTTTTTTTTGGGACCAAAACCAAACGAAGAAAAGAAGCCGTAGACCAACATTCATTAGTAATAAAATAAAAATCAAATAATACAAATATGGCATTTATTTCATTAATTAATCTAGAAAAACTTTGATATCGTATCAACTATAGTCCATCCCTCTCTCGACGTTGGCTTGATTTGTTCTTTTGGTAGCACAAATCCATAAAAACCTCGATCTCTTAGCTCCACTGTGTATACGTATTTTGATCCCAATGCAGCTTTGCTCCAATCATCTGAACCACCACCAGCTACTCCGAGAAGTTCATAAGTTGCTGCAGCTCTATAAGCACGTCCTGTTTCCTTTTTAATATTCTACATAGGAACAAATACGTTACAAATGTTGTTTTTTTTTTTTTAATATCTAAGCAAAAAAATATACTTACATTTACAGCTAATTGAGCGGCAGTTTGCAATTCCTTATAATCTCTAACTTTTGCATATTTATAAGCCCACGGATACACAATCACCTCTCCATAGCTATGGAATGTCAAATATGATCCCAAATTTCTTTTACGTCGACTTAAAAATTTAACCACTGCTTGGGTTTCCAACTCAGATGCCGGTGATTTACCACGATATGTGTCCGAGCAGGGATTTGTCGATGAACCTGGACCTTTCCAATTAATATCGAAATTTCTATTCAAATCAACTCCAGAACACTGTTTATTATTGTTGCTCTTGGAGCGATTCTTTCGCCACATACGATTTGTCTTTCGACTGTACATATAGCCATCTGGATTCATAACAGGCATTATATACCAGGTTTTTGATGTGAGATATCTTGGCAGTGTGGACCAATTAGATATCAAATTATCCATGATGTATGTAACGACAGCAGGACTTATCCATTCACGGGCATGAATACCACCATCGATCCAAATTTTTGCATTGTCTTTTGGATTATCGGAAATTCTTTAAAAAAAATGGAAATCCAAATTAAAGGTTTATATTAAAATGTGAAAATCAGAGATATGATAAGAAAATAATTAACAGTTATACATTTAAGACAATTGATATAATTTCGAGTTGCGCATTCTAGTTCACTTCCAAGATTAGTCCATGTTGGGTCACGAAGTAATAGTAACAGATTTCTAAAGTTAAGAAGGGCTAAGTTTCGAAGAATAGAGTTACAAGAGGAGATCTATCATAGGTGTAGAAGCTGAGATAGATTTGTAGGAGATAAAATATTTTCAAGAGGGCGGGCGTTTCAAAAATATATGTATCAACTTTGTTGTTTCTTGAGCGATTTCAATAAAATTGATACGATATTAACTGAGAAAAAATTATTAAAGAAAAATAAATTTTCAAGGAACTGCAAAGTTGGCATCAGTCAGGCACTATTAAATGATAATGCCACTTTATTTGTTGGTATTTTATAATACGTATCGATACTGTGGTATATAGGTGCCTTTGGTTTTGTATGCTCTCTGTTACTTTATGGATATAAATGAATTTGTGGCATTAGTTCATTGAATCTGTTCGTCCATGAAAATGTTCTTGCTAGAAATGTGAAATTAACTTCGTTTAAGAGTAACTTAAGTTAAATCTACTAAAAAAAGTCATCTACTTAAAATTGTTAGGTTCACTTTATTTGTAAATGTCAGGAGACGATGTGTAAATTATTCATTTAAAGAAATCCTCTGAAAAATTTTTAAATTATTTTTTTTATAAATTTATATTTTTTTACGGAATCAGATTGTGTCATTTTTTTTTAGTTTGAAACTATATAAGCCAAACAAATTAAGGTAACGAGATTTTTTAGATTTTGTAGGTGTTTTATTTAAAAAGCTGTATATTTGTTAAAATTGTTCGCATTGAAAAAAAAAAATAAGCATTCTGAAGATTCATGTTTTTATTTTCAATTAAAAAAATTATGATACCCTTACTGCAAATAAAAAAACCAAAGAAATAGAACAAGCGAAAGATTTAAAAAAAAAAGAAAAATTAGTCAAATGTTATTAAATTATTTGACGTTTTTATGAAAAGAAGGAAAAAATTAGTCAAATGTTACTAAATTATCTGATGATACTTGTTTATTCAGTTTTTATTTACAAATTTTGTTTCTTCGAATTGTTTGACTTTTTTTGTCTGTTTTCCGTTTACTTTTTTGCTAGGCTAGGAATTAACAAATGGTTTGAGGCCTTGAAATAAAAATCACTTTTGGTCGATCCAAGGATATTAAATTTTTGTGTCTCTTTATAAATTTCAAGGTTAAAAACGCTTAACACAAAATTAAACGCTAAAAAAAACTAAGGAAAATCGGTTTAAGAGAAATTTTAACTTTGTAAAAAAAAAAACAGTTAGTTTGGCCTATCCACCTTAAGTTGTAGCATTTGAACCTACAAAAAATATATCAGTTCGCACAGTTTTAAAATAAGATTTAACAAATCATACGAGTAATTTACGAATTTACAAAAAAAAAAAAACAATTTTTTTGTTTACAACCTGAAATCATCTGAATTTCAGTGTTGATTTTAAGAATTGGTTTTAAAAATTGAGATCAAAAAAAAAAATTACTTAGAAATTTTTGAAAATTTCTTTTTAAAAGTTTTAAATTAAAAAATTATTTATTATTAACTTGGTTCAAAAATTAAGTTTAATAATCTTGTTATGCTTTAAAAAAAACCAAAGCTTCATTTGATCTGGATTTACTTTTAAAAATATGTAATGTTAAATTTCCAAAATTGTTTTGTATTTACTTGTTAAATATTGTTCTGGTTCAGATCATGACGATAGTAAAATACAGGTATTGCGGGTGATGCCCCTATTTTTTAATAATTTCGTTTTCTGTTTTAATTATTTATTTTTACAAAACTGTCCCTTCTACCTTAAGTCGCATTGTCTCTGTCCAAACTACTTCCCTGAGCATATCTAATGCTCATTATGTATGTCCAAATTTAAATTTGATAATTTTCTATCAATTTAAACTTGAATAAGGAGTAATACACTTAAAATTCTTGGATGTGTAAATACCCGTTTATATTTTCGAATCGATTTACTTTGACCTAGAAAACCTTTTCCATGCTGGACAAAAAAAAAATCCCTTAGTAAATATAAGATCAACAAACATTTTGAGTTCAACTGAATGAGAAAGTAATTTGTTCATCGTACCTCGTTTCACGGGCATCATCTCAACGAAAAACCTTTTTTTTTTTAATTAACATTTAATTTCGTATCGATATATCCCTGAAATCAAATTTCGATGGTCTAGAGGAAAAAAAAGGAATTACATTTTTTCATGTTGATATGTTATTTATCTTAAATAGACTTTTATAAAATGCTTTTTTTTTTGGGTGTGATTGAAATTTTCATAATTGATGCATGGTGCATTTTTTGGAGTAAAACTGAAACATCTGACAACATGGACAAAAATGGTTTCAGAAAATGACTTGTAGTCCTTTTTAAGGTATAACGTACATAATCTACATAGGTCAGGTAACAAAAACAATAAGACTGCTTTACCGACAAAGTCGGTAATTATAATGAGTACGAAATAAACACCTCTTAATATGAAACTAGTCAGATTGCTTTTAAAGGTCTGTTACAATTAAGTCTATTTCCACAGTGTACTCATGTTTGGATAAGTGGCACTCAAAATTTTTCCATATATTCACTTAAATAGCCATTCGTAGTAATACCTTATGAAACAGAGCCCAGTAATTTTTTTTTTGAATAATGAACCATTATGCGGCTCTAAACTTGTTTATGAGAATCGAGTTCATAATACTTAAGCTTGAGCTTCAGTTTTATGCTAGGAAAAAGTTGATATACTGGACTGAAAGAAATTATAAGCCCTTAGTATGCCCTTAGTATGCCAATTGAATGTTTGTTGTGTAGGTTTTTCACCGGAAAAGGAAACATTTTTTTTTTCTAAAAATAGCTTTATAATTCACCGAAAATACAATAGCTTACTTTTTTTTAGTGTGAATGGAAATGTAGGTAGTGCCACACGCAGTGAGTTTTTTTTTTATTCATACTATCATACTGTACTTTTTCATGCCACCGACTCTGTGGTTATAATAAACTGCAGATGTTTATCTTTCAAATATTTACAGAGAGCAAATATAATAGACCGCATCAAAGAAAAAAAAATTGCAATTTCATCTGCTTCCGTTTTTTGTGGTATTTTTTTTTTTTAAAGAAATTCATAATATACAATATAATACATAACTACATGTCATTGAAACTTGTATAAATGATTTGAAAATGTTTTGTAAAGATAGCTTATGAAAGTTTTGAAGTCGAGTATAATTTAAAAGTTTAAAGATCCATTTCTTGAGTGTTTTAAAGGAATAGACGAGTCAATGTAAGTTTGTTTAGTCGTACAAAATATAATAAAAAGTTTTTTTTTTTATGGTTTTTGGTTGTACTAGGAGTATTTTTTTAAGGGAAAAAAAATTTAATAAAATCGGATCAAAGAAATCAAAATGGCGGCTGGTTTGTGTTTTTCTTTACCTTGATGATCACAAACAAATTTGTAACTTTGGTAATGTTTGTTGTAGAGGTCGCCTAGTCAAGACCCATTTTTAAGACATTACTTGTCCGTTTTTAGAACAGTTATACAAAAATTCCAACATTATTTTGTATTGCAAAAAAAAATATTCTGGGAAGGTGGCTACACATAAAGTTATCTCAAAATATTTAGGTGTTGTTTTTAAAGCATCAATAGGCATGTTAAAAAAAATTACCCCTGGGATGAACGAAGCCATCTTAGAAAAAAATGCAATACACACACACACCTCATTTCTATCCCATCATAGGTTTAGTTGCTGTTGCATTTAACATGTGAATTGTTTAGCCTAGCGTAGGGTTTTGGCTGTAAAAAGGAGTCCCTAACAAATTTAAAAATAAAATAAACGTAACAGGGCGAATTCAATAATCTTCGTCAGGTTTTTGAGACGTTTCAGTGCAAAAAATAAACAATGGAGTTGAAATTTGTTTGCATTTCTCAAATTTCAAGCAAGTTATTATAAAATATTCAGCTTGAAAAAAGGTTATAATTAAATTCAAAAATATTTAAAATTTTTTGTTTAAACATTTTGAAAACTATTTTTTTAAATTAATTTTTGGTTTTGATTAATTTTTGAATTTTGTTTGTCTTTTGAATTGTATTTTGGAATTTTTTTAATGCTAATAATTTTTAAATTACATTGAATTTTTTTTGGCTGTAAAGTTCTAAATTGAATTAGATGAGAGAAAAAAAATTCAGAGCAAATAATGAGCACCCTAGCTTTTTTGCTATTTCGCGTTGTAATATTACTACATGTGTTTAGTGATAAATTTACGCAAGTGTTTCTACAAACGCCGGTTCTGTTCTTTAAATCTCAAAAGTTAAACGTCAAATATGTGGCAGATATGTGTGTGATAGATAGACATTTTCAAATATTGAAAATATTTTTGATGGAGAAACTCTCTTAAAACATCGTGAAATCGTAACGAGACATTTGGAAACGTGCAAAAATATAATAAACACAAAGGTCGTGTTTAGTTTTTAAGCTAAATGTCTACCTGATTAATTGGGCGTCTACTAACTCATTCTTTTTTGTAATCTTTTTTATTTAAGCGGGTTTGACTCTATAAATGATAGCAATTTCTTGTGTAGCGCAAAAAACCGTAAAAATAAAATAGCAAACAATAATTGCAAACTTAATTTCCTCTTTCACAAAGTCGTGTGCTTCTTTCTATAACCTATAGCTAAACTGTGTTGTTGATCTATTAAGTGGAACGCTAAACGAAAGTGAACGTGAGTATATGCTTCTTGAATAGACAAAAAAAAAAAAAAAAAAAAAACACTATTTTCACTTTCGAATGTTGATTCTTTTTATGGCAGAAATGTTATTTTTTTTTAAATAAATATTAGCATAATCGTACCAAATGATTCCAATGCATATAAAGCAATTTGTTATAGATTTTTTTTCGATGTTTATTTATTCATTATTCTATACGAGTTATTTGTAGGTTAATCGTATACATTTTATTTCCCTGATTAGATACATAGTTAATTTAGGGTAGGATTAAATAATATTTTACATAACTATGTAATTTAAGTCATATTATAGAGAGAGTGTTTAAATAGGCTCAAAATAAGCCCTACATAATAAGTGTTAATTAAATTTATTTATTTATTAGCTATTTCTCACTGTTAATCTAAATGCTTGGCCGTTTAGAGTTTTAATTTTTTTAACTGTTAAATCACATCTAAAAAACAGAAATAATTTTATTTTCGCGGGCTGCTGCTGCAATTTGTCAATAATAGATTACATTTAACTCTATCCATTCGGATAAGGCATACAATTGTAGGTCTCCTTTATTCCTGCAATAACTCGCACACAGGAATGGTTGAGAGTTGTAAGTCACTTAAGCCCCTGTCATAAATGACAGACGGTTTCGTTTTAATCTTTTCTAATTGTTCCCACTAGAAATATCTAGTCATGAAAGGTCAGTCGAACTTGACTTGGTAATCGAACCAATTCAAAGCTATTCTGGGGTCGATTTGTCACCTAGTTTTTTTTTATTTTTCGAATTTAATTTAATGACACCTTGAGATAAAAAAGTTATATTGAAAAGCGTATGAGGAATTTGAGGGTCAAACTAATTTTGAATTTTTTTCTAAATGTTTAATTTATTTAATTATTTTCATTATTTTTCTAGAAGTAAAAAAATGTTTTACCTTAAAATGGTTGGATTCACAAATGTATACATTATAGTCTTCTTTTACATTCTTGTTACATTAAATCATATGAGACATGAATAATTTGTTTCTATTCTAATATTTCAACATGAATTAATATTGTACGAGTGATTCACTTGTCATAATATTTAATCTATTGCCAGCTGACAATTAATTATTCTTATGTGTTTTTTATTTGCTTTTTTTTTGCTGGAAATTAACACCAATTATTATTATTATTAGAGGAAAACTTGTTTTTAGTAAATAATATTAAAAAAAAAAGAAAACAAAAAAAAAAGTATGATGATAATGACTTTTTACATTTTCTTTTTTTCCCTCTAGGGGTATTAGATGATTTTTTTAAACAATTAAATCTGTTATAATGGTTTTTGTTGCTTTTTAAATAAAAAAAGAAGAGCTATTAAATTATTTCCAGAGGAAATTGATAATAAACATGTTTGTGTTTTTGTTTGATATAATGATATTCTTAGTTGGAAAATTTCATGTACGGACAAAATGTAAAACAAGCTAATCACCTAGCGAGTTTTGATATGCAAGAAAATAACAAAAATAGGTATTTTGTTAAATAAAGATTAAATACCTTTGTCCCACTTTTAAAAATTACTGACACTGATGAACTTATGTCATATGAAAGGTTATAAGTTGTACTTCATGAAAAAAAAAATTATTTAAAAAACAGTAAAAACGGCTAAAAAGATTTTTGAAAAAAAATTCAAAAATCGACAGCGGTTTTTTAAAAAAATATTTTTTTATACAGGGTGAGTCATGAGCAATGCGACAAAATGCTAGGGCGTGTAGGTTGCGTTGAGACAAGAAAAAAATCGTATCGGAGGGGGGGGGGTCTATTCCCCCCCGATTAGCCGGGAGGGGCAATTTTAGAAAAAATTGACTTAAAATGGAAAAAAATTATTTAAAATCAACGGCTTCATTAATAATGCTGTGTGATACTTTTTTGAAAAGCCAACAACTTTTTCTTTCATTCTGTTTTTAAATAAATCTATTCTAAGAAACAGTTCTTGAAATATTAATTTTCAAAGTCAAAATTTTGAAAAAAATGGAAAAAAAATATTCAAACTATTTTTTTTCAAAATTTTACGTAATTAAGTGCTAATTTTAATTTCAAAATTAAATGCTGTTATTAATTTTAAGTCAAAATCAGAAAACCGGATGCAAACATTTTATGTCGTTCTCAAGAAATTAAAAAAAAACCAAAACCACCTTTTTCTAAGAAAAACATTTATTTTTATTTTAACGAAGCAATTTATGAAGCATTAATCTTATTTTTTTTATTTTTTTTTTTGAATTGGAGTTTTGTGAGAACGTAATAAAATTAAATAGTATTCGAATAACCCTGGATTAATATTAATTATTTTCATTGATAACTTCTGATAACCTGTCATGGCCCATGGGTTCTAAATTGTTTCTTAGAATAGATTTATTTAAAAACAGAATTGAAGAAAAAGTTATTGGCTTTTCAAAAAGGTATCGCACAGCATTTTGAATGAAGCCGTTGATTTTAAATATTTTTTTTTCCATTTTAAGTCAGTTTTTTCGAAAATTGCCCCTCCCGGCTAAACGGAGGGGAATAGACCCCCCCCTCCCATACGATTTTTTTCTTGTCTCAACGCAACCTACACGCCCTAGCATTTTGTCGCATTGCTCATGACTTACCCTGCATACAAATTTAATAATAAAAAGTATGTATATTTTATAGTAATGAAAAAAAATATTCACCGTTTTCAAAAGTGAAATTTAATTTTTTTTTTTCAAAAATACAAAAAAAAATTCTTGAGAAATTTTATTAAAAGAATTGATTATATAGGCCCGGAAAACAAAAGTTTTATTATATGGCAGGCACCGTTTCTTGAAAAATAATTTTTAACTAAATAATTTTAATTATTGACGTTTGGTATTTTAAAAAATCATCAAAATCGTTAGAGTAATTTTCGAGATTTATAAATTTTTTTGTCTAAATGGCAGGTACGTTATTTTCACAGATTAAACAAATTTGAATTTCGCCTCTAGGCCAAGGTACGGGCAGGCAAACAGGCAAACACATAGACTTGAGATTTTAGAAAACGGTTTTTTTAAATTTGTATGGGAGGTAACGTTTTCTTCCAAAATAAAATTATTTTTTTTTTAAATTATAATAGAAATTTTTCCAGTAAGGCCAAAAAAGGAATGGTACATATTGTACCATTATTTTGGTTGAAAAAACCAAAAAAAAGGGGCACAGCCCAAAAACACCATAAAACAAAAACAAACAAACACACAAAATCGACCAACCCGTTTAAGCTGAAGTTCAACAGACAGACAGATAGACAGACGGAGCGAGACGCACTTTTTTCGACTTCAAGTTCAAGTTTAATATCAAGTTGAATCAAAATCTGGAGTTCGATTTTTTTTACGAATCAATAATTCGCTCTATATAGTGCCTATGTATAGTTAAAAATAAAAAGTCCAAGTATTGATACTATAGATATTTTAAAAAAGAAGTTTTTTTCTTATTTTCCGCCGTTTGTCCGTAAAATTTTTCAATTTTTTTGTTTCAAAAGTAGAAATTTTAAACTTTAAAATGTTTGTTTATTTTGATACAAAGAATAAAAATTTCAAACACTTCAAAATTCACAAAAAAAAAAAAATATATTAATAGCATCCTAACATTCACTTGTTAAAATTCATCCTAATAAAAATTTAATGTTAGTTTAAAATGGCGCCACATTTGAAAAAAAATTCTAGTCGGGCCTATATTTAAGCATTCTGTCAATATTTCATTGCATTAAACTGATGGAAGTTTCAGTCTTCCTATTTAAATTCATGAAAAAAAAATATTCATAGAGTTAAACTACGTTCCTATTACTGACTTTTTGATTTAAGCTATTACGTGACAAGAATCTTAAATCTCAACCTAAGAATATTATATTTTCAATTTAATTAATATTCTATTCAGTTATACAAACATACTGATCTAGAATTTAAAATCTCTGTTTATGCTAGCTTACCTCATAACCTTCAATTCCCGTCCTCCAGCTGTCTTTCCAATTGTATACAATCGACATAGCTCAGGATTTTCCAACCGGATTTCCTTCATAAACTCATAAATCACATCGATGTCATGATATTCCTCCCAGTTCATTCGCCGGTAATCATTTGATTTCCCTAAGTTCAAACTTTAATTTATATTTTTATTCATTTTTTTTGGTAAAATTATTGCCAACAACTACTTTGCTACTACTATACCAATAAATTATGAAATTTCTTACTTTTACGTATTGAAGTGAAATCTTGTCCAGCTTCTTTGTCTAGCAAATCTTGAATATTCTCAATGAGAAGCTCTGAGGAGACATTTAATTGTTGCAAATAACTTCTGGCCTTTTTGATGTTTTCTTTCGCAAATGATACATCTAGAAATTGTAGATTCTCCTTCCACACATTTCCACCTGAGGAAACAAATAAAAACGATATCACAACATGGCCAAGCAGGAAGAGGATAAATTGTGTTTGTTTCGTACCAAATTGAGTCTCTAAAAGCTCGGGCATCTGTGATGCACTCTTGAGACTCGAAATATTAAATATCCTCCAGAGTTGAGCCTCATCATAACGCACTGGTATTTCATTATCTGCTTCTGTGAATTGGCCATTAGCCAAGATGGTATGTGGTTCGATATTTCCTGTTGCCTCGTAAAGAATTCTATTTCCGGCAGTGGCATTTTCACTTGCAGCAAATGCTTCAGGATGATTAACGGTTTCGGGCGAATTTAAATGTAGCGCCAAAACCTCGTGAAATAAAATGCAAACACATAAAAACACTATCACTGCAAATTCTCTGTAAATCGTCATTTTTTTCTTCTTCTAATTTTCGTACTAAATAAAAAAAATAATAATAAAACCGGAAAAGTAAAGTAACCGTCACAATATTCAGTTAGACCGTTTATGACTATTTGCGCCGCCTTTGGCAGTTATTTTTGTCTACTTTTCTATTTTTAAGTTGACTACGACGAAGACTGACGACGACGACGACGACGACGCGGGGCAACACCACATCAACTAACTCGACTAAGCATCAAAAATGATTTGTTTTCAATTTTATACAACCCAAGCACGTCTGCTTCTGCTGCTGCTGCTGCTGTTGCTGCTGCCCCAACAATTTCCATCGGCTTCATCATTGATGACGACCGCTCTAACTCAAGTGAATCTAAGAAATTGTGACGTGAATTTTTGATTAACAAAAGAAGATTAAGAACGTCGGTTCTTTTTTTGTTGTTGTTTTCATTTTTTTTTATTTGAAAACATGAAATGAGAAAGTTATTTTTTTTCAAATGAAATTAAAGAATTGGTTGAAAAGTGCGCGGGAATTGGGGAATTTTTTGAATTCTTTCAAACCTTGGGAAGTTTTACTGTCATTCATTGTGTTTATGTTTTGAGAACAAAAAAATTGCTTAGATGCGAGCTGTTTGGCGTATAGTCTGCGGAGTTAGAGTTGCAATTTGGTGAGTGCTTTGACGACAATATGAAGGGTACTTTGTTCTTTCGGGTTTTTTTTTTTAGATTGCCGGGTTTTCCCAATATTATTAGAAATGTTTTTAAGAGAAAAAACTGCAGGAAGAAAAATAATAAATAAAAACAACAAATATATTCTGTAATTGAAAAAAATGGCTAGATGTTAGTCTTAACTTGAGTTGTATTTGCAGACTAATGTCAAACACAGAACTTTCACAGAAATGAAATGTTGAAGACATTTTAAAGATGAAGATTTTTTTAAAGTTGAAAATTTGATTGAAAAGAAACTGGTCCCCCATAGCCCCAAACAAAGTAAAACACGACTTGCTTCAGTAAATTAAAATCCTTAATCGAAAAAATTAAGGGTAAGTCAAAGTTTTGTCAGTTTTTAACAGTTTTCGACACTTACCCCATTTAGAGGCGGGATTTTTTTTTCTTAAAGATTTATTCCAATTAGTGAAAAAAATAATTTTACAAAAATTCGCCCATTGCCACGCAAATTTTTCTTACATATTTGTTTCTACGCAAGCAACGGTTCCAATGAATTGGAAGAAATTTCAGGAAAATACAGAAAATTGATTAAGATTAAGAATTAAGATAATATGTATATGTAAATAAACCCGCCTACTACTTTGCCAAATTTCACGCCCACTGCCACACCCAACTTCCTTGTATCTTCGTTCGGCCTTAAGATTTGAATGAAATTTTCAAATTTTGTTTTAATTACCACGAAAACGTGTAAAAAATAGTTTAAGAAATATCCACCAATTTGCAACGCTAGCTTTTTTAGTAGAAAATAAAATTTTAAAATTGTTCTATCCGTTTTTGAGAAATCAAACTATGAAAGAAGGGCGTGGCAATAGGTGGATGAAAATAGAAGTCAAATCATAGTTGTTTTCCTGTCTAAAAGAATAAATTATAAATATTTCATCTAAATCTTTGGAGCCGTTTACTCAAACCAAAGATATAAAAGAAGTGGGCGTGGCAGTGGGCGGATTTTAGTTAAAGCATTTTTTTTAGTTTTTATTTCATGCTAATGCATGAAATGTGGCATCAAGAAAATTTTACTTCATATACCCTTCAAAAATGAAGAATGAACTCGCGGGAAATAAAATTGAAAAAATACTTTTTTTCAACATAAATCTAATTGAATATGCTCCTTAAATATTACACAGATAATAAAATTTTCATAAAAAACCACCAATTCAAATCTTTCTAGTTTAAGAAAGAAATTAAATGACCGCCTCCTCAGACTATACCTATACAATATTTTCATGGCAATAATTTGACTCTAAATTTGTATCTAAAAAAAAATATTCTTTCATCGTAAGAAATGCGCAAGCACAGAGTCAGTGTGAAGAAGCTGAAGAACTTATCTGACGAACTTATTTGATTTTTAAATATTAAATATTAAAAAAATATTTAATTTTTTTTTGAGAAATTTTTTTAGTCGTACTACTTTTTTGTAAATGCCCTGCCTAATATTGAAATTTTTCGCAAATTTTTCGATCTTCCAAAAACACTTCGTATTGTTTTGTTTTGGAAACCAAAGAAGTTTTTAAATAGTTTGTTTTTTTTCCCTAAAATGTTCACATGTGTATCACTAAAAAATAAAATAAAAAAACACTCATACGCCATAGTGTACATAAAATATTTATTTATTGTAAATCAAATTTCAATGTGTGAAAGTACTTCCCTCCCTCTTCTTCCATGCAACCAACCAACCAAACGATCAAGCAAAGAAAATTAGTCTAATTAATGTATAAAAGTGTAAAATAAGGTAAAATAATGTAAATTCGATTTAAAAAATATGGCGGTTGAGTGATAGTAGCCGCTTATTTTTGTCTGTTTACATTTTTACTTTTAATACACAAATTCTTATATTATGCAATATTTCAATTAAAAAAAAATAAAAACATTTTTTTTTGTAAAATCTTAAAAATTGTTATTACATATTTCAACCCACAACCTACTGCAAAGAGAGGAAAATATGTCATGTATGATTGAAAAAAAAAACGACAAATCATCATTAGGTATCGTAATTGTTAGTTTTGTTTAAGATCTTGAAAATTGTTTATGAAAAGAAATCAATGATTGGCCTATAGATACATACAGTGTCGTGCAAACAATTAGCAACGTTTTCTCATAATCATTTTGTCTTGTTTTCTTCTTCAATATTTTTGTAAATTTTTGCTTTTAATTCTGTTTTGTGTTTTTTTTTTAATTTAAAAAATAAAAAAAACACAGAATTCAATTTTGCTGCATCCTTGCGAATTTTATAATGCCTTACGCTAAAAAAAACTTTTCCGTCATATGGGAATTTCAGCAGGACAACGATCCAAAGCACGCGGCAAGTTACACTTTAAATAAGATTCACAGACAACTCCATTACTTTTTAAACTGGACGTTGCAGGTGAGTTACAAAAAATTGTAAACATCCCTAAATTATTCCAAAATTAAAAAAAAAAATATTGAAGAAGAAAGCAAGACTGACAAGACCAAATTACTATCATAAATCTTTTCTTATTTTTTGCACGCCACTGTACATATTTACATATGTTAATAGTACAGAAAAGTATAACAACATGGCCATGATCCAAACATGTTAAATAGCTCCTGTAGAAAAGTGTACACCTGGCATAGATTTCATTCATAGTAATTATACTCCCATGATATAAAAAAAGACGCACGCGACATAAAGTCTTAATAACACAATCGGATTCATATCATATTTTGTAACAGGCAGTAATTTCTTAAAACCAACTCTTCTTATTTCATTTTCATAATGAGTCTGGATGTTTTCTAAAGAAAGTATGATTATTGTATTTTTCCACACCCATCCAACTAATTTGTGATAGATTAATATTATTTTTGTTTTGTTATTCGTGCGATAGATTACTGTCATTCTAACACAAAAATAATAAACTAAGAGTAATTCAAAGAATTACCTTAATCTCGTATTAAATTATCTATGGCCATATTTAATTTTGACTTTCTACGGTCTTAGCATGGCTTAACCTATTTCTCAGGGGCTTTGGGTTTGCTGTCATAATTAGATCCAGATGAATGTTGAGAGATAAACATAGAAACGTACGCAAATATTCATGCAGTGTCTGGTGGTTGTTGATTTCATTTGTTTGTCGTCGAAGAGTTAGTAGGTATCTCAGGTTGTTCGATAGATAATTTTGAAAGAGAAAGTTTGTTGTTTTTTTCCGTTGTGTGGTGTTGCTTTTCTTGTAAAAGTAAAAGAAAAAAGAATGTAATAAATCAAAATAAAGTTTTTTTTTGTTCTTCTAACTTTTGGAATGTCAGGAATCAAAAAATTCTGTGTTCGTATTTCTTGTATGTGTGTACGAACAAGCAAGAGGAAGTAATATAAAACATAGTTTGTATAAAAAAAAATGAGATGAAATATTTCCCTCGATTAGGTGGGATTGGCAATTTTCAAAAAAAAAAAACTACTTAAAATGGAAAAATAATTACATTAAAAACAACGGCAATATTTACAATGTCCTGATTTAACTTGTTTATAACCTAAAATATTCAATCCAATTATGTTTTAAAATATAGTTGTTTCAGGGTTAAGCTTTCAAAAATTGATTTTCAAACTCAAAATTAAAAAAAAAAAACTTAATTTTTTGGTTCAAACTGATTTTTGTTTTAAAAGTTTAAATTGATTTAAATATCTAAAATAACTTCGTTATATAAACAAAGCTCCACCAGTAGTTGAAATGATCGTATCAGAATACTAACGTCCCATCATATGTAACTTAACAATATTTTCTATATTTTGACTTCTGAAACTTTCAATAAATAAAAAAACTTATAAAAGTTAATATGTATTGCCAAAATAACGGTGCATGTCATTTTGTTTATGACAATAGTAAGTATTTTTTCTTTGGTGCACGCTCAATTTTGGGAGTATTTATATATTTAAAAAAAAATGTCATTTAGAATAAAATCATTATGATTTCAGGTAACTTAATCATACTTATTTAAATTGGGCTAAATTCGTTCACGTACTACACAATCCTGTATACATAGTGTACATTCATAGATTTCGGCAATGATAAAATGAAAAATCAAACAAACTGTTCTATGACTACTTTAAAGTCTTGATTTAAAATTGATTGGTTATAAATAATATGTCATGCTAATGCGTGTAAATACACAAAATTTATCTAAATTTATGATTTGTTTGTGAATTTCAAAAAAATCGATCAATTCGAAATATTAAATTTTCAAAAAATGTTTTTTTTTTCAAAATTCCGAAAAAAAAATTTCAAAATTTTTGTATTAAATACTACATATTTATAATTTTTAATTACTCTTGCATAAGCAAATAATCAAAATCAAATAGGCCAAATTTAAGAAAATCTAAAAAACGGCTATACCCTCCGTATTACGGATTAGTTAACATTTAATACAAAATAGAAAAGTATGATTAAAAAAAAAAAAAAAAATTGTATGGCGGATACCTTAATAATTACCGTCTCTGGGAAATACTCAAAAAACGTTATGGAAATAATTTTAAAATATTTAGTTTTCAGAAAAAAAAAATATAATTTTTTTGATACAAATTTTAATCCGTTTATGAAAAAATCAATCAAAATCAATTTCGACTCTTGTGAATTACCTTAATAACTTAACTTCCTAGTTTGAAAAAAATCGCTTCAACAGTTGCAAATAAAAATCGTAGCAAATAAAAAAGTCTCATCTCGAAAACGGTCCCCATTCAAAAAAATTTCATCATGCGATTTTTAAATTCAGAAAATTTTCAATTCTAGAAAATATGTACATAAAAAAAGTAGCCGCACTCAATTTACATAAAATGTTATTTATTTTGTAAATTATTGTGATAGGCTTATAACTTCAGAGGAAAAGAAGAAAATCAATCAATATTTTCATAGACTAAGTAAACTGTAATAATACAAAACAATATCAAATAGTTTTTAAATTTTATTTATATTTTTAAAATAAATACATATTTCAACATTTACATTTTATCTGCTACGAGTTTGTATAAATAAATAAATTAATCAAAAATAAAAATAATCATCACATCTCTGTCTTCACTAGCCTAAGAGTATTTTTTTTTTAAATATAGTTTCAATAAATAAAACAAAATATTTTTAAATAGACTGATATTGAAATATTGCTCTTAAACATCTAATCCAAACTACGTTTTTTTGTCACAGTTCTTGCCACTGTCTCGATGAAAGTGTACCCATCCTTAGCATTCTTCTCAATTAACCTTGCTGGCAAAACGAATCCATACCTTCCTGTGTCACCCATTTCAATTGTGTAAGCGTATTTAATTCCAGCAACACCCTTGGCCCAATCATCAGAACCTCCAGCTGCAGGATACAGGGTTTTGGCAGCCGATCCAACTGTATATTTAGTACTACTAGACCGTGAGATTTTCTTTAGAATGGGAAATTAAAAAAAAAAAAAACTCAAATTAGATTGATTTTTTTTTCCAAAAAGGTCAATGAACATATACCGTAGCTGATTCACGAGCCACACGATCCAAATCATTTGAATCTGTTGTTAAAATTGAATCATGACCCCATGGGTATAGGATATACTGTCCATAACTGTGGAATGTTAAATATGCCTTGAAAAATCCCTTGGGCATTTTGCTTATGTATCCAGCAATCGCCATGGATTCTGGTTCCGAAAACGACTTAACTCCCCGGAAGACATCGGAACAAGGAGCTGCTGACGTACCCTTTCCACCCCAGGCATAACCAAAGTTACGATTCAAATCAACCCCAGGACATTTTCTGCCCGATGTGCGCCGATTTTTGCGCCACATTCTGTCTGTGGTGTGACTGTATTCATATCCATCGGGATTTGCCATTACATAGAAATACCTAAAGAAGAATTGATTTCTTTGCATGTTCAATTTGCCAATATTCTCCTCCTCCACTTACCAATCGATGTTCCTCATATAACCTGGAAGATCATCCCATCCTTCGACAATGTTGTTAACGGCATAAGTCACTGCTGCAGGTCCAATCCATTCTCTGGCATGAATGCCAGCGTCAACCCAAATGGCGGCATTTTCAGCTTTTCCATTTGATACTCTAAGAATTAAATGAATAGTCCTCAATCAAAAGCAATCGAAAAAAGCAACAAAAAAAAAGAAAAGAAATATTCATACTTGAGAAGTTTAAGTGGATGTTTTTCAAACGAGTAGCCAATCGTCTCAACTGTACACAAGTCTGGGTAAGTTTTAGCCAAGTAGTCAACGAAACCGTAAATATCGTCTAAACGATGGTAGGCTTTCCACGTCAGGCGATGTCCTTAAAATAAAAAAAAGAAGAAATGCGTGTTCGATTAAAAGGTCTTATAAAAGGGGAGCATTAAACTAAGAGATATTGCACCCCATAATGGGGAATGAAAACGTGATTATTCAACCGTGAAGAAAGAGCCATTGTGTTGGGTGTTTAATTGAACAATTTTGGAAAACACTTTTCCAATTGTTATAAAATGTGATATCCGATATTTGCTATATTACGTTTATGTTAACGTTGGCGGGGAAAATATCGATATAACAATCGTTAGTATTTTCTTTAACGTGGGTATTTTATGTTAATGATATGTTTGTTTGCACTAACATGACCATGGCCATGACCTGACTCAACTACTTGTAAAAAATATTTGTTTGTAGTTTAGTAAAATCGTTGAAAAAAAAAACAGTTTTGCGTTAATTCGTAGTCCGTTGAAATTTTAACTCGACAACACCAAGTTTCCCACATTACCCAAATTTTTCTCAATGGGTGTCCGCCATATTGAATTTAAGTCATTTAATGTAGGTATAAAATAATGTCTACTTTTTTTTTGTTCCATTTTGGGCTAAATACACCTTTGCCGTGAAGGGATTCATATGAATGGGGTATCAGATGAAATCTTAGAGTTAATTATTTGGAATGATCCGGCTACTTAAATAAAGAAATGAAATATTGCGTTGGAAACGTGATCATCTTTTAAAAACCATATCAAATAATAGTTTATTAAGGGAATTTAAAAACTTTTATTGTATTTTCGATAATTTTTAAGATTACATAGGCAAAGTAGCAAAAAACACAAAAAATCGGAAAGCTATCGATTACGATTGTGGTCCTTCTTTTTAAGATGGGTAAACATATACGGTCGCCTACCGTACTAAATGTTGGTCGTTTTGAGATGAACAAATTGAAATAAAAACACAAAGTGAAAAAAAATGAAAACTTATTTATGTGTTCCTTTTTTTTAATTTTGTTATTTTTTTCGAAAATTCACTTACAGTTTTAAATTTGTTAAAAGAGTTGGAAGAAAAAAAAATTCAAGTCAAAGCTGAATAAATACATTTTTTTTTAATTTTTCACAATTGTGCAGCAAAATCTTTTTTTTTCCAAAAATTACTAACAAATACTGATTTCCTCAAAACTTCCCAATATTTGAGCCCTAAATTATCTATAAACTGTATACTTGTATATGTAACTTGTTCGATCAAAAAAATCACCAAAAAATACGAGAACCCACAAAAAAAATTACTAAAATAAGTTTTGGAAAAAAGTACGACAGCAGCTGCTTTGTCATTTATGTTTTTTAAATTTATATTTATTTAAGTTCCAGACATCCTGAGACGTTATCCAATGCTAGCCGGATATGTCTCAAAATAATTTTTTTTTGAAAATCGTGTATTTTAATATATGTAGGTATGTAATATAATAATTATATTAAATAAAAAATATTTTGTACTTCAATATGAAGTTTAGATTAGAAGTGAGCGTCCATAAGTCAAAAAATCCTTCCTCATAAAAATCTATCTCCCTTGCATGACCAAATCATGGAGCATTGGGTTCAGTTATGTAAATCTTATTGTTTTAAATAAAAGGCGTTTCTAAGACCTACATATGAGCTATCCAAACTATTTCTATTAATATTATTGTTTTTTTTTTAAAGAAGATATGAAGAACTGTTTCTTGCTTTTGATAATTGTTGCATCAGTTGATGTGAAAAAGAAAGATTTTATTCCTTTTGTAAGCCGATGTTCATAACATTTGATTTTTTTCTTTTCAGGAGCCTCAGAAATCTCTAAGAAAAATCTATTATCAGTTTGAAGCAAAAAAAGATATTTGATGTATAAAGCCAACAGCTTTGAAGGTTTTAGTCTCTTTGAGACAAAACAAATGAAAAAAACTAAAACAAGCCGTCTGTATAATTTCTCTTTTATATAGCTAAGCATTTTGACAAGACGAACTAAAATCATGAATATTTTAATTTGCCGTGTCTAACCTTGACTACAATGCTAACCCACCCACAATGCAACAATTTGTACTTGAAGGCATAGAAATCTTAGAAATCCTTTAATGTTTAAATAAATAATTATCCTTGTCGAATGTAAAAGCTTCACATAAGAAAAATCTTTTACGTATAGCGAAATAATTTTACATCTGAATTAATTTCATGCATATTCAATGAATTAAATTTATGAAACTTAACCTAATTTCATTCAATCGATATGAGTTTCCAAATAAACGTTTTTTTAACTAGTTTTTTTTTTTAAATTCAGATCACATTTGAATAAGCATAAAAACAACCCGATAAGCCAAAGATTAAATTTGCATCCCTTTTGTGGTTGGTTAATTCAGATTCTTTTTTTTTTTTGTTAAAACAAAAACATGTGTTATTATCCTCTTAAAAACCGCAAACTATTTAGCAATGTACATAAAGTTGGAAAAAATAAACCAGCATGCGCTTCCGTTTGTATACGAAAACACACAGAAAAACTTTCCTTGATAATAGCAAGTGCAAATGTGCATAACATGTAGGTGAGGGTGATGCTTATTTTTATAAACAATTGAATTTTCGATAAGAAAAAAAAAATCAAAAGAAATATTCTCGAAGTCTTGCTACCCAAAGTTAAAGTTAAAAAAAAATTAAACTTTACAGACTTCAATTTATAACAGTGGTTTTTTTCTAGATTTTCGTTAGATTTTTATAATTTCAAAATTCTTAAAATATCTTGCGAAAATTAAAAATTCAAATTGCAAAATCAGCTAATAATGTCATTTTCGGAGTTGCTCTTGTTTGACTCCTATTATTTCAAAAGTGTAGTGGTTTTTGTTCACAGTTTTATAAAAATGGAAAATGCTTCTAGCAGCCATTTTGTAAAATGGCAGTCTGATGTAGTGTGTGCGTACATTTCATAAGGTGGAGTTTTCATATTTGATTGGAACCAAAACATAGTAAAACTGTTAAAAATCCAATCAAAAAACGACATAAGGTCTGTCAAATTTAATTTTTCTTAAAATTAACTTTAGGAGAAATAAAAATTTAGATTCCATAATTCCTTTCTTCCTCAGAGCATTGTAATACAAATATTTTTAAAGTAAAAGTAAAGTGCACCCTAATGTAGGTACCGGCATAAGATTTTGTTATTTATTTATTGTGCAGTGTTTGTAGTTTTTATTTTAACATATGTTCTTTTTTTTTAAACAGATATTTTATTTGATACTGTGTTTTGTTTTGCCTTTTTCTTGCTATTTATAATTTTAATAATTCCAACCACATTGCACATGACTTTAATTATGTCAATATGGATACACTTTTATACATATTATGGATCAGACAAAATGTCGGTTATATATGTATGTATATGTAGGTCAAATCACAAGCAATTTCATGACACCGCTCACTCTTAATTTTGAAACGCATTTTTTTATTTTACATCCAGATTGAAAATTGTAGCTATTAATTTTTGTTACAACTATAAATTTTGTAAAAAACAGTTGTGAAAAGTTTTTCAAGCCAAGTTTGAAAACAGTCAAAAATATTTTGATCCCCATTACCCAATGTTTAAATGCAATAATTTCAAAAATTAAAAACTAATTATGGACGCAAAAATCTGGTTCAAAAATTCAGCAATTCTTATTTATTTTTGTTGTCACAAAATATGCAACTCAATATTCAATATTTTTTTTCAGTTTTGATTTTTTTAAAAACGATTTTTTTGATTTTAAATATTTTTGTATGCAAAAATACAAAAATAGAGATTTTAAAAAAAGTTTAAATTTTGGTTTTACAAACTAAATATGTATTTCCCAACGGCTTATTAAGAAATAACGGTACTGGACATATTATACATACATACATAGGTCTTAAATTTATCGAGGTGTTTAAAAATCTATATTGCGCGTTTTTAATGATAAAAAGTCCTTTATACAGTTTTTAATTAAACTTTCTTTTTTTTTTAATTTAAAAGTTTTGATGGACATATGTATGTGATTCTTTTCTGATATTTTATCGTTCTAAAGATCTATAGCGCCACTCATTTCTTTTAGTGCAATTCTCCACAAGAATGACTAATTGCACTTAAATTTTATCATTCAATCAGTCTATTGTAATATCTACTCGGAATTTCCCTATTGTGTGTTGTTGTAGCTTCAAGCAACTATTCGTTTCATTTGCCTTAAGCAAACACTAGTCGTGTTTTTTGAAAAAGTGAATAACCAAGTTAGCAAAATTTTACATGCAAAACAATAAAAACATCAAGAGTGAATATAATTAGGTCAGTAATCAGAGTGAACATAAAAATGAATATAAATTGTTGATATGTTGAGATGTAGATGGCGCTTGATTAAAGTGGAAACAAATATTTGTTTCGGAAATGTTGGTACTGGGGTGTGTTCTGGAATGCATCTTTTTCATTATTATGTCCAGATATTTAGAAATAATGCTCTATGTCTATTTAAATTGTTTTCTTTTATTTGTAATAAAAGGTATTAAAAGAAAAGGCGTACCTACAGAAAATCTCAAATCTCGATGGATTGAAATTTTAATGTTTCTACTGGAAATTCGAAATTTTTCATTTTATATTTATTTCTTGGGAGAAGGGCGGTAAAATATTCCAAATTGGCAAAAATATTGGGACATATTCATAGTCAAGCTTTAGAACCGGGTCCAACTGGCCTCGAGTCTAAAGTTACCACACAGGTTAGAAACAGCTGCTATTCATAAAGAATTTGCCAGCTCTGTTTAGTAAAAAACAGAATTCTACTAAAATTTTAGTACTATTGCCTGTCAATCCATTGAAATCCAATCCATTTTTTGACAGATAGAAAAAACAACTAAGTCAAAGATTCAACCGTTTTTAAGGAATCGAACTGGGTCTAAATTGTCTATGAATAACATAAACTCCAGATTAGCTAAGAAGAGACAAAGAAATAACTTGTCAGACGACTATGAATATGCCCCATTGTTTATATCTTACCCTTCAATCTACAAACGGTTAAATTCCCTTAAATGATGGCTGCGATCTCGATGGATTAATGTCGTTTTCAATTGGCAATCTGGAAGCAGAAAAAAGCATTCTGAATGCGTTCAATTGGGCAAAAGTGACAGTTCTGATTCTAAAAAAAAGAGAATTTCTCTTCTGGATTTGAAATCAGAAGCAAAAACAGAATCACTCACACATTCAAAGATTTAAATGTCGCACCTGATAAATGTCATATTTTTTACATTTACAAATTGTGCGAACTGTGAAGTGATTGCTTCAAATACTAATACAGTCACACCAAACTTCAAATTTTTCAGAATCGAAAAAAACTGTTCAATTGGGATTCCGAATCTAAACCCAATTCCGGATTGCCAATTGAAAACGACATAAGAAACATCTAAAAAATCTGAATTTTTCTGGCGAAAAATCGATTTTATTTTTGCTCACTAAAATTTTAATTTAAGGGGATTTGGGAAGCGTGGAGAAAGAAATATTCAAAATAGGTCAAAATATAGTTAATTACCTATCTGTCAAGACATAAACTGTCAAATTCCATTGGAGGATGGCTGCAATCTCGATGGATTAAGAAACATCTAAAAAATCTGAATTTTTCTACAGAAAAATCGATTTTATTTTTGCTCACTAAAATTACCCTAAAATTCGTGTCAAAGCGATAGTCAGGAGTCAACGCATTGACGGTGTGCTACAAGTCAGAGATTCACCAAATGGAACGTTTTTATTGACCGTCTAATCATATTTATTGACCGGCTGGACACCAACTATGTCCCGTGAAAACTTCGTGCAAAAACGAACCGTCGAACGCGCCCATATACTCCATTTTAAATTTTATCTTTTTAATACACACTGATTGACATCAAATGTCACAAAATTTATCACGACTGCCAACTCTGAGATTTAAAAAAAGAGTGAATATAAAAGTGAATATAATCGTTTTTTTCAATTTTCTTTACTGAGTGGCTAACAATTTACACCAAAACACGGCTACTATTAAATCGAAACAAAGTTATAGTCAAGGAGATAGTGTTGCGAATAAAAATATTCAGTTACGCATTGGAATTTTCTATTGCAAATTGGCCGAGGAAGTTTAAAAAAAGAAGAGGAACTCTACTGAAACTTAAAAAATAATAAAACTTTTAAATGATTCACGATTTTTTTTTTAAATTTTTCGACAAAGCTTTTTTTCAACAATTCATCTTTTGAACAATTCTTTTTTTGACAAGAAATTTTCTCGCAATTTAATTTTTGAATAATTAATAATCTAGCGGTTCAAAAAAATAATATCGATTTGGTTTTTCCCTGAGGTTTTTTTTTACAAAACCTTTTGTGACAGTTTTTTTTGACCAATGTTTTTTTAGCAAAATTATTTAAGAACAATTTTTTTCGGCTTTTTTTTTAAATCTCGCGGTTCAATTTCTCTGATCAAATTTTCATTATTTTGCGAACTTTTTTTTTGTAAATTTTTAATTACGGCATGTTTTGAATTCGTAAAAAATCGAACTCAAGATATAAATCGGGCCTAAAATTACGATGAACGCGAAAAAGTGTGTGTAGGAATTCTGTCTTTTTATCTGTACCTTGGCCTACAGCCTAAACTACTGGAGGGATTTTTATTTAAACCTTGGACTTAAGATTGTAAAGAGATTCCCAAGAATAACGGTAACTGCCACATAATCTCTAAGCCAAAACATATTTATATGGAAAACGGTTCTAATGACTTGCATATCAACATAACACTTTATATGAAGATCAAAGAAATATTTTTGGATTTTGGAAAAAAAAGTACATAATGTATGTAGATATTTTGAAAACGGGTATAATATTTATTTTTTAATTTTGATTTTATGGTACTTTCGGGTTGGATCTCCAACTTCGGTTTTGGCTTATTTCAGCAATTAAAATAAACGGTATTTAGTTTGTATAGAATGGTCAATGAGATTTTCTATACACTGTTTTAATAAGACCTTCTTCTTAAAAACATGGAGAAATCTTCTAGTTTTCTTCTATTTGATAAGTTTATGTTCACTAACTTAGCCAAAACTTTCTACTTTATTTTTTATTTTGACCTTCCATACCTACTTCATCATGAATCTACCAATGTACCAATCGATATTATCTTACTATGTTAAACACTTTATCGATAATGTAACGCTAACTTCCTGCCTATAGAGAACCCTAATATTTTATTCATGACATGCATAGCATATTGCCAACGTCATAACCTCAAAACTATCAAAACGACTATTTGTTGTTTCTTGAGGTGTTTGTTTTCACGGTTCTTGAGTCCCCTTTCCACCCAACACCTCTATTGTCATTGAAAAAAACCAAATGATTGCTTTGAAATCATTTATAATCGATGCTGAAAAGCACGACCGACGACGACGCGACGATGGCGGCATAGGCGCTTACCTACGAGTATTAGATAGAACTTTTATTATAATACCCATTATCATGCAAATGCCGTTTCGGTCGTTTGCAAAATTGGCAACAAAGTTACATAAAACACATTTTTTTTTTTTGGTAATTCAGCTTGCACCCCAGGCGACTGATTATGTATGTTTCTTTCATACAATAAAAAAAGAAGAAAATTAAAGTTTCATGTTCTCTTGCCATGAAAGCGATCGAATTTCCATCGTTTTCCCCATCAACAAGAAAACTATTTCATTTAAAAAGGGGAGACACACACAAATTTCATCATCAGATTTCAGAACTCATCCACTGCGGAGTGGAGGCGGAAAATCTATATAACGGCCGCTGTGATGGTGAAAACTTACCCTTTCGATTTTGTAGATTTTCGATTTCTTCCTTGGTTGGGTTTTCGTCTTCGATGACTTTTTGTAAATTGTCAATTAGAACGATTCTTGAAATATTTGCTGTTTGCAAATATTGTTCGGCTTCAGCAAGAACACTTGGTTTCAACAAGTAGTCCACCTCAGCTTTTACCTCCTTCAATACTTGTCCATCTGGAAGAAGAAAAAAAATATTTGATTGATTGAACTTGGTTGTAGAAAAAGTAAAAAAAAAAAAAAAATGAAGATTGATATGTGAGATAGAATAAATAGAAAATAGCTTATCGTAACCTACAAATAATTTTTGTTGCATTCATAAAAGTTAGTTTGATGAGTGGTTTGGTTGCTTTTTTTTTTTGCTAACCTGGTTAGACATATGTTTTTTTTTTCTTCATATTTTCCTCTTGACATAATGACCTAGATAAGGGGGTAGTTGATGAGGTATAGTGAGTGGTACTACAGCTGTGCACTGCATGCAGAACATTTATACAAAAACTACTTCCATCAGGCAGAAAAAGTCTTCATCATTTTGTACTGTTGCTTGTCATGAAATGATTTCTCGAGATGAAATGAACGTTATAGCTTCGGAGTGAAATATTAATAATAAATGATGAAATTTTCTCGTAGGTATGGGAAGAAACTATGTCTTTCTTTTTCGTTTTTTTTTTCCTTTTTGCGAAATTAATTTTGAATGGAATTTCGATTTAGTTTAACCTCGCTAGAGTCACTGTATAGTTTTGTCATCTTTTTTTTTTTGAATTCAAAATTTAGGATAAAAACTCCATCTTCATTATAAGAACAGTTTTTTTTGTTAGAGAGTCCTTGAATAGCTGTTTGAAGAAACTTTGTGAACTTGTACTTTAAGTATAAAACCTCTTGTCACAAATTAATTCAAATTAAGGGATTGGTTTTATTTCATTTTGAATTCGTCGCACTATAGGTACTAAAGGGCTTGTTTTAGATTCGTGAAAAAATTCGATGTCAGATTTTTATCAAACTTTGAAAGGGAAGTTGTAAAAAGTGGGTCTCGCAATTCTGTCTGTCTCTTCATTGCAGCACAGCCTAAGTGGCTGGGTGAATTTTCTTGAAATTTAGTGAATGATGTTTTTTGGACCGTAACTCCACAGGTTTTTTTTTTTTTTTTTAAGACCAAAAATAGCGGTAACTACCATAAATTAATTTTTAAAAGCGGCTCCGACGTTTAAAAAAAAAAAGATATTGGCTCACTTTCAAATTTAAACAAATTTCCAAATGAGAGAGGTACGGAAACTTCTCATTTTCGGTTATCTTGGAATCGGTTCATCTGATTGTAATCAAAATTTGTGTCCAAAAGCATTTAAAATTTATAAAAAAAACTATTCAATATTTAAATGTAAATTTTTTTTTGTTTAAAATAATTTTTTGAAAAAGTTTTCTAAAAGTTACCTGAATATTAAAATATAATAAGGAAAAAAAATATTATAAAAAATTGGCGCGACCCTTTTCAAGCTAAAAGATATTTTTTTCATACAAAAATTATTTGTTTTTAAAATACGTGTTGTATTCGTGAATTCGTACTTCTCTAATTTAATTTAATTTAGCTAAATTATTAATGTCTTCTAAACACTAACAATCAACAGACGAAATGTTCGTAGAAATCGAGCACTTTTGTTTAAAGCAAGAATACATTTTTTAACTCAAATTAATTATTATAAATCTCATCTCGAAACACAATAATAAACACTTTCTCATTGCATAAATTCGAATTCTTGTGTTACGCAATTTAAAGACAGACAAGCAAGCAAAAAAAAAAAACTAAATTATTTAATCAAACTCTTTGCAAGTTTCACTTTCTTTTATCAAAAATTAATTTGCAATTCAAAGCGCGTCGGCAAAAAGCACTTCATTAAAATACCAAATATAACCATAACCACCAAACACACTCCGCACATAAAGTTCACATTTTAGGCGACATTTACATATCATCTGGTGAATTCTTCAACTTACCGTATTTGTCCAGAATTTCTTCAGCTATTTGTTTCTCCTGATCATTGCCAACTAAAATTCTCCAAACCTGAGCGCCATCATATCGTCTTAGCTTGGGTATGAAATCCTCGTTGCTGTTGTCAATGTCCAAGTTATCAGCATAGCGACTTTCAAGGCTGTCTGTGTTTTCGTTGGCGTATCCACTTTCGCCTATTGTACGATCCATTGATATACCCGCAGCTACAACCGAAGCTAACCATAGTGAACACAAAATAATAAAAATTAGAGATCGTGAGATCAGAAACCGCGTTGCACCAGTAACGACTTTGGAGCTGTTCATCTTTGCGAGATTCCAGCTGAAAACCTAATGAGACATGGTGACAAAATAGGCTGCGACTTTTATACTTTATTTTATAAACAATCAATTTGTGTACACGAAAAATGTAAAATAAACGACGACCACGACGATGACGATGGAGCTTTGTGTGATAATTTGCATGTGGTGTGGGGAAGTAGCCTATACCTGGCCAAGCTACAATATCTTTTGCATCGCATATTGTATGTTTTTGAGGGGCGGGTCATTGTAAACCACCTTTCTTTTCTTTCTCTATATACTTGATTGTAGATGCTAGTTTAGTTAAATAAATCTGTCAAAGCATGTGCGATGTGGTCCACTAGCCACGCATTTGGTAAAATGTGACTTTTTGTTAGCGCGCAAATTTATTCAAAAATAATTGATAACACACGCTTATCCACCAAAAAACACGATTTTTCAATTAGAAGCAAAATAGGAAATACATTGTTTCTTTTTCGCTTTCAATTTTTTTTGGATAAGAAAGTTAGAATGAAATTTTGAATATCTAGTATAGCCATTTCTTCGACAAAAAAACTTAACCTACTCACTTAGATCTTTAGATCTATTATGTCCACAAGTTTTCCCTTGCGGAGCATAGAAGCTGCACTACTTCTACGTGCCATTGAAGATGTATTTCAGCTCTCTCCAATTCTTCCCCAGTTGTGCTAATTCTTCTTCGATCATTCTTCGCAAAGTATTCAAGTGTAGATAATTTTAGGTAGATCCGGTCATCTGCCTGGCAGCTCATAAAGAAGCCGCCGATCCACAATTCTACGGCTGATGTGGTAGATTAGCGGAATCGCCTCTCTATCCAGAAACGAGCTTAGACGAGATTATCCGGTATGATATTATTGTTCTCAGCCCACTTGGGCAGAGCTCTATTGACAACCCTTTCGAAAACCTTATACTGATACTCGGAGATTTGCCGGATTGGAGGCGTCTTTTCCCTTTTCAGGAGAGGATGTACCACAGTAGTCTTCCAGCGCACTGGATAATATGCATTATTTAGCGCGTTCTTGAACAGTGTGGCGAAAATGTCAATGGCTTCCTGAGGTAAGTGTCGTAAGACAACTTTGGATATACCATCGACTCCCGCTGACTTCTTTTCCTTTATTGATTCGAAGATGAGCTGGAGCTCCACCTTCGACACTAGCAGGGAATTGATCCATTTCGCTCGGCGACTGTGGCGTTTGCCAAATTATCTTCATTGAATCCGGTCAAATTGGATGATGGAACGCAGCCCCCACCGCATCAACTTTCTCCTTTGGATCTTCTATAACAATACAAAGAAATCATCGTCCAAGATGACGGCTTCTGGAGTCAAAAGTACGTCTCTGCTATCTGTCGTCCTCTGGACTTAAAGACAAGGAAGATCGTTCTGACCTTTTTTTTTTATTAATTTGCGGAACATACCCGGGTCGCTTGAATTAACGGCCCAAATTTTCTTGCCCCAGTACAAATTAATAGACAATCTGTAATTTTCCTTGATCAGTTGGTTCACGTTTTTAATTGCTTTCTCCTTTCCACTCTTCAGAAAAGCTTTCTGTTAACCATGCATATTGTATTGGTTGATTTCGACAGAAAACAACAAGATCTGATATGTGTTGCACTTAGGCAACGAAGGGTTCCACAAGTCTACTGGCGGTTGATCATGGACATGGACGAGCAAGTTAAAACAAAGATAAGAAGCCTCGTTGGAAGAGTTCCCAATTGGAGTAGGTGTGCACCATGGTAGTGTCTTGATTCCTTTGCTCTTTATTGCAGTCTTTGGCTTTCTGCTTGAGGATAAAGAGATGGACCCTACAGTGGAATCGCACTAAGGACTCCGCACATCTATTTGAATAAAACAGTGGTTTCCAAGTGCAAAAAGTTTGAATATCTTGGGCCTGTGATCAATAGCGAAGGATCTTGTGATGACCATCGAACTTTGGCATCTTCTGCAATCGGAAAATGCTTCCTAACTCTCACCTTAGAAAGCTATCCATTAAATTTGTATATCCGGCGATAACATAAGGCTCAGTACTGGACACTGTTCAAGAAGTATAAGAGTAAATTGACGGCAGTTGAAATGAAGATGCTTCACATCCATGCAGGAGTGACAAAGCGTGATTAAATAAGAAGCGAGAAAATCCGAGGAGGCCTCGATGTTTCTGAGGTCAACCCCACATGTAGAGTCTTAGGGGGAAGCAGTAGTGTTTGTGAATTTCAAATTGAAATCTTTCTGTTAAAGTATTAAACGAATCAATTTTTTGTATTCATTTGATTATAAAATAAGGAACTTTACACTCATTTATAATCAAAATTGGACTAATCCTTATCTAGGGAGTGCCATCTTTCTAGCGAAGTATTGTTAGATACAAAAAAAAAAGAAAAAACAATCTTCAAAAAATCAATTTTTTATCAAATTGATCCTATATTCTTTCAAAAACACTCATCACCTCTTTTTTTCCAAAACCCTAAGGCATCAACATCGAAAGCAACTCTCACTAGTTTGTTTTTCGCTTTCAAATATATATGCTTCTTGGTGAGGGAGGTATTGTATAGTCGTATAACCCACCAAAGAGGCCACTAGCCTTTAATCGATGTCCATTCTACAATCTTGCACACCTATCTCTCTAGTCGTGTGCACAAGAGTGCACATCACTGTACATTTTTTAGTATTAATTTTTTTTTTGTTATTGTTTGTTTTATAGTATTATTTGTTAAGTGAGTCTTAATTTACCAGCACGTCATATACTTGAATGACTGCTGCTGCTACTGGGGCGACACGCGGCGTGCAATCTCTTCTGCTCTCAGGGAGTGTTGTAGTCAACGACTTTTTTATCTTCATCATCGTCACCGCTCACTGCTCACTGCTGTCTTAATCCAGTGTAGGTATATCTTACCTGGGATATTCATGGTTTTATGTCTCATGACGAACTCTGTTTTTTTTTTTTTAGCTTTTCTTACGATTTGTTCAAGTTATTTGCATCTCATTATTTCTTGAGAGCAGCGCCATGGTGACTTGTGAGGCTCCTTTCAGATTATCCCACGTGAGATTGTTTTCTTTGGTTCCATAAAGAGTATGCACTTAATTGCTTTGGGTTTTTGCTTTCTCGTACATATATATTTGCCTAAGGCTGGTGGTTGAATTTCTAATTTCTTTCTTTTTTTTTGTCAAACAAGTGAACATTTTTAATTGATAAAGATCTTTTTTGCGCTTCAATTCAATGTACAAAGAAAAAAACCAATACCTTTGGTATAGTGGGTGATATATGGATTTTCTTTATCTGTACCTTCTTGGAAGAAAATTAATTTTTTTGGCAATGGTTGTTGGCAGTTCTAGTAGCCCAGAAAGATAAAAACAGGATACATCCTCTTTGGCTCTCTCTAAATTAAGTAGGAAATTGATTTAATTTTAAGAAAATAATTCACACCTAGGAACAAAGATTTTCCTGAAGAAAAAGTATTTTGGCTAAGTAACAGAAATCCTAATCTTTTAAAGTCGGTTGAATATCTTTTTGCATTCAAGAAATTCAAGTTACCACATTTAAAGTAAAAGTATTTAATTTATTTCATTACAGATTGAAGAAATCACTGAAGGCATCGAAACTATTGAATTGCTTATCAACGAAGATCCAACATGTGGCATCGACTACGACACAAATTGTTCAAACGAACTAGAAAACAACGGTTCGAATGTAAATTTTGTTGGTCCATCCTCGGCCAATAATCATCACCATCAACAATTAACAACAACTGCAAGAATATCATCAAGAAAAAACTCACAAGACCATGTTTCACCATCGTCATCGTCGCACAAACCCTGCACTCCTTCGTCTCCCACAATCGATACCGTAGACAGTGGAGCCAGTTCAAATTCAGAGTTTTACGATGACGATGATGGTGGAGTGGCACTTCTTCCATCACATCGCCATCATGTTGCAATCAGATCAAATCAATCCTACTCTCAGACTGAATTCGCTTATGATCAACGTGGAAGCATCCAGAGTCATCAGCAGCGTTCATCATCAAATAATAATGCATTCGAAAATAAAACTTATGCTGATAAATCTACTAACTCATCGCCAAAGCATATGGTTTCAAAAGTCACTTCACCAATTGAGTCTTTGTCTATCACACGAGAACATGTCCTGAAAAATGAAATTGAACAGTTGCAAGAGAAACTCAAAGATACCGAAGAACGCCTGCAGAGTTTACGCATTCAACATGATTCACTGTCACAACTGCATCGCGATTTGAGAGAGAATAATACCCATTTACAGGAAGAATCAGAAGTTCTGAAACTCGATGTACAGCATTTGAATGAGTGTGCAAATATTTTGAGATCTGAACTTCAAGCTGCTCGTAGCGATCGAAACGAAGCATTAGAGCTGCAAAGGGTTCTTCAAACGGAGTTGGAAGATAGCCGATGTGAGCGAAAGAAAGCACAAGACCAAAAGGAGAAAGATACAAAGACCATATTGGATCTACAAAGACAATGTAGAGAAATGGAAAGAATACTTATAAGAAAGCATCCGGATTCTGTCTCGGCTTTGATTGGTATGTATGACCTCTTCGTTATACATATGTATGTAGTAGACTTCTTATATACGGAGATGACCTACAGTCCCCATAAATAAAATAAAATAACAGTTGTTAGTAGTAAGTGTTCCTCAATAAAAAAACAACTGAGTCTGATTCATGATTATTTCTTAATCACGTTAAAAGTAAAATTCAAAAAGTAAATTAAGGCCTTCTGTGCACTAAGCGCTTCGTCGTTCTAGTTTTATAGATTCGTAATGCTGCGATGATTTTTCTTCCCTTATTTCTACGAACAACGTGCTTCGATTTTGATATAAGCCACACAACCAAATTTTAACACATTTTTGTAATATTACTGACATTTAACTTTTAAATTCTTGAAACTATACGCCTGGTGACCGATAATGTTGTACACAGGGTGTTCTGCAGCTTGTGCTCGAATTCGAAAAATTATCTAATTCATTTGATCTTACGTTTGTCAAAAAAATTTATATTTGCATAGAAATCTGAGTTCAACTTTTAAGCTTCCTCCCATTGCGAATGGACTTTTGCACTGTCGCTAATTGGATTCAAATCTAATTTTTAAAAAGCTTCTCAAACATCAAAAAACTTATATGGATTGTAAAGAAATAAGATTTAACATACTCCTTGAAGCTAAAAATTTAGATATTGCAATAATATTGATACCAACATCAATATCATCAACATCAATATCACAAGTGAATTTTTATATTGTTCAATCTTTTTTGTGCTTATGAATTTAACCTTTAGACCTACATTTTTCTCATATATGCACACATGCCTTTCCCAAGTCATATCAAAATCAATCAACATCCACCATTGCAATAATGGTTCATTTCAATAAGTTACATGTTCATTTATTTTTTTTTATTGTTCTGCTTCTCTTACAATATCACCAAAAATTTCTCAAATCTAATTTTCTTTTCAGTTGCCTCGAAAAATCCAAATAAATCATCTGCAAATGACGACAGTCACAGTCGTAGGCTACTTGAACAGCGCATAGCCCAGTTGGAAGCCGATGCCAAAGAGCAGGACATTAAAGCACAAAAAATATTGGCAAACGTTCAAGCACGATTTAATTCGGTACAATCGAAATATGAAACTCACATTGCCGACTTGGAAACTCAAGTGTTGAGGTAAGTAATTTGTTTTCTCATAAATCACAACATCATGTGTATAAGAATAGACCAACTATTTTATTGTTTCTTTTTTTTTTCTTTTCGTTTTCAGCTTGCAGGAAATCAATACAAAGTTGAATGAGAAAATTGAATCACAGGTCAGGACACTCGATTACTTTGTCTCCAAAAAGTCTGAACGATATCACAATGGCTATACTCAAACCGAAGAAATTCCGGAACGACAACGCAGAACAGTAACGTCATATACGCAAACTGATTGTGTAACAAGTTACCCATCATTAACAACAGCAGCTACAACAACTACAACAACATTAGTGTCCACAGCGACAAATACTTCGAGTGCAAACACCAGTGCCAGTTCCACTCCTTCAAATAGCAGACCAAGTTCAAAACAGTCGGGATTAAAGAAACCGACTGCCACTAGTAAACTACCATTTTCACAGTCTGACTCTACTATCTCGTCGGTTTATCATGCTGCCGCAAAAGAGGATGCTCATCTACTGGCAACAATCCGTGGCATGAGGGTTGACCTGGCCATTAAGGATAAAGCTATGCAAAGGCTTACTAGGGAACTAGACGAATGCAAGAGAACTATTCGAAAGTTGCAAAAAGAAAAGGAGGGTAAGCAGAATAACTTAATAGATTTTTGTTTTTACTTTTTTGGTTGGTTCTTCGTTTTTTTATTATGTTCCTACAGAATTTTTATCCATGTATAGAATCATTATTGATATAAACAAACCATTAAAATAATTGTTTTCATAAAAGTAATTGAACAAGCAAAAATAAAAAAATCAATGGGAAGGGGAAGGGGAACAGCTTGAATTCTTCGTTTAATGTTCTTCTTTGGCATTATTATTTGAAAAGGAAGCCTTGGCCTACATTCTCTCAAAAAGCATGGGAAGGCATTATAAAAAAACTCTGCAATTTGAATGTGCTAATGATCCAAACAAATGCGGATAAATAGAAGTAATTAAATAGTCTTAAGTTTGACGATGGTTGTTTATTTTTTAAGTTGAGGAACAATTTAAAAAGCGAATAGACATTTTGTATTGTATAAGCATGTTTTTATTTATACAGAAACATTCTAATAGGATAATTAATGTTCCTCTATGATTTATTAAAACATGGGTTGGTATAATCCACAAAAAAAGGCAGATATATAGGCATAGTTAGAAAATACCGGCAAACCTCAAAGGTGGCGGCTCAAAGTGGATCAGCGGAGTGGGAGAGTTGTGGTCGGTCAGAGTCGGGATCATAATAGCGTCATCGGTCAAGGGGAAGAATAGAACTAGAACACATAAAATATAGTTTTCACCTTTATTATTTTTTTTTCTCAAATTGCATCACAATTTTTTTCAACTTGCATTAACATTTTTCATTTAATGCAAATAATTTTCAAGTTATTTTTTTGCATTAAAATTTTAGTCTTATCGGTTAATTTTAGAGTTTTATTATTTCGCGGTTTTACGGTAAAACATGAAAATTAATGTCGTTTAACAATAATAATTTATTTTTTATTTCATTTCACTCATTTTGCTTCTTTTTATTTGCAGCTTTAAAATCCGACAAGCTACAACACAACGCTTCTAGCAGTTCATCCACACGTAAATTCCACCATGATACAAGTCAATTTAATTCAGACCAATCTAGTGATAGTCAAGCTCTTAAAGAAGCTCTCAATAAAATCAAACTTTTGGAATTTGATTACAAAGCACTGCACGACAAACGCCTACAAGATGTAAGTTTGATGGACACGCGCGGAACGAGAAATTCCCTGTGGCCACCATCATCATCTGTATGAGAATGATTTATATTAATCGTGCAATCTTTTTTGTTTGTCATTTCTTTTTTTTATTTTATTTATTTTTATTAAAGTTGAAGACACTCCAAACTGCCCATGAACGTGAATTAAGCTCCTGCCATGAAACAGTTCGTATACTCCAGCAACGTCTAACTGAACGTGATGAAGCTTATGCCATGCAAAAACGGCGAAAAGTACCAGTTGATTATTATGCCCTCAAGGCAAAGGTGAGTAAGCAAATACCCGAAAAATGTGTGTTTTATATACTTTCGCTTTTAATCATTATTTTAACAATTTTTATGTTTATTTATATATTATTATCGACAAAAAGTTATTGACTAACATTTAATTTTTATGTCTTATTTTTGGAATTTTAACTCTCAACACATTAAAACGCAACTGAAAAATATATGCAATTTTAACAAAACAAAAATAAAATAAAATCATCACACACACGCCAACTGCACTCATAATTACCTACACCACCTGCATATTAATCACACATTTATACATTAAATTAATTAAGATTGTCAATAAACAATTAAAACTTTTTACTAAATCAAAATACTTTAAATCCTTGAATATTAAATACATTAAAAATGTTTATGTTAATCCAAAAAAAATATTTCGTTAGGTGATTTTAATTCTGTAGTTTAGACCGTTAGATAGTTTGAATTTTAGACGAAATATTTATTTGATTTAAAATCACCTTTTGTCATTTAGTACATAGTATATTTATAAATTAATCGATAGAAAAATAATTATGAAAAAAGATTGCATGGGTATTTATAATGAGCTTAGAAAAATTATTGGTGTAGGTATTATAGGTACATGGAAATTCCTTTTCACAGTAGATATGTATGTACATATGTATGTTGGTAGTTTTAATATAAATTTTTTATTCCTTTCATCTCCCTGGAATTATTTTATCGTATTATATTTCTATATGTGTATTGGAAGAAGGCGGTAGATTTTTGGCGTCCGACTATAATTAAGATGGATTCGAAGTTATTACACTATTATAATATTTAACTCAGGACTGGCACCCATTGGGATTGTCGATTGATAATCGCTGTTGGATTTCCAGCCTTCTCATCAGTTGATTACAGTTGTTGGTGATGTTTCTAATCAACTTCTTAGAATATAGCATTAGGTACTTTAAAACGGTAATATTTGAAGTTTTTGGACGGTATTAAGGTTCCGTCTGGAAGTGTAGGATATATGCTTCTGCAGTTCCCTGAGCTGGTCTATTGATACAGTGATGTATTGTGATGTTGCATACCCTCCTATCTTCAATACTAGCGGAATGTAGTCACTATCTTATACGTACATAATTTTTGGGGAAATTAAGCAAAACGTCTTAGCGTATTAACATCAGAAGATCACGAAAGTTTCGTACTTTAGCTTTGATTTGTCTATTATCAAACCTCAATTATTTTTAAACTCTTTTAGTTTTCTGGAATAATTACCCACCAAAGTTTTTCAGTTCTTAAGTTAAGTAGTTTTCAAGCCGTGCCAATTTTGAATAAAAGAGCATGTATCGTAATAAAATTTTAATTAAGGTCAATGTATTTTTTTTTAGAGTTACATTAAAAATATCCATGCAAACTTAAATATTCACATGGTTATGTATAACATAATAAAAAAAGCCTCATTTAACTGCATGCCTTAAAATCATAAAATAATTGTTTATGTTTGTTTAAAATCACATTTCACTTTTCCTGAAGATTTTAAAAATGTTAAAACAACAAAAAAAAATTGTAAAAACTTTAGGTTTCATCTTTAGAACGTCGACATTCGGAGCGTGAAGAACGTTTGCACATGTTAGTTGAAGCTTTAAGCAAAGGACGTTTAAATGGTGCCCTTGAGGACTTAATAAGTGATAATAACAATTAAACAATAATTTATTATTATTATTATTTTTTTTTTCAGCATTTTATATGTGTAGTTATAATAATTTATTAAAATTAAAAAATAATAACAAAAAAAAATAAAAATTGAGAAAAAATAAATTTTCTATAAAAAAAAATATTAAAATAAATAATTTTGAAGTAAACATTACAGTTCGTAACGAGGTTAAGAGAAAGTAATGATTTGCTGGCGCGTGGTTGTCAACTATTTAAAAATGTGTTATAAAACTAAATAAAAAAAAAAACAAAAAATAATATATTATGATATCAATGGAAATTGTGTCCGTCCGAGTTTGGGCAAATAAAAACACATTTAATAAATTCAAAAAAGTTGAATGTGTTATCTCAAAAAACAAAAAATGTCGATAATTAAATGAAGAACAAAACGTTTCCTTCCAAATTTTAAAAATAAATAAAAAAAGAATTAAGCAAAAAAAAAAAAGATACTCAAAAAATAAAGGATAAAAAAATAAAAATAAACAAACAATTAATACAGGTAAACAAACGCAGCCAAATTAAAAACGTGTTTTGTAGCTCAAATTTAAATTTATATTAGCTTGGGGAGAAGGAGAGTTTATTTAAACAAAAAAAAAAAATTAAAGTATTATTGTATTGTATTGTTCTTGTTTGCTTCTCCTCGTAGAGCATTTGAGTGTGTCTAGAGCGTCGTATTTAGAGATAAGATTTAGTTTTTGTAGTCAGCTTCGGAAAGCTATTCAAATTTAACAACATCAATGAAATAATTCAAGTGTCAATAGAAGAAAGAATAATTATTATTATGTGCACATTGTATAACGTTGAGGCTAATACATTTTGTTTGCCAAAAAATTATGTTAAGCTGCCTTATCTGCACAAAAGTTTTACATCTGCAGACCAAAACTCAATTGAATTGAATTTTAAAATAATAATTTTAAAAAAATTAAAAAAAAAAAAAAACTTGAAAAGACCTTTCCGAGCAGGGCTTATTATACAATATAAAGAATATTTATTCGTCCACAGGGTGCAAAATTAAAGGCGGGTAGGATAATTTAATTATTATTTGACTTTGAAAACTATTTTGTAAAGGTTAAATTACAAAACAAATATGTATAATGTCAGTATATTGAAGGTTATCAAATATCCTTTCTTTTATTTAAAAAAATCGGAGTTGTGCCTATATTCAAACTTGCTAATGTTACAGAGCTGCCGAACCGAATCAAGAATAAGCGTGTTCTTTCCAAGTGTTCTAATTTTTCTCATTTGAGAATAATATACAAAATATGAAATATTTTCTATCATTTTATTTTTTAAGTTCTAAAAAATCCAATAAACGAACCAATAAATGTATCATTTTTTATATTTTTTGACATTGTCATAATACTCAGTACTATAGTGGAAGAGCTGGAAAGGCAATCCGCGATTAAGGAATGAGTTCAGGTTTATTTCTCTTCAAAAATGGCAGCATTTGAAAAAAAACATTAGGTATTTACACAATGCCTTAGTTATGTTACATTAAATGCCAAATTTCCCTTAAGAATTTTTTGTGGCAACCATATTTCCAGTACTTAAACGTTTACATGAAGAAAAACAAAATGTTTGTTAGTTGATTTGTGGGCTTCAGGTCAAAAATAAAACATCAGGTGAAAACCAAAAAAGAAATATATATATCATATATAGAAAAGCAAAATGGCTAGAATTTGAGAGATATAATGGCATTTTGCCAGGCGTGTAAATTCGGCATTGGCCTTATTTGCAATTTTTGAGGCAGTGGAAATAATTATTGCAATGTCAATATAAATATTGGTTGACAACTTCTCCGTAAGCCATTTTGAAATGTGTCGTTTGAAAATGGATCGTTTGGAAAATGGTGCTAGCACACTTTTGCACGTTTGCACAGTGCCATTTTAATGGCAACTTGAAATCTCAGATATCCTTTGCCAGTTTTAAGTGCAAAACTATTGTATTTAGAAATTGAAAGATTAATGTATTCAATGGCATTTTGTCAGTCGTTTAAATCCGAAATTAATAACAAGAAATACAAGAAAAGATAACAGAATATGTACAGATCTCTTTCTCCATAAAAAAGAATTTCTTAGACGTGTATTCACCGCTCATAACTCAAAAAATCCTCAATCCTTAGATCATAATTATTTCCTTTTCATAATGAATATCTAAAACTTATTACTGCTCGGTGAATACCGACCTTAACATTTTTAAACAAATTCAACTTCAATTGTTCAATTCAATTGTTTAATACGATTAGTTTATTGCTTAAAAAAATCTAGTTTGATTATTTATTATTTATGAACATCTTGATGTTTTTTCCGCTACTAAATCCAATCGTTGTGCTTTTGTAATATTTTCCTAGAATTTATTTTTGTATTTTAATTTTAAGATCTTGCTTAGCTTTTATTTTTAACAAAACTGGGAAAAAAGTAAGACTGAAAAAAAATGCTTCTCTACCCGTCTAGAGTTTGTCACCCTATAAGTAGTAGTTATTTGACTTCTAAGTATTAAAATGTTTAATGTTTTAGGTATAGCTTAAACTCTTATGATATAGTTGTCATTTTCATAATAATTATTGCACTTTTCTTTAAGAAAAACAAAACAAATGATCTGTTGGTTCTCTATAAGTGTGTAGCACCTTTCGTTTTATTTATTAAATTTATTTTATTTACTATGTAAACAAAACAAACAAACAAAAAACAAAATCAGTTACGTTTTATGTATACCTACCTAATATTTGTATTATTTTTTAATTAAAATTAATTATTTTATAAATATTAAGTAATAATTATTGTAATATTGAAATATGAAAGGACTTTTGAAATACAAGAATAAAAACAAAAATTACAAAAAAATGTGTTTTTTTAATGGGAAGGAACTTTTAGGTTGCACCGTTTGGATAAGTATTATTAAAAATTACTATCAGTATTATTATAAATTTAAGTTAACCAAAAAAAAATGAGAGAGCTCAAGAAATAATTTTAGAGGAATAATGAAATGTAGATTTTGTTTCCCTTAGCTTGTTATTGGGTACCTGTTCCATCTTTTATTATCTGAGGTGGCGATGAGAAAGTTATGTCCTCTAATGAATAATCTGTATTTGAAAGTTTTGTAAAAATACTGTAATAGTGCGTGCGCACTTATGATTTGGGATGGACATGGTGCATACTAAGTCAGTTCATACCCTACACACCATCCCAGCCCAGTTCTCACAAATTTGATTAAAAATCTCTTAACTTAGTGTTACATAAATACATTAATTTCTTATCCGTATATTTATTTTATTTACTTTATTGCATATTGATTGAATGATTTATAATAATTTTGCAGATAGTGATTACTTATACGTTAAACAAAGCAAAAAAGTTTTATGAAATTCTAATAAATCTTTACAAACTATCGTATTTATTGTTATTCACATTTTGGTTAGTAGGGAAGTCAATTTACAACTTAAGTCTAATAATTTTCACATGTCTGCTTATAAACTGGCAATTTTATGTACATAGTTAGTAGGTTTATCACTTTTTTTTAATATCTGTTAACAAAGAATAATTATTTGATATTAATTTAATTTTTTTAATATATATAAATTAATTACCTTTGTACTCGTAAGCGTCTCCATATGTGTATTTTTTTTGCAAAATAAAATTTATTCAAATAAATTATAAATTATAAAAAAATAAATAAGATAATCCCAAAGCGACCTTATTCGAATAAAGTTAAGTACTGAATGTCGCAAAGTACAAGTTCGTTTCCTTCTTTTATATTCTCTTTGCAAAGCACCACCACTGATTCTACAATGAGATTAAAATTGAATTTCATACTCAATAGCCTGGATTTAATTTTCTTATCTCACATGTGCACTGTTTCTATTTTAAAAAGGATCCTAGAAATCCTTTCCTAACCAACTTGTAATTTATTATCAATTTACTGACTATTTCTTCGAAAGCAGTTTATTTTTAGATTTCCAATACATAAATACGTATTGTATATACATATATATTTTGTTTTGATTATTTGTAGGGCAAATATTTTTTTATTGTTAAAAAAAACGCAGGCTTAAATAAAAATTTGACAATTACAATTTGCAGAAGTTCAAATAGATTTCGAAAATAATTTTTAAATAAAATGTCCGCAGTTTCGAAAAATGTTGTAATAAATATATTTTATAAAGCTTATTAGACAAATGAGCAGTGTAAGGTGGCGTATGTGGAATATTATTTAGTACGTATAATTCACGTAGATACACATATTAAAGGTAATAATATGTCCCAAACGTTTTCAAAAATCATGCGTTAGAATAGAGTTAATTTTAGAGTTAAATTTTGTCATTTCCATAAGTAAAACTTCATTTTGAAGAGCCTGGCACAGCTAGCATCAGACTTGTACTTTGTTTTTGTAAATTATGAATTTTCTGAAAAATTCATTTCTAACGTATAATTAACATTGCAAACAAAACTTCATTGCCGACGAAATTTTAAAAAGGAGACAATTCAAAAATTTGTGAAATGATGTTAAAAAATCCGATGGCGAAAAAGTCAATATTCCAGACTCCGTTGATATTTTTGTTCGGTAACTCAAGTAAAACATATCTAAACTCAAGTGATATATGTACATAGAAATTATATTTTTCTCAAATAAAAATTTTAAAAAAATATTCAAACATAATCTAACTTAACTATTCTGAGCTATCCGTTTTTTTCTTCAACTTCATTATTGGCTTCATTTTAACACAATATACCACAAGCGATACAATGACGTCAAATAAATCATTCAGCTGGAATCTTATTCAATGAACAACAAGGATTCTAGACGATACATACCCCAGTACAACCATTAATGAATTTCATTCATAGTTCCTTTTGGAAGCTGCGTATTGAACAAAACTTGAACGTAAAAAAGAAGAAAAAAATCCGTGCACATATGCGATAAGAAAATCGAATCAATTACAGCCTTTGCAAAATGCAACGGAGTGTGAAACAAGAGTTCGCATAGCCAAAGGACTGTTTTAGACGGTATAAAAGTGGCATTTTGGACTTCCGGAGGCACAGTTCATCTCTAGACGCAGAGAAGAATATTACTAAGCAAATACTCCATAATAATACTCATCGACAATATCAGTTAACAATTTATAGGAAGAGTATAGCTGAAAAAAAGTCAATTTCCAAGTTTAAAATGGTGTTTGAATCCTGGCAACTGAAAACAGTTGTGGTAGTTTTGTTCTTTGGCACAGGTTTGGGTCTACTTCAACGTTGTGATAAAGACAACCTTTGTCATCAAGGCTATGATAGAAATTCATTTGTAGAGAGAAAGCATTTGGAAGAAAGAGCTCCGGATTTGACTACCAAACTAAGATCTACCCGATTAGTTGAACACTGGGAAAATAATTGGCGACTTACTGGTAGAGAAGACGTTACGCAAGATCGTTTATTGAGGGCAGAATGGCATTCAGGAAAAAGATTGGTTGCTGGATATAGGACTGACGTTGACGAAACTGGCTCTGAACCCTTGGATTTGTCAAGATATACTATTGAACGAGTAAACCAGGTGGATCAACGCGATGAGCGGACATTAAACCGAAAACGTCTTGACAGAGAAGAATCAAGGCTTACTGTTGCACGTGAAAACCGAGAAGACCGAAGAGATGAGCGTGCATTGAACCGAGAACGTGTTGACCGAGAAGAATCAAGGCACACCATTGCTCGTGACAATCGAGAAGATCGACGAGATGAGCGTGCATTGAAAAGAGAACGTGTCGACCGCGAAGAATCAAGGCACGCCATTGCTCGGGACAATCAAGAAGATCGACGAGATGAGCGTGCATTGAACCGTGAACGTGTCGACCGGGAAGAATCAAGGCTTACTGTTGCACGTGAAAACCGAGAAGACCGACGAGATGAGCGTGCAGTGAACCGAGAACGTGTGGATCGAGAAGAATCAAGGCTAACTGTTCCACGTGAAAACCGAGAAGACCGACGAGATGAGCGTGCAGTGAACCGAGAACGTGTTGAACGAGAAGAATCAAGGCTTACTGCTCCACGTGGAAATCGAGAAGACCGAAGAGATGAACGTGCATTGAACCGAGAACGTGTTGACCGAGAAGAATCAAGGCTTACTGTTGCACGTGAAAACCGAGAAGACCGACGAGATGAGCGTGCATTGAACCGAGAACTTGTTGACCGAGAAGAATCAAGGCTTACTGTTGCACGTGAAAACCGAGAAGACCGACGAGATGAGCGTGCATTGAAAAGAGAACGTGTCGACCGCGAAGAATCAAGGCACGCCATTGCTCGGGACAATCAAGAAGATCGACGAGATGAGCGTGCATTGAACCGTGAACGTGTCGACCGGGAAGAATCAAGGCTTACTGTTGCACGTGAAAACCGAGAAGACCGACGAGATGAGCGTGCAGTGAACCGAGAACGTGTGGATCGAGAAGAATCAAGGCTAACTGTTCCACGTGAAAACCGAGAAGACCGACGAGATGAGCGTGCAGTGAACCGAGAACGTGTTGAACGAGAAGAATCAAGGCTTACTGCTCCACGTGGAAATCGAGAAGACCGAAGAGATGAACGTGCATTGAACCGAGAACGTGTTGACCGAGAAGAATCAGGACTTACCGTTGCACGTGAAAACCGAGAAGACCGACGAGATGAGCGTGCTTTGAACCGAGAACTTGTTGACCGAGAAGAATCAAGGCTTACTGTTGCACGTGAAAACCGAGAAGACCGAAGAGATGAACGTGCATTGAACCGAGAACGTGTTGACCGAGAAGAATCAGGGCCTACTGTTGCACGTGAAAACCACAAAGACTCACGAGATGAGCGTGCATTGAACCGAGAACGTGTTGACCGAGAAGAATCAAGGCACACCATTGCTCGTGACAATCGAGAAGATCGACGAGATGAGCGTGCATTGAACCGAGAACGTGTTGACCGAGAAGAATCAAGGCTTACTGCCCCACGTGAAAACCGAGAAGACCGGAGAGATGAGCGTGCATTGAACCGAGAACGTGTTGACCGAGAAGAATCAAGGCTTACTGTTGCACGTGAAAACCGAGAAGACCGAAGAGATGAACGTGCATTGAACCGCGAACGTGTTGACCGAGAAGAATCAAGGGTTACTGTCCCACGTGAAAACCGAGAAGACCCACGAGATGAGCGTGCATTGAACCGAGATCGTACTGACCGAGAAGACCGAAGAGATGAACGTGCATTGAACCGAGAACGTGTTGACCGAGAAGAATCAAGGCTTACTGTTGCACGTGAAAACCGAGAAGAACGAGGAGATGAGCGTGCATTGAACCGAGAACGTGTTGACCGAGAAGTATCAAGGCTTACTGTTGCACGTGCAAACCGAGAAGACCGACGAGATGAGCGTGCATTGAACCGAGAACTTGTTGACCGAGAAGAATCAAGGCTTACTGTCCCACGTGGAAACCGAGAAGACCGACGAGATGAGCGTGCATTGAACCGAGAACGTGTTGACCGAGAAGAATCAAGGCTTACTGTTGCACGTGAAAACCGAGAAGACCGGAGAGATAAGCGTGCATTGAACCGAGAACTTGTTGACCGAGAAGAATCAAGGCTTACTGTTGCACGTGAAAACCGAGAAGGCCGACGAGATGAGCGTGCATTGAACCGAGATCGTGTTGACCGAGAAGAATCAAGGCTTACTGTTGCACGTGAGAACCGAGAAGACCGACGAGATGAGCGTGCATTGAACCGAGAACTTGTCGACCGAGAAGACCAAAGAGATGAACGTGCATTGAACCGAGAACGTGTTGACCGAGAAGAATCAAGGCTTACTGTCCCACGTGAAATCCGAGAAGACCGACGAGATGAGCGTGCATTGAACCGAGATCGTATTGACCGAGAAGACCGAAGAGATGAACGTGCATTGAACCGAGAACGTGTTGACCGAGAAGAATCAAGGCTTACTGTTGCACGTGAAAACCGAGAAGAACGAGGAGATGAGCGTGCATTGAACCGAGAACTTGTTGACCGAGAAGACCAAAGAGATGAACGTGCATTGAACCGAGAACGTGTTGACCGAGAAGAATCAAGGCTTACTGTCCCACGTGAAATCCGAGAAGACCGACGAGATGAGCGTGCATTGAACCGAGATCGTATTGACCGAGAAGACCGAAGAGATGAACGTGCATTGAACCGAGAACGTGTTGACCGAGAAGAATCAAGGCTTACTGTCCCACGTGAGAACCGAAGAGATGAACGTGCATTGAACCGAGAACGAGTTTACCGAGAAGAATCAAGGCTTACTCTCCCACGTGAAAACCGAGAAGACCGACGAGATGAGCGTGCATTGAACCGAGATCGTATTGACCGAGAAGACCAAAGAGATGAACGTGCATTGAACCGAGAACGTGTTGACCGAGAAGAATCAAGGCTTACTGTTGCACGTGAAAACCGAGAAGAACGAGGAGATGAGCGTGCATTGAACCGAGAACGTGTTGACCGAGAAGTATCAAGGCTTACTGTTGCACGTGAAAACCGAGAAGACCGACGAGATGAGCGTGCATTGAACCGAGAACTTGTTGACCGAGAAGAATCAAGGCTTACTGTCCCACGTGAAAACCGAGAAGACCGACGAGATGAGCGTGCATTGAACCGAGAACTTGTTGACCGAGAAGAATCAAGGCTTACTGTTGCACGTGAAAACCGAGAAGACCGACGAGATGAGCGTGCATTGAACCGAGATCGTGTTGACCGAGAAGAATCAAGGCTTACTGTTGCACGTGAGAACCGAGAAGACCGACGAGATGAGCGTGCATTGAACCGAGAACTTGTCGACCGAGAAGACCAAAGAGATGAACGTGCATTGAACCGAGAACGTGTTGACCGAGAAGAATCAAGGCTTACTGTCCCACGTGAAATCCGAGAAGACCGACGAGATGAGCGTGCATTGAACCGAGATCGTATTGACCGAGAAGACCGAAGAGATGAACGTGCATTGAACCGAGAACGTGTTGACCGAGAAGAATCAAGGCTTACTGTCCCACGTGAGAACCGAAGAGATGAACGTGCATTGAACCGAGAACGTGTTGACCGAGAAGAATCAAGGCTTACTGTTGCACGTGAAAACCGAGAAGAACGAGGAGATGAGCGTGCATTGAACCGAGAACGTGTTGACCGAGAAGTATCAAGGCTTACTGTTGCACGTGAAAACCGAGAAGACCGACGAGATGAGCGTGCATTGAACCGAGAACTTGTTGACCGAGAAGAATCAAGGCTTACTGTCCCACGTGAAAACCGAGAAGACCGACGAGATGAGCGTGCATTGAACCGAGAACTTGTTGACCGAGAAGAATCAAGGCTTACTGTTGCACGTGAAAACCGAGAAGACCGACGAGATGAGCGTGCATTGAACCGAGATCGTGTTGACCGAGAAGAATCAAGGCTTACTGTTGCACGTGAGAACCGAGAAGACCGACGAGATGAGCGTGCATTGAACCGAGAACTTGTCGACCGAGAAGACCAAAGAGATGAACGTGCATTGAACCGAGAACGTGTTGACCGAGAAGAATCAAGGCTTACTGTCCCACGTGAAATCCGAGAAGACCGAAGAGATGAGCGTGCATTGAACCGAGATCGTATTGACCGAGAAGACCGAAGAGATGAACGTGCATTGAACCGAGAACGTGTTGACCGAGAAGAATCAAGGCTTACTGTCTCACGTGAAAACCGAAGAGATGAACGTGCATTGAACCGAGAACGTGTTTACCGAGAAGAATCAAGGCTTACTGTCCCAAGTGATAACCGAGGAAACCGACGAGATGAGCGTGAACAAAATGAACGTATTGATAACTTAAAAGAAGTTTCTATTACTTTTGCTAAATATGCCAAAACAAGTCTTCTGACTTTGATTCAGGGTGGACTTTTAGCACTTGTCGCTATTAAAACTTTAAATTTAGAGAATGGAAAGTTTGGGTAAGAATTTATTAAATAAGTAAGTACTCAAGAGTTAATTGATAAATTTTAATTTTTTTTCAGAAACAATTTTTTCTTCAAAACGAAGGAATTGACTGGGACCATCGTGTCTTAAAATGTGATTTCATAGAATGTTTGCACTAAAACCATGTACCTTTCAATAATCTAATTAAATATAATGTACATTAGTGTTTCATTTGACTATATTACAATGTTAAAAACAAATGTTATTACTTAATTGTAAGAAGTTTTCACATGTACGTATATCAAAGTTTTATTGTTATTATATATAAACAAAAATTTTTAAAAATTGAGTAAATAAAGAGAAATATATAAAATTATTATAAAAAGATATTTAAAGCAATATTACAAATAGTTTCATTTTTCTATTTCGTGGGTATCCTCGGAAAGTGAGTTCAATTTGTAAAACGTTGAAGAAACTCGCCAAAAATGTAATCGCTTAAAAATACGTATAAGTTTAAGGACAGGGAAATGAATCAGGAAAAATGCTCTGATATTAAGGATTTTGCCATTCGATTTAAAACACAAATACTAAACAAATCAATGATAAATAAAAAAAGGAATATTTTATCGTTCTTTATAGGACAATTTTACATGTTAATTTTTCCGATAGTTTTCTAATTTCCCAAATACGAAAATTCTAATAAACAAAAAAAAGGTATAAATACACTTTGAAAGTTTTTCATCATTAGAATTATTTTTTTTCTACATTTTTACAGACCGGCCTTAACAGGATAAAAAAAACTGACCAAAAATTCCTTCAAATTATAATATTCTGAATTCGAATCCGTTGTTTCATAATATAGTCCAGTTAAATGGTTTGATTTGAAATGGATTTTTCGCTATAGTGGTGAATTTATAAACGATATAAAAAAATATAGCCCAGTAAATACTCTATAAAATACAAGAAAGGGTGTTCCAGTAATCATGATCCGAACGTTCAAAAATTAATATGGTGATAGGCCTCTCAGAATTATACTAATTCGTAACGGTTTTCTAGTAACGACTGTTTTTTTATTTTAATTTGGATCCCCTTTTGGTTTTTAAAATTTATAAAAATTGGTTTACAGCTGAACTAACTTTGAGCGACAAGCAATGTTTGAATGCAAGCATTTTAAATATCAAAATGATCAAATCAGTATGAATAGTTTTTTTTTAATTATTTTTTTTAATGTTATTCTGATTGTTTTCAATTTTGCTATAGTGATTGTGTATATTGGTTTCAAATATTCAATAAACTTTTACATTTTTATGTGAATCCTTTTAGGTCTTCTAATTATTAAGACAACTGAGAATTACAAAATTTCTTTAAAATTTTTTTAATTTAATCCAATTTTTTTGGTGCTCTCAGATTTTGACACTCCCTTCTTAAAATGAAACAAAAATAATGAGTATATGTAATATTTTTTGTCATAACTGCTTTGATTCTCCCATTTGTCACAAAATCCTAAAACCCCGTTTCCGATACTTAAATTTAAATCTTTGAAAGCTTATAACTTTTTAGACAGTTAAAATTAAAAAAAAAATGTTTTACACAAGTTTATGGATTTTTGTCGTGACATTTTTTTCTCCAAAACCAATATTTACCGAGATATAATCGGTAGTATCCTTTAATTAATTTATTTATTTAAAATAATTAATTCAAGATAAAAAACGAGGGGGAAATTAAGTCGGAGTGTTCTGGTGATACCTCGTACCTAAAAATTTTAAATTTAATTGGATACCGTCCGAACGCAAACTTAAGCCATATAATTATAACCAAGAAGTCACCTTGGATGAAAAAAGAACTAAATAAAGAATTAAATGATCATCAAATAACAAATCTCCTCTACTGTTCACTTGCCCGTCGTCGTATCCAAAAATGTTGTAGCTACATACGATTTATGTACCTACCTTTTAAAAAATTGAAAGTGATATACATACATAAAAACAAATTTTGCTCTTCGTTCTCTGTCATTTTGATCCAAATCAACATCTACCGATTTATGAAAATGGTTTAAGCTTTAAGACTACTTCCCTTATTAACGCTGAAGAAAAGGAGGAAATGCAGTTTTTCTCTTTATGTTTTTACTATGTATTCTAATTCTGTTGAACATACACGCTCGTCCAACTGTGGTTGAACCGTTGAATTTAATGATTCTAAATCACTTGGTTTAATTTAATGCGTCCAAAAACAGTCTAAAAAACTATTAAGTTGTTAAGTATCTCATTTATGTAATTCATATTTAATATTAATTTGTCTTCAATTCTGTTATTATGTATTACTAATGTTTTAATTATTAATTATTAAAATCAAATAACCGGTTTTTGAGAAAAAAATCAAAAATTGTAATGGCACCCCCAATTTTTTGAAAACAAAAAAAATTTATTTAATTTAAATTTTTATTTTCAAATATATGTATCTATGGATTCGTTTTTGAGAACAACAAGATTTTGCAAAATAGTTTAATTTTCAAAATAAATTATGACAACAAAATTTTTGCAACAGGGGAGGGGTCTCTCTCCCCCCGTTCAGACGGGAGGGGCAATATACAAAAAATTACTCAAAATAAATAAAATTGGTTTGTTTTTGTTTGTTGAAAAAAGAGAGACTTCTGCTGATGAATAAGGAGAGACTAAAACTTTTAATATGACGGATCAAAAAAAATGTCTGACCCATAGGAAAAAGCATTTTTTCGCTGTATACTTTTCAGCCCCTAAAAAAATTACCAAACAAATATCAGGATTGATATTAAAAAGAAACGTTCTTGAAAAATATAAAATAAAATTTAAAAGATAGTGAATACTAGTGAATACAAAAATAAAACTTTCAAACAAATTTCGAAAATTAAAAGTAAAAATATGTTAAAAAAAATTGCTAACTATTAAATACTTTTTTTTTCAAGAAAATAATAAATAAAATTAAAAAACTACCAAACAAAAATACAACAAAAAAAGTAAACAAAAGTATTTGTCTATGATTCAATGAGTCAGTGATGTGCATGTTTATAAGATTCGTTTTTATTTGTTGTTTTTTTTGCAAAGCAAGTATTTTTATTCCTCAAAACTTCTTAAATGAACTCCAAATGGTACACAAACTCGATTATCAATTTTCTCAAAAACTAGAACACATAAAATCATATGGTTCTAGTTTTTAATTAAAAATTAATAAGAGTAGATATTCTTGATGTTTTGAAAAATTAAACTCTGGACAAAAGCCCAATCTTTGGGTTTAAAATTAGTTTTTTTTCCAAAAACTATGCATAGAATGACAAACTAACAGAACAGAGCGTTGGCTTTGAAAAATGTAGGTATAATACTTAATTGTACCTCTTACCGTTATTTTTTTAATTTGTCTATTTCAATTTTAAGTACTTTTTTGTTAATTGCTCCTTTCGCCTTAACGGGAGGATAGACAAAAATGTCTGTTATTATGTACATATATACACAGTATATAGTCGCTTGAGTTATAGTACTCTTGCCAACATTTTTATAGTGCAATTATTATATTACACTTCAAACAAAGATTACAAAAAAAAAATTGTTAAGAGGCCCAAACCAAAAGAAAAATTCAAACAGAATCTAACTTAACTGAACTCTTAATTTTTATCTTGGATGGATTTTATTGTTAGCTGTATCCTATAAACATTCTTCAGACGATACAATGACGTCAAAGAAATCATTCATCTGGAATCCTAATCAATGAAAAACAAGAATTCCAGACACTACTTGCACCAGCACAGCAATACCATGAATGAATTTCATTCATAGCTCCTTTTAAGGAGCTGCGTATGAAACAAAGCTTAAACGAGAACATAATTGACATAAAATAGAAAAAAGTTCTTCTCCAACAAATCATAATAATAGAAAAAATCTGTGCACATATGCGATAAGAAAATTGAATCAATGCAACGGAGTGTGAAATAAGAATTCGCATAGAAAAGGACTGTTTTAGATGGTATAAAAGTGGCATTTTGGACTTCCGGAGGCACAGTTCATCTCTAGACGCAAAGAAGAATATTACTAAGCAAATACTCCATAATAATACTCATCGACAATATCAGTTAACAATTTATAGGAAGAGTATAGCTGAAAAAAAGTCAATTTCCAAGTTTAAAATGGTGTTTGAATCCTGGCAACTGAAAACGGTTGTGGTAGTTTTGTTCTTTGGCACAAGTTTGGGTCTACTTCAACGTTGTGATAAAGACAACCTTTGTCATCAAGGCTATGATAGAAATTCATTTGTAGAGAGAAAGCATTTGGAAGAAAGAGCTCCGGATTTGACTACCAAACTAAGATCTACCCGATTAGTTGAACGCTGGGAAAATAATTGGCGACTTACTGGCAGAGAAGACGTTACGCAAGATCGTTTATTGAGGGCAGAATGGCATTCAGGAAAAAGATTGGTTGCTGGATATAGGACTGACGTTGACGAAACTGGCTCTGAACCCTTGGATTTGTCAAGATATACTATTGAACGAGTAAACCAGGTGGGTGAACGCGATGAGCGGACATTAAACCGAAAACGTGTTGACCGAGAAGAATCAAGGCTTACTGTCTCACATGAAAACCGAGAAGACCGACGAGATGAGCGTGCATTGAACCGAGAAGAATCAAGGCAAGCCATTGCTGGTGAAAGCCGAGAAAACCGACGAGATGAGCGTGCAGTGAACCGAGAACGTGTTGACCGAGAAGAATCAAGGCTAACTGTTGCACGTGAAAACCGAGAAGACCGACGAGATGAGCGTGCATTGAACCGAGAAGAATCAAGGCTTACTGCTCCACGTGAAAATCGAGAAGACCGACGAAATGTGCGTGCTTTGAACCGAGAACGTGTTGACCGAGAAGAATCAAGGCTTACTGTCCCACGTGAAAACCGAGAAGACCGACGAGATGAGCGTGCATTGAACCGAGAAGAATCAAGGCTTACTGTTGCACGTGAAAACCGAGAAGACCGGAGAAATGAGCGTGCATTGAAAAGAGAACGTGTTGACCGAGAAGAATCAAGGCTTACTGTTGCACGTGAAAACCGAGAAGACCGACTAGATGAGCGTGCATTGAACCGAGAACATGTTGACCGAGAAGAATCAAGGCTTACTGTTACACGTGAAAACCGAGAAGACCGAAGAGATGAGCATGCATTGAACCGAGAACGTGTTGACCGAGAAGAATCAAGGCTTACTGTTGCATGTAAAAACCGAGAAGACCGACGAGATGAGCGTGCTTTGAACCAAGAACTTGTTGACCGAGAAGAATCAAGGCTTACTGTTACACGTGAAAACCGAGAAGACCGAAGAGATGAGCATGCATTGAACCGAGAACATGTTGACCGAGAAGAATCAAGGCTTACTGTTGCACGTGAAAACCGAGAAGATCGACGAGATGAGCGTGCTTTGAACCGAGAACTTGTTGACCGAGAAGAATCAAGGCTTACTGTTACACGTAAAAACCGAGAAGACCGAAGAGATGAGCATGCATTGAACCGAGAACGTGTTGACCGAGAAGAATCAAGGATTACTGTTGCACGTGAAAACCGAGATGTCCGACGAGATGAGCGTGCATTGAACCGAGAAGAATCAAGGCTAGCCATTGCAGGTGAAAACCGAGCAGACCGACGAGATGAGCGTGCATTGAACCGAGAACGTGTTGACCGAGAAGAATCAAGGCTTACTGTTCCACTTGAAAACCGAGAAGACCGACGAGATGAGCGTGCATTGAACAGAGAACGTATCGACCGAGAAGAATCAAGGCTTACTGTTCTACGTGAAAATCGAGAAGAGCGTGCATTCAACCGAAAACGTGTTGACCGAGAAGAATCAAGGCAAATCATTGCGCGTGGCATTAGAGAAGACCGACGAGATGAGCGTGCATTGAACCAAGAACGTGTCGACCGAGAAGAATCAAGGCTAACTATTCCACGTGAAAACCGAGAAGACCGACGAGATGAGCTTGCATTGAACCGAGAACGTGTCGACCGAGAAGAATCAAGGCTAACTATTCCACGTGAAAACCTAGAAGACCGACGAGATGAGCTTGCATTGAACAGAAAACGTGTCGACCGAGAAGAATCAAGGCAAACCATTGCTCGGGACAATCGAGAAGATCGACGAGATGAGTGTGCATTGAAAAGAGAACGTGTCAACCGAGAAGAATCAAGACAAACTATTGCACGTTACAATCGAGAAGATCGACGAGATGAGAGTGCATTGAACCGAGATCGTATTGACCGAGAAGACCGACGAGATGAACGTGCATTGAACCGAGAACGTGTTGACCGAGAAGAATCAAGGCTTACTGTTGGACGTGAAAACCGAGAAGACCGACGAGACGAGCGTGCATTGAACCGAGAACGTGTTGACCGAGAAGAATCAAGGCTTACTGTTGCACGTGAAAACCGAGAAGACCGACGAGATGAGCGTGCATTGAACCGAGAAGAATCAAGGCTAGCCATTGCACGTGAAAACCGAGAAGACCGACGAGATGAGCGTTCATTGAACCGAGATCGTATTGACCGAGAAGACCAAAGAGATGAACGTGCATTGAACCGAGATCGTATTGACCGAGAAGTCCGAAGAGATGAACGTGCATTGAACCGAGAACTTGTCGACCGAGAAGAATCAAGACAAACTATTGCACGTTACAATCGAGAAGATCGACGAGATGAGAGTGCATTGAACCGAGATCGTATTGACCGAGAAGACCGAAGAGATGAACGTGCATTGAACCGAGAACGTGTTGACCGAGAAGAATCAAGGCTTACTATTGGACGTGAAAACCGAGAAGACCGACGAGACGAGCGTGCATTGAACCGAGAACGTGTTGACCGAGAAGAATCAAGGCTTACTGTTGCACGTGAAAACCGAGAAGACCGACGAGATGAGCGTGCATTGAACCGAGAAGAATCAAGGCTAGCCATTGCACGTGAAAACCGAGAAGACCGACGAGATGAGCGTGCATTGAACCGAGAAGAATCAAGGCTAGCCATTGCACGTGAAAACCGAGAAGACCGACGAGATGAGCGTGCATTGAAAAGAGAACGTGTTGACCGAGAAGAATCAAGGCTTACTGTTGCACGTGAAAACCGAGAAGACCGACTAGATGAGCGTGCATTGAACCGAGAACATGTTGACCGAGAAGAATCAAGGCTTACTGTTACACGTGAAAACCGAGAAGACCGAAGAGATGAGCATGCATTGAACCGAGAACTTGTCGACCGAGAAGAATCAAGGCTTACTGTTCTACGTGAAAACCGAGAAGAGCGTGCATTCAACCGAAAACGTGTTGACCGAGAAGAATCAAGGCTTACTGTCCCACGTGAAAACCGACGAGATGAGCGTGCATTAAACCAAGAACGTGTTGACCGAGAAGAATCAAGGCTTACTGTTGCACGTGAAAACCGAGAAGACCGACGAGATGAGCGTTCATTGAACCGAGATCGTATTGACCGAGAAGACCAAAGAGATGAACGTGCATTGAACCGAGAACGTGTTGACCGAGAAGAATCAAGGCTTACTGTCCCACGTGAAAACCGAGAAGACCGACGAGATGAGCGTGCATTGAACCGAGATCGTATTGACCGAGAAGTCCGAAGAGATGAACGTGCATTGAACCGAGAACGTGTTGACCGAGAAGAATCAAGGGTTACTGTCCCACGTGAAAACCGAGAAGACCTACGAGATGAGCGTGCATTAAACCGAGATCGTATTGACCGAGAAGATCGACGAGATGAGCGTGCATTGAACAGAGAACGAGTTGACGGAGAAGTATCTAGGCAAACCATTGCACGTGAAAACCAAGAATACCGAAGAGATGGACGTGCCTTAAGCCGAGAACGTGTTGACCGAGAAGAATCAAGACTTACTGTCACACGTGAAAACCGAGAAGACCGACGAGATGAGCGTGCATTAAGCCGAGAACGTGTCGACCGAGAAGAATCAAGGCTTATTGTCACACGTGAAAGCCAAGAAGACGGAGGAGACGATCATGCATTGAACCGAGAATTTGTTGACCAAGAAGTATCAAGAACAACCATATCACTTGAAAACGGTGAAGTCCGACGATATGAAGGTATGTATAAGTACGTGAATGCTACACAGAAGATGCATTATATATTTCTTTTCATTAATGAAATAGCGTCTGATCTTACGGATAACGACATGGAAAGCATAAAAAAGGTTTCCACTACATTTGCTAAGTATGCAAAAGCATGTCTTTTGACTCTAGTTCAGGTTGGACTTCTAGCACTTGTCTCTATAAAAACTTTAAATTTGGAGAATGTTAAATTTGGGTAATAATTTGATATACATACTAATATTTTAAAATATTTAACAGATCATAAATACATTTTTTTTTTGCAGAAATAATCTGTTATTCAAAGCAAAGGAATTGACTGGGACCATCGTGTCTTAAAATGTGATCATTTAGAATGTTTATTATATAAAACTAAGTACCTATCCAACAATTTAATATTATAAATATATATTTATAAAACAGCATTTCATTTGAATAAGTGATAATATGTATTGTTAAAAACAAATGTTATTAAGTTTATTAAAATATTCTATTGTACTTGTATGACAAAGTTTAATTATTGTTATTATATAAATTATATCAATAATAAATAAAATGAAAACAAAGAAAGTTATTGTTGTTTATAATTTTTTTAGTTGTATTTTGCTATATTTTTGAGTAAAATGGAAAACGTGAACTCGAAATTCAACTTTCCAAGAAATACACATGTGCATTAGACTTATTCAAAAAATTAAATGTCTTCGACGCGCTTAGTTTTTAGAGTATAAAAATGTCTTTAGATTATTTTTTATGATATTTAAATGTTAAACAAAAAAATCAATTTTCACATACATACTCAGATTCCCCAAAAACAGAAAGCAGGTACATACATAATAAAAATAACCCCAGTACTTGCTTCGAAATGCTTTTTTTCACTAAAAATTAACGAGTCAAAGGAGATGACGCAAAAATGTATGGGGCTTGGGCCCCAAATATTCTATAAAACTCTAAGCTTTCAGACCTAACGGTAAAAAAAGATATGATGTCACTTAAGATTTTTCCGAAATTACTGATTTAAAACAAAAAAAAAATTAGTTTCAAAGCTTAATTATTGAATATTTCAAAAACTAAAAGTTGTAAGCTGATGATTTAAACGCCATTTGAAAGGTTGAAAACACACCTTTTATTTGATACCGAAAACATATGGGTGTGTCTAACGGTTTCTATGATATATGCACAAAAAGTGCATCTGATCAATGATCTTCAAACGTGAAAATCTCGAAATCCCTACCTACGATTTTCCTAAAACTTCACAGTTTTGATTTACAAGTAATTACCTTTCTTTTGGTACCACTCTTGTTCCTGCACGCTCATGGCCCAAAAGTGCGTCATCTCCTTTGACTTCTTATTGCATGAATCTTGATTTTTTTCTTTTTACTTGTTTATAATTTCAAAATTTTATTTTTTGAAATAGAAATATTTATTTTTTAATTGTTTTTAAGAAATCTAATTAGGATTGTTTTTTTTTGTAAAAAGATTTTTTTTTTTGGAATATATATATAACTATTTAATGAAAAACGTTAATAATAAATTGAATGTAAATTTAACAGTCATGTATCAAAGAAATACTGTTAAATATTAAAAATTGACTTTGTTGTTTTTCAAAATTGTAAACCATTTTCATTTTATATGTATATTTTTCGGATTAGATGCGTTAAAAATATTTACGGGGTGAGTACTGTATTGAACTCGCTAAATATTGAATATTTATAACGCGGCTAATCCGAAAAATCTAAAAATGTATAATTCAATCAACCGCGAAAACCTTAAAAGTTACATTTTTATTTTTTATTATTAAAGTGTTTGTTAGGTAAGAAAAAGAAATCGTATAAAAATAATGCGTGACATACTAAATAAAACATTCACTTTATTCAAAATCTTTTATTGAATCGAATAGCAGAAAGGGGCTGATATTCAGCGTCCAACACAGTTATATTTTTAATTTAAAATAAACTTAAATTGTAAATTCAGTAAAGAACCAAGAGCATGCAGCCTCCATGAGCCACTGTGTGCAACAGTGACAACACTTATATTTTATTTCGTTATATGGCAGGTCATAAGAAGATCAGAGGCCTCTGTTTCACAGAACTTACATGACATACAATGTGTGTGATGTAACAATTAAATAACAACGTTATGTTTCACAGAATCTTTGTATAATGCAAAAATAAGTTTAACCTTTTTTAAAAGCCAGAAGTATTTCACCTTTCATTACTTTCAAGAAAAGTGCAGTAACTAACTTAAGATAAGGACCAAGATTTAGTATTTTTTTAAAACTAAGAAATATAAAATATTTGGTTTTAAGTAGTTAAAATACACTTCTAGCTTTTAAAAAAGTTAAACATCTTTTTTGTCAGTTATTGCTATTCATTGAATATTTTTTTTTCTAAATTTTTTTTTAGTTCATCAAAATGAAATTTTAATGAAATGATTAAACAATGTAGAAGGTAAGTCTAAAATGCCAATGCTCCTTTTACTGGTTCAACTGCACCAAATCCCATGTCACCCTAAAAAACACCCTTCTCTCTTATCTGTACTTTTTGTATTCTGTAGAAAATGAATACAATAATCAACCCAGCCATGATCATAGACTACATTTGATATTTCTTTTATTTAATAATCTTAAATATATTTGCGATAACAATTAATAAAATATAAAATTCTTCACATTGTCATTCCAATGCGCTCCTTTATTTCGTCTTTTGACTTTGTATCGGCAGATGTGGCTATGCTCTCTGCTACTTTACTTGTTCCTGGTTCTTGATCGGCTAGCTTCGCTTTTTCAGCAGCTACACGCTCCGCTCTGATTTGTTCATATTCTTTTAACTCGGTGAGTTTTAATGTTATACTTTGAAGTTCACGTCTACGCATTATAAAAATGATTTATAAGTTTTTAAAATTTTTGATTTCAACTTGTCATATAAAATATATTTTTTTTGTATAATTTGCCGGCGTTTTTTTATAAACAAAAATATGACAGTTGACAGAACAAATTATTTATTTTTATGGATAAGTTGCCATAAATGACAGTGGTAGGGTAGTGCACTATTTGGCTGTAAGCACAGTTGAGTGAATGAGTGTGGAGAACTGTGCATATTTCTTTTGAGCCAAAACTTTTAAAATGCTTATACAAATCATAATGCTTGTATCTACCCTGGACATTGTATATAAATTTTCATAGTACCCTCATCAGCACGTTCCACACGTCGGCCTCCAAGTGGTCACACACCTAATTAAATTTTTAATTCTTGTTTCTGTTTATAAGGGGTTTTTCTTTTTTAGTTCAGAACAGGGTATGAACTGTCAAACAAAATACATAGTGCATTAAAATTGTCATTTGTCATCGATTACTTCAGCTTATGTGTTTCAAATCGATCGAGAACTTACTAAATAATCCATCAGAAAAATTTTCCTGATCCATTTTCCTGTTCGCTATAACTCGCCCCTTAGTTACGCCCTTCTTATGTCAAAAAATGACCAATCTACTACTGTGGTTATTAACGTAAAGTAGACAAATAATTATCATTTTCAGACCTTCATTCAACTCAAATTGGAAATCCAAAATAACGAAATGTATTAAAAAAAGCAAAGTTCGATGTTCGTTTAGAGCAACATCTCCAAACTCCAATTGCATTTGTTTTTAACACCACATTACCCACATTTGGATTTTATAGGAAACTATTTCTGTTACCAGCTTGAAAATCATTTGTCAAACATCACAGTCTAAAAACTGTCACCAAGAAATAAAGTTGTTAAAACATCCTACGAAAATAAAAGTATTCACTTTTTTCGCTTTGTTTCTATTAAATTCACTAAATATCCATTTAATAGTAGAATAAAATTAAATTTCAACAATGCTTTATCTCGAAGATTATCTTGAAAGTAAGTAAAACATTGATTTTTGTGTTAAAACAACAAAATATAAATTGAGACTCCCATGGACATGTCACAAATTGTGCTTCTAGTGTTTTTGTTTACACTTGAAAAAAATTATTCATTTGTTTTTTATTTTTTGTTTAGTGATTGAACATCTTCCTCAAGAATTGAGAGATCGTTTTACGGAAATGCGTGAGCTCGACCTAACAGTTCAAAGTAAGTTTATAACGTTTAAATTTGGACATTTCACAAAAATTCTTTGTTCACTAAATACAGATAGCATGGATTCATTAGAAAAGAAAGCGCGTACATTTTTCCTGCAATGCAAACGAGGTGAATTGCAAAGTACAGCTGCCGAAATAGAATTCCAAAATCTCAGAAAAGAATATTACAAGGTTCTGGAAGACGCTGATGAAAAAGTCGCCATCGCTACACAAATACACGATTTGGTTGAACGATATTTGCGTCGTCTCGACAGTGAACTATTCAAATTTAAATGCGAACTTGAAGCCGATAATAATGGCATCACAGAAATCCTCGAAAAGAGATCATTGGAGCTAGATGGCTCAAGTTCGATTAGCAGCAGCATTGGACACCAGAAGGAGAATCGTTATTTTGGCTCAATCGCCACAAATAATCACACAGGCAGTTCGGCTGCCAGTCTTCCTAAAGACAATCGCTTTCGACCGAAGCCTGAAAAGCGCCGCGATAGCACACCGGCTCCTGTTGTTGAAAAACGTCCAAATCTTGGCAATACTATACCGACTCCAGCCACTCCACCTGCTCCGGTTGTTCAGCCAGTCACACCGAATGTAACTCATCATGCAGTGATTCCACCCGCTGCGCCGGGTCCTTCTGTTTCGTATAATCTACAGCACATGGGTGGAGCTGGAAACGCTATTGCCGCTGCAGCAAGTCAAGCAATTGTTGCCACTCAACAAATGCAGCAAGGCCGCCGAACTGCCAGTCTAAAAGCTTCTTACGAAGCTATCCATGGCGCCGCTGCAGGCGCAGCTCCACATGAGTTTTGGATTAATAGAGACATTAACACGCCCAGCGCACACAATGCTATACAGACTGTTGATCGCGAATCTAGCGCTAGGAAGCACAAAAAGTTGGTATCTAACCAAAAATATGAATAAGTTTTAATTTCTATTTGTTTTTCCGTACAGAAAAATCTCATCTCATTTAGCACAACAGCATACATCAGCAACACCAACTCCCCCAATTCCATCCTCATCGTCTTCAATCAGTTCACATGCTGAATCCTCAACATCTAGCATTGCAGAAGTGGTTCCATCACCAGCTGCGGTCAGTGCTATTGCCACAACATCCGCTGCTGCAGTTCAGCGTAACAATGCAGCTGTAGATAATGGTTTGGTTGTGGAACAAAGTGCTGAAGGAGAATGGTCCTACGACCCCAATGAACCACGCTATTGCATTTGCAATCAAGTGTCCTATGGTGATATGGTCGCTTGCGACAATGATGCTGTAAGTTCTTGATAGAAATACAGATCCCAGAGCCTCTGTAATATGATTCCTTTTTTCATTTCAGTGCCCATTCGAATGGTTCCATTATCCATGCGTTGGCATCACACAACCACCGAAGGGCAAGTGGTACTGTCCAAAGTGCACCCAATCGATGCGCCGAAGAGGCAACCGCAAAAACTAAAATTGTATTAATGCATTTCCTTGAAATTTCTGGACATGTTTCGATTAAGCTTGAAGATAAAATAAATGAGTCTTACAGTTTGATGGCCTCGGAACTTGTGAGTTCATATTTCTTATCGAGAATTGCAATAATAGCAAGCAGACCTGAAATATCGGAAGCATTTCAAGACACGATTTGATTGGAAAAACAGCACAAACAAAAGGAAAAAAAAAATAAAAACAACAATCCATTTATATCACATTTATTTGGAAGCACTATTCTGTACAAAGTCCTATATACAAAAGTTTTCAATACATCTCCAATTAAAATACATCAAGGCCTGCCTCTGCCCCAATACCCTTGGTCCTTACGAATTATCATGTATCACTTGTGATGCATACACATCATAGCCCAAACTTATGATGTTGTCATAGAACACTCGATACTTAGTGGGAAGCCAATAGAAGTTAACAAACTGTGCTGGTGGCCAAATCGCCCATTCAGCTGCATACAACTTCCACGCCTTCTCCTTCATTTCTTCCCAGACTTGTTGGCGCGTCTTTTGTTCCAGAATGCCGAGTGTAACAAAAAACGCCGATATATAAACAGGCGAACAAATAAATTGATCCAATGCAATTTTTTGCACTACAATTCGAAGACCGCGTCCAGGCATTCGTCGATCGAGATATTTGTACCAATAGTGACAAATCACGCCCACACTCACTCCTGATAGGCCCATATTCATAGTTCGTCGTCGATCCCATTTTTCCAATTCACCAGAGTACTTTTCGTATTGTTGTTCAAGTATGTCACCAGTTGATGATAGACTTAGCGAGATGGTAACGTTGGTGATAAGTAGATATTTATCACTAAAGGCAGTACGGTGGAAAGATTTGAGTTTTTTTACGGGGCTCGTTTGCGCTATAGTTCTCAAGGCTGATCTTATCGCAATCATAATTATTGTTTTATTGATATAATTTAACAAACACTCAAAAACAGAAAATAGTACGCAGGTGAATTATGTATTAATTGAAGGCGCAGCTTAAAATATAGTCGTCATCGCTAAAATGAATGTTATAAAACAACTAAAGAATACTTCGTAATATTCCTTGGTGCTTGGTCGTATGTGGAAATAAAAGAGATGGATTTTTGTTGACAACCAAAAATGTTTATTTTCGTTGCTCGGTTACCCAACGTCACGCAGTTCGCACGTTTTTTGAAATGTCAAAAATTAGACAGGGTGGTATGAATTTTGTTTTTTTTCCAGAGCTTCTTAAATATCCTTAAGCCTAAGCTACACTGTATAACACATTTGTCAGTGGGAACTGTATCGTTTCATTTTTATGGGAAGATCCAAAATTTGCATGGTAATCTATAAGATTCAAAAGACTTAAAAACAGATTTATGGTAAGTCCACTTAAATCAGGTTCCTGAAAATGTAGCAAAATAGATCAAAAGATCCTTTGAGACAACGAAACAGTAGCATTTTAGCACGTTGCTATGACTGGACAGCAACACCTCCTTATTTCGTCCTTTTCTACACATTTTATTTGAGGTCCAAGGGCCAATTGTACTAACGTTGTTCAGTTCAGTCTTGGTTAGCTTCTTTAATTAACTGATTCGGTTTAATGTAGTTTAACACTGGCAAGTAATTGTTTGGTTAAGACCATTGAATCTTGAATTAGACCAAGTTTTGAAAATTAAACTAGCAGTCGAATTTTTAAAAAATCTTACATCTAGGTAACTAAAAAATGTCCAAATGAATACTCTTTCAAATTGATGTGAAACAGTCAAGGTGTCGACGAAAGCAATAGCCGATGATCCATAAAAATCAGAATTCATCATAACAGCGACATAATCGCATTGGTCTGGGAGAGCATGTGTTCTTATTTTCAAGTACGAATTATAATCGACTATTAACCGATCTTGTCTCGGAATTTTTCTTAGCAATATGGATTTGCATAAAAACGCACCTCAAATCTGTTTTCTCGAAATTTTAGAAATTTGAATCTGGCTATTCTGGCAGTTCCAAGAAATTTGTTTTGAAATAAAACACTGCTTCTCAAACTTTATCAATACTATCGAAGTTATCGAAACTATCGAGTTGTGAAATTAGCAAAAAATGACATTTCATATCTTTCCTAAGTAAGTTACTAAGTTGATGATAAAAAAAAAAAAACAAAAACAAACCACATCTTTCCCAGCAAATTCAATTAAAACTTGAATGTTTTTTGATAGCATTGGCTTAAATAAAATAAACAATTATAGTTACTTTAAAATGGACATATCAAAAAGTATTAAATTCTTTGAACTTTGCGAAAAGTTCGAGAAAATCCAATCTACCCAAGGAACTAAAAAGAAAGAAGAAAAAATCCATCAAACTATAGGTTCTTTTCTTGAGTTTAGTAAAGAATTTCGCAAGACTCATGGAGATGTAAGAAATTTTGATAAACAAATAGTAGAAAATAATAATAAACCCATCTTTTTTAACTATAAGGATTGTAATTCAAGTGTCTACTGCCTTTTGAGGTGTCTTATTCCTGAGACTGATAATGCCAGAGACAGCTATGGCATTCAAATCACAACATTAGGAAAGATTTACATCAAAATTCTTCAATTACCACCTGGAGGTGAGTTTTCGCTTTGTACAACTAGATGTTTTCTCAAAATATTTACATATTTAACATTGAAGGAACTGATGCAATTAAATTTCTGCATCGAAGTGCAACTACCGGTAAACATGGAGACTATGCAGATATTGTATACAGTGTTCTGAGGACTCGCACAACAAATACACCAAGTGAACTAACTTTATTCGACATTCATGCAATGTTGGATACAATTTCTTCAGAAAGCCGCAAAAGTAAGTTTAACTACTTAAATTAGTGGGAAATATCCCCAAACTATTGTCCATTTAGATTTTGTATCATAAAAAAAATGAAATAAGCAATCAAAAATGAATGATGCTTTATTGCTCGGAGTTCGGTGCTTCTCTATTTCAAACAAGTAGTGTGAGCCAACAACAGCCTTGAGGCATCACGTAGAAATGTCTCACATTTTTATGTAAATGAAATTCTTGTGAAGCAGTAAATAATATTATAACTTGAATGCAAGAATTAGGTATTTCAGTTTTCCACTTTTAAAATATTTCAACAGAAGGGTTTTAATATTTAAAAGTATATCCGAAGTGACGCTAAAAAGCTCGCCAAATGGTAGAACAAGAAAACATATACCCCCTATGTTCCTATTTTTCCTTTTTAATATTCTGTTCTAATCTTTTAACTTTTTCAAATCTATCAAAATGTTAATACGACCGAAGACAAATATTTTGTAAATTCGATAAAAAATATTGTTGGTTTCCTTTTATTAAGATTTAGGTCCATGTGCGACTTCACTTTTTCATTTTATACCTATATAAACTCAGAGGGGGCCCGATCTACGCTATAAAGAAGTTGATTTAATATTCCGAACCCACCCACATTTCTGTGAGGCAGTCGTGCAAAATGAATCTTCCGAACTGCAGACTTTTCAATTTTTCTCACCTTTCTTACATATATGCCTTTTTTCAACAGATGCAATTTTTTCTGGTAGCATGCACGGGTAAAAATGACCCTTTTTTTGAGCAACAGATACCAAAAAAATTTAAGATGTAATTTTTCCAGACAAGTCTTTGAGTTTATAAGTCACTGCATTGACTCTTGCTTTGACTCACGTTTAAAATGATAAACCCCAGCCACAATTCGGTTCATAATGTCAGCCCTGCTTGAAAACAACCATTCAACAGCTTGATTAACACTTACTCGTGGCCGCTTCGAATATTTTAATTCCGATTTTTCTTTATTCCCACCGAAATCACAAATATAGAGGTGGGGGAAAAACTTCCGACTTAAATAAAGATGTTTCCGCAAAACATCTTTATTTAAAACTAAATTTAAAAAATAAATTTTTGGCTTTAAAAAGGAACTATAGTGGTTGTATTTTTCAAATGAAAAATGAGTTCTATAAATATGAGTTTGAAATACATAATTATGAAGTTCTGGCTATAACAAAAAAAAATCTTAAAAATCAAAAACGTATAAAAAATAATCTCAGTTTTTAAACAAATCTTTAACATGGGTAAAACATTTATATATTATCTACTTTTTTTAAATTTGTAAATCTGTTTTTCAATATCATCACCTTCTTTTTTTGCAAAAAGAAATTCTTTTCCAACCCATCACGCTCCGATAATAGCAAAACCCTAGATCACATTTTAAATCAATCCCTACAAAGGGTTCGAATTAGATTTTTTTATACTTAAAAAAAATTCAATCGAATGTTAGTTTACTATCGTGTTACGAGCTACTGAGTGCTTAATATGTGTCAAAATTCAAGAAAAAAAAGTATGTATTAATGGGGGTGGTGAGATGGGGTAGCCTTTAGCATTAAAACTAATTTTGAATGATAAATGAATTGTATCATTAATGAAATTTGGTGCCCGGAAATACATAGCTCCAATTAATTAAAATAAATGTGTTTTTATTTAAATGTTGGGTTCAAAAATGTATAATTTAAAAACTATTAATTGAGATAACTTTATTTAAAAAAGAAATAAAAGAATGCATATATTTTTGACTTAAAAAAAAGTATTGCTTCGGTTGAGTTGGGTTCAAAATGTATTTAAAAGAAAAATCCTTCGAGAGAAAAGCATTTCTGTAAACTTTTTGTTTCGATTTTTTTTTACAATTTGTCGTTCAAATGATTGCACTGAAACCTACAAATAACCAAGTTTTTTGGAATAAACATTCGAAATTAATTCTTATTGCCTTATTATATAAGGTAAATATATCATTTATCTAAATATTTTTAATATTGACACAAATTTCAACGTTTATTTTTACAGGCATAGAAAACATCCTAACTAAACTTTCAGAAAGCGCATCTGCTCTCGAACAAAAATGGTTTATTCGTCTACTTCTTAAGCGAATGAATTTAGGAATCGGCGAAGCAAAAATCTTCTCAATGCTCCATCCTAGATCAAGAGAATTTTTCGCACGATGCTCTGATTTAGAGAAAGTCTGCATCGCTATTGAACGTGGTGATGAATTGTGCTTGGAAAAAGCCATAGCTCCCTTTAATCACGTACGACCTATGTTATGTGAACGTTTGAAGACAGATTGTTTGTATCAAATGATGGGCGAAGACACTTTATATGCCGAAACCAAAATGGATGGTGAACGTTTTCAATTGCACATGGCTGATGAAACTTTCAAATACATTTCTCGTAATGGCGTTGACTATACTAAATACTTTGGAAGTAATCAAAATGAAGGCAATTTGACACCTCTAATAGTGGGATTGATGGAAACTCATGTAAAGAGTGTTATTTTGGATGGTGAAATGATGGTTTGGGATAAAGAATCAGTTTCATATCGAGTTAAGGGTGAAAACTTTGATGTGAAGCATCTTCAATTAGGTGGCAATCTCCGTCCGTGTTTTGTGGTTTATGATTTGATATATCTGAATGGAAAGAGCTTAACTGAAAAATGCTATAAAGAACGAATTGACAAGCTAAAAACTTGTTTTAAAGAACATCAGGGTGTTTTGCAGTTGGGAAAACAAACAAAACTGTGTACATTGCAACATTTTATGGACATCTTTAATGAGGCATTGGATGCAAACGAAGAAGGAGTAGTCATAAAAATGCATAGATCCCTTTATAAACCTGGATCTCGTGCTGGAGGATGGTATAAAGTTAAAGCTGATGTAACTCTAATTAAAATAGAAATATTTTCCAGAGTTTTCATTTTCATTGTTGTTGTTTCAGTACATTAATGGTTTAGTTGATGACATGGATATGCTCATAATGGGAGGCTACTATAATCGTACCAAAACATACATTAATAGCTATTTGGTTGGCGTTATCGAAGGTGAAGAACGTAAGTTCCACTAAAACATATTTTGTTCAAATAAATTTAAAATTCGTTTTTACCTACAGACAACGCAACTCTGCATTGTGTGGGAAAGGTAGGACTTGGACTTTCATCGGGGGAAAGAACAACTCTAAACTCAAATCTTTCTTCGAAATGGAAAAAAGGATTTACACCAAAAACAATGCTTTTTGGGAATTTAAGTCCTGATGTGTGGATTGATCCTAAAGATTCCATCGTACTCAAGCTTAAAGCAAGTGAACTTGGACAAGCATCTTCATTTGCAACTCCATACTCTTTGAGATTCCCTCGTATAGAGGAAGTTCGAAGAGACAAACCATGGTTTGAATGTATGACACTTAAAGAATATGAAGATTTCTATAAGGTAAGTAAGTAGAATGTTTTTGTGAATACGTAAGAACTGAAAAATTTATAAATTAAAGTGAAAAATTGTAGTTTTCTACAAAAAAAATTAAAAATTAATTTTTATGGGAAGCAGTTATCCTATATTTTGAAACTGAATCCAATCACATCAAAAACCCATGATCCTTTTCTACCAAACGCCACAGACCCTTATGTTTCTGAATTTGAATACCGAATTTTAGTCTTTTCTTGAGTACCAATTCAAAAAATTCTGAACTAAAGATTGTTTAAAATTTTAGCAACCACCATAATATTAGAAATGTATCTTAATATTGCTTTAAAAAAAATTGTTCCAGGGTGATCATGGGGTTAAAAAAATTAACAAACGCGAATTGAACGAGGAAGACATTTCTTCTGCTAAAAAAGCCAAGACCAGTACACCTAAGACTAAATCTTCAACTACAGTCTATTCTAATAATTTTGATGCAAATCAGGTAACTTCCTAATTTTTATTTTAAACTGTTGTTTAAAAAACATTATATGCTTTTTTTTTTTAGATCCAAGTGGAATCAACGATTTTTGAAGATTTTAATTTTTGTATTCTCAGTTCCCTGCGTGGAAGACATTCAATTAACAAACTTAAAGAACTTGTTATACAAAATGGTGGAAAAATTGTTGAGAATCCCTCACCAACAGATTATAAATGCATCTGCATAGCAGGTGATATTAGCTATCGTGTTGAAAAACTTTGCCAAACCGGTCATTACAATGTAGTTTCATGTAATTGGTTAGTTGATACTGCTGAGCGTAAGCGTATGCAACTGAAACCTAGAGACATGATAAGTACAACAGATGACATGAAGGAACAATTTAAAATGCTCTTTGATGATACCGGAGATTCCTATACTGACCATGTTGATGAGGATGAATTAAAAAGTCTTTTAAATGAATTGAATTCAAATGTAAGTTGCAACAAAACAATAAATGTATTAAAAACAATTTATCTTTTCTCTCTATCTTGTTTTAAAGGACTTGCCATTGCTGCAGGAAAATGAGATGAATTCTCTCGAAGAAGAAATATATGGACAAAACAATTCACCAAACTTCTTTCGCAATTTCAATAGTTTCTTCTATAGTCAAGATGTTAAGAACACCCTATCACATCCAGCTACTATTGCCAAGTTAACATACCAATGGCGTGGGGGTACCTGTCCAGATATATCAACTTTGGATGGGGAAAAGAAAATTAAATTTGTATTCGTAGACTTACATGAAATCGATATGAACGCCCTGGAAATGTGGTTCCTTGTGACATTCACAAAACGATTGCTAAAGGTTAAAATTGTATCCATTGATTGGATAGCTGACAGTGATAAATCAGCAAGAAGATTGCCAATTGATAAGTATTTAATAAAATTCTAATTACAAATGAAACCATAAATATGTATATAAAAATCATGTTTGGGGCAAAAGAAGATTAAATATGACCTATGACCTATAAAGCTTTAGTCTATGGTCCTTATACCAAGATATAAATCACAAGTAGAACTCATCGTCTAAGTCTAAAATAAATGCATGAGACTAGATAAGGAGATTACTACGAGATGAATGTAAATATAGGAGCTGATGCACAATTATGAAGACAGTGTATACGAATGTGCATTTGTACTGGAGCGATAGTGTATTGTATGTACATATGTATGTACATAGTTGGGGCTTAAGAGAATAGGATTACATTGTGTGATGCGGTGTGAAGCATCAAAGGTCTGTGTGTGGTCAAAGATGTTTTAATTTTTGATTAAGACATGCCAGACAAACGGAACGTATGGGTTAAAAGAAATGAACACAGATTGCAATTGAAGGCGGGTGGCTTTCAAAGAATGCTATATCTTAATAGAGCAATTTATTTGTTGTGTACTTGCTTAGAGTTGGAAAAAAAATGGCAAAAAGGAAAAATTCATGAAGTTGTGTACTTTTTTGCTGTGTTAAAGAATGACTTGAAAAATTTAATTAACTTTAGCACACATAAAGGTAAAACCAACACTAAAATATTAGAAATACCTCTATTTATATTTTTCGTATGATGAGCTTGTCTTTTGAAGTTGATCCTTTAAATAAAACAAAGAAATATGTATATCTTTTGATGGTAGTGACCTTTTGATACTGTATGTTGTTGTTGAATGTGCTTCAGGTCAAATGAAACAAATATTTTATTTTTGTCACAACGTTTCGTCCATGTATATGGACATCATCAGGTGAACAATGGTTTCTATATTAGCATTGATAAATATGTTAAAAAATTGTTTACAAAAATATTCACATTACAGTACGCACTTTTTGTTTTCAAACATTTTTGTTGAAAACAAAAATAGACAAAATGGAACATTCAAATTTAGTTTACAAAATTGATTGTAATGGAAACTCTGACGAAGAATGTAACCAAATCTACATAGGAACAACTAAACAAAAACTCAAAAGCAGACTGGCTGGACACAAATCTGACATCAAGAACAACGCACCACAGAAGACAGCACTGGCATCACATTGCATAACTTTCAAGCACAGCCCCAACCACGATAACGTCAAAATAATGCAGCGAGAAGAACACCAAAACAAAAGGATGATTATCGAAACATTACATATAATCAATGCTGATAACACAATGAACAGACGAACCGATATGGAAGACGTCAGCCCACACTACAAACACTTGGTGGAGAAAAGGAAAAGAAAAAGCTCTGCAATATGATTTCGATGCGTTTTATGTTTATATAATTTTTCATTTCTTGTACTTTATTGTTGGACAGTTACGTGTCAGTTTAACTTTTTTTACTGTGTAGAAGAAACTAACTATTTAATTTTAATGTAACAATTATTGTAAGTGCGTACTGTAATGTGAATATTTTTGTAAACAATTTTTTAACATATTTATCAATGCTAATATAGAAACCATTGTTCACCTGATGATGTCCATATACATGGACGAAACGTTGTGACAAAAATAAAATATTTGTTTCATTTGACCTGAAGCCCATTCAACAACAGCATACAAAGAAATATGTGCAAAACCATACGTTTTTTTTTGGTAAAAACTATGTTCCATTTTAAGATTTAAAATTTTTGAGTACATGAAATCTATCATAAAATCGTTTATGATGTAAATTTTAACCTCAGTCAGTTATAACTTTTTTAGTTATATTCCTTATACAGGCTATTAGCTATTTTGGTATGTTCGCGTATAGTGTTAAAGAGCAAAAAGGCTTCTTAGTTGACACAAAGCAAAACTTAAATGAATTCTAACGAAATTTGTTGAATTGGTTTCGCATACACAAAAAAATAAATCTTTTTACAAATAAGCGTTTTTACAAATGCAGTTAGCCTTGCATTATAGTTATAGTTATAAATAAAAGAGTGGTATAAGCATTTTTAGTAGTGAATCAATGGATGTGTGTACACTGCGAGGACCCGAAAGAGAGAGCGTGCTCAAACTCAAAATACTTATCCCGTTATATCTATGCAGATAACCTCTGAACATCTCTCAAATTAATTTAAGAATAGAAAACAAAAGCTTATAAGTGAATAATGGAAAACGATATGACTTTTCTAAGTGCTATGAACTCAAAACGAATAGAAATTGTATGTACAAAGTTTGGTCCACGCGGCTGTTTTTTTTTTTTAACGTGAAGTCACCACCACAAAATTGTAACCCTCACAGTATCCTTATTTGAAAAAAAAGAAAATATAAAACGTTTAAGGTAAATTAGAAGCAATAAGGGACAATTAATGTCCCCGTCCACTGTGAGGGCCAAGTTAAAAAAGAATATACATGTAACCACAATTTACGACACCCTCACAAGGATTTTATGCGCGCCATTTAATTGAATTGAAAAACACATTTATACCGTCGCGAGTGAGAAGTTATCTAGATGAATGTATTCATTTTTTTGTATCCCTTTTTTTATACCCGTTAATCTTTATGTCGAATTCCCCACACCTCTCATCGTATATGAACGAGCCAATATCGTCCTTAATATATATTCAAACACACCAGAAACTAGGCCAACACCCACCGAATAGTTTTTACGAAATTGAAAATTGTTTCTTTTTCTTTTTTATTAATATGAATAGGTACCTATATGTAGTATGTATGTACATTGTACATTTGTAGTCATAGGTATACGATGTATGTATACATATGTATGAAGACATAAGAAATATCCCTAAAGGACTCTGTAATATGCAATAGAAATCGTTGCAACTATTTCGAATTTTTCCATTTTTGATTCCGAATTTTTTGGATTCAATGGTTGCTTCATTTTATTCTTTTTTGTACATTCTCCTTTTAAAAGGACTTATTCCACATACGACACACGGTCGGGACTTAACATGAAACTACCAATAGGAGATAAAACTATTGAAGATATTGCAATATGAATGGCTTTCCAGGGCCAATCATAAATTATAATGTAGCAACGATTTTTTGTTCATTCCTTGCGTCCATCATCGGCCCAGATTTGTTCGTGTCGTCAAGGGTTTCTCAAAGTGAGCAATTTCTTCTGCTCGTACTGAGGCGGCATGAGATGCATCAATTGACAGACAGAGATATTTGATGTATTCCGAAATTGAGGAAATGTATGTTTGTATGAATGTCAATTGTTTTGTTTTTCATTTTTTGGCTCTTACGATATAAACGAGAGTAGTTAAAGGACATGTTATGCATTCATTAAAACGAAAGAGAGCCAAATTGGAAAAATTGAAACATTTAATGACATTATTTTCAATTTCCAGCGTTCTATAAAGTTCTGAAAAAAAATTAATTAACTAATTAAAAAAAAAATATCACTTGATGAATTTTTTAGCAGAAAGATATTTTTAACTTTAAACCAGTTAAAAGATGTATTTATTTTTTTAAACCACCCATGAGCTTGTTAAGAAAACAACGCCTAGCTTTTGCTAGGTGTCATCCAGGACCGTATACCAGGGGCTACAACAGAGGGGCTATTGAAGAATAAGAATAACGAAAATCATATTTTTGGTATTTAAACAAACCTTTACAGAACCACCATGAAAAGTGAAGTTAATGCCCAATTCTCACAACTAACGGCAGCGAGTATGTTCGACCAAACTGTACATTTCATGCGTATTTTCAGTAGCGAACCGAAAACGAAGTGTCAAACGATGCGTCGTGTAATGTCCAACAAAACCATTCTACTATTATACATCCTCGTCGTCGTTGGTCATCGTTCTTCATGATAGAAAAAAGCTTAATATGTTGATGAATATTTAGAGTGTGGATCGGCAAAAAAAAAAAAAATAGAATAAAAATTGCACCCTGTGGACCAAAACGAGGACGAACCGTTATTTATGGGAAAATTTAAATTTTATGCGTTATTTTGTGGTCTGGTGAGGATAAACATGGTTGGCGGTAGGACATTAAATTGATGAATAAATGGATGAAGCAGATTGGAGACATTATTGCTAATCGTTTCTATGGACAAAGTGGTTGGAATTTTAACGATATATTCTCTGTTCATATACATTACAAATACATATATATCTATGTACATAGGAAAATAGAAACACACATATGTATTTCTATTTTCTAATTAACGACTCGAGAGCAATTTGGATAAATGAATGGGGCGTTTTTTGGCGATTGGTTTGGTCTGTAATAAATTTTAAATAAAGAGAAAGGTATTTTTGAAGATTTTAATCGAAAGGAATTTTAAATGCCATCAAGGGAAATGGACCCGCCTAGGCTATAATTTTGTTTACTCTATTAGCTATAGGTGTAATTATTGATAAAGGGACCTTGAACCTCTGCTGATAAATTGAATATTAAAAAAAAAAAAAAATGGAATGTACAAGTTTTGAATCCATTAGACTTTTGGTCATTATATAATTATACCTACTTTGTTTCAATTAGAAAGATAATCTTTTAAACTTAATTCTGTTATCGAAACTGGATGATTTTTTTTAAGTATTTGAAAACAGATGCGGCTTGAGAAGAGGATTAATCATAAAACCTTTACAGTTTTAAAGGTAAGTGAAAAATATAGATTAAATAATAAAACAAGTCTGGAATAAACAGTGAAGGGCATTGGGGCAATCCAGAAAAGTTTGTCAGGCTGATATATTTATAAACATTTAAGAAAAAACTAGTTTTAGTGGATTTTGGTGAAACTTTTCATTAATAATTTTTTTAATGCCTCGAATTCTTATCTTCTTAGTTCTATTTAAAATTACATAGTTATGACCACCAAAATCCACTAAAACCAGTTTTTGCTATAATTTATCTGGGTTGTACCAATGGGTTGTATTAATTTTGTGAAAATATTTTATTTACAGTCGACTCCCTCTTAGTTGAACTCCCTCCAAGTCGAAGTTCCCTCTAACTCTAACTTATTAGTCGTGTTTTTGCATTCCTCTCAGTTTTCCATATAATAACTATCCTCTAAGTCGAAATTCCCTCTAACTCGAACACATTCTCTCGATTCTTGGCCTTCCCTCTAAGTCGAATTTTTTTCTTTTGCCCAAAAAAAATCATTCTCTCTCAAATCGCAACTTTTTATTGTTTTTAATTTTTATTAAAACATCAAGGCAAGCACACACTCGAACACTTTGATTTAATAATTTAGTTGAACAAATTTAATATTATGAATTAATGAGCGAAAAAAAGCAAGAAGCTTAGCTTTATTTATTTAATTTATTTATTTATCTATGTTTAATTCAATAAATCAGTTAAAAAAAACTCGAATTTTCTAAAACTCCCTCTAACTCGAACCAGTTTTGATATCCCGTGAAAATTCGACTTAGAGGGAGTTGATTGTATTATTTTTTTTTTTGGAAAATTGGCCGATATTTTTACAGTAAAATTTAAATGCAACTTCTCAACGACTCAGATTTTTTTAAAATTTTTAAATCTCAAAATTTGAAAAAATTATAAAATAACATTTTCAAAAATACATATTGTAAATTTTAGTATTGACAATATTTCCAAAATCGTCCAGATTTTTTAAAATGTTCAACATCTCATATCGCCTGAAAAATTCTGTAAAACGAGAATTTATAAAAAAAAGTTTGGAAATAAAAATTCTTTCAATAAAAATGTCAAAACCCTCACATCTCATCACTTTGCCAAAAATAAAAGTGGTCAAAAAAATTGTCCAAAAAAATTATAAAAATTTTCGTCTACAAAAGTATATTTTCTAAAAATAAATGTTAAAAAAAGCTGAAAACAAAAATTGACCAACAAATTAAATTTTATTAAAAAAACTTGTTTAAAAAAATAGATTGGCAAACCAAAGTATTTAATAAAAAAAATTGTGAAATAACAACCAATTGAACATTTTTTGACGGTCAAAAATCAAAGAAAAAAAGTTTCCAAAAAAAAAAAATTCGTAAAAAAACATACAGTAGACTCGCGTTAACAAAAACACCGCCTTACGTGAACACCGGCTAACGTGAACATAATTTTTCTTACACTGACTACTTTGTAGCGTGAACACGGTAAGAAAGCCCTATAACGTGAACAAATTTAAAAAGTATCAGCAAAGGAAAAATAGCTTTCTTTTATGCGTTTTGTCGATTTTCCGAATCATTTTTACTAAACGGGGAATCCTAGTTAATGCTATAACGTGGAAATAACCGGGAAACCCCAGTTAATGATTTTTCGTGAGTCCTGGCTAGTAATTTATTAGTTTAGTGTGCGGTTCTGATTTGATATGATCTAATCTAAAGTTTTTCGTGAAATATGTCAGGAAAAAAACCGAAGTTCTTGTCTCTGAAAGAAAAAGTGAATGTCCTTTAACGTCTCCACGAAAAGGCCGTGTTCAGCAATTTGCAAAAAAAGAAAATTCAGAAAAAGATAACCCATTTTTTTCATTAATTTCAACCAACCTAATTATTTTTTCTTAACAAAACATTTATGAATTACGTTTGTACAAACCGAAAAACAAAAAAATATATGAATTTGAGTTAAAACACATGTCTGATTTATTTGGGAAATTTAAAGAACTACACCTTCGTAAACATGGACAACTTCGCAAACGTGAACACGCTAGGTTTTTAATAGTTCACGTTACCGCGAGTCTACTGTATATGTAGGTAGGGAACAACCAATTGCAATTTTTTTTTGAAGTCTATTATACATAAAATAAATATCTTCGGGTAACGGTTGTTTTTTTGATATTTGTGTTTATTGATCAATATGCCAACTTTATGCATTAAAATATTTCTAACCGTTTCGTTGTCAGCATTTGGCAAAAACTTAACTCGAAGTTCTACCAAACCAAATTTTTTGCCCTTAAAAAATTCTATGACTCGAATTGGTATTATCTTTTGAAAAATTGCTATTTTTTGGCAGTTTCCAAAAAAAGTATAAATCTTACTAAAGTTAGACGTACATCAAAAGTTATAAGGATTAGAACACAATCCAAAATGGTTTGAAAACAAATTAGTGTATATTTCAAATATTCTTGTAAAATTAGAATTTCGATTTTTTTAATCTTATTTTTTACGTAGGGAGCTTTAGTTGTATGTAATATATTTTAACATTTTCAGGTATGCCATGATAACTGGAATAATTGATTGGGATGTTTTATAGCTATAAGCTAATAAATTTTTAAGTTTTGAAGATCAACAAATCTTCCATGAATATACAAAACCATACAAAACCCTTTCAACAGCACTTGACTGATTTGTTCAGAGTTTTAATCATGACGGCTGCCTGGAACAGTGATGGTGGCCAAGCTAGGAATCCAGGGACATGCAAATCGTAACAGTTACACTTATATGCTATATAGGACCAGAACTATACAAATAAAACAAAAAAGTAAGCCACCAAGGACTAAGAACTACTCGCTCGTCCTATTCCTCCAAATTGCTTTGCTCGTTATCTGTGCGATGCTGCTCATCCCTTACCCTTTCAAAGTGCAGCATTTTTTTTTCCTAGTTCATTTTTTCCGTTAGTCAGTCCTTTGTGTTTGATTATTTTTGTCTGGGTAAATTCTTAATTTCAATTACGTGCACTGTGGCTTTTTGTGTATGTGAAACTGAGGGCGAGAAAAAAATGATATCGCGTCCATTTTTATATTTTTTTTTTTTGCACAACTTTGCTTTCTATTCTCGTCCCAGGAAACAAAGGTTTAACATTACAGCACAGCGCAGTTTTGCTATAATATTTTGTTCTTTTATATATTTTCTCGTAACTAATTTTGCACAGAACGCTGCTACGAGTATACAAGGGAATGCTATGAAAAATAAGGATAATTGCACAGGAATAGGAGAGTGTTCAGTGTTCTTATGGTTATACCTATATTTCTACCTATGTACAATAATTTTAATTACACAATCTAACATAAGGCTAGAATTTTTAATTTTGCTCATAATTTTGTGGAAGGAGATCATCTATGCAGCTAACAGGAGCAGGAGTGCCCTTGCCAGTGTTGGGTTAAGAGTTCGGGTTTTATATGGCATTTGGTTTTAAGCCCGTCGCGTCGCGTCGGTTGGTTGGGAGCGGATGTTGTCAAATATAGTGGAAATGCCTTTTGAAATTTGAGCTATTCTCAATTGCGGTGGTGTTTCGCACACTGGAGAGTAATTATTGTAATAATCGCGAATAATTTGCATGCGTTTGGTATATTTGCTGAACATTATAATGAGTGCGGATTTATTTGACGAATGAAGAATATGTGCCTATATGGAATCAACATTAAATAAAATACCAACCCAAAGCACAGCGGAAAATTGTGGCCTTTTGCCTATTAAACCATACGGGAATTAAGTGCAAATTTTTCAATTTCATTTGAATGGATGATTTTCAAAGACTAGGGTAGCTATAATGGTGGGTTATTCGCAGAAGATACAACACAAAGCGAAAAAATCGCTGGAAAGCTGAATTTCGATAAATAACCTTCTAATGGTATTTTGTGGTAACTGTAAAAAGTAATCAACGACATGAACGCCGCCGCTAACAAGTTTTAGGTTGTTAAGGCCCCCAAATTGTGTTTTCAAGCTCAACATTTAAACTATAAATTCTATTGAAAAAACTAGCAGATAATGTAATTCGGTACAATGAAGATTGTGACACTTTTCTTTCCCCAAGCGATCAGTTACAATTACAAGATATGCTTATGATAGATAGTACACCAGTTGGAGACAGCATAATGGTAATGCCAATTTTCTTATTTCTGCGATGCCAACGGTCTTGTTATAGGAGGTACCATTATTGAGCAAAAAACGTGTCATAAAGTCTGTCGAACAGATAAGTAACTTCCAACCAGATTGACCACTTGGTGATCAGTTGGCGAAGCAGTTTTCAGGACGTTCGAAACAGAAGAGTGGCAGAAATGGGAATGTCAAGGGAATGGCTACCGTAATCCCAGGGCACATAGACTAAAGGATCCTGCAGTTCAGCAACAACTAACGAACCTTTGGGAAGAATAAGTACCACGAAATCAATCAATCTAAAAGTATAGCCGGCTGGTTGCAAGGAAGTCATAGTCCAAAGAAAATTGATCAAGGATAAAAAACGGCAGCACCTCAGAACTTGCATCGAAACTACTCCTGCACCAGACGGATCAAAAACGGAGAATGGAGTTTGTGAAGTCGTATAGGTACCCCGACAGACTAAACTTAAGTGTCTCCTTTCGTTTACCCGATCATTGTAGCATGTTCTAAGCTGAAATCCTGGCTATTAAAGAAGTCCTTTCCTGGCCAAAAGAAAAGCCTAGACTCTGTCCCTACTAATTCACTAATAGCCCTTAGCTGTCGATCATCTCTTACGGAGATGGCCACACAGTTCAATATTCCCCTTTGCTGGTTGCCGGGCCACACAGACATTCCAGGAAATTACAAGGCTGACGAATTTGAAAAAAGAAAAACAACTTTACATCTGCTGCCTCATAAAGCTAGCGTGATGAGTATGCCTTTGGCTACATGCAAACTCATGCTAAAGCAAAATACCATAGAGAGAACAAAATTCAGGTGGCCTAAACTTAGTGCCAGACGTTCTAAACAATTGATCTCCCTGAGTAGATTGCATATTAGCTACATTATAGGTGTCCTGACTGAACACTGCTTAATAGCTAGACGTGCACTTCGACTTGGAGCTCCTGCAAATGATTTTTTTTATTAGTTGCAGGGACGAAGAGGAAGAAGAGACAGTCTCTCATCTTCTTTGCGCCTGTCACAAAGACGAAAACTCAACCTTGGAATCTTCTTCTTCAATGATCCCAGCGATCTTGTAAACTCTGACATGACTCTTGTCTCCTACGCTTCATTTGAAGCTCAAATTGGTTCAACGAGTGAGGTTGATCAACTGATCCACGTGGTATCACAAAGGACCAAACTTTGGACTAAGCGTGCTGTATTTCCCAACCAACAGCCACTTTAGCCTAAACTAACTCCTGCAGCAGGAAGACGAAAACTGGAGTCTACAGACAATATGAAGATGGCAAAAGTTCACTGTAGGCTTCACCGTAGGGTGCGGAGTAAGAAGCGTAACTACATCTACACGTTCAGTCAATGATGCACTGCTGAACTACAAACCGGTTGGACTTAACGGTATTCTCGCCAGATTCTTACGAGCGGGGCCAACAAACTCAAATGAACTTCTGCAACCACTCATTTGTCCAAAATCACTTGGGGTTGAAAAACAAGCATTTAAGCAGGCAAGCCCCGATCTCTCTTTTTAACTTCCCATAGGGAGTTATTGTAATCGGTCCGATTTGTCAAATTGAAATTTTTGACATTTCTCGACGTTTCAAGGTCCCTAGAGCCTATATCAATCATTTTTAGAGAGATGTCTGTGTGTGCGTGTGTACGTACGTTCGTACGTTCGTACGTCCGTACGTCCGTACGTCCGTACGTTCTGGTACCATTTTTCGTCGTTGATATCTCAAGAACTAGTAGAGATATCGACTTGAAATAAATTTTGTTTTACAGATAAAAACTTCGAAAGAAGCTGAAAGGGCGTTTATTAATATTCAATCAGTTGTTTTTTTACTATAGCAGTTTAAAAAAGAAGTGAAAATTTTGGTTGGGCTCAAATATCTCACGAACAAATAATGCTATTGACTTGAAATAAATTTTATCCGACACATTATGACGTCATACAAATTTGATATGAATTTGGAAAAAAATCAATATACCGTTATTTTTTAAAATCAAAAAAACTAAAAAAAAATTTTTTAAACTCGAATATCCTTAGATGGAAAAACGATATTAGCTTTAAAATAATTTTATTTTGCGTAAATTGTTGTTTTTGACTACTGGTGAAAATTTCAAAAAAATTCAATGGATAGTTTTTATACAAAAAATTAAAAACTACAAAAAATTCTACCAAAAATTGGTATAAATTGTCTTTCGACTCAAATTTCTCAAAAACGGGTAACGATATTGACTTCTTGTTTGTTTAATTTTCTACATTACATAATTGTTAGCAATTGATAAAATTTTGACAAATATTGAATGAGCAGTTTTTTAACAAAAAATCAAAAACTGTTAAAAATTCTAAAGAAAAGTAGTTACAATTGTATTTCAACTCGAATATCCTGAAAACGAACAACGATTGTGCCTTCTAAAATATTTTATTTTATGCATAGTACAATTTTTTATGAAAGGTTAAATTTTGACAAATATCTAATTCACAGTTTTTGACAAAAAATATAAAAAAAAAAATAAACTAAAAAGTGGTAAAATTGATTTTTTGACTCGAATATCTTGAGAACGAGCAATGATATTGACTTTGCCATTAGGTATTTAATTTTATACATAATACATTTTTTTACAGCGGGTATATAATATTGACATATAATTAACTGACATTTTAAACCAAAATTTAAACAGAACTAAGAAAATTCCACATTCGTTAAAAAAACGGGTGGAAGTTTACCACCTGGGTCAAGTGGAAACAACTTATAGGTACATCAACAATCTCTATAATATATGTGCATTTCGTAAATCTCTTTAAATAACTAAAATGCTTTTCAATCTTAAAATAATGATTGTTTGAATTTAACAGCTAAAGTTTGTTTCGCAGAAAATTTGGTTATTTGAAAAAAAAAAAAAAAATATAAAGTTTTCAAGTTCACATATGGGAAGTTATCAGTGTGGGTCGCACCCAGCCTCTTTTTTCCCTTCAAATCAAAATCATTTTTATTTCATTTTACTTTTTGTTTGGTGTTTTTTTGCATGCGTTTTTTTTTAATGTGTTCAAGTGCATCCAAATTGAAACTACTGTCAAAAAGGCATGTGCTGAGTCGAGCTCCTTTGAATGAGTTTACATTAGTTTTTAACCCTGGCGATTCGTGCTCAATATACATAATTGATTCATAAAGCTGGCAACGAATACTGTCTCCAATGGGTACCATTCGTTTTTCAACTTTGCAACCAATTTATTTACCTACTTCATCTACTGATAATTACTTTGTGAATACAAAAGAGAAATTGCGAAATGTCTCAGATTGCCAAAAAAGACATTTATAAAAACTGTATATACTCGTATGTATACTGTACAGCATATCACAATTTTTGCCAAAGAACTTCTTTATAATTCAAATCGACCACAAGTCACACCCCATCAAACCGCCAGCAGCGCCCCCAACCCTTTTGAACTTGTGTTTCAGCAAAACCGAGCATGCGACAGAGATTTGCTCTTATTCTCTTCAAAAATTGTCCATGTAAAAGTTTGTCCTTCCTCAGAGCCAAGGCAGCCAGCCATCTGTGAACCGAAATCCAAAAACCCCAAAACGGGCATCAAATGTTAAAGAGTAGGTATATGTTAGATAATTACTACTCTTGTAGTCCGGGGTTACTGTTGTACAACACATCAGCAAAACCAACTCAACCCGCATTTGGGATTCTCTCTGTTTCTCGCTTAAAAATTAATTAAAATAAAATTAAGAAGAATGTCTCGTGAAGACTTAAAAATGCACTTAAGGTCCGTATTTAAACGAGCTTATGGCTGGATTAGGATTATAAAGTGTGTTGCACATCAGAATCACACACAGAAAGACAGAGGCACACAACACAGACACGGACTCACAAGAAGCTTTGAGGTTCCATGATCCGTCACCCATTTTATTTTTGTTTCCCAGTTTTCAGGTGTATATAAATCCTCGTTTGAGGATTTCCGTTTTTCTGGTAAAGCGGCGAGGATATTTTTACTTTTGCCCCCCATTTTGTTTTTTCTTTACCTTATTTGTTTTTGGTGTGAACAGAACGTGCCAGTGCCAGTATATTAGTGTGCTATTGCTAGTGCTACTGATGGTGATGGTGCAGTCCTTATCAGAGCTTCTTTCGGGTGACTGAAAGTAAAAAAAAAAAAAAATAATAAAAGGAACAGGAACAGGAAAAAGGATGCTTCATGCTTCTGCTGGCGGAACGGATAAAAATAAAGAGGGAGACTTTACTGAATAGTTTGGTACCTACTCCTTTTGCAGCACCTGTGGCAGGTTTTCATTGAAGGATAAAAGGACACAAAGATGGGAAATATGTGCTCATCTTGGAAATATGCTGCTTAATGAGGTGTTATACTTTTCCATATATGCAATTTTGCATTAATATTTTGCTTGCATTTGATGTTTCAGTCACTTAGTAACAGTAAAAAAAAGTTGTGTGGAAGTAAAGTTGAAAAAAGTGCTGAGATATCATCAGGGCATTAAAGTAAGAACTAAAGATCATCAAGGATCTCTGATTTGGAAAAGCAGTGGATTACACTAAAAAGAAGCATTAAAGCAAAAATTAATCACGGATTATTAATAATTTGTCAATGGTGCATAAAAGTTTCCACCATTTATGTGGAAGGGTCAATTTGCTAAAAAAAGCGACTTAAAACCGAACAAAATCTATTAAAAAAGAGAGAAGAGGTCATGCTGTTGTTTTTTTTGCAAGCAAAAACTCCATTCTTTCATTCATTTCTCAAATCGAGATGTTAAAGTGAAAAAAACTTAATGTTTTTAATTAAAATTAAATGTTTAAACTGTTTTTTTTTTTTAATTTACGTTATTAAATATTATTTTTAAGTCGAGCTCTAAAAACCAGTTGTTCCCATGACGTAAAGTTTTAAGGATCAAGGCAAATTTTGATTTTTTTTTCTATTTCGTGCTCGCGGCCATTAATGAAATAAGTGTGAAAGCCTACTTAAAGTCCGTTAAAGGTTTTTTTTTAGGTGTAGAAATTTAAGTTGGTAACACTTTTTTTTTAACTGATGGCCATTTTAACAGCTGCTAAGTGATTTGTGTTCAACATGAATAGAGACACGATCATCTAGCAAGGCGTATAGCTTCGGTGAATGGACCCAAAACCGATTTTTCTGAATCACGATTTTGGCCAGAACAGTACAGTCAATGGTCACCACTTTAGCGCAATGATTACTGACTTTTTGCTTCCACAATTGAACAACCACAACCATGATGTGTAGGAGCTGTGTGTTTCAACAAGACGGCGCAACATGCTACACAGCTCGTGCCCAATTGATTTATTGAAGGAAACGTTTGGTAACGTAGTGTCACGCGTGTGACCCGCAAATTGGCTTCCAAGATCGTGCGATTTAACGCAAGACTATTTTCTGTGGGGATATGTGAAATCGCTAGTCCAAGCCGATAAGTCCGAAACGATCGACTACTTGGAGGACAACATTCGCAGCGTTATCCATTTCAAAGTTCTATACCTCTAAAAAAACACTCTTTAGTAGAATATCCTGACTTTCCCCCACATGATAACTAGACAGCTCGTAGGCAGTTTTAAAGAGATTGTTTTTTTAATTTCTTCTTCATTTACCGGCGGTTGTCATGACCTCGAGGGGGACACAACAAACTCATTCCACTGCTTCACTCTAAGGCTGAATGGAGGGGTCCTTCGGGTTGAACTGAAAAAAATGTCGACATGCCCCCTGGTTTTGGATTGTTCAATGTCTGAGGCCAACTAAACGCAGGTGTCGTTGTGTTTTTTTCATCCTGTAGTTTTTGTGTCTGCTTTTCTTCCTTTCTCAATAATTTAATTTCGTAAAATAAGATTAAACACAGTAGCCAAAAAAAAAAATGTAATTACTATTTGTTCCTATTTTATTTTGAGTAATATACAAGTACATAAATAAATAAAAGCTTTTATTCTGCTTCGACTTATTGTGTGGTTTTAAAAATGCAACAAAAGACACAACTATTTAAATATTTTATTATTTTTATTGATTAATTCTGATAATTTTTTAGAAATTTCTTTTAGGAGTCTTACTCAGGTTTTCAAAACTGCTATCAATTTGTTAAGCCTTCAATATTAACTGAAATACAATTTTTAACTTCCCATAGGGAGTTATTGTAATCGGTCCGATTTGTCAAATTCAAATTTTTGACATTTCTCGACGTTTCAAGGTCCCTAGAGCCTATATCAATCATTTTTAGAGAGATGTCTGTGTGTGCCTGTGTACGTACGTTCGTACGTCCGTACGTCTGTACGTCCGTACGTTCTGGTACCATTTTTCGTCGTCGATATCTCAAGAACGAGTAGAGATATCGACTTGAAATAAATTTTGTTTTACAGATAATAACTTCGAAAGAAGCTGAAAGGGCGTTTATTAATATTCAATCAGTTGTTTTTTTACTATAGCAGTTTAAAAAAGAAGTGAAAATTTTGGTTGGGCTCAAATATCTCACGAACAAATAATGCTATTGACTTGAAATAAATTTTATTCGACACATTATGACGTTATACAAATTTGATATGAATTTGAAAAAATCAAAATACCGTTATTTTTTAAAATTAAAAAAACTAAAAAAAAATTTTTATAACTCGAATATCCTTAGATGGAAAAACGATATTAACTTTAAAATAATTTTATTTTACGAAAAATGTTGTTTTTGACTACTGTCGAAAATTTCAAAAAAATTCAATTGACAGTTTTTTTACAAAAAATTAAAAACTACAAAAAATTCTACCAACAATTGGTATAAATTGTCTTTCGACTCATATTTCTCAAAAACGGGTAACGATATTGACTTTTTGTTTGTTTTGTTTTCTACATAACATAATTGTTAGCAACTGATAAAATTTTGACAAATATTGAATGGGCAGGTTTTTAACAAAAAATCAAAAACTGTTAAAAATTCTAAAGAAAAATAGTTACAATTGTATTTCAGCTCGAATATCCTGAGAACGAACAACGATTGTGCCTCCTAAAATATTTTATTTTATAATAGTACAATTTTTTATGAAAGGTTAAATTTTGACAAATATATAATTGACAGTTTTTGACAAAAACCTCGTTAAAAAAAACTCGTGGAAGTTTACCTCCTGGGTCACGTGGAAACAACTTATACATCAACAATCTCTATAATATATGTGCATTTCGTAAATATGTATCTTTAAATAATTAAAATGCTTTTCAATCTTAAAATAATGATTGTTTGAATTTAACAGCTAAAGTTTGTTTCGCAGAAAATTTGGTTATTTGAAAAAACTTAATATAAAGTTTTCAAGATCACAAATGGGAAGTTATCAGTGTGGGTCGAACCCAGCCTCTTTTTTTTTTTGAAATTTGTTGGCTCATATTATTGTATGTGCGCAGGAATGAAAATTAAAAAAAAAATCATATTTGAAAATCAATCAATCAATATGAACCTAAATAGTTATTTTTTTTTTTCATCTTCATACTACAATTTTCAGAAAGATACTAGATTGATAAAAAAAAAACACAGAAATGAAAATTGTACCCTCAATTTTTTTGATTTGTATAGCACCCCAAAGAACAAGAATTCAATTACAGTCCTCATATCTTTTTGTTTCATTTTTTCTTTTAATTTTTCTACAAACTTCTTTCCACTTTTATTATACAAAAAAAAATTCTGAAATCATGACACATAAGATTGAATTGTGCCGATTAACTCAAATTCTCATTCCAACTCTTTCTGATGTGTTATAACTTTTTTTGAACAAAAAATAAAATATAACAAAAAGTTACATGAACTTTTTATGGGAATGCTGTAGCATATACGTAAGTGTATATTTATAAGTATTTATTTTCCTTCGCATTATTATCCAAACTTAAATTCCTTCAGCATTCAATTCAATCATTCTCAAGTGACAGCCAGCATTACTAAACAAACTTTATTCTTTCAACTCCACGGTATAAGTAGTTCCTTGGTGCCTCTGGGGTGCGTATAGTATATGGTTCCACTTTATCTGTTATATGAGTTGACAATAGGTATGTTGTGCAAAAAAAAAAAAAATGTTCCCTTGAGAAATAGGAAAAAAAGGGATCGAAAAGTTTTTAAGTACCTAGATAATATAAGTCGAAATACCAAGAAGAGACAGAACAAAAATATATATTTTTATAAATTTTTACAACGAAGTGTATAAACTTCGTCACTTTTGCTATTTTTGAACAAAAAAAAATCTGTTGCACTTTGTTGTAAAATTCGTTGATTAATATTTGAAGAATATTATTTTTACACATAGTTTATGCAAAAAAGCATTAGTTTTTAGTTTTAAATGAACTGATATTTTGACTGAAGAATGAAATACTAGATACATTTTTATTAAGCTAAACTATTTAGCAATTTAAATAATTATTAACTTATTAAAACTTAAAACTATTTTCTAAAACTAAAATAAATAAAAATTTAAAAAACCTGTGTCGGATTTGTATATTTTTTGTTGCATATTTCAAAATATAAATTTTAAAATATAAATGATTTAACTTCTAATTTCATGAAGGACTTTAGGTCTGACTGAAGGACTGACTGATGGACTGACTGAAGGACCGACTTTAACAAAATCCTTGCGTCCATTGTTTATTGAAGAACGGTTTTAAACAATGCATGTACAGTTATTTTACTCTGCATTTTTTCACCATTAAAAAGTATTTTCTACCAAATTTCAAAAATATATACAGACCTGTTTTTGAAATATTTAGTTTTCAAAAAATTACTTTATTTTTTTTTAAAGCCCCAAAAAAAAGTTATTTTGAAAACTTAAGTATTGAATACTTTTATAAAATTTTTCTGTAAAATTGGATTTTCCAAAAAAGCAAAGTAGGTACCGTTATTTTTGGTCTTAAAGAAATCAAAAAGATTTTAGTCAAAATCTCGAGGTCTTTTCACGAATCCAAAAAAAAAAAAAATAGTAGGTATCTATAGAAAAAAAAAAACATTTAATTCTCATAAAGTTTCAAAAGATTCTTTTGGAAAATTTATACACGTTTTCAAAACTGCCCTTAAATTTTTTGTTCAAAAATCTCTAACATAAAAAATGTAGCTAAGTAAAAAAGTTTTCTGCTAAATTTGTATGTCGTATTGTATTCATTTTAAAACAACTTATTACAAAATAATTTAAAAATAAAAATACTAATCTCAACAAATGATCTTGTTTCTTATTCAAAAAATGCGAAAAGAAAAATAAGTCCCTTAGTTATTTTTTTGACAAGTATGCAATATAGTTAAGTACTTACCCGCTTATTCTTATTTATTAAATTCTTGTCTAGTTATTTTAAAATTAGTAGAAATATGCTTTATTGAAAAAAATAAATATCGCTTAAGTCACGGTTTAGACAACCTGCTTATGTGTCCATAAGTTAGTCAGCTTTTAGACAATAATAAACATTAAGTCACGGTTTGATCCTGAATTAATCATTAGTCAACTAGTCCTTGTTTTTAAGGAAATCTCCCGACCCCGACTCATGTTAAAACTTAGTGGATTCGTTCTCGAATTTTGTCGAATTTTGAATAGGTATATGTTATGGCACTCGTTAATCAATAAAACTGTTAAGCAGTTTCTTATGTATCAATTAATTAAAATTAAGCCCAATATTTTCCGTAGATTTACTTCATAAAATATTTTTTTAAACACATTTTGATTTTTTTTATTAGACTATATTTTCTCAATTCGTCATTGTTCTAGCAATTCAAACAACACTTGGCTTCCTTGTTTTTATATTTTTTTTTATTCTGAACTATTTTAAAATAGGACTAGGTAGCACGTTCCAGTTGTTCATGTTTTGTTTTGAGTGCAGTCTAAGCCGAAACAGCTCACGTTAAAACATTGACATGTACACTGGGACGTATACGTCCTTTTATTTAAATTATAATTTTTATTTGTTTTCTTATGTAGACAAATTCGTTTACCTTTACATTTCTTAAAAATAAGGTTTTTTTTAGAGGTACAGACATTTGAAATGTAATAAAACAAAGATGATTTTTTTAAATTGACATAAAATTGACCTTATTCGAAATTTGGCATTATAATTTGAATATGATTTTTGACATCTGACCGACACGGCTGGTTTGGACGTATTTTACTATTTCCAATATTTGCGTCAGTATATCGGATGTTGTCCTCCAGGTAGGCTAATCGCGACTTCACATCTCCCGAGAGAAAATAGTTTAGCGGAGTTAAATCGCACGATCTTGGAGGCCAATTCAGGGATCCGAAACGTGAAACTATGCGGTTACCAAACGTTTCCTTCAATATATAAATGGTAGCACGAGCTGTGTGGCATGTCTTTTTTTTTCATAATTTGCGTGCGCTCAAGGGGATGGTGTACCCTTTATATGTTTTTCAACACAGCGTGGGCGTGAAGGATAGGCATGGGAAGGGAAAGGTGTATGGAAAGGTATGTGGCGCGAGGTACTGAGACTGAAGGTGATGGTTGTCTCAGATTTTATCTCCAGGGTTGGCGGCTGGGCTAAAACGGAGAAATGCCGTGTGTCTTATATCAATGTCCCTTTATAATTCGCATTATTTTGTTCATTGTCATATTTGTTGGGCATACTAGTATTTACTCAATCACATGTTGTTAGTGTTATGCCTGAACAACATGTAATGAGTAAACCAGCAGCCCAACATTGATCAATGATAATGGAATAAAAACATGAGATAGAACTACCGTAGGGATCGAACCTGTGCCCTGAGAGGTTGACAGGCGACCACGCATACCATCGCGCCACGGCCAACCCCAGTGAGTCTTGCGGTGTCTTGTTGAAACCACAGCTCTTGCACGGTCACCAGTGACTGTAACTTTTTGGCCAATATCGTGATTCTACCAGCCCATAAAGTACACAAAATAGTCAGTTTTTTTGGATGTAACGGTGTCTCGAGATGCTCTTGAGGATTATCTTCACTCCAAATTGCGCAGTTTTGTTTATTGAGCCATTCAACCAAAAGTGAGCATCATAGCTAAAAAATGATTTTCAAAGTAAATTTGAACAATTTGTAAGCGTTTTTCAGGCATTAGTCTACCTCTGAAAAACACTCTGTATTACCTTTTATACTGCAAATATGTATGTCATATTTGTTTCAACTTGAGAATTGTGATTGATTAGTAGCTGTCTATGCTGAATAAATACATTTTTATCAATACTGTGTTTAAAAATAAGTTTATCAGTTCGATGATTTGATATACCCAGTTGATGCCTTTTTGTTTTTGAGTGTTCATTGTTGAGTTCTTTAATCTAGAATCCTTCAATAACAAACAAAAATGATAAAACATTTTGTTTTAAATTGTCTGCCAACCCATTTTTCCAGGGTCCTACTTCAAAAACCAAAAAAGGTACCTCTGCACTCAACTATATAACTTTTACAATAAAAAAAACTAATCCATCCTACTGCCAACACACACCAACAAAGAACGAAAAAGGAAAATCCTCAAATAAAGTTTTAAATTTTTGATTTGATATTCCCATTCGATGCTAAAAGGGAGAACAAAGTTATAAGAATATAAAAAAAGTTAAATAAATAAGAAAATGCAAAAAAAAAAAAAAAACGAAAACGAAAGAAACTTCTTAAATCATAGATAGAGTGGAGAAAAATGAAAAATTGCAACTAAAGCAACAGCAGCCGAGACTTCATCTTCCATTCTGAGAACCGAACAGAAAACACACATATAGATCCGGAATGTGGGATAAGAAATTGTGTTATTCCTTTGGGTGCGAAAGGATTTCACACCGAATTGAATAAATTTTGTTCGTCTATCTTTTGGCGTGTGATGTGTTGAAATATAACCGCAAGTATGTATATTTTATGATTATGGTGAATAAATATCGAAGGGGTGAACCTTGCCTCTGGCTTAGGTATAAGGAAGGTGCGTTTTGGTTGTGGGTGGGTTTGTTGGGTGGTTAGTGTGGTTTTTTGCTGTTAAAAGGATACTTCTACACCATAACTTCTTTTTCGAAGAGTCTTAGTCTTATAGTAATGTAAAGCTATAGTAAAAAATATATTCTTCTTTGTTTTTTTTTTTTTACCATACATTATATGATACATAAGAGTAGAAGGATGATAGAAGGAGAATTATTTTTTTGAAATGTCATGAGTACAATTTGATTTTTGTCTTCTACCATCATCATGATCCAATAACGTTGGAGTTCGTTTTTGTGCTTTTTAGCTTCCTCTGCTATGCAAATTTGTTGTCACTCGAAAGATTTAAGGGAATGTGGAACTGAACTTACATACATATAGTGGAATTTTCTCGTCTATTCACAGTGCAAACTCGATAACATGGATTTTTTGGGATGAAGTGAATATTCACTTTATTTATTAACTAGCCTATATTTTGAACTCTATCTTTTTTAATATGAACTACAGAGAGTCGATGCAAAAATTTCAATGAACTTTTCATACTGTAAATGATTTTTTTCATTCCGATTATGAAATAGTTCAAAATTACTTTTTCATTGCTAAAATGAAACAGTTTCAATGAATTTTTATTCCAATTAAGAATTACCGGGCGCAACTTCACACATTTATATCAAATAAAATTTGCATTCTGACAGCAGACGATTTTTAAGATTTTTTCATTATGACAATGAAAGATTTCAAAAAAAAAAACTTTTTCGTTGCCACAATAAAAAATTTTAATGAACTTTTCATTCCGACAGTGAAATGACTCGTCTTTCCAACTAGATTGCATCGCTTGTCTCGCAGTGCCAGCGTTGCCCTTTTAAAGTGAATGGCCAATCCTTTCTCACTTTTATATACGTCTGATAGAGTCAATGATTTCCTTACCTGTTCCCGTATGAGTTGAGATACGGTTGGCCTAGAAAATCTTCAAGATGTATTCATATTTTGGACAGTTTCCCGAACGCAGCCATTGCTTTCCCGATTTGACAGTTAATATCGTGTCATGTTCCGTCATCAGTAGAGAGAGTACTGTAAAAATATCGAAAACTTTCAACTACCTCAACTAATTGTCCAGAAAAATTTACTTGAATTGATGAGGACGTTTCAAGCCTGATCATTTTTGCTTTTGCCGTGTTGATCTTTAGCCCAACGATTTCAGCTTTTCTCTTCACTCTTGTTGTCAATTTATAGAGACCCACTGTCGAATGAGAGAGTAAGCAATTTTTATTTAGGCAATGTAAAATTACAATCCAAAAATTAAGTAATATTTTCAATGAACTTTTAATTCTGACATTTCGAAATTTCAATGAACTTTTTTCATTCCGATAATGGAAACTTTTTATTGAACCCATCATGGATGCATTGTGTCAATGAACCACTTTTGTTCCCACTTTCCTATGAAGTTTTTCCATTGTGTCAACGAACTAAGCAAAAATAAAAAAAAAATTAATTTATGAATCTCGTACATCGTCGCAATGTATTTTTCATTGTCACAATGAACGATTTTCATTGTGTAAAGTTTTAATCAATTTATAAATTTTTAAATGCAAATACCTTTATACTTGGTTAAAGGTATTTTATTTCTGAGAAAGATTGTATTTTAAACTATATTTTATTACTTTCAAAAGTAGAAGTTTTGTTTACTTTAAACCAGATGCTTGAAATATTCATGATTAGAGTTGTTTTACTGTAAGTTCATGTAAATATTATATTAGCAGCAGATCTGAGCGGAAGTACATTATTTGCTTCCTTTTCAATTGAAGCTCCGTTTCTCATTTTTGCTGATGTTGTTGAATTTTTTTTTTTTTAATTTTTTATTTCACTGACTCTAGTGGACTCCAGAATTTGAATAGCACCACAGAGAGTTGGTGTAGTACTTGCAAGTATCCACAGTGTTTAAAATTGCTGCAATTTGTTTCGCCGGGAGACCTTGATGCAAAAGTTTTTCTATACTTCATCCCACACTGCTGTGAACCAGTTGAGCCGCCACTGCCACTGCCACCGCCACCCCACCAATTTTCAATTGTATCGGAGTTAAGGATTCTTTTTATACTTAGTCTTGTTCGTCCTGCCTGGTATCCTGTAATCTATATATACCTACCAAAGCAACTCAACCCTTTTGCACTCATTTGTATACAGTTTGTTTTAGTTTCAAGAGTTATAAAGTTAATTTGAATGGAAAAATACACCGGGAGGACTTCACTATAGTAATATTTAGTATAGTACGATAATAAGAGGAAACCCTCCACTATGTATATTCTAGATACTTTTAATTTTGTCTCAAGCTAGCTATGTAAGTAAATTAATCCTTAAATGCATTTGTGTTTTAAAGTTTAACATTATACTACGTACATACATTATAGAGGAAATACTTAGCTTTTGAACATGAGCAGTCAACTTTGAATAACTTCCGATAACTATAAGGAAACTGAGGATTCAAGAGTTGAAACCTTTAAAAATTTGAACTACTGGAATGGAAATTCCAGAACAATGAGTCTACGAGTACTTTTTGAAAAGTTACTGTTTTTGGCTTTGCCAGAGACCATTGAATGTCCAACCAATAGCAATGAGTATAGGTACTCTGTGTATTGTGAAATTTGAAAATGTAAATTAATAAATGGATAATGTATACATGGAGATGTTGTTTTATTGTTAAAATATTTTTGAACTTTTAGTTCCGAAAATCTTCCTTTATCCATTTAACTACTGACTATAAAAATGTTTAAGTTAATACACAGGTGTTTTCAATAGAATTGAGGTGTATTCGAGAGGATGCACTTCAGGTAAACCTTTAATTGGTTATTTAACCCTTTTTATTTAACCTTACAATAAATGACGTATAACGAATTATTTCTGTCTTTTTTTTTTACAAAAACAGGTTAAGTAGGCTTCATAAAAATATTATTGTCATTTGTAATTTATTTATACTTGGTTATATTATGGGGTTACTAAAAATATGCTGCAGCATTTATTTTTCACCAACAAAATTAAGGCGGACCTTGGAAAAAATCTCACTCATTTTTGCATTGTGTCTGTTTCTCTAAAAATTTTACGAAATCGAGTTCCCGAATAAATGCATACATACATATATGTATGAAATGAAAAATTTGTGAAACATTTTCATTTTATAAAATTTTTCGGGAGTTCCATTTCGGGATTTTCTGTTTTCAAGGATTTCGGGATTTTAGATTTTTGGTATTTTGGGTTTTCGGGATTTCAGTTCTTAGGAGTCTGACTACAAACCAAATTTTCAAATATAACTTAATTTGTATTCATTAAACAAATCAAAAGGATCCTTGAATGCTTGTACCTACTCAAAATTTTCAAAACAAAAAAATATCTGGTGTTAAGAATTAGATACAAAATTCATAGGAGTAATAATAATGAACTATGATCACATATTTTGTTGAAAAAACGGAACATATTTTTGGCTTTAAGAAAAGGTATTGCCAGATTTTCTAAATGTTACCTACCATTGTTTTATTATACCAAATTGTTTGTTTATGTTTGGTCTTTTTTTAAAATCTAATCTTCTGTAGAAAACGTCTTGAGTTAAATTCTTAAATTTGAGTTTAATTTTAGAGTTATGTTAAAAATATTGAAAAGTGGCGAGTGTGCCTATTTTCTAAAGATAACGAATTCTTCCTTATTAATATTTGTATACAAAAGATTTTTTTTTAAAATTGGGCTCCAGGTCTAAAAATACCAGGTTTAGAAATATGTTTTCTAACAACAGGATAGGTGACCAATTAATTCCTACATTTAATATTTGTGAACAGGGCACGCCGTGCTCGATTTTTTCTATCCTATATACGCGCTATAATTTTTTTTTGTTTTGTTTAAATAGTTCATTAAAAATAAAACTGTAAGTTTTGATTTTTTTGTATGTTAAACCAAAATCCATTTTATTTTTGTTGCAAATTTTTCAAAAAATCCTATCATGAAACTTTAAAGCAGAAATTGTAAGCTATAAAATTTTACACAGAAAAAAATTAAAACTCATAGTTTTCAAGATTTGTGTTTTTTTTTTGGTACCTAATTCCGAAAATAACGGTTTCTGTCATGTAAACGTTATTGTAAAACTTGTATGTACCTCTCGAAAAATGCTCTAACGATTTTCTTAAAATTCCATATTTCCGTGAGTTTTTGTTTGGCGAAAAAATATTTTTCAAAAACTATGATTACCTATCGGTTTTCATTTTCTCCTAAACTGTTTGACGGACTGTGATTGCGGATTAATATTGCATATCAATATTTTTTGTATTTTTTGAGAATAATAATACTTTTTTTTTAAATTAAATTTTATTTTTAAATGTGGCTTATTAAAAAATAGTAAAAACTTTTTTCCTCTCAAAATAACGTAATTAAACGATTTATATACAAAAAAAAATATTTTTGAAAAACAGATCAAGTTCTTTTTTGGTTTTATGTTTCTTTCTTTTTTTTGAATACTATAATATTTCAGTTTTCGTCGTGTCTAAAAAAAGGGATTTCACAACTCTCAAAAATAAAATGAAAAATTCTCAAATATGTGTGATTCTAATCTTGTTGTGAGAATTTAACATCGCTTACCTATAAACATTAATATTGCTTTAGGTACATGTTTAGAGATTGTTTTAACAAAGATTAACTAAACATATTGCCCAAAAGCTTATGTCCTCATTCTACCAGTATAAACAAAAAAAGCAAACACATAAAGATAGAGTTCTACATGTACCTACATAGGTAGAAGGATTATAAATTTTTTTGAAAAGTAAGAAGAAAGAAAAACATGATGGTGATTTTTCAACATGACCAGCGAGACCAGACAGGAAGTTAACTTCATCCAAAGTCAACCATCGACATCGGACGGAAGTAAAAACAGGAACATCGAAATCGACTAGCAAAAACAGTGACAATGCTCGCCACTACATTTTTGCATTTTGTATATGGTTGGGGAAATTGTTAGTTATGGAGTTTAAGTGCTCTGCAAAAAAAAAAAAAAAAAAATGTCGACCGTTAATTCAGGTTCACGCGTCTGTTGTGTTCTATTATGTGAAAATATGTCCGCGTTGCCGCAAGGTTCACTTTATGAATACTGAGCCCTACAGGATTAACAAACACAGGATGTAACCACACTTGCACGGATGAATGTGTTTCTGTTTCTGTTTATAGGAACCTACTCTCTTCTGTTTTTTTGTTTTCAAAAAATAAACACACTCAGGATCATTATGCTGATGGTTGGAAAGTTGGAATCGAAACTGTGGATTGTGTTGTGTTTGTGTACGCATTTCCGTTTTAACAAAATTTACTTCTGTAGTAGGTATTACCTGGCCGGACATCCTTTGGTTGATGTTGTTATTTTTTTTTATATATGTACACATAACCTATGTACATACTTTCGTACATGGTGTATGCAAAAACATACAAACAATTTTTCTGTAAATATATTTAGTTGGGTATGTTTTTTATTTATTTTTTTAAGTGCTGGTATATGTATCACCCTTTTGCCAGTTGGTTCACAGAATAAACATTAAAATTTAGTGTTGGAATATACCGCAAGGATTATCGCTTGCACACCCGTGGCGACGACCAGAATGTATCTGGGGCATATAATAGTATACGACCCCATTGTGTGTGTCCGGGATAATTGTCGGATTTTTTGTTGTTGTCTTTCTCGGTTGGTTATACTCGCATAGGGAGAGCATTATTTGATTTAAGCCCTCAATTAACTGCGAAAAATGTGGATTAGTTTCAATACTTTTTTTTTGTTTTTGTTTTGGTTTTGATATTGGTATAACTTTATTGTCAGCTTTTATCTAGGTATTACTTTTTTAACATATTTTTATGGTTAGAAAATATTTTTAGTGTAATGTTGTTCTACTGTAAAAAAAAAATATTATAAATCTTTATTATAAAACGAAGTGCCAATATTGAGAGGGATTGAAAAAAGAAAATAATTTTTAAAAATGTAGATTTTATGCAATGTTGATTGGTTTTGTTGTTTTTAGATATGGAATTAACTATACCGGGAAATAATAAACAGAATTATTAGATGAGTTTTGTTTTGTGCTCTGCCTGAAAAACTTTATAAGCTTGATGAGTATCTATACAGGGTGAGTCACGAGCAGTATGGGAGGGGAGGTCTACTCCGTTTAGCCGGGAGGGACAATTTTCAAAAAAAAACTGACTTAAAATGGAAAAAAAAATATTTGAAATCAAAGGCTTCATTCACAATGCTGTGCCATACGTTTTGAAAAGCCAAAAACTTTTTCTTTCATTCTGTTTTTAAATAAATCTATTCTAAGAAATGGTTTTTGAAATATTAATTTTCAAAGTCAAAATTTTGAAAAAAAATGGAATAAAAAATTTCAAATTCATTTTTTTAAAAATTTTACGTAATTAAGTGCTAATTTTAATTTCAAAATTCAATGCTGTTATTAATGATATGATATGATAAGCATTTAAGTCATTTTTGTATTCTTTTTTGAGGATTTAAACAAATTCCTTTGGTCCACACGTACCGTTTGTGTCAAAAAAAAATTGTGAAAATAAAGTTCTGTCAAAAAAAAAAATTGTCACAGAACAACTAAGTGGACATTTTTTTTTGAAAAATTGTAAGAAAAAGTATCGAACAAAAATTTGTGGAAAGCTGATTGAATTGCAAGAATGAAATTTGGTCAAAATATTAACAGATAGTGAGAAAAAACTTTGTCAAAAAAAAAAATGGTTCACATGTTTTCAAAAAAAAATGACAAAGTTCTGCCAAAAATATTTTTGATAGGCAACAACCAAGTGGACAGAGTAATTCAGCCCGTCAGCCCATCATCCAAAAAAAGAATACGGTCTCGTCCCGGTCTCGTTTTGGAAACTTTGGATTTAGTCTCATCTAGTGGCCAGCGCTCCATAGTTTTGTGTTTAAATTGCAGAATTGGTAAGAGTTTTTTTCTGAACTTTCTTTATAAAAGTTATGAAAACTATTAAAATACCGTGCATTCGGTTTTTAGGATTGAAAAAAATCAGGAAGGAAATGCCGATTAGATAAAACAATTTTTTGAAATGGAAAAGTAATTTAGTTAACATCTCAAAACGATAGAAGGTAGGATTTAAAAGATAATCTATTTTATTTAATAACATGAATATTCATTATTAGAAAATGGAGAAACATAAAAATACATAGTTTTTTTTTTTTAAGTCAGATAGATCGCCAAATTTGTAACATTTTCACATTTATCGTAAAACTTTATTTTTCATAAAAAGTATAAAAATGAAAACAGAAAAAAAAAACAACACGTGTTGGCTATTATCACTTTCATGCCATTTATAGTTCTCTTTTCTTTTCTTTCCTTTCCTTTTCTTTTTTTGACAAGCTTTAAAAATAAATTTCCCTAAGATGAAATTGGAAACAAAATGGCAATATGATATTTTATTTTATATCTATATTTTGTTTTCCAATTTTCAACCATTTTCGTTAGGAAAAATTTGTCCTTTCGCAATACCATTATAATGCTTATCTAACCTTTAAAATTTCACTACCTATACTATATACTTTTTGACTCCGATGACAAAGATAGTGAATTGTAATTTGGTTTAGAAATTCATAATACATTTATATATACATATGTATGTACATTGTACATACATGCCTATGCAAACACCCATATAGTATTGACTTTAGAAAGAAAAAAAAAATACATTTTGAAATATAAGAGAGGATGAGTAGGGCCAGAGACAGGACTTAGGTGAAATGGCGCCCTGGACAAACATGAAATAAAATCCACTGGATCTGGCGTTTTTGCTCTTAGAAGATTGAAATTGAAAACTAAAATTATATGCCTTTAATAATCATTTCCTTAAAATATACACCTTAAAACGCATGTTATGTTTTTAACAATATACGCCTAAAATCAAAATTTAAAAAAAACTGCTTCAAACTATTAAATTTTTCAACAAAAAAAAAAGATGATTTTATTTTTTAAACTGAAAAAAAATTTATTTTTGAAAATTTCGGTATGCAATATCATTAAAAAATAAAGGACCTCTTTAATAAAATAAAAATATTGATAGTGATCCATTAAACTACTCATTTGAACATCGAAAACAAAAAACCCGGTTCTGTAGCAGATACATCAGGTAATAATAAAGCTATTTTGAAAAATCTTTTTTGAAAAAAAAAATTAGTTTCTTTTGAAAATCCCCAGAATAAATTTTATCAATACTCTAAGAGCCGTTTTCGAGATAAATAAGATTTATCATCGCGGTTGTTATTAGAGGTCCCGTCATTTTTGTAACTGAACAAAGTTTTAAATTCGCCAGTAGGAAATCATCAAAAAGTCTTGAGTTTCAAATTTGAAGAAGCTTTATTAGTTTATGCTATAGGTCAACGAACAGACAGACAGACCGACCGACAGTCAGACCAAAAGACAGATAGATCGACAGAAAGAAGGACAAATAGACGGACAGACATACCCAAATAATACAGCCCGATTGATAGGCTGACAGACAGAATTGTCGAACCCACTTTTTTCACCTTCTCTTTCATCGAGAAGGTAACTGGAAAGTCATAAGTTTCTTACAGGTTGATCGGTTAAGTTAAGTTAAGACAAGGAAAAATGTAAATATAAATACAGGGTGACCGCCGCGCCGGGAAGGGATACTATTTTGTTTGTTTATATAATTTTTGATTAAATGAAAGAGAATGGATCTTATATTGATAAATGTTTTATTTAATGTCGGCAATTATGTATGGAATACAATATCAGGTAAATGTCCCTCTCTGTTAGTCTCACAAATGCGAGCCCTTTTGAGCACATTTTTCATTACATTGTCACACATTTCAAGCGGTCCTTCATTTATTTCATCACGAATATTTTGTTTGACTTGCTCAAGCGTTTCTGGTTTGTTTGCATAAACCTCGCTTTTCAGATATTCCCACAAAAAGAAGTACGGAGCAGTGAAGGCCAATCAACATCACCATTTCTTGAAATAACTTGTTGTAGAAAGAGGTCTTGCAGTAGTTCCATTGGCTGTATACAGTTGTGGGGTTAAAAAATTTTCAATCATATCACGATATCCCCATTCACAGTTACCGTTAAGCCGGCCGTTTTAAGGCGGCGTCACATTGAGGTTGAGAGATTGTTTTGAACACTTGAACAGCAGTAATGCTTTCAGCCGATCTTGCAGACCCTCTTTCTGCGAAATCATTCACTGCACGATAAATAGTACGTTTTGTTGGCACTTTGTTTCTCCCAAAAAAATCACGTAACTTTCTCATCGTCACAGTAATCGATGATTGATGTTGATAAAATGTTTTAACGATTAATAACGTTGGGTTTTCGAATATTTTCCCATAATAAATTTGCCACGTGTCTACTTCACGACTGCCAAATATAAACTGTCAAGACTAATGTTTACCAAAATGGCGGCAAAACAAAGTACATAGTATACCTTCCCGGCGGACACCCTGTATTATAATATTTAAAAAATATTTTCTACCGTTTAGGAGGAAGGTAATTTTGTAAAAAAAAATTAGGTACCGTAAAGTGGGGTTACTTTGCGCCCGCATGGGTAACTTTGCGCCACTGACGAAAAGAGTTGTTTTCTTTATTCACGCTGAGACATATTACTTTCTATAAACCGAACCTACCGTAATGTACACACACATACATATACATCTGCCACATGTTGCACCGGACCGTGTACCGGCAGTTGATAAAAAGTAATTCACGTGAGAAGTTAACGCAGCAATTTCGTGAGATTTTTTAAGTGGAAAATTTGGTGTGGTGCAACAGTTGTGTTAACTTTAAAGAAGTAAGGACCGATTTTCTTTTTATAATATTGTTTTGCTTATAACTAAAGCATGCCCTTTGTTTGTTTAGTTAATAAATAATAATTATTTAATTTTTTTTTCTGATACAATGCAGTTTTTTTTGATTTTGGGGTTACTTTGCTCCTGGGGCTTACTCTATATTTTCTTAAAGCTTTTTATTTTTATCATTCACTTTTTTGTATTCTTTACAAAATACTTTTCATTTTTTGTTTTTTAAAGTGAATTATTTTCTTGTTGTTCTGAAAAATATTATTTATGTTTATTTTTTTGTTTTTATACTTAAATTTTTAAGTTTTTAAAGCAATAAAAGAGGCTGTTGTGTTTAAAACAAAAAAAAATTGGTTTTTGAATTTTTTGATTTTTTTTTTTACAAATATGATCCGTTTGATCAGAAATAAAATGCAAACTTTTCCCCAGCTCTTAAGATAAAGAACATATAGTCAAAAGTTTCATATGGAGCAAAGTAACCCCCTCCCTTGGACTACTTTGCCCCACTTTTCAACCACAAAAAAAAGTACTTTAAATGTTATTAAAACAGTTTTCATACCAAAAATGCATTGTTTCACATATTATTAATGAAACGGCGTTGAAAAAAAAATAGATAAAAATTATTTGAGTACCATTTTTAAGAGGTTTAAAAAAATAGTGCAAAAAACGGAGCAATGTAACCCCACTTTAGGTACTTAAAAAAAAAATGTAAACAGTGGTTAAACTTACAATACCATGCCATACCTTTTTGGAAAGCAAAAAATCTTTTCTATAAATTTTTATTTTAAATTAAGTTGTGTTAGTGAATAGATTTTGGAAAAACTCAAAATTTTGAATTTTTTTAAATTTCCAACTTTTTTTAATTTTATGTAAGTAAGCATTATTTTTGTTTTCAAAAACCAACGCTCTTATTAATTTTACAATATAAAAAAAAATGATGCCAAAATGTACATATCTTTGTTTTTGAGAAGAACATTTTTCTCCAAAAATACCGTTATGTATGTATGTATAAAAAAAATTGACTGTCGAAAATAGTCTCTTTTTTCAAAATTTACAAGCATTAATTAATATTTGAAAATATTTATTTGGTAAATATGTTGTTTCCAATTTTTTTTTTTAATAAAAAGGTAAAGTTTTACGTAATAATTTTTAGTGTATAGTTTAGCTGCATTCATTTCACAAAAAAGTGATAGAGTAAAAAATTAAATGCTTTTTCAGTTGATTTTTGAAATAATAATTATTCAAAATAACATCCAAGGAAAGATTCATCTGTCACTGTAAAAAAATAATTTACAAAAAAAAAATTATTTACCAGCACTTGCTGGTTTATTGGTTTAATGGTTTATAGCGACTTTCTTGTAATTGCAAAATTCCATTTAGGGTCAATTTTCCAAAAGCTGTCAATTAAACATCACTGAGTTTTTATTTTTCAGATGAAGCAATACTTGTTTCTGATAACTACATAACTGAATATTTATTTTGTTATTGAAAAATTGGCTCTCAAAAGATTAGTTTTCAAATTTTGTCTAAACTGCCCTTATTTACCCTATTTTTCCTGCTAAAAGAAATGTCAAAATCAGTATAAAATGCAAAATGTTCATTTGATCAAGTTTGATGCATCAAAAAGCCGGCCCTGGAACAGGGAACAACAATAAAAATATTTTCTTTTTTTTATTCTTTCACAAAAAAAAAAAACATAGTCAAGATTGTGCGATGAAAATCCTTTAGCTAACCCATATCCATTGACATCATATGCTGCCGGGTCATAAACTATTTGTTTCGCTTGAATTGGGGTTGCTGGTTGGATGACAAAAAAAAATAGAAAAAGGAAGAAGGCACTGTGACCCTGCAAGAGAATCTTTTTTTTGCAAAGTCTGGCCCTTTCGTTCCTATAGTTTCGCAGCCTCCTTCCTCACATATCTTTTACTAGAATATAGTCCTATACAACGAATGAACGAAGGCAATTGTCCCACAATAATGTGATACTTTATAGCCTGATGAAACTTAATAGAGACGTGACGTGTGGAACACGTTGTTGCGATATCCTTTTTCCCTAACGTCGCTCGTCGGCATTGTAGGAATAGAAATCGTCGGAGTTTTCATCGTACTACACTTTACAATACACGACACAACGCACATGAATCTCATATCCGCCTTATGCCGAGCAAAATCCTTCTAGTCGTCGTTGTCCTTTTCTGTGTAACACTATTATTTCGCATTCAACGTCAACTCAAGTCGTGTAGGGGTAACGCAAATACATTTACAAAATGTGTATATGCTTCGGTATGTGTGTAATTTGAGCCCAGATATACAGCAGAAGGACTCGGGGATAGAGGAGATTGTTTCCGGTTCCTAAACACTTGCAATGCTGTTGAAACTGTACTATATGGAAACAACACACATCCCAGTACAACAAAACGGAACGCTTCTGGCTGCTCCTTGTACTCTCAGCTGAAGTACATCACTATCAGGAGCAGGTAGCACCTATGCACACTATACAGTAGGTAAAGCTAGGATGATATAAATTTATGTGTGGCAAATGTCTTAAATTGATCAAAGGATACAAATTTTTTCGTTCCTTTGACCGGATAGAAACAACAAGACAAAAAAAAAAAAAAAACTTCAAAACTCTTACCTAAGTTCAATATGTTTGCTTAGTCATGACTTTTAAAGCTTTGCGTTGTAGTCCATTATATTGACTTTAACGACAGGATATCATATTATGTGCTATGTACTATACTTGGGATATGTCGGTAACACTTTTAGTAAGTGAATTTGTGTACTTTGATAAATATTAAGTAGTACTATTTAGGTAGGTAGGGTAAGGACTTTATGACTTTTGACCATCATCATCATCATACTCGTATATAAGATAGACTTAAAGCTTTTTGCAATCTTTGAATGTCCTTATTAGTTTAATACTCTTATAAATGCCCTTTCAGATTTAACACAGACATATTAAATACAGCATATATGTATAAAACAAAAATGGCGCCATTTTGTCCATGAAGCATAGTCTGACCGGATGTAGAAGAAGAAAGAATGTTTAAGTAGAAATTATATTGGTGCCACTGCTTGCACTTGTCATAAATGATGGATGTATTTGGAAAGTTAATAAAGCTAAATTATATTGAAAAAAAAAGAACGTATTAACCTAACCATGATTTTATCCTCCATCAAAACAAAAAAAAAAAAGAAGAGAATACAATTTAAGGTTTCTCTCAATCTTCCCTTTTATTTATGTCTGGCTTTAGTTTTTCTTTATTTTATGTTTTAACTGAATGATTGATCGCTGAAAGGTCAGACAGCTTATTCTTTTGATATGATGAAGTTTAATAAGGTAAATACAAGTTAAAACTAAAGAAGTTGTCAGGATTTATGATATTGAACTATTTTATGATTTTATGGAATAGAAATGATATTTCCAATAAGATAAATTCCAAAAGAAGACGGTTTTGTTTCAGTTGGAATTTAATTGCTTTTTACTTAGAATTATACCTACGTTTTGAGGAAGGGTCATAAGTTAACGTTGAGAATCGAAATATTTTTAAGGTTCTACGAAATTATTTAGCTACTGATATTTTTTGATTTAACAAAAAAAAATTCTTGGACCTAGTAGAAAAATTGTATCCTTGATAAAAACCAATGGCTAGAGTGCCAGGTGGTCAATTCTAGTTTAGTGAAAAAGTGAAAGGAATAGCTTTTAAATTTTTTATACTAAATTCCTTTGTCGTTTAATGCGAAAATATCTGATTTTAGAAATTTTTTCATGTTTTATATTTTTGAATCTTAAAAAAAATTATATTTGAATTCAGTGACCTTTTTTGGAGCCCAACGACAGTGACATGAAATAAAAATATTTCAAAACGAAATGAAATTATTTTGGTTTTTTAATATAATACCAAAAACAAAAAAAATGTTTGGCATCAAAATTTGAAATTTTGGAAAAGGTAATAAAATAATCGCAAAAAAATCAAGTAATTTCTTACTAGTTTTTTATAACATTTTTTTTGAAAACAATTTTCGTTTATCTTTTTTTTGTAACGTTTACTAACTGTGTTAATTTGCATTCCAACTCAAGTGATCTTTTCGATATTGTGTTTTCTTCTTTTTATAACGAAATTGTTTTTAATGTTTGCTTATATGTACCTTTAAGATTTTGCGTTTGAAGTTTTCAGTGTTCGACCGTACATTAATGAGAGATTTTTTTTTTGAATTTTTAAAATAAAAAATTAAAAATAATTTTTCTGTTTTATTAACTTCCCATAGGTAGTTATTGTAATAGGTCCGATTTGTCAAATTGAAATTTTTGACATTTCTCGACGTTTCAATGTCCCTAGAGCCTATATCAATTATTTTTAGAGAGATGTCTGTGTGTGCGTGTGTACGTACGTTCGTACGTTCGTACGTTCGTACGTTCGTACGTTCGTACGTCCGTACGTTCTGGTACCATTTTTCGTCGTCGATATCTCAATAACGAGTAGAGATATCGACTTGAAATAAATTTTGTTTTACAGATAATAACTTCGAAAGAAGCTGAAAGGGCGTTTATTAATATTCAATCAGTTGTTTTCTAACTATAGCAGTTTAAAAAAGAAGTGAAAATTTTGGTTGGGCTCAAATATCTCAGGAACAAATAATGCTATTGACTTTAAATAAATTTTATTCGATACATTATCAATATACCGTTATTTTTTAAAATCAAAAAAACTTTAAAAAAAAATTTTATAACTCGAATATCCTTAGATGGAAAAACGATATTAACTTTAAAATAATTTTATTTTACGAAAAATGTTGTTTTTGACTACTAGTGAAAATTTCAAAAAAATTTAATGGACAGTTTTTTACAAAAAATTCTACCAAAAAATGGTATAAATTGTCTTTTGACTCAAATATGTCAAAAACGGATAACGATATTGACTTCTTGTTTGTTTTATTTTCTGCACAACATAATTGTAAGCAACTGATAAAATTTTGACAAATATTGAATGGGCAGTTTTTTAACAAAAAATTAAAAACTGTTAAAAATTCTAAAGAAAAGTAGTTACAATTGTATTTCAGCTCGAATATCCTGAGAACGAACAACGATTGTGGCTACTAAAATATTTTATTTCATACAAAGTACAATTTTTTAAGAAAGGTTAAATTTTGAAAAATATCTAATTGACAGTTTTTGACAAAAAATATAAAAAAAAATAAACTAAAAAGTGGTAAAGTTTTCAAGATCACAAATGGGAAGTTATCAGTGTGGGTCGCACCCAGCCTCTTTTTTTTTTTTAATTTTTTCAAAGATATGAATTGTGCGAAATATGACTATCTAAAATGACCGTGACCACTCTGTAGAATTCCTATTGCTTATCAAAAAATATTTTTTTCCGATTTTAGAAAAATGACAACGGATTAAACAAAATAATCGAAATCACCATCCCATAAAATCACTCTAATACTACTATCGTGATCTTGGTGATGACTTTATGAAAATTAAAAAAAATATTTCTACCCTTTAACTCTTTGCGGGTGGTCGGTGATGAATTAAAGGAGAATTAAAGGAGAAAAAACGATTTTTGGGAAAAAAAAGTATTTATTGAAAACCAAAAGGTTTTACAGATTATGATCAAAGTTTTAATAATAGGTATGTATTCCATAAAAAATATGCGAAAAAATAATTTTTTGGATTTTGAAAAAAAAGCAATTTTTTTTAAGTCAAATATTTTGAAAGACACTAAAAACTTTGAAACCAATTATTTTTTTCTAAGCATACTTAAAAAAATTTATAGAAGTAAAATATGTATTTTGGAAAAATGGCTGTTATATGATTTTTGATTTTATTTTTTCAAAAATTTGTAGATTTTGGTACTTTGGAGGTCATTTGCAATTTTGAGTTAAAACTTCTTTATTGGCTTATTATACAAAGCTTTTTTATAAGTTTTTGTTCTAAACTTTGACCGACAGTCACGATATAGTAATTTCTCTAACATTTCTGCAAAAGACTTCTTTCAATAATTTGCGAAGAAAGTTTTGGCTCAAGAGACTCGTTTATAAAGGATAACAAATATTAATTTGCTTTCGAAAAATTAAAAAAAAAATGAAGAAAACTTCGACTTACCTTGAGTGCTTGAGAATCAAACCCTATAAACCTATTAACCACTTGCATCTGCAAAATTAAACCAAATTCGCATCCCTGATATCGTTCATTGTGTTTGTTTTGTATCTACACTATATGCAGCGTAGGTGCGCTCAAAAAAAATTTGCATTCAAAGACAATTAAAATATTATGCAATTTAAAATTAAAACCCAATTTAATTCCACACCTTCTGTGTGTTGTAGAGGTTGTAGATGAGCTAACTTATTCACAAAATGCAATTAGTGTGACAGTTTGCATTTTACAAAGCCACAATTATTTGTTCAGCGAACTTGTTGTTTTTGTTACCGTCCGCTCACTTTCTGCCGCCTCCCCTCCCCTCTCCACCCTTCCAAAAGTTTGTATACATTCAAACATGATAACGGTTAGCTCCAATTTCCATACGGTAAAGGCACCAGGCACCAGACAGGATGCACGAACCCAGGTGCAATGTTATGTGGTTGGGTATCTGTTTAAATTTTACCAAATCAATGTGCGAATTCAACCGATTTGCGTATTGAAAATAAATGTTGCGGCTAACAGCAAAAGTGGTCAGAAAAGGGTGAAAAGGGGCGAAAGAGTCAACATAAACAAGCATAGAAAATAATATAGAGTAAAAGTATAAGCCTGAAGGCGTAGGTAGGTATTCTGGCAAACTGGCAAATGTTCTGGTTCTGGGAGTAGGTGCATATAGTGCATATGGAGAATAGGGGAGGATATGTTTGCTTTTAAATAAGCTTGATTATAATGATTATACAGTACAGTGCTACAATATGCATATTGGCCTTTGGTGAGCTTTCACGCAAATATTGGTGTGTGTTGTAAGAACCTGGATGGGTGGGTACCCTGCATCACCTTTAGGCCAAAAATTGCAGTGACCTTTTATAGAAGTTTATGTGCAGTGTGCAGGTTTTATTTAATATCTCCTGATTCGAATAAATTGACCTTTTGTCACATAAATATTATTCTATGTATCGTTTTGGTAAGTAAAATTGGTTTTAGGAAAAATTTAATTCCGCAAATGAGGTCGAATTGTATGATAGTTTTGGAAACGTTTTAGAGAAATTACATAATTGTGTTTATCTATGGACATTGGACATTAAGTTGGTACTACATGTCTTTGGGATTTCGTTAATAAATTTTAGTTTTATATGAACGCTTTCTATCACGGACTCATTGACATTATTCAAAGCTATCAGAAAGAAGTACCTGTAACTGGTGAAAATTCATAAATTTAGTTTTGAAAAGAAATGGCGATTGATTACGAGATTTTTGGAAAACTAGGAATGTGAATCATCCTGAATTCTGAATCCGATGGTTGCTTTTTTTGTTCATGTTATTTTGCTTTCAGTTGAGAGCAGTTAGGACTCTAACCAAGAGATACAGTTGAGTCCAGTTTAGCTTGAGCAAATGGTTTATTCTTTTGTAGCGGAACTATGCGGAATTCTACTTTTTTCTTGTTTGTTGATTGAGAAAATAGAATAAGTGAACGTAAAACAAAGACCATACTTGCGCTGGAGAGATGACGTAGACCAGGACGCCCGAAGCCTTGAGGTCCGCAACTGGATGGCGTCGGCTCGAGACCGGGATAGTTGGAGAGACTTGTTGAAGGAGGCCATGACCAGATCCCGGTTGTCGAGCCCATGATGATGATGATCATTATCAGAAAAAGAGGCTGGGTGCGACCCACACTGGGGGGCTATTATGAAAAACGATAATCGTTTTTAATACGGAGTATTTGTGAAATTGCGATTACGAAAAACGATTGCAGAAGCGCGTATTTGTAAAATTGCGATTACGAAAAACGAGAATCGTAAAAAAACGATACTCGAATTTTTATTTACGAGTGCCTTCAAGCACTCGTTCAGCTTTTGTTTTGGCGGGTTACTGTCAAGTGTCAAACATTATTGTGTTTTGGTTTGTTTTTTTTTTTGGTTTGGTTTTCATTTTGGTGAGGGAGAAAAAATGTAAGTTAAATAATAAATATAATGGTGAAAAACATAAAAGTAAGATATTTCTAATATTTAGGCCTACAACGAATGCTAAACAAATAGACTTGATGGTAGCTTTCATGGAAAGTAATCCAAATGTTGCTAAAAATTGACATTTGTAAATAGGTGTGAAGTTAGTTGCGTTTAAAAAAAATACCATTTTTCATTTTTGGCTGGCAACATTTTCTTGATTCCATTTTCGTTTCTCATAATCGCTCTACGCCATGAGTTTCGTTTTTCTGGGTTTCATTTTTTCTGCCGTTCGTTTCGTATTTCATAATAAGGGCCCTGATAACTTCCCATTTGTGATCTTGAAAACTTTACCACTTTTTAGTTTATTTTTTTTTTATATTTTTTGTCAAAAACTGTCAATTAGATATTTGTCAAAATTTAACCTTTCATAAAAAATTTTACGATGTATAAAATAAAATATTTTAGAAGGCACAATCGTTGTTCGTTCTCAGGATATTCGAGCTGAAACACAATTGTAACTACTTTTCTTTAGAATTTTTAACAGTTTTTGATTTTTTGTTAAAAAACTGCCCATTCAATATTTTTCAAAATTTTATCAGTTGCTAACAATTATGTTATGTAGAAAATAAAACAAACAAGAAGTCAATATCGTTACCCGTTTTTGAGAAATTTGAGTCGAAAGACAATTTATACCAATTTTTGGTAGAATTTTTTGTAGTTTTTATTTTTTTGTAAAAAAACTGTCCATTGAATTTTTTTTAAATTTTCACCAGTAGTCAAAAACAACATTTTTTGTAAAATAAAATTATTTTAAAGTTAATATTGTTTTTCCATCTAAGGATATTCGAGTTATAAACATTTTTTTTTAGTTTTTTTGATTTTAAAAAATAACGGTATATTGATTTTTTTCCAAATTTATATCAAATTTGTTTGATGTCATAATGTGTCGAATAAAATTTATTTCAAGTCAATAGCATTATTTGTTCGTGAGATATTTGAGCCAAACCAAAATTTTCACTTCTTTTTTAAACTGCTATAGTAAATAAACAACTGATTGAATATTAATAAACGCCCTTTCAGCTTCTGTCGAAGTTATTATCTATAAAACAAAATTTATTTCAAGTCTATATCTCTACTCGTTCTTGAGATATCGACGACGAAAAATGGTACCAGAACGTACGGACGTACGGACGTACGAATGTACGAACGTACGTACACACGCACACACAGACATCTCTCTAAAAATGATTGATATAGGCTCTAGGGACCTTGAAACGTCGAGAAATGTCAAAAATTTCAATTTGACAAATCGGACCGATTACAATAACTCCCTATGGGAAGTTAATAAAGCAACTGATTTCTAATTCATTTTGGCGTTTTATCCTCAAGCAGAAAGTCGGGGAACGTAACAAAAAGCAAAGAACCTAAGACACCTCGTCTGCACGTCTGCTCTAAGTTGGAACTCGTCGGTGATTCCTTCGGGGCATCTTACGTGTACATCCGTGATATATCAATTTTTCTGCCAGTCAGTTCACAGACGGGAAACTGTCTTACTGGTTCGTAAATTCAAAACGCTGTAAAATTTAGGAAATTTTATTGAATTGTTTGCATGTACATAAGACCATCATCTGAAAACATTACCTTTATTTAGTAAATACCGAAATAATATGATCTTTGTTTTATTTCACAGAGTTCAGTTATTGAAATAAATATCTATTTGGTTCAATGCAGCCTGTGTAAATATTATATTAGTTAAGTTATTATTGTTTTGTGTTTTAAATGCCAGCTGTTTCGTAAAAATATACATTGGGTGAAACCGGAAGGACTTTTCTAGGGCTAGGTGCGCTGTGAAAATGTTGATATTTCCCGCTCTGTAGTTTTTTCCTTTCTTTAAACTATCCCGATTCTATTAAATGGCAATTTTTTTTAAAGATATTTAGATTTTGGAGAATTAAGACAGAGCATTTTCGTTGCTGTAAAATCAAAATCTGTAAATGATTCAAATGTGGAATTTTTAAAACTTCAAGTCGAATATTTGTTCCCTTCGATCAAAAGGAATTATAAAAATGGGTTTAAGACTTCTTGAAACAATCAAATGAAAGTCCAGCCTGTTACAAATTTTTGCCATGCACCCCATGATGTTTTTCCTATTCTCATTTCCCCAAGCTAAAAATCTTAATTTAAAAAGTTTCAACCTGCATTTTTTGTGACGCAATTTAAGCTTCACAAATAACGAAGCAAATCAATTCCAAAGAATACTTATCATAAATGTCATTGTGTTCAATTCCAAAATCGAGTATTCAAATTAATTTTTTGTTCACTCTAAAAACTTGCCATCCATTGTATAACCCATAATGTATTCTTGGCCATTGCTGACTTATTGTTTCTGCATTATTCAGCAAGTCGCGAGCTTAAATTACTATATGACAGAAATGCCTCAGCATCATGCATATACCTACTAGCTATTGTGCATCTTTTTGTTTGCATTTTTCAGCAACTATAACAAAAAAAAAAAAAAAATCATCTATAAAAGTTTTCTTGTGCATCCTTCGAATTAAAGGAAAATCATAGATGGAGAAAAAATATTAAACACAACAAAAAAAAAAAAAAAATACATAACAAGTTTGAAATACTGCAGCCGAAGGCGGATAACAATTTTATGGAATTTTCGCCGATCTGAATGCTGTAATTATTTTCCTCTGAATTTTTTTTTCGTTTTTTCCCATTCAAGCCTTCGACTTGTGAGGGAATTTGTTTTTTTTTTTCGTTTCTCGAAACTTCAACTATAAGTGAATAGGTACAGCTAAAAAAAACATGGAATTTCAGAAATTGGGCTGAAGTACAATTCAGAAAAAAAGGCAGATACAGGCTGCATAATTAAGCATGCCCGTAGGATAAAAACTGTGTTATTTCCTGGCAAGTTATTTTCACGTAGCGGGTTTTTTTTTGTGATTTATTATATTTTTATGAATGAAACATCAAAAAAACACGAACATTTCTTATGGTTCCGTGAGTATAAAGACAGATATTTAGTGTGTGAGATGAGATTTTGTAGTTTTTTTTTTTTAATGCATAAAGAATGTCGTTGGAAATAGTAGCTGCATTGTTGGTCTTAAGATTGGAAGACCTTTTTCTTACATTGAGTGGTGGAACTAGGCAAATGCTGTCCTGTCATTAATTCCTATGCGTTCAAATTATGTTTTGCTGCAAACTAATCTATACCTTAATTATTTTGAAGAGTCTGCATTCCGATATCAACACCAGCTGATTTGACTTGACTTGTTTATCAAAACCTCCAAGCGCTATTTCAATTGCGAAACTCTTTAATTAAACCAAGGGAAATAAATTCAATTCACAAATACCCCGAAAAAGACATATATGATTTATATTTTTTTATGAATGAAATACATAAAATAAATAAACATCCGTTTGGTGCAGCAATCAATTTCCATGCAATATCAATCCATTGATTTGATTAAAAATAAAGCATACAAAATAAATAATAAAGATATATATTATTTTTCCACTATTTAAATATTTGTTCAGTTATGTATGTAAAAAAAAAAAAAAAATATGTGTGTATCAGAATATTAATCTGTCTTTATTTAAATAATACAAATTTAAATATAGCGCAAAATTTCAATCATAGGTAAAAAAATCAAGTTTTTACAATGTACGTTCCGTGAAATTAAAAATAATAAATATTTTTTTTTTTTTTGAAATATATACAGGGTGTCCCAGTACACATGGTTCAAACTGAAAATGGTGAAATATTTAGAGTAGTAGGGATTAGAGAGTTCTAAAAAAATTACATTGGTGTTAAAAAATTGATAGAGGGGTGTTTTTAAAGACCACATTGTTGATGACTTATGTAACTTACCAGATGTCCAGCGACGAAGTGACCCAGCGATAATAATAGCAAAATAATTTTTTAAGGATGTTTATTTTACTTGATGATTTCGGAATAATTTTAACTTAAATTACGGATTCTAAACGTAATTTTGTAGATTTTCACCACCCATGTCAAATGAAGTTAAAGTGTTTTTTGCCGTCAAGCCTTCAAAAGTGGGAGATTATTTAATATTTAAGACACTGATTTGCAAGGCCAAGGTTTTGCTGAGTCACTACAACAATGTGGTCTTTTAAAACCCTCTAATCCCTTAATCCCTATACTACTGCCAGTTTATGATCTCTCAGAATATAGTACTTATGCATACCGAATCATTAAAGCTTATGAGTAACGGCTGTTTTTTAGGAATTTGGACAAAACCTTACTTTGAATCAGTTTTTTGCTCACCGCGTCCGTAATTTGTGTTTTTAATTTTTGAAACTTTTAGATTTAAACATTAGTGGACAATTTTTTTTTATTGTTTTCAGCATTTTTCAGAATACATAAAAATTCAAATAAACAGCCTTTATTATGATTCAGTTTGAATAAGTACTATATTCATAACATATTCGTAACATGACTGCTGGGATACCCTGTACCTATAGGAAAATGTATATAGCCACACCGCTTGGATAGATAAAGTTAACTAAATTTAATCATCAGTAAATTTGGGAATCTAAACTCTAAGCAAAATCCTGTACATAGAAATATAAATGTCTGTTTTCCATATTAATTAATAACACCATAGTTTTTATTTTTAAGTATAAGTATCCATGGAAATGAAAGCATCAAATCCAAAAATATTCGCTTGAATATTAGAATGGAAATATGTATTTTCTCGAACTCAAAATTGTTTTGCAGCTTAATTAATTTATTTAATTACACAAAATGCATGACTGAGTCACACGAACTTGTTTCTATCATCTAGTTTTGTAGGTTTTATAGTCTGAGTAAAAATAAAATAAATTTAAATGCAGAAGGATTATTGAGTGAAATTCTTAAAAAAAAAATTAGAACAAGAAGGTACGCCTTTTCAATTACATTAATATAATGTAAAATTTTTTAACTAAGAACAATTGGAAAAGTCGATTTTTGAAATCAAATAATCTTGAATTTATTTTTAAAATGTATTAAAACCTATTGTTAAGTACCAAATATCAATAAGAATCAATTGGCAATAATAAATTTTGAACAAAAAAATAAATGAATTTGTGTTCAAAATTCCCAAAACAAAAATTAAATTGAAAACTAATTATAATTTTTAGATGCTTTTGAAAAAAAATAATATAAAATCAAATAAATGGTTTCTGAAAAAAGCGAATATCAAAAAATATTCCTATGGGAACATTTTCGTTCTCGAAGAACGGAAGCTTCTTAATGACAGGCAATACGGCTTTCGTAGCAATAGGTCCGCCGGTGATCTGATGGTATACCTCACCGAACAGTGGAACAAATCCTTACATCGTTTTGGAGAAAGTAAGATTATTGCACTTGATATTTTAAAAGCATTTGATAAAGTTTGGCATCCTGCTCTCTTATCGAAAATGCGTGCATTTGGTGTCGATGAATCTCTTCTTCGTTGGATTGGAAATAACCTTTCGGACCGCTCAATACTAGTTGTATTGGATTGTTTCAAGTCTGATGTCCATACAATAAATGCTGGCGTGCCCCAGGGCTCCGTTTTGACTCCGACTCTCTTCCTAATATTCATAAATGATCTTTTGTCTGAAACTTCTAATCTATTAAATTGTTTTGCTGACGACAGTACTCTCAGCTTTTCATATTCGTTTCTAGATTCACATCGTTGTTCTTCAAAAGTGGAACTTCAACGGCAGCGTATGACTAGCTCATTAAATTCTGATCTCGACAGCATTTTCCAATGGGCAACTAAAAATCGTGTAGAATTTAATGCTTCGAAAACTCAATGCTGAAAACTTCTGGCTCTAATCTTTAAAACCTTTATTCATCCAAAACTTGAGTATAATTCTCATATTTGGGCCGGTGCTCCAACAACCCACTTAAGTCACTTGGATAGAATCCAAAATAGAGCATTAAAAATGATAGATGATAGAACAGTGACAGAAACTTTAGCATCCCTAGAACACTTTCGCCATGTTTCGTGTTTGTCATTGTTCTATCGCTATTTTCACAAACAGTGTTCTAGTGAAATGGCCAGTTGTAGTTTTCCCCTTTAACAATTTAACCGCAATACTCGCACTGCTGGGAGTACGCCTACACAATCGTTGTAGCCGTTTTTGAGAAAATTAAGATTTTTTCCAAAAATGTACATTTTTTTTTTGAAAACTCAATATTTTGAAAATGGGTGGATATTTGTTTTATTTTTTAAATTTAATTACGTTACGTGTTTATTATTAAATGCTAAAAACGTGAATACCATTTTTTTTTTTTTACAAAATAGAAAAAATTTGGGCTAGGTATAACGAGTTTTGATTTTTTTTTTAGAAAACTATTATTTTTTTCAATTTTGAAAACGTCTTATTTTTGCTTATTTTACTAATTCAAAATTAAATTTCATGTTTTCTGTACTTTTTTCTTATGACATTTTTGTGTCTGTATTTTTTTCCCTTAATTCTTAAAGTACTTTAACATAGAAGCAAGTTCATGTGATCCGGCAGTATATTTTTTTCTTTTCAACTTTTGATGCCTTCAATATTTAAAATCTAAATCTCACCTTTAAGGATGACAACATTCAGGTATTTTTCAGTTCGTGTTTGTGACAAAAGAAAAAACACTACAATAAATGTATTCCCAACTTGTGCACATAGGTTTAATCACGCATCCATTATTGCAATTCAAAGTTGGTACCGTCATTTTGTAATTCACCTTTTATGCTTCCGGCCTTAGGGCTCAGCTACATTTATCCTATATCGAACTATCAATTACAGTTACACCAAAGCCTTATGACCTGTAAATGCTTTTGAATTTGTTAAGCAAAAAAAAAGGAATATATAAAAATTAAAACATCCCTTCGTGACTGAAAGTGCACATACCTACCATAGCCAAAGTGCAATGTTAATTGCATGAATTTATACCCAGGCCAGCATCTCTTTATAAAATTGTATTCCCTTCGGTATACGTCAAAAAACGATTTAAAAAAAAAAATATATACCTACCCATATTTAAATTCAAAAAAAAAAAAAAAAATAGTTTCCTGCACAAATGGAGTTTTGAAAATGCAAAAACCAAGTTAAAAAAAAAAAGTAAAACTTCATCATGTATACGCGCCATGTGCCACGCACAGCAATTCGTTTCAGCCGTTTCCACATAGAATCATAGCCATTAAACATTTTATGGCCCCCGTTGCACCTCCTGCTGGCTTTTGCTGCCATTGCACGAATGTGCAGCAATTAATTTCGAGCTCCGTAATTGTCATAAACAATTTCATAAATAAAATTTAACTTAATTCACTTATGGAATCTGCTCTCGTGGGCAACTTTCCTTGCCATCAATAAAGAAGTCATGTGGCAGCGCCGGAGGTGGCGGCGGCCGGCGGTGGGTTGGGTCGGTCACCCTACTACTCGAAAACCAAAAACCGGGATACTGGTAATAATGCCTACCTTCACTGTTTCCAATCATCCAGATCCCAGCAAGGGTGTATCATAAAGATAGTCACTTTCATTCACAATCATGATGCAAATGGCTTAATCAGATTCAGATCAATGTGAGACTATGCTTCCTTCCGAATCGGTTCGGACAGTTCCAGCCAGGGCCATCAGGAGTGGTGTGTTTTTGATTTGAAGTTTCAGTCACGTAGGTATCAAACTGAGGGCTCAGCCCAGACAACCAGTGGCGGCACGGTGTGGCGGTGGCGGTGTGGGGAAAGACTCCCTTCATCTACATATAGTCATTTCAAATTCGATATCCATAAACATTTACATATGTTTTCCGGTTCCGTCTGTTCCAGTTTTGCAGTTTGTATGATGGTCTTATGTGGGAAGCCGGCTCTATTTGTAATCATAGCCCAACAATCGAGATTAGGAACCCAGTTGTGTCGACAAGTCAATTGTGTGTATTGAAGCTCCTTTGCTCCTTTAATTTTTTTTTGATTTTTCAAAATTGCTGCCAGGGCATTTTGTTTTTGGGGATTTTGTAGCCTCAGTTATGTATGCTGAACCAATTTTTATATTGTATACGAAATTATGTTAATATACAAATACATTTGAATGGACGAGCAAATGCTATGTGTATGCAAAAAAATTATAAGATATGTATAAGTGGTTGAGTTTTTTATATTCTTCTGTTTTTTGTTAGAAAATTTGATACGTGGGTAGATTTTTTGATGAAGGAGGACTTAATTTTGTTGGTTCAAATGCGGGGAACATATTTCTTTTTTTTTTATTTTTATCTTTTCAACAAATTGTTTTTCTTTTTGTTGTCTAGATTGTAAATTTTTGTTGAATTCAGACCAAGATATAATTAAGAGCATTTTTTGAATTAATAAGGAAACTGATAAGCTTTTCTATGTTGCTAGGGAAACACCCCTGCTTTGTGATTTTTTTGGAAAACTCTTGACCAAAATTTGTTGATATTATTTGAAGAATTATATGAACTGAAAAGCAAAAGAAATGGAGGACAATTTCTTAAAACTAAAAAAAAAAAACGTTTATGGGGTGTAGTGAAGAAGTAGGAGATTTGAATGAAAAAGTCGGGATATCTTACTAGGACTACTAGGCCTATTATGGTGGATTCGATTACCATCCGGTAGCCAGTTTCTTTCAGCCTGAAGTCAAAACTTGAAAAGTGACAACACCATCTTTCGCTGAAAGGTCTTATGAAAACAACAAAATGTGGGACTCTGCAAGAAACTTGCCCTAAGAAATAGAAATCACTGCTAGGAACTGTCAAACGACACTACCTACACGAAAAAAAAAACATGGTGGTGGAGTGATGAAACCAAGGCAATGATGAACAGGAAAAAAACGGCTTTCAAAGCTTGGTCAAACAAGCTTCGGAGTTGTTTACAGCAGGCATTACGAAGCGCACGTATCCGGAACTGGAGGAAATATCTGCAGCGGCTGTTGATGCAAATCATGCTCTTCAGGAACGGCGACATACCAACATGAACAAAGGCGGAACTGTTTTCAAAATTGTCGCACTGATAAGGGTGAATGCTCAGGAGATTCGCTAACCAAAATTCATTAAGAACGCTCAAGGCTAATTTTCTAATGGTTCCACTTAACAACGAAGAAGTCTCCGACATCACAGTCGAAGAATTTAGTGTTGAAAAACTCAAAAAAAAAGAGAAAAGCGATTGGGCCAGACCTTCTGAGATCTGGAAAAAAAGGTGACTAAATGCTCAATAAGTGAAGATATAGTTATCTTCTTCCAATCTACAAGGGGAATGGTGATCCATGAAATTGCCACAGCTACCGTTCAATCAAGCTAATGTCACATACCATGAAGATTACTAAGCGGATATTGGGTGGCTGTCTACGGAAAATAAGACGGCTGTTTGATGATCAGTACTGATTTATTTCAACCAATCCACAAAATGGAAAAAAAACGGGATACCTGAATGGATTATTGGATTTACATTATTTGATTGGGTGATTTTGTTTAGAACGCTCGCACTGTGTTCAACCACGTTAAGGTTAGTCTTAATAATCTTATAGTGCACGATTAGTTATAAAACAATTCAAATTCCTTATTTAATCTTATTTTACGATCTCAAGATATTCTATCGATTGCCAAGAAGATCCTGAAAGGTACATAAATATGACATAACATTTCCTTGGTGTTGAATCAAAAGGTGACATTTCTATTGGGGCGTGTTCATAGTCGTCTGACAAGTTGTTTCTTTGCCTCTTCTAAGCTAACCTGGAGTTTATGTTATTCATAGACAATTTAGACTCCGGTCCAAAAGATAAACTGGAGCTCAATCTTTAAAAACGGTTGACTCTTTGACTAAGTTGTTTTTTTTTTTCTATCTGTCAAAAAATGGATTGGATTTCAATGGATTGACAGATAATAGTACTAAAATTGTAGTAGAGTTCTGTTTTTTACTAAACAGAGCTACCAAATTCTCTGTGATTAACAGCTGTTTCTAACCTGTGCGTTAACTTTAGACTCGAGGCCAGTTGAATTCGGGTCTAAAGTTTGACTATGAATATATATATTTCAAAACCTGCTAAAAATATAATCAATAGAGCAACTTATTTAATTTAATTAGCGAGGCATGCATATCTAAAGATGAAACGTAAATGTCACCTTTTGTTGCAAAACTCCTCAATTGATCTGCTATGAGCTATCAATTCAAAATCACTTTAAATCCATACTGATGCCCTGTATAGTGAAACAATTAATAAATTAATAAAGTTAATTTCTTACTCTATACCCATTATATTATATCAAAGCTCAACACAATCCATTAAGTAGTTATTCTATAATAATAATTGATAACAATTATTGCAATTTTATTTCATTCTCATCAATGGACACATTTCCGGCTTTAATTCTACTGAGAGCTTCCATTAGTCATAAAATTATCTCTGTCATGGCATTTATGGCCATTATCTGTCAATGCTTTTCTCTCTTTCTCTCTCTATACAAAATAATACAAATGTGTACACAATTGTGATGTGTATCTACTTACATATATGTATGGATGGATGGAAGCTCTATAAAAAGGTTCAATAAGTCATAATCACTTCCTTTTTGGGAAGAGTGGTAGGTGACTGTACAAAAGTGTTTTTTTTTTCTCTACAATTTATGACGACAAAGTTATGTCACATTGACAATTTTTTAAAGTTAATGAAATATTTCAATTTGGATTTTTCAAATATAATATTAAACTGTCCGAAGTGGGGGGTAGAGAGAACTATTGGGTATCCTAAAAAAAAATCGTTATGAATTTTTCCTAAATCAAAATGGATTTTTTCGCTTTACTATTCGATGCACCATGACTCCAAGAAAAAGTCCTGCATTCATTCAATATTATTCCTAAACAATAGTATAGTCATATTTACAGAAATCTTTGTAACTACATATGTAGCAACACCTAGAGTGGCCTTGGCAATGGTGAGAGACATTCTTAAAGTGAGTGTTTCTTTCCGATATAATGATGACAGCGTAATGCGATATGACAGTTTATTTTCGAAACCGTACTCACTTATGTCATTTCGTTTTCTAACATCAAAATAAGCTTATGGCACTCCTACATAAGTAACATACCAAAAAAAAAAAAACGGAGTGAATGGAAAGTAATCCTTTATATAGGGTGTTTTTTTTGGAGGCAAAAAAGTTTGAAATGAAAAAAAAGTTTGAATGGAAGATGAATTTTTAAAATTGAAATGAAATTGATATGATTTTTGCCATATGATCGCTACGGCTGGCTCGGACGTAATTTAATCTGGAGTTCCAATTTTCGATCACTTTTTCCAACATTTGTGGCCGTATATCGGCAATAATGCGGGGAATGTTGTCTTCCCAGTGGTCGATTGTTTCGGGTTTGTCGGCGTAGATAGCTGTTTAAATGGTTGCCAATTAAAAAAGTGTTACCAACTTGAAGTTCTACATTTCTAAGAAAAACACCCTTTACAGATAAAGAAAAAACCAAGCTTCTTAATGAACACCATGAAAATACTATGTGGGTAGCTACCATTATGAAATCCTTGTATTATGGTTTGCATAAGTAACAATTCACTCTTCATTTGCATCTCACTAACAAAACAAAAATTAATGGTTGGACGTAAATGTTCTGTCAAACGAAATATTGACAGACTGCAACTCATTTTATGGTGTCTGCATATTTTCTAAACACAAAAGTATAAGAATTTTAAAGTTATCACGACGAAAAATGGAGATTGGTTGGAAACTGAAAATACAAAAAATACAGTCGGGAAAAAATTTTGCAGTGGCAAATTGAATTATGAAAGAGTAGTTTGATCATTTTAGAAAACACAATTGACAACTCAAATGATAACCAAAGTTATCAGTATGTGAAAAAAATAAACGCATGACTGAAACCATCGTTGGCGAATAATTCTCTCAACACTTTGAAAGTTTTTCTTTTTTTTTATCGATATAGCGAATTAATGAATGGGAATAATTTTACTTCTTTTGCTCAGAAATTAAGTATACAAGAACGTTGGAAAGCTTGGTTTAAGAACAACACTTTTGAATATGGACACAGAACAGTAAACCAAAACCTGACCTCTGATAGAGTTTTTCCGAGACCATATTTGAATTCAGCATACGGAATACTTTAGTGAAAATTCTGTTTTGAAATTGGTGAAAATATGCAAATTTTTTCAGTGTTAGACGGTTGTCTAAAGTTAGAGAAAGTTTATAAACTAGACCACATATTTTCTTGTTTTCAAAAAAAGTTGAAAAACGTTTTTCAACTTAATTTAAAAAAGATACTCTTTGGATTATTTTCTATTTTCTAAGCAAAAATCATCTCCTTCATTGCCCAAGTTTTTTTTACGAAGTAAAAAAGGCGGTCCACTTTCTGCAACAGCCTTAAAAAAAATTTCAAATCATCAATACTTCATCTACAATACAAAAATAGTCTTTTCTGGATTCATAAAAAAATCACCTCAAGATCTTAAGAAGACCTTCCTATACGCGAAAAAAGTGGACTTCGCAATTTTGTCGATTTATCGTTCTGTCTATCTATCACTCGACGTACATCTTGTGAAGCGATTTTATTTAATGTTGGGTTTTAAGGTTTTTTGATGATTTCCTGAAGGCGAACTTTTGAATTTTACCAGAAATTCAAAATTTAAATAAAATAAAAAAAATTTAATTTTTTCGATATTTCAGATGATATTTTCAGTTTGGAGCCCAAATTTTTTTGTTGAGAAAATTCGTGACATCGAATCGTATTGTGTTTCGTGTACAGGAGAAATACCTGCACCTGCACTCGAAAAACAGCCCCGAAACCACATCAACACTGCACTGTGGTTTTTAAGTATGGGGTATACATTTTTTACCTTAAACGTGATTTTCTTGAGCACCCACATTTTACTACAATAATTTTGAATCTTAATAAACACTTTGGAAGTGTTACTTTTTTTAATTTTAAAATCCAGCAAAATAGATTTTTTGAAAACTGCCATTTTCCTTAATTTATCAAAGTTATGAAAAAGTTTCGTTGCACGTGCAAGATAGTTTTCTACAACAGCAACAACAGCGCTTATCTATCTGCGTTAGTTTGTTGCTAAATAAATATTTTTAAATACTTAAAATTAGTATGAGTGAGAAGTATCAGTTAGCTCCTAAGTATTTTCCATTAAGGACTGTTTCAAATTCCGTTTGGAGTGGATAACGAACGTATTTTGTTAGCCCATCGACTTTGGTCACTTTAATTTGCAATTTTATGATTCCTTAGCCACAAAGTAATTCCAGTTTGTACACAAAATTTGTTGGGCCATGCAAGGTCCTGCGATGCACAACTTATAATGTTAATATCAAGAGGATAACATTATCGCAAATGACAGTGCATGGATTGTCCGTCGTCCGTCACTATCGGATCCAAAGTAAATTAGACAATGTTGCTTTTTTGGATAATGGTGGGTTGGTGAGCCGGGCGGTACGGTCGGTGCAGTGGTGGCGATGGCGGTAGAAGGACAATTTTGATCGTTGACATTTGCAGTAGCAGGATATTATTCAAGTATAGTGTGTGAGAGAGGGCATGTGGTGGGAAATACAATTTATACTTTATCTATTGCATTCCAGTCGAGACGGCAATAACAATTGGCCCATCTGCTGCTATCGTTGAGCCATACACCAAAGCAATATGGTAGCAGCAGCAGTAGCAGCAGTAGCAGCAGCAGCAGCAAAATGTGGTCTGGGGGAGAGACATTGACAAGGACGACAATGTCGACGACGACGACAACGACAACGTAACGCACTGAGAGAGCCAGCTCATCGGTTCGTTGGTTCGTTCACATTCAATTATGCGAGCCTGACGCACATCACGAGGGCACAAAACCACCATATCTGGGACATTGTGAATCCCATTGAAGATACCACTTGAATTCATTTTGGGTAGCTTGATGTGCAGCCACTGCCACTACCAGCACCAGCATCAGCATCAGCACCAGCACTACAGAATCAGGAGCATCATATTATACCAGAGCAGCTATACACTCCATACCATGCCTCTGTGATATCTTGTTCGACGAGGATGACAGGGTAACGTGTTCGTGTTTAGGATGAGAGCTCTGCTAATTATCTGGTTTCGGCATTTTAATGGGAACATTTAGATGGATATGTGTGTCTGTGTATGGCAGTATATGCCTGTGGGATACAATTATTCAATAATAATCAGTCTAGGAAAATATGCAATGTGCAAGTGATGCGTGTGCGTAGGGGTTACTTGACCAGACCACGGTTTTGCCAATGCAATTGACCTGGGCCTGCCTGCCTGCTTGCCTGGCAATGTGTTAATTTCATGTGGGCCACATTGTTATCGTTGTTTCTCGAAATCATGTCAAAGAGCTGATAAAACGAGTAGTGGCATAATAAGTTCAGCTTTTGATTGGACCAACATAGCTGTGTGCAGTAGATATTATGTTAAACGAATATATATACGAAAATAACAGCGCTTATTTGTATCGTTAAGAATTTTGTTATATGCTTCTTAATTGTAGTTTCGATAGTCTGTTGGTCTTTAAATAGGAAATAAAACTACGTATTAGCCTTACGCTTTTGATTTGAGGAACGTGAATCAATTTTTAGCATCAGGAGAATGTTTTAAGCAAATCATACAGAGCAAAAGGAGAAGACTTTCTGTGTGTTATTCAAATTTAGCTGAAAAATGTTGTGAATTAGCTAAAAAGATATCCAATTTGCAAAGGATGGAAGACTACGACAAAGATGTGATGGTTGACGATATTCCATATAACAATCTGCACAGAGAAAAAAACTATTAACATATATATCTTATCCACAATACATACATTTTTTTTCTATAATGAAGAAAAACTTATTAAAAATTAATAAGATTTTCTTATTATTTTAAGAAGAACACCACTTAAAATATAAATCCAAAAAGCGAATTGTTTTAAAAAGTTCATGTAGATACAGACAAAAAAATGTTTTTTTTTATTGTTTGAGGTAATTATTTGATCATTGGAATTTTGTATTTTCTTCTTCTTTATTTTTTTAGAATTTTAGAGGAAGTTGAAGACCGCGAAATTTAACATCCCAACATACCATTCGACATCCCAAATAAATTGACACGACTTTGTAGGTTGACCAAGCCAAGTAAAAATAGCAGGATTGCTAACCAGAACAATCAACATCTTTAATGGACTCCGACAAGGGGATGGTTTGGCCTGCCTCCTCTTCTACCTGGCGTTGGAGAAAGCAATCCGTGACTCTGGCACGGCAACAAGAGGGACCATCGTCAACATGTCCAGCCAGATACTGGCTTACGCAGACAACATTGACATCATCGGAAGGACCGAACAAGCTGTACAAGTGTACACGATTCCTTCATCCAGATCGAGCAGGCGGCACAAAATCTGGGGCTGCACATTATTGAAGGTAAAACAAAGTTTATGGTGGCGTCGAATGCGAGAAGAACAGTTGGTCAAACAATCAAGGTAGCGAAGACGAATTTGAAGTGGTGAAATCCTTTAAATACCTTGGGTCAATAGTAGCATCCGACAATATAGAAGAATAAATACGTTGGTGGCTTCTCAAATCCAACAGAGCTATACTCTCTAAATCCATAAATCTCACCATAACTTCAAAACTGCTGCTATACAGGACCATGGTCCTGCCAGTACTCAACGTATGGATCCGAGACTTGGGTGCTTAGCAAAAGACACTCCGACCTCTTAGCCGCGTTCGAGAGAAAAGTCTTAAGGAGAATTGTTGGCCCCATATGTGAGGAAGGACGATTCCGGAGACGGTACAGTCATGAATTGTACGCAATCTACCTTGTAAGCAACAATAGTTAATAAAGGGTGTTTTTTTTAGTGGTACAGCACTTTAAGTTAGAAACACTTTCTGAACTGGCGGCCGCTTTAAGAGCTGTTAAGTATTGGTTTGGCGTTTCAACGTGAATAAAAAAACTGACGCCTGAACATCGCTTCCAAATTGTGGTGAAAGGATCCAAAACAAGATTGCCGTTGATTTCGACTTTCATAAGAGAATTTTGTTCAGCGATAAAGCTCACTTTTGGTTAAATTGCTACGTCAATAGACAAAACTTTTGTATTTGGAGAGATGACAATCTTCAAGTGTATGTGGTGACACGGTTGCGTCCAATAAAACTGATTATTTGGTGTGCTTTATGGGCTGGTGTCATCATTGATCCGTACTTCTTTAAAAACAGTGCTGGCCAGAACGTTACAGTCAATGTTGACCGCTACCGATATAAAACCATGAATATTGAATTTTTCGTTCCTCGATTGAACAACCATGTGCAGGAGCTATGGTTTCAACAAGACGGCCGGCACAGCATGTCAATCAGTTCGTGCCACAATTGATTTATTGAAGGAACCGTTTGGTAACCGCATGGTTTTGCATGGTTGAGCCCGTGAATTGGCCTCCAAGATCGTGCAATTTTCTGTGGGGAAATGTGACGTCCTTGATCACCGCGTTATTGCCGATATACTTCCACAAATATTGGAAAAAGTGAGAGAAAATTGGACCTTCAGATCAAATTACGTTTGAGCCAGGGGTGACGGTCATATGGATTAATTTTGCCAAACATTTTCCAAATAAATAAAAGAATAAAAAAAATAAGACAACCGATATAAAAATTACAAAATGGTCAAAATTCATTAGCAGTAGATTTTGCTTTATGGCTTACACTTTTGTGTATTGACCTTTAAAAATTTAAACAATTCATATAATTGCTTTTTCTAACCAATTTTTAAACTAATCGATTTTTTATAAATATGCACATACTGGCAGCAGTGGATAAAATCCCTAGAAAAATTGAATTAAGAATTTAACTGAACAATACATTAAGACCTCGCACCACACCAGTCACCACAAAGATGAAGTACAGTATTCTGATATATTTCAGTAGCATATTAATGTAGCTTTTGTATTATAAATAAAATCTCCGTAAAGAAAAAATGCCATGCCACGGGGACAAAAAAAACTTCCAATTCTGATCTTGTTGGATATAGTTCACAGGAGATTTTTTTCATGAAATCTATGTAAGTTGAATTGCATTTTACAAAAATTACGACATGAGAGGTCGCTGATCTCTGTCAAACTCTTCCTCCCTTTGAGCAGTTCAGGATGGCAATGGAGAGTTCTATAGCTACATTACGAACTCACATCAGAAACCTTCGATACAAATTAAAATGTTTTGCATCTGAGATCAGTGGCAAATTTTTGTTTTTAAGTAGGTAGGAACTTAAAACCATCAATTATTATTTTGCGAATAAATTCCAGTTAACATCAACGAACAAGCTTAATGACTATAATTATATTTTAATAAGAGATATAATGCAATAAACACTACAAAATTGCTAAAGTAAATAATTATGCATGTTAATTTGATAGCTCTGACTACGTTTTCTGACCAAAGGGCAAGAGGAAATTGACTTCATTTACTTATAGGCCAGTCAGCAGAGGCAAAAATGACTTTCTATAATGCAAAATCATTAATAACACCCATATCAAAATCTTATAAAGTTTTTTTTGAGCTAGACACTGGACAGTTTTGATCTGAAGAAGTCAGTCAATTTTGCCTAAGTTCTTTTTTTCAAAAAATGGTCTTTGACCTACCGTATTGTAATCAGGTCGTCAATAATTAGTGATTGCCCAAAACAAATTTCGGTGGGCACTACAATTCAAAAAAATGGTTAAAAACGGTTTTGTAAAGGATCATAGTTTCCCATATTAATTTTTTTTGTTTGCGAAAATCCTATAGCTCTTAAACGAATAAAGATATCTATTTCTTTGAGTAATAAATCACGCCTAGTATGAAAACCATTTTTCATAAAATGGTCCCTCGAGCCGGAATAATAATTTTAAGTTAAAAATCAAAAAGTTTTATCAGGGGTCCGCTAATTATTTAATTCAATGTTTCAATTTTTGCTAAAACTCGTTTTTTCCTGGGGAAACATTTAAATACATATGTGGGATTGTGGGTACTAAACAAAGCCCCAAAGTATTTTTTTTTAATATCTATTAAAAGATATTTTAGCCCCAAAACCCGATTTATGGATTTTGTTCCATTTTTTTTGACTGGGTCAATTTATTTGGGACTATTCCAATTCTCTTGTGGTCGAAAACCAAGCATCCATGTAAACAGTTTAGCCCCGCCATTTTTTTTTTTGTTTTTTCAATTCGCTTGTCTTTTTTATTTGAATCGGCTTTAGCCCCCATAAGCCCTCAAGTTTGATAAACTAAAGTAACCAATCAACTTCAAAAACTTAAGATTTAAAGGTTAAAGGTAGAACCGTAATCATCGAAGGTCAGCTGAAGAGGTCGTAAAGGTAGAACTATAATCGTCGAAAGTCAGCTGAAATGGTCGTAAGAAACGAAGCGAATACGAGGAATTTATATAACGCACCCATTATTGCGATTAGGTGGCTTTCGTTAGGCTTCGTTAACTTTCGCTATCGATAGCAAGAGTGCTCATCGACCGCTCCTGCGAAAGTGAATTGAGAGATAGATACAAAAATGAAAATGGTAGAAGCATATAATATGGCTGACTTCTCCATTTGAGTGTTCGGAAAGCTAATTTTCGTCCGGTTTTGACATTAGCTTCCTACCACGTTCGACGATTATAGTTCTACCTTAAGAAACGAAGCGAATACGAGGAATTTACATATATGACGCACCCATAATTGCGGTTGGGTGCCTTTCGTTATGCTTCGTCAACTTTTGCTATCGATAGCAAGAGCGCTCAACGACCGCTCCTGTGAAAGTGAATTGACAGAGACAGACAGATACAGAAATCAAAATGGTGAAAGCACATAATATGGCTTCCACCATTCTCCACTTGAGTGTTCGGAAAGCTAATTTTCGTTCGGTTTTGACATTATAGCTTTCTACCACGTCCGACTATTATAGATCTACCTGAATTTTCCAAAAAAAGCAAATAGAATTTAATGGCCAGTTACACCAAAGTCCAAAAAAAAATGCTAATATATTTATCGACGCAATAAATTTTTTCTGGGATGTACAAATTTTTCCGAATCATGTTATGTTATAATCATTTAACGAAAAAGTTCAACCAGTGCAAGTGAAATAGCAATATGAGAGATATCAAACTTCACTGAAAAACTATTCCACACTATCGTACTGAGTATTAACACCATGTCAAAAAGGTATAAGAAAAAGATACCCATGATAATACTCAGTGGGGCATTGTATTTTCGTTAAAATGCGCTCATTCAACTCATTTTGGAAAGTCTTTATCGTTATAGACAAATTTGCAAGTAATAAGAAAGCTCAAAACGACAGTAAACATTTTTAAAAGAAATAATTTTTACTGCCCATTATAATGTTTTATAATACTTGTGCAAATCTAATTTTAAAACTTCAAAACAATGTAATTCACAATTATATAATATTTAATTTCAATTGGCAACCATGGTAAAGCTATTATACTTTCACTGCACTGGTCCAACTTATGCCCCCTCCATATGCTCGGCTTATGTAATTCGATACTTTCACCTAGAAAGATCTGATAAGCTTCCCTGTTTTTGAAGAATTCTCTCCGATAAACTTTAATCTCTTTCATTCTTGATCTCGTTTTTGTTGTTTTCAATTTCAAACTTAAAGATCAAATAATATAATAGACCAAAAATATTCAAAAAAAAAAAATCTTAATTGTTATGAAATCAAAATTAAGCTGTTTCATAAACAGAAATTTCCAAAATTTATGCAAACCGCAAGCCATATGTAGAATGAGTCAAAATACTTCTATTCTATAATAATTACCCTCCCAAAAAAAAAAAAAACGTGTTTTTAAATAGAATTAAATAATTTAACTATATAGCCGGTTTTAGAATAAAAGACCCATTATCTAGAATGTTTCCCCCTCATAAATTAAAATATAAAATATCAGAACAAAATCGAAGAACTATAATACCCCTTCCTTGTTGCTTCAAATAATTGCTATCATTCTCTGTGGTAGAAAAACCCTTAAGCAGCTAAAACATATAATAATAATCAAACCAGACTATCTTCTTAATATTATTATTATTTGTTTATTTTCCATTTGACTCTCGACTTGATCATGATTTCCCTATCGCATTTTAATAGTTTTATACTTTCAATTTTTGTATTAAAGTTCTTCTCATGCGAAGATACATAGATGGAACGATCTTCAACAAAACAGCTGATTTGAGAGAGGTGGGAATCATTAAGTGGTGCTTAAGATGGGCAACTCCATTGGTCTTTCTATTCTATGGTTGTTTAACCTTCAGAATAGTTACTATTCCGGACGATTCTATATGTTGGCAACATTAACAAACAAAAAAAAAATAAAAAGATCTTCTCATCTAAAAAATACTAAGAAGAACCTATAAAAGCTTTGAACAACGTTCACTGAGAGTTTATTTGAGTTTTAGTCCGGTTTTGGTTTAGTTGTGTTTGATAATTATCAGAATTTAAAAAAAAAGAAAAAATTATGTCGAAGTTCGTATTGTTCTCTGTTCTCATCGTTCTGATGTCAATGTACCAGCCAATTAATTCATTCGGAATAGTTCGTGTAGATGTTCAAAAAGGTTTGCAATTTTTTTCTTCTTTAGATCAGTAACAGTGATTCTTAAATAACATTCTTTTGAACATACATACATAGATCCCGCAATTTACACTGCCATTGGCAATGCGATAAGTTCGAAAATTCAAAGTTGGAATAGCATCTTGAGCAGTCTTCTTGCACTTAAGTCTTCATACAAAACAGTGAATATCAATACAAACTATGGCAGCAGCAGCAGTGGTAGCAGCAGTGGTAGCAGCAGTGGAAGCAGCAGTGGCAGTCAAGTAATCTACAATGCCGTTCCATTGTACAAAAAGACAATAAATGTTAACTACGGAGCTGCTCCCATCGCCAACACAATAGAAGATTCAAGTGATGACAGTGCACCAGCGACATCTAGCAGTTCAGTAAGCACTGCTGGCCAGGCTGTCTTCACAGGAGTTAAACTTATTGGCGGTGTTGCAGCTACAGCACCAGTTGCTGCGTCTTCGTCTGTATCAACATCAGCAAGTTCTGGTTCTGCCTCAGTGGCGGCACCAAATACTGTTGGCTACTCGTACAGAAAGATCGTTGGTTAAAATTTAAATACATAATATAATTATAAAATTAGCATGTTTGATGAATATGTAAATAAAGTTTGAGTAAAGTATACTTTAGTGATAGAAAAAAAAAGGCTTTTTTGTAGATACAATTTTTGAATTTATAAATTTTTGTTTGTCTTTTTTGTTATTACAACCAAAATAGTTTTAGCTAAAACTGCTGTCGTTGTCGTCGTCGTTGGGTTATCCACTTGAGAGAATCAAACTCAATGTAAACTTAGCTTGATATTGATTGATGGATTTTAACCCTGAAGCTGAAAAGTAAACTGTATAAATTGGTAATTAACATGCTGATATGAAGATAATAAAAAATACAGTGTGTTCGTGCAAGAAAAGAGTTAACAAAAATTTGAAAGACGAACAAATAGAAAAAAAACAATGATTTAGTCACACGTGTGAATTTCCATAATAGTTAGATTTGAATTGCTAAAACTGAATATATTTGATAAATATGCAAAAGAAGTGTGACCACAAAGTCTATGAATAAAGAGTCAAAATTTAGCATGTATTACTGAAGAAAAACAATAAAGGTTAATTTCGGTACACTCGTGCTGGGTTCTTCTGAACATATTTATTTAGTGAGCTTAGCTTTTCCAAAAATAAAAAAAAAATAGATCTTTCTTAATTTTTAACGATTTTTCGAAAAAAAATTTAATACAGAATTAGAGTATATAAAATATGCAGCAGAAATACTGATTATGACTTTTTTGATGGCAACCGCGGTTGTCGACTTATTAAATGTTATTCCGTGTTAAACGGTATTTTTATATTTTTTTAAAGTTCAATGTCCTTTTTTATTGGTGGTTTTGTTTTGTAAAGTTGAGCTCTTGATTTTGACATGATATGGGTTCCCAAAAAATTTCTTGCCTCTGTTGTTCAAACTTGAAAGTTAGGATCTCATATGAGCTTCAGAATATTATGGTTTAAAATTCCCTCGCTGGAAATACATTTCCTTTAAGGCTCTCCATTATTCGCTATAATTTTTTTTTGTTGTTGTTTAACATTATTTGTAGAAAATTCTAAAAGTTTTCAGTATTTTTTTCTTCTAGGATCAAAATTATCCGGATATAAATCTGTGCCAACAAGGAAAAACAACATAAGTCACTTTTTGTAGTTTTGAATTTTTGTGTTGTTTTTCCCTATGCAGTCTTATGCAGTTTTGTAAATGTTCTGATCTTAAGTCGACTTATGTCGTTTTTCCGCATTGCGCATTCCGCAAAAAAAATAAATTATTTTTATTCGGAATAGCAAGTGACTACACAAGTCGACTTATTTTTTCAAAAGGAATTGCTATAGTTTTGTAAAAAGAGCATATATGTCTACTTGTGTTGTTTTTGCTTGTGCAATCTGAGCATAGAAAACGACTTATGTTGTTTTTTTTTTTCAGGCTATAATTCAGAAACCATAAGAGATACAAATACGAAAAAAATATTGGAGGTAGAATCGCTCGTTGTGCATCAGGTGTTATCAAAAACTCAATTTCGACATAAGTCGACTTATGCTGTTATTCCTTGTTGCCACATAAATGATACTAAGTACAATTGTGAAAAATGCACTTTCATTGTGTAATGGAATTCTTTTAATTTGAATTGAATCGACAGAAAACATATTTTTTCGCACCACCCTCATGTTAAATATTTTTTCCTTAAATGTAGGAGGCGTTTGTAAGATGCACTCTATTGTTATAAATAGTAAGTAATCTTTGTTTTTTCTAAAAATGATGGTTTTAAAAACTCGCTGAAAATTATAATTTGATTTAAGACTGACAAACAAAATTTCAACCAAATGTTTTGTTCTCAAGAATTTGCTCTAAGCACTTAGCCCCAGTTTTTTAGTGTTGAGTTAACTCTGAGTTAAACCCGAGTTCACTAATCCTGAAAATAAGTTAATCCAGAGTTAACTCGTTAAGTAGTTTTTCAGTGGTGGATTAACTTTGTCTCTATAAAGTGAGATTTAACTTGGTATCACTGCAAAAATATCGATTGAGTTGTCAAAAGAACTATCGAAATTGACAGTTCACTAATTTCATTTCTTTGTTCTTGTGTGTTTATTGTTTATTGTTGATTGTTTTGAGTTTTTTTTTGTGCAAAAACATGTCAAAATGGGGCATTAATTTCTCAACAGATGTTGTTACATTAAGTATTTCGAATAACTCAGGGTTAACTCAGTTACTGAAAAACCTGTTTCAGGGGTTAACTCTGGTTTAAGCCCAAAACCAGGATGATCTTGCACTGAAAAACTGGGCCTTAGTGTATTGAATTTTACATACCTATTCAGGGTATCTCAGTAATAATGGTCAAAACTGAGTATATGGTAATGGGCCAGGCCATGAGAATTAAATAAGTACTTGTATATTTTTCGAAAAATATTTCAAGTATATTATGTACATAGATGTGTAGAATGTAGATTTTAAAATTTGGAAAAATAATGGTAGGCGATTTAATTTCCACTTTGTTATTCCAAAAAAAAAAATATTTGACAATTTTTTTCACAGATTTTTTTTTGATGAATATTTCCTTGACGACAATTATTTTTTGCTGGTAACTTTTTTTTTGATAGTTCTTTTTACTTTTTTCAAACCACTGTTTTTTATGATGAACATTTTTCTTAAAAAAACTTTTTGTGCACCAATTTTTAGTATCGGGGATGGACGGGGGACAATTAAAAAAAAATTCTGACGCTTAAGCCAAATTTTTCTTATGAAATATTTAAAATTTTATATGTTTTGAAGATAAGCCAAAAACTATACCAAAAAAAAGTATGAGAATTAAAAAAACAAATAGATATTTAAACATTAAAAACTTTGAACTATTTCGCCCTCTATCTCTTCGGATACAAACTAAATTGGGAGACTTAAGACATGAAATGTTCAAAACTTCCAGCGGGATACTTCAAATTTTCACACTTTTTCTCTCCAATCAACAGGATTTGAAATAAATCGATTCAAAAAACAAAAGAGGTAACACGGGGGGGTTATGTCATTTTTATTTGATATGTACCTATTGGTTTTCGAGCGGGGCTAGCCACGAGACGAGACTTTTAATGTCTCTTCTTGGTCTCGTCATCAAAAATATTGTTATGATTGAATATCTTTTCGGTCTCGTGGAAAAAATGAGCAATATAGTTTGGATCTAGAGACCACATTAAAATATTTAAAAACACAATTTTTGAATGATTTCCTTAACTGGAAAGACCACCGAGACTCTGGTAAATGTTCGATCCAAAAATTAAGTTTTATAGGAATGGGTGTCGTCTTGTTTCTCGAAATTACCATAACTCTTGCAGTCCACTGATTAACTATAAGCCCCACTTGTGGATTTCGCCGGCCCAACCTCAGAAAACGTTGACAGGGTTTCTAGTTTTGGATTTTTCCATGTCTGAGGCCAACTAAATACAGGTCTATTTTGTTCATTTGAACTGGGTTAAGATGACAGTACCAGCAATAAGGTATTTTTGACGTGAAGGCGAAGTTACAATTTTTTACTTTGTCAAACCTTAGTTTTTCAGATTTATTCAAGAGGTTGTCAGTCATTCGCTTTAATTTTTAAAATGTTATTTATTTTCATATTGAAAAAATTTCAGTTTAAATGTGACTGTGCGATGTTGACGAGAAAGGAGAAGGAAGCATCCTCAGTGTTAGGTATGTTATCTCGCAACTACATGATATAGAATAACAGTTGAGAATTATTGCAACATGGAAGCAATTAACCGAACACATTAAGTCTATATTGGCATAAGGACAATAAAAGTCACTGCTCAATAAATCCTCAGATCCACATAAGTCCATTAGTTGTTCTTTCCATTTCGCACGATTCTATATAAAAAGGAATCACAGCTTTGACTTTCAATCTAAATTAACCGATTTACACTATTATATTGGAATTCATCTGAGCGAGGAGTGCGAACACGCTCAAATCTCTAAGGACGAACATTATTTTTACTTGCAAACTTGCGATAACATTGCTTCCTACCAAAAGGACATGTTCTGGATTTGAAAAAAAAAATCGGATTTGTTTTGTGTGTAAAAAAAAAATTAAGAATTCCGGAAAACCCATCAAGAACCCGAGATCCTGAAATTCAAATACCCAAACTATATTGAACGACAAATTTGACAAAATTTAGATTTTTCGTTGCTAGCGTTCAACTCCTGTTGAAACGAACCCCTATAACTTTAAGAGCAATTTCATGTGACCCGTGTCCTGTATCTCATTTTTTTCCTATTCTTCACACAAACACTATAAACCCATAGCGAACTGTTTGCCATCATGGATCCGGTACTCGGTAGTCCGCAACCACCACCTCCTGGTCTTGACTGAATCCTGACATTCTTTTGCTGGTGTACTCCTTTGTGTAGGTAGTCCTGGCGCCCATCAGCCCATCAATTATTGTCAGTCAGTTAGATTGTTAATTCTAAATTCAAACTATACGAGTGCATGGAACAATTGATCCTGATTCCATCACTTGTGCCTCGCCCAAAGGTAAATGGTTGAATTAAACTGAAATCAAACTGCAATCAATCCAACTTCGCGGGATGCCCGGATGGTTGCGTGTGGTGTGGCTTGGTATAGCGTTGAGGATGGTGGCAGCGGCGCGCGGCGGTGGTGGTGCTTGTGTCGTAGTTGGTTTGTGTTTGTTGGCCTTGTTCTTTGTTTTCTTCTTTCTTTTTTTTTTGTTGCATGTCACTATCTTTTGACATTGATTGATACATTCAACAAAGCACTATTATGGAAACAAATGGGGACTGCAGTTGTATGAAGAAGAAAATTTAAAGCAGTTGTCTAGTTTTTATAATAATTTAATTAAGCCAACGATTAAGGCAAAGTGATATCATTCGAATCAACACGAAAGTTAAATTTTATTTAGTCACCTGCTAGATCGAGAAAATAATGCAAACAGGTTTTAAATATATTTCGATTTTAATTCAAAAAAATTTAAATAGTCTTTTATTCACCAGAACTTTTAAATTATTTTATATAACGGTGCCTTAATTTTTTTTTAAAGAATAGTCAAATTTGTTTAACACTTAAAAAGCCGATAGGCAAGAAACAAGTCCCAAAATCAATATGGAAATCTAGGCCTGTTTTTTTTTATTGCTCAAATATTTGATTGTCAATTCCAAATAATTTTTTTTTTTGGATATTTTCTTGCGATATTTCCAAAATGAAGTTTTTTGAAGTTGCTGGTTTGTTCTTGAACTTAAAAGTGGGTTTTTGAATATTTTGAAAATCAAAATTTTCAAATCCCATATTGTTACATCTAGTATTACGACTTTTCAAAATGTTTATAAGTGAAGTATAATTGTTAATGTTGATTTTTGAAAAAATCACATTTTTCAAAATTTTCAAAATCACACATTTACTTTATTCGGCCTATTTGCAAATAATTTCTGAAAATTCTTAATACAAAATACAGAAACAAAAAAAACGTATTTGGTTAAAAACAAATGTTGCTTTAACAAAACTATTTACAAGATTTAAATTTCGGCTGTTGTTCCTAATACTTCGACGTTATTTCCTTTTTTGGGCAATGATTCTAGTATTTAGCGTTCTTTCCCATTTTAATTTTTTATTTTGGGAGTTCTGTTCTTCAAATTAAAAAATTGGAAATAAGACCACAAATGAAATATTTTGGAAATCCAAATTGATGTGGACGTTTTTAGATTTATTAAAATTTTCAGAATCTCCTTTTTTCGATTTTAGGCTTTGTAAAAACATTTTTTGGTACGCTTTGGGAATTATTTCCATTTTCTTAAGGCAAAAATTTTAATTTTGGAAGTTATTTACTAATTTAATTTAACTGAAAATGAAGCATAAATTGAAAAATAGAGATCAATTTGTTGAAATTTAAACAAAAATTCATTGATGCCAAACAAAAAGAACAACTTTCCTGCTCTGTTGCTTCAACTCCTGTTCTTTATGGACTCCCAAAAATCCACAAAGAAAACATACCACTACGACCAATAGCAGCATCAACTAATGTTCCATGCTATAAACTATCCAAACATATTGGTCAAATCCTCAAAACCGTGATATCTGAAGACTACAATGTAAAAAACTCGTTCATTCTGAAAAACAAAATTAAAGACGTAACATTGGAGGACGAAGATATCTTAGTATCTTTTGACGTAGTTTCATTATTTACAAATATACCGACATACATAGCTATAAAAATAATAATGAAAAATTGGGACAGACTGAAAACACATACAAACATATCTAAAAATCAGTTCCTAAAAATTCTTCAATTCTGCTTAACTGACAACAATTATTTCAAATATGACAACAAACTATACAGTCAAACATTCGGCATGCCAATGGGAAACCCTTTATCCCCAACAATTGCGGACATTGTACTTGACCACCTACTAGATGAAACAATAGATAAGTTGAAAAAATCAAACACAAAAATTAAATTTATAGCTAAATATGTTGACGATATGGTTGCCATCACTAAAAAGAACGACGCTAAAATAATATTAGAAACACTCAACGAATATCACACAAAACTAAATTTTACTATAGAAATAGAAAACAATCACCAATTACCGTTTCTTGAGGTGAAACTTATAAGAAAAGAAAATAAAATCTCCTTTGACTGGTATAGCAAACCAATCTCATCAGGAAGAATGATAAATTATTTGTCTTCTCAACCTATGAAATACAAAATCAATACCGCAACCAACTTCATTAACAAAGTATTAGACATCAGTGACAATATATACCACAAAGAAAATATAACAAAAATAAAAACAATTCTACAAATGAACAATTATCCAAACACAATAATTAATAATTTAATCAACAATAAACTTCACCAAATACAAAACTCAAATAAACAACTTACAACACAAAAAGTTAAATCTGGCAACCCTAGATTTTTCTCACTAACATACATCCCTCATCTAACTGACAATAATACTCTCAACAAAACAATACCACTTGACAGAGAAAAAACTACTTTCGCACATAAAGCCAATAACACCTTAAGCTCAATGTTTACAAAAACAAAACCACCCACACAAAAAACAGATCATCATAACGTAGTTTACCAAATACCATGCAAAGGTAATGACAACAACAAGTGCAACATGGTATACATAGGCACAACAAAACGTAAGCTTGCAGTGAGATTATCCGAACATGAAGCTGACATAAGAAAGAAAAGAACAGCTACAGCACTCTCACAACATATGATAGAAGAAGACCACATCGCAGACTTTGACAATGTTACTATTTTGGACACACTAGAAAGTCTTCGGATTCAACAAAAAATAACAACAACAATGAACCATAAAGAAGACTTGGACAATATCAGCTCGATATATAGTGTTGCCATTAGTAACAATAATAATAAATGATCTGTGATATTATTAGCAAGCAATATTAGACTTAAGTTTTTGCTGTTCAATAAGTGTTAATTTATTTATGTGTTGTTTAATTTATGTTAACTTATTATAATTTATTTATTATTCATTCTACAATGTAAACTAAAATTTCTAAATCCTAAAACAGTAAGTGCAATAGACCGAGTAAATAGTTTTTTCCAAAAATTTGTAATTGTTACTAAATGTCATCTCTTTGTATTTGTGTCTTTAAAGATAATAAATATAAAAAAAAAACCCCTGAAGAAGCCAACAAATAATTGGCGAAACGTAGGGTGAAAAATGAATTAATCTGTATTAATTAATTGCATCCACCAAAACGATCATTAAGCCCAAATATCAATTTTGAAATTTTTTGTAGTTTGATTCCCAAATTGATTTTGCTGATTTCTTTTTGGGTGTTATAGCCTGCCGCCGCTGTTTCCAGTTTTTAAAATCGGTGTTAGGTAATAACGACAATGAAAAAAAGCTCACTACCAAATTTGGGAAATTAAAAAAAAAATTCACACTGTAATTTTTTTTTGAATATTAATATTATATTAAATAAAATAACGCCCAATAAAATTGAAATTCGAAATTGTCAAAAAAAGTTGATAAAGAAAATACAAAACTACTGTCAAAAATTTTACTGAAAAAAAAATAAAACTACCTTAACTTTACTTTGATGTTTGTGTTAAAAATTTAATTTTGTTTTAAATGAACCTAATATATATACTGACAAAGTTTTGAAAAATTAGAATTTTTTACAATTTTTTAAATACATATTACGTAACTTACCTGTGTTTTTTTTTCGTATTTTAAAGGTGATGTTTCTCAATAATTTTCATCAAAATTTCACTTTCCCAAAACTGATAAAAAAAGGCCTAAAATTAAAACAACAGTTCACATTTGAAATATCACATTGGAAAACAATGTTAATTTGTTCTCATAACTCAATTTTTCTTGGCAGTTAAAAACAGCCATGTAATGCCTAACGCATTGAAAGTCTGTTGTTTGAGTTGGTTTTATTTTGCTGCTACCATTGAGCTTTATTTATCTTTTTCAAATACAAAGAACCACAATTTCAAATAAATCTAAATTTTTAACGTCAGCGTTTTTTCACTTGCGATGAATACCTAATATAACAGATATAAGAATATCAATAAAAAATATGGTTGGATTTTATTTCTATATGATTTTTATCTATTTTGTCCTATAATTTAAATTTTTTTACTGGTATCAAAGAATTTTGAAAACCAAAAAAAAAAATATAAATTCACTTTGTAAATTTATATTAAGCTAATAATTGCAACCACTTAACTTTCATTTTTCTATATAAAATACTCAAAGTTAAAGTAATTTATGAAAAATGGTGTCATAAAGATTTAAAACATCTTTGAAGATATAACCCCCCAATACAATTGATTACATAAGTGCAAATACTGTTATACCAGCGTTTATTTCAATAACAATGTCTGAGGAATTTTTTAAACCAGCATTTGCACCAACAAAGATATCTGAGGAATAATTATATTGGCGTTTACTCGAATGAAGATATCTAAGGTATGTCTATTTAAGCGTTTACTTCAATAAGGACTCTAGCGAAAAGTGTCAGATCAGCGTTTACTTCAATGGGTGTTTCTGTTTATTATTTCAGAGCAGAACCTGAACTGTCAAAAAAAATCGTGTTTTTTTTTAGCTCAGAGCTTCAATTTTGTGTTTCTTTTTTTCGTTCTGAACATGTTCAGAGCATGCTCAAAGCGCGCTCCATAAGCTCAGAATAAATGTATAGAGCAGACGGAGTTCAAAAGTGGAACACGGAAAATGACAACTCTGAACGACAAATAAAAAAGGTGACAGCTGGTGAAGAATGTTTTTTAAATAAATCGGAACACTCAGAAGTCATAGCACGTTCTGTTCAGAGAGAGCTCGGAGTGTTCAGAGCTCTATGCTGAACTAATAAAGAAAAACGCCCAATAAGGATGTCAGGGGAATGTGGTATATTTGAGTTTATTCCAATAACAATTTCGGCGCAATGTTGTATTTCAGCTTTTACTCAATTAAAAATGTCTAAAGAATGATTACATCAGCGTTTACTAATATAAAGATGAATAAATTATATTTTATATCACTGTTTACTCCAATAAAGATATATGAGGAACTAGCTATATCAGCATTTATTCCAAAAACTATTTAATTTTCATTAAGAAGGACTATGCATAAGTATTATAGCTGAAAATATATGATTGATTTGTGAATCGCAAGAAAAATTGTTTGGTGTGTTCCTGACAGAGTCCAACTTCTAGAATCTAGGACAAAAAATTCTCTTTAAAGTAAAACATTTACGTTAGGTTAAAAATATACATATATAAAGTATCCCATGCCATGTCCTTGAAACCTGAATGGCTTTCCAATTCAGTTCTGATTGTTAAATTTAAATAGTTACACAAAACTTCCATCACAACTCCTTCGTCTATTTAAGACTATGCGAAATATTAACTACCTATCTGCCACCTTGTTAGAATAGTGACAATCTTGTGTCAATAGTCTCTTCATGGCCCACACGCCATCGCCATCATATTCAGCATCCACTTAGTAAATAAAATAAATGCCAGGGAGAGTTCATAAAATCAAATTAACTTTAGTAATGGGCCATTTGCGTTTGATATCCTTTCTGGAGCTGCCTTTTGGGGGCCCAAGTGAATTACTGCAGATTGACTGTATGTGTCCCATCGGCATGGCATGGCATGACCTTTATCCTTCTTATGCTCCAGGACCCAGCTCCACCCTTTCTTTTCTATGTGGTTGTGCGTTAAGTTATTTTACATGTAGCGTAGTAAAATTCATTTTTATTTCGCATTCGCATTCTCTCTCTCCAAAGAGCACTCAGGCCGGTGCTTAAGATGATGACGAGAACGACGACGATGAAGACTTAGACGACAAGGAAAAGGAACCAAAACCAGTTGAAGAAGTAGTGGAAAAGAAGACCAAAAGATAAACCAAAGGCGGCATCAAGGACGACACCACTATACTGTACTGATGCCTATACGATATGCGAGACGATGTGGTATGGTGGCGTGTAAGGTCTTGACACAATACATGAACGCACATAAAAACGTCAACTTAAGTCATTCTAGGTGATTAATGCCATACGTCGTCGTCGTCGGAGAAAACGCACATTTTCAGGACGACAATCGACACACATTTTCTCGCATGTTTATGGCTCTCTCTAGCGGCGCAACGCACTTTTATATGTTAAACTTTTATTTTTTTTTTCTTCTTTTATTTTTGTAGAGAAAAGTTATCCAAGTGATAAAGGACTTCACATTATTTCCATTGAAGCATTTGCCAAAATGTAGAGAGGTTAAGACTCTGGCTCTTGGTATAGCTATATTCAATTTCTTGTCGGATTTATTTTTCCATTTTATGTGGTTGCTGTGATGCCATCTTAATGGAACTTGGAAGTTGCGTCTATTATGCTGAGATTAGAATTCAAGCCATTTTGGCATTTTGGTGGTGTATATGGTATAAACGTTTTGTTAAATTAAACAGAAACATTATTTGCTACAACTAATGCTATAGCTAGCTACCTCTAGCAAATGGTAAATGCTTAATGGGTGCTGGTCAATTGGTTTTTAATGAAGTGCAAAACAATCCTGATTTTATGCGACCTTAATCGGGAATCTACAAAGAAATAGACAGAAAAGGAATTAAACATCGCAATAACGAGATGAGGTTGATGTGGAAATTAAAATGATGCGAATCTAGATAAAAATAATTGTGGCCGACATTGAAATTTGTATTGGTGGTAGATATGCCAGTTTTGGATTCCGATTCCAATAAATAAAAAAAAATATTAACATCGAATATGAACGTACTTATGTTGTTTTCTAAGCCCCGATGGGATTGTAAACGAAAACGTTGCTTGGGCTAAATAATTTACAAGTGAAATGCAACCACTGATAAGCCCATTTGGGTTTCGCTAAGCCCAGAGATTTCCCGGATAAAGATGGGTCATTAGTGATATGTTCACACTTGTTATCGATAACTTGCATGGAAAATTAATTTTTTCCAAGATGGCTGAAATATCAAAAAGAATAAAAATTTTTATTTGAATTTTAATAAGTTTACACTAAAAAATAAAGTTGTTTGTGCTCGTTTTAAATCTTAAGAGTTTTATAAGAACCACAATTTTAATCTATAAAATTTCTAAAGGTAATTTTAGAAAAAAAAATTGGGTGGCAAGTTTTCGTGGGTATTTAAAAACACGGAAATGTCCCAGTAATCGTAGTTCAACTTGAATAAAGTTCTCGACCAGGTCATTACTTCTGAGAATAGAGTACGAATCATTGCGTGTGTCACCCTTACTTTGAGCCACCTTTTTGCAGACCTAATCCATAATTGTTTTTTGATTTTTGAGATTTGTATCAACTTTGGGCTTCGAATTTGTCTTACTGTTCTCAAAAACAAAAACAGACAAAAAGCTACAACTGTCTATCTGAATTTAAAAAAAAATCATCACCTAAATTCAGATTTTCAGATTTTTTTAATACAAATTCTAACTTTTCAAAGAACCATTTGAAGTGTTATTATTTGTTTTAAAAACATGTTCGTTAATGTGTCTTTCAATGTACGACTTACTTGGTAGGATTTATAGTTTTTTTGGAAACTGCCAAAATTTAACGAGCTTTTAGAAATAGTATCGAGTCAGGGGATATTTTTTTCAGGGTACCATTTTAAAATTCCAATTAAAAAATTCGACTTGGTCAAACTTTTAGATTGTCTGTTAATTTTGTGCCAAATGCTAAAAAGTGAAAAAAAAAACAGAAATAGCGGAGAAGTCAGAATACATTAAAAAGTACTGCACATTACATTAAAACTCAGTTAACACTTATAAAAAATTTAAATAATTATTAAAAATTTCATTTAAATTTTGTGTGTTAAAATCCATGGTGGAATACGTGAATTAATAAATATAAAAATTTCGTATTCTTCACTTAGCCGGCGGGAGCTATCGTAGGCGGCCGTAGTGCACCTACATAGAATTAAAATAGAAAGAGGACAATCCCATATACATATGTATGTACCTACCCATTTAATTAAATTAATATCAATTAGTTCGTGTTTTTGAACCGGACCGGATACCTTTTATTTTCTCTTCGGAGATCACCAACGACGCTGCTTGTGAAGGTGATCGTCGCATCAATTTTTTTTTTTAATTTTAGGCTTTCCGAATTGGGATTCATTTAGTCCGAGGAAAGAAATTCAATAGTATAAGAACAACATACGTTCTCAGAAATCCTGCAAAAAAACGTAATTTCCATATAATCAATTAGTTATCTAATTTTCAATTATTTTTTATGTAATAATTTTGTTTCTTTTGGAATTCATCCTTTTTTGTTTTTGTAATTCTGTAAGCAAAAAGGATAATAATTTTTAGTATCCGTTGATTAAGAAACACTGTTTCGGTGTAGTATCCGTAGCATCCGAAAACTTGAAGAAGTTTAGTGTGTTTTTTTCCTTTTTTTTGTTGTATGGCTCTTTAAGTTTATTTGCGACGGGATGATTCAAAGGCGATAGTGAAAGGTAGCCGAAATGATGAGTCATTAAAAACTAAAGGGGGAGTCAAAATATCGGCCCTGGACTTCCACGGTAGGGTGGGATAAGGCCATGCCAATCAACACCACGGCCCCTTCTAGTGGTAATGTCCGTCCGCGTTTTTATTTCTCGTTTTTGTTCCGGAAATTAGGATCAACCATATTGGCATGATAAAAAAAGTAATAGGTTGGTTTCCTAGGTTTGCGGACAAGATCCCACGACTCCGCCGAGCTCGAGTCGAGCAACCGCAAGCATGCCAGCCCGCAGACCTAGTGAAGATCAGTGCTGAACGCACCTTAAAACCAACACCTGGCCTATTACAAAGTACCCGTCTCTTTTTAACCTGTGTTTGTCTTCTTTCGTTATACACTAGATTACACTTAAAGCCAAAGCAAATTACACTTAAAGCCAAAGCAGTAAGTAAATAAGTAAGTATGTAAGTAACAATGTGGTTTCATATTGTCAAAATCATGTTCAAACTATTTTATTCTTCTTCTTCAAAATTCAGTTTGAATCTTTTCAATATCTCTTTTACTCTTCTACATAATTAAAAAAATATATTTTTGACCAAAAACATGCATTTCACCTATTTTTAGCTTCAAACAAATCTTCATACTTTACACAAAGTCACACAGTTCAAGGTTAACTTTGTTTTTAAATGAAAACTTTAGATCGAGCGAGTTAACTTGGTCAAATATTTTATAACTTGACCATAACATTTAAATTCCCATATTATAATTAGTTTGCACCTTCGTTTGTTTAATAAAAAAGAATTAATTAATAATACAAAAGCTTATTAATCAGGTAGATATATTTTATTCAGATTTATCATCTAACAGTAGCTTAAGATTTATTAAATAGTTTCTGAATAATATGACAACTCTTGTGTCTTAAAAGATGAAAATGTTAATCAAAGGTTCAATCAACTGTCTTTTTCTTTTAAATTATATCTTACGTAGGAACCTTGAATTTTTGTATATAGTTTTGATGAGCATGAATATAATAAATTTTATAAATTTATATGAGTATAATCTTGGTTACATGGACACTTGCAACTTACATCATTTTGATGATATTTTTTTTTTGTAAAGTCTTAAATTGAGTAGAAGGTATGTTCTGAAAATCTTTCAATGATTATGTATTTTAGAAATTATATTTATTTATTATATTTATTTTTTGGCTATATGGCCACACAGTTTTTTGGTGTTTTTGGAAAAATCGATAATGGCCCCTAGAATTTTGATAAAAGTGTATTCGTAAACATTAAACTAAACGTGTTTCTACGTTAAAGTACTTAAGAATAAATAAACCAAATTACAAAATCAAGAATGTTAAAGTAAACAAGAAAAATAAAAGTTTTATGGTCAAAATTTTATTTATTTTTTCAAAAATTTTTAGTTTTAGCAAAAAATAATTTTTATTTATGTATTTAGAGAACAAAAATTTTTTGGAAAAGTGGATATTTACCTGTTTCCAAAATAATGTGATTTCAAAAAAAAAATCTGAAAATTTGTACGTATACATGCAATATTATTTAGATCGTGTAGGAAATCTTTCATACAAATTTGGATCGCATCCATAAAACCGTTTATGAGAAAATCGAAAACACAAAAATCTGATTCTATGTCAGGTATTGTTAACAACGGGTTTTTGAAAATATTTTTTGTCCCAGTAATTAAAGTTTCTTACAAAATCCCACAAAAAAAAAAAAAATTATCAAAATTGTAAACCCGTTTTCGAGATAAATAAGTTTTATCTTAACGATAGTTGCTTATAAAAATGTGTGTGTAAGCCTGCTAGGATTGGTATAAACATTTTAAACCCTTTTTACAGTGGATCTTATAGAAAAGTTTGTTTGAACTTTTCCATTACATATAGTTTGTGTTTAAAAATTCTGTAAATCCAGGATTCTGAATTTTTGTAAATCTAAAATTCTGTACTGTAAAATGATGTAAATCCAAATTTTGTTTATTACAACTTTAAAATAATTTTTAATGCGTTTTTAGTCGCCTAACAAAGTATTATAAAGAAAAACTTTCAATAGATAACAAAAAAAATAAAAAGTATAATATTAAAAATGAAACAAAAGTAAACTGATTACTTGTGCTATTGAGCTCTAAGAAAAAGTCTGTACTACTTGTTGGGCCATCAATAACCAACAAAAATTCAAGCGAATGGCTATGTCTATCTATTTGAAAGTCTGTATTCCAAAATTCTGTAAATGATTTTTTTTAAATGGTTTTGATAATGCAAAAAAATGCGTACTTTTTATCATTTAGAGAATTTAGAAGTATACAGACTTTTGGAAAACAAAATTTTTTTTTCAGAATTTCATAACACAATTTCAGAACTTCACACTTTTAGATTTGAAGAATTTTGAAATATAGAATTTTTGAAACTGAATTATCCCTACTCATTAGAATGATGGTCTTTGTTCACCCCTTAATAGATTTAAAATTGTATAATCAAAGCCTATAAATCTTAGGTTCCTCAAAGTTTTAGCCATTTTTAATATATTAAGTGGTTGACAAGAATTTTTTTTTTAGGACCACTATAATGCAAACATATTTTTGTAATTTTTGAACTCATCCACCATTTCTTGTTAGTTTCCGTTTATGTTTTGATTAGGAATTTTCAATTATTTTCACAGCTTTCCCAAAGAAACAATTTAAAGGTAGGCACTTATCTTTTATTCTCTTCTCTGAGAACAAAAATAAAGTTAAAATCTCTGATTTTTCATCTTTCACGAAAAGTGTTAAAAAAACTGTTCAATTTCATTAAATTTTTATAACACACCATAACATTTTTGAATGATGCAAACCAATTTAAAACGAAAATGCACAAATCACCGTTTTGTTTCCAAAATTTAGTCAACTCTGAATTAAATACTACGTCGGCGGGTTCCTTTCCCGCATATTGTTATTCATAAAACGGAAATTGCATAAAACATTATATAAATTTTGTTTTGTCTAGTAGGTAATTCTTTATGCCCCCATCACACGAAAATTTATAATCTTTGTAAATGTGATTCTCCAAACGTGCTTGCCAACCTATAAAACATAACAAATTATAATAAAAACAAATTATTCATAATTTTAAATGAACGGCAACGTTCTTGCGTGCTGCGTCCCGTATTGGGACTTAAATCATGCCTTCTCTGTCTCTCTATAGCTCTTTAGCCACGCCACGCAACACACTTAAGTTAACGACCTATAAACCATATAGCCTAGTCTATATGTATGTAAGGAGAGTGTCGTGAAAAAAAAACCTACAATTATTATTATTATCATTTCTTCATCTTCTTCTTCCACTCTGACACTGAACTTGAACCAGCAACATAATTTTGCGTGAAAAACGCCCAAAGGGGATTCTATATATTTTTGCTGGAGAAGCTTTGGTATTATTAGTACGTAAAGTAGGTAGGCAGTAAAGCTCAATCTTACCTATGTTTTTTTTTTGTTTTTTTTTTTTTATGGAGCTACATTTTCATAACCGTGTGTTTTAACGTGCCGCGCGCACTTAAGAGGGAACCCTTACAATACAATTCTGACCTTGAAATTAAATAATGCCATACGTCTGTGATGCCAGAGGCTTAGATACAGCAGGCAGGTATCATCATCAGCTTCTTCATCAGCTTTAATGGCTCATATGAAGAAAAAGAAAAGAAAGAAAACAAGTTGAGAGCGGCTTATGGATTGTTAGACTAACATAAATTTGCATTTTAAATTAACATCTTTTTTTTTATGTTTGTTATATATTTTTAGGGTAAATATGGTTTTCTGAGAAGTCCCCGCATGGGCCGTGATGGGGTCATGCAGAAATTTATTTAAATCCGAATTTTGAGAAGAGGACTATTTTAATACTACATATATTCTCAAATTTTATACACGTGAAATTCGTATTTTAATGATTTTTTTTTTTAATCATTTTTGTCAATCAGCTATCAATTTTATGAATGCCTGATTTCTTATTGTCAAATGACATTTTTAATTTTATAAGAAGATAATAACTTATAGGCTAAAAATTATCATTAGAAAATTTGTAAAAGAGCTTAATTTTAATAAACTTAGGAAGTTCCTCAGAATAAAGTTATTGAAGATCAACAATGGCAACACTAAAATTACAATATTTGTATATATGTAAATACAAAAACTCCAATTATTCGCTTTTTTCAGTAAAGAGAATAAAACTATTATGAATAAGATGGTTTTTGTATCATCAATTGGGGGCAATATCCCGTTTGTTCGGCAAGGGTATTTTTTTTTGTAGTCAGGCAGGTGCCATTATACACATATTTTTGGATAAGAAGTTTTCAAAAAAGAAATGTTTTTCAATTTTTAATACTTTAAAAAGTCCATGGTTGAGAAGAAAAAAAAAAAATATCAAGAAAAAATAACCAAGCGAAATTATTTTCGAGTCCCAAGAATTGTTGAAAAAGTTTTGTTTTAAAAATTATGAAAATGTTATAATTTGGCCAAAAAATATGGTGAAAATAAAAATGGGGGAAGAAATAGTCAAACAAATTGCAGCAAAAAATCTAGTAGAAATGTTTTTGGGTCGCCAGAAAAAAAATTGCTCAAAAAAAGAAATGTTGAGAAAGAAGTTTTGTCAAAAAAATATTTTAAAAAAATTGTAAAAAAAACTTTGGTCAGAAAAAAATTGTGAAAAAAATGCCAAAAAAAATTTTTTAGAAAATGTTAAAAAATCTGAAAAAAAAATTTGTGAAAAATTGTCGATGCAATTTTTGTGGGAAAAACAAATTTATCTGTTTAAAGCTGTAGAGTTCTAAATTTGGAAGGTAATTATGTACATAAAAAAATATGATGAATACAGTGTAGAAATCCATACAAAAAATTTCTACATATATGTTCATTGGTAAAAAATATATCATTTTTTGATCTCCCCATAGACAAAATTTACAGATAGAAAAAAATTAACTGCGCCAAAAATTGGCCTTTTTGGGGTTTACCGGTGGTGATTTTAAAAGTAATGACTTTTGGAGCTAATACCAGGAAACTAAAAGTTTGTAACTCTACAATTATTTGGAAACAGTGCAGACTTAACAAAAATAAAATAACCATTGCTATAATTTTTGTTAGAATTTGTCCTCGTCTACATACATAGAAGTATCTTTGTTTTTTTTTTCCAAACCAGGACTTACAAATTGGTATCTTTTCTATTAAAATAATAATTATGTTTCAAAGTAAAATTACATAGAATAATGTAAAAATAAAAAAAAGTACGTATCCGTCATAGTGAGTGTACCATTGTACTAAAAAATATATATTCAGAACAGGGTGGTCAGAAAAATGTTAACTTAATTGTTTAAACTTCTTAGTATAAGGTAAACATAAGAAAAAAAAATTCAACAAGTGCAAGGAAATATTGAAGTTTTGCATCCTATTTTAATTCTTATTCTTCAAAGCTTAACATTATTTCAAATTCACTCTAGATTTTTTTATTTGTTGAGATCAAAATATGAAAAAGATGGTTGGTTTTAGTTTTACATCCTTCCATTTTTGAAACACAAAATGCTTCATCGGAGTCAGACCATTGACGCATGAAATATGTCAATTATGTAGGTATGTATATATTTAATATAACATTCTTCTTGTTCCGTCTCTTTGATATTATGCGACGAAATTATATTGAAGCTTAACTTAATCAACAATTAGAAATTTATAGTAAAAACCAAAGTGGAGCAACGCTTGTCCGGTTCTACTAGTGTCAAAATGAGAATGACTATTATTAAAGGTAAAGAAAGAGACATTAAGATATAAGGTAGACTGATAGATGTTAGATATTTGACCACAAAAGCTGTTTGATAGTGAAGTTATATTCGTCCTATTTTGATAACTATTAGATAACCGCAGTATTATCTGTATGACATTACATTCTGCTTGGACAACTTTGTCTAAATTAATTATAACAATAATGATTACAGGATACAGGTCCAGTTATAGTCTGTGAAAGCTGTGAAAGCTATTGTATTTATGTTTAGCTAATGCATTTGGTTTTATTAATCAGTTGTAAAGCATACACAAACGTGTTAAATATATTATTTTAACTGTTAAGATAAAGCATCGGACGAGGTGGAAATCAATGAACATTATGAAAATAGTAAAGCAAACACATTTATTTGAAATGCCAATAATTAACACCAATTGATTGACTATCAATTAGTGTAGATTTATTAATTGATGTGAATAAATTGATATTATGTATTTTTGATTGTTTTAAAATTGTATATTTAAATATTGTGTTTATTTATTAATATTATTTTTTTTTGTTTATTGAAAATGTTTGTTACATATTTTGTTATTCACGTACCTACCTATTATACAAGCCACATAATTTTGTTTACTTTGGTTATTTAAAGGACATTTATTTAACAGATCATCATTATAATTAACAACAAATAGAATAGAATAATTTTTTTGATTTTAATTTTCACAAAAATAAAATATTTTAGACATTATCTTGTCAGCATTTTTTTTTTTAATTTATTTTTAAAAATAGACTGAAAGATCCACACATTAAAGCCTTAAAGAGTTCTACCCTCGAAATAAAAGATGTACATATTTTATGTCAAATCATTGTTTTATACATTGAGACTTAAATACGATACTGTGATCGCACATAGGAGCAAGTACGTACGACGCAGTCGTTTATTTTATTTTTCACTGCATAGACATCCCATACACAATTTGACAGCGAAATAGTAGCAAGTAGTTTGACATGTGACACTTAGTGCACAAAATGCTTCACCCCTCAACGCAACATACGGATCAAGGTCAATACAAAAATCCTTAAAACTAATTTTTTGACGTATTAAGAAAAACTTACTAAAGCTTCGACCTAGAGATTTTCTTTTTGGCATAAATCATTACCAAAGGTTTTTTTTCTTCTCTTTGACTATAAAGGTCCAGTCCAAATTAATATATCTCTTTGTATATTATGAAAACTATAGTACTCTCATGGCGAGTTTTTTTTAGGGTTGCCCGGATCCTGGTGGTGGCGCTGCAAAATGTGAGGTGTAAAATTCGATTTGGTGAGTCTTTAAGCGTCGAAAATTGGTGGTAGGAGCAAGAGGAGACTATTTTTTGGATAATTGCATCCAAAAAATATCAATAAATATCATTTAAAACCTCCATAAGCTCTCCGCAAAAAAAAGAGTAAGGGTTGCCGGCATACATTAGATGTCGCCCCATTCGACTTCTACCATGAGAATACTATAGTTTTCATATACAAAGTATATCTACATAATTACATTCCATGATATTTATATCTACGTATACATAAGTATGACAGAAATAGATATCGAGTGTGTCTAAAAGTATGCAATAGTTATTATGCTCATTATAAATTATGAAATTCTTGGTGACAATATGCAATGTTTCACTCCCAACTTCAAAACTAAGCAAACGAAGAAAAATTAAATGACCCACCTGTGTGTGCTCTTTAGAATGGAAAGATTTAAAAAAGTACGGACCCCGGACTACGAATTCACTGATGTTTTTTGATCAGAAAAGTTTGCGGTGAGATATCTCGTGAGATATATAAATAATCTAAAATTGTCATCTTTGAAGAAAAATTGATTTTGTCCTTAAAACACCACCTCGTATTCACATTTACCAAGGTTTTGATTACCTCGACAGACTTGGACACGAGACAAAATCGACCTTTTCAACGGTATATGTATATGAACCATGGCTTTGAAAGATTTAGCTTTTTTTAAGTCTAAGAACTCGTTTAATTCAAGTCACCAATATTTAATTCATAAGCTTTTCTTAAAAAAAGTTCAACCCATAAGCTTTTTTTTGATTAGTGAATTGACAAATACTTAATTCACAATAAGGAATAATTGCTTGCGAATAAAATATTTTTGAATTCACAATTCACAAATTCGCAACTCAAAAAGAGCTTGTGATCAAAAAATGTGAATGAAAAAAAATTGTGATTCACAATTGTGAATGAAATATTTTTCAATTGACAAATCAACTAGCGGTTGTACATAAAAAAAAAATGTATCAGAAATCCAGAAAAGCTAGTAAATAATAAAATTTGCAATTCAGAAGTCAAAACGAGTTTTTAAATTATATATTTCTAAATTCACAAGAGCTTGTGGATTTTTTAATTCACAAAAAAATAAAAGCTTACGAACCTATATTTTTTCAATTAAGAAGCCAATAAGAGCTTGACTGAAAGCTTTTTTATGAACTTTATTCGTTGGGGGCCATACTCCTTAAAAAAATCTCAGTTCATTTGTGTTTAATTACTAACCCTTTTTTGGAAAACGAAGTTAAATATGTTAATGTTAAGTCACTTTTGTAAAGCTTACATTTTGTAAGTAAAATATATCAAAACAGAATTTTTAAAATAGTTTCAAATTTAGGAACCACTTTGTATTTTTCACATTAAGTTGTAAGGCAAAAAATACAATATAGCAGACAAAATTTTAATCGTTTTGGTAAATTTTTTCGGAATCTTCGCTCTTTCACATAATTTAAATTAATTCCAGCTTTATCACAAAATATGCAGATTAAATTTCCAATAAACGAAAGAAGTTCAGTTCATAAAAGTTGTTTACTAAAGTATAAAAACAAAAGCTTTCGTTTGAGCTCATTCTTGTATATTCTTGGTTGCTTAGCAACAAACCCACCAAATTTAGATTCTTTTCTATTCTTGTCTTGCAACGCCCCCAAATGATAATGATTCAAATCAAACTAGATTTCCAATTCAGAACTAACCTATTGAATAACACCTTTGATTAGCACCACTCAACCACTCACTTTCTTAAAAAAACAACAAAAACAAAATTAAAACAACAACACCAAAAATTACCATTTAACAATAAAATATAAAAATAAAACTAGGAAGTATTTTTCTTATTTTCGTTTTTTGTTTTTTTGTTTGTTTATTAACAATTTATTATTTCACCTTGACATTTCATTCAAATCAAATCAAAGCAAAGCATATACATAGATTATGCTTAACGTTAGTCATTTCCGATTAATTTAGTCTTTCATTATGTACATATATTTTTTGTTTTTGTTTAAAAAGAAATTTTCCATCTCAGTCTTACGTTTTTATTTTTCTTCTAAATTTTGTGTGGTAGTTAATTTTACTCGTATATGGAAATAATAGATATCTACCGGTAGTTTGAGTAGAAGGTTATTCTTGGTCTTTCCCCGTTTACTTCTGGTTTGTAAATTCTCTCGACTCGATTACCCGTACTCGTTGTACCGATCAGAGATAGGCTCTCAAATGGTCTAGCTTTTGGTGATACTTCATTGAAGAATGCATCATCGCCGGTATTGTCTGGAATGACATAAACGTAGGACTCTGGAATCTTATTTGGATCAACAAATCCTCCAGTGTTAATTAAGTTTGCAGGTGTTTCTTTCCAAGGGGCATTTGTTGTTGTTGTTGTTTTTGTTGTAGGAACATAAATAGGTCTATAGGTCGTTGGCTTGATAGTGGCTACTTCCCATTGGCCTGAATTTGTGGGCAGGTTTCCGACATTTTGTTGAGTAATTTCTCCTTGGCTTGAACCTGAGGACGGGTATCCGCTGTTTGATTGAATCACTTCTCCTTGACCTGAACCTGAGGACGGGTATCCGCTGTTTGGTTTAACAACTCCTCCAACTTGGCCAGAACCTGAGGACAAATTTCCATTATTAGATTGAATAACTTGTCCTTGACCTGAACCTGATGACGGGTATCCGTTGCTTGGTTTAATAACTCCTCCAACTTGTTCAGAACCTGAGGACAGGTTTCCATTATTTGATTGAATAACTTCTCCTTCTTGAGCAGAACCTGAGGACGGGTATCCGCTGTTTGGTTTAATAACTCCTCCAACTTGGCCAGAACCTGAGGACGGGTATCCGTTGTTTGATTGAATCACTTCTCCTTGACCTGATCCTGAGGACAGGTTTCCGCTGTTTGGTTTAACAACTCCTCCAACTTGGCCAGAACCTGAGGACAGGTTTCCATTATTAGATTGAATAACTTGTCCTTGGCCTGAACCTGAGGACGGGTATCCGTTGCTTGGTTTAATAACTCCTCCAACTTGTTCAGAACCTGAGGACAGGTTTCCATTATTTGATTGAATAACTTCTCCTTCTTGAGCAGAACCTGAGGATGGGTATCCGCTGTTTGGTTTAACAACTACTCCAACTTGGCCAGAACCTGAGGACAGGTTTCCATTATTTGATTGAATAACTTGTCCTTGACCTGAACCTGAGGATGGGTATCCATTGCTTGGTTTAATAACTCCTCCAACTTGACCAGAACCTGAGGACAGGTTTCCGTTATTTGATTGAATAACTTCTCCTTCTTGGTCAACACCTGAGGACGGATATCCGTTGTTTGGTTGAATGACTTCTGTTGAGGTTGATGAGGTGTAACCCTCGGTAGTGAATCCAATCTCGTTAATAATCGATTGAGCATTTGATGTGCTTGTAGTTTTTGAAGTTCCACTTTCTGTTGTTGAAGTGGTGCTATCGGTGAATGGTATGTAAGCTTCAGTAGCTGGGATCTTGCTGCCAGTGAAAATCTCAGTAAAAAGGTCAAGAGGTATCTCTGTTGTTGTTGCTGCTGATGTACTAGTTGAAGTCTTGCTTGATGTGAAAGATCCAGAAGTTTCAGTTGTTGACCAGGTGTTGCCATAAGAATCTTCGGTATCCTCAGAAGTTAATTCTACTGTTGTTGAAGATGTGGTTGAAGTGTATAAGGCTTCAGTTGTTGTTGTTTTTGCTGTGGTTGTTGTTGTGGCTTTTGAAGAGCTACTTGCAGTTGAAGGTTCAGTTTCCTCAAAAGGTAACTCAGTTGTGGTTGTTGAAGTTTTGCTTTCGGTGAATGGTTCAAGTTCTTCAAAAGGAACTGCAGTTGTTGTTGATGTACTTTGATCTTCAGTATAATTGTTGTCAATTTCTTCTAAGGGCTCTTCAGTTGTTGTTGTTGTTGTTGATGTTGATGAGTTTTCATCAACTTCATCGACTGATCCTTCACTTGAACCCGATGATGTCTCATTGAAAATATCGATAATTTCTGCAGGTTCTTGTGTACTCGATGATAATCCATCTTCCTTGTCCAAATCACCAACTGGCTCAAAAACTGTAGTAACTTCAATTACTGGTCGTTGTGTTGCTTTTGGTCTTCTTGTTCCTATTTGTTTGTTAATAACTATACTGGGGAACCATTTTGATATTATACTTCCGAATCCAAAGTTTACACCTTGAGATACTACAGGTCGTTGTTGTTGTCTCTCTGAGAAGACAAAATAAAAATTGTATTAATAAATAAATTTCAGTTAAATTACATATCGTTATTTTAGGGTGAAAAGCTCTTAACTGTGTCACCTTTAAGTTACTCTATAATTTCAAAAATACAAATATTTATCAGTTTAGGATTTTTTCAAACACTACAAAGAATTTATTTTACTTTTTTAATATTTTTGTAAAAACTACTTCAAAATGAAGTTAGTTTTTTTTCGCTCAAAGTTACTGACGAAAATTATTTTAAAATCAAATCCTTACGTATTTGAATATTTTGTGGTATGATGGCTCTTTGTAAGTTAAAGAAAAATGGACTGGCTTCGGTCCATAAAACACATCCGACACTTAAACAACAAAACACAAATAATAGCTTCATCTTTTCGGAAGCAAACTCACTAGAGAACGAATAAACCAGAAGTGACCACAGTCAGAGACTTTTATAGATTTTTTGTACCAACGTTTCGAGTTTTCCGGTTGAAATTTGTTTTGTGAATTATTATTTGTATAGGCCATGAATACAGTGGAATTTTTTGGACTTTTTAAATTAAAAAAAAAGTTGCCCAAAAGCATACAATTTTTTGTTCAATTTGAAATGATTTATTTAGAAAATATGAAAACTAAAATTAGTTTTTAAATGGTAAAAAAAATTGTAGGTGTAAAATTTTTTTGTAATTTTAGAAAAAGAAAATTTTATGAAAGTTGTAGGTTAGATTAGGTAGACGAGGCTGTCAGGAAAGCGGCTGACATACTCAGACCAATAGCAGGTCCATTGTAATATGAAGTTTTAAGAATTTGATAATTTACACTCAGGAACAAAAGTTCATAAAATTCTAACCTCTTGTTTTAAACATTTTGAATTGAAAAAAAAAAAAATATTTGTTCAAAAAACCAAAAGCATCGACAAATTCGTATAGAACCTGGTTTTAAAATAAGGCACATGCACATCATAACCTTAATTTTTGATTGAAAAAGTCCCTTTCCTTTTTAGACCACATAATCGATTTTGATGAAATTTTCAGCACCGGTGTAAAAACAAATTTGTTTCCCTAATAATTTTAAACAGAAATTTCAAAAATTTAGCATGACACGATCTGTGAAACAGATCCCCATGGAATGCAAAAAACAGATTTCCCCTGTTTTTGCATTCCATGGGGCAAAATAAATTGATTTATTTTTGATTTAAAATCAAATCTGCAAATCTGTATTTTTCTCCAGATTTACCCCTCTTTGCACTAATACTAATGCAACTTTCAGCTGTCAGCTTGACAGATACAAGTTTTTATTTTTATTGGAAATTTGTTTTGTTCGGAATGAGTTTTCATCTATTAAACAAATAAATTTAACAAAAAATGGAAGCAATTTTACATGAATTCTTCTTTTCTTCTGCTAACTAATAATAACGCACCTGTTTAAAAATGTTTAGGTAGAAATTTGACAGCTTTACCGAAATCGCTTACACGTACACGAAATTACACCAATACAATGCCAAAAAATCAATTCCAATGGTATTCCATCAGTCAATTATTGCCCATGGAAAACCCCAATAATTTAACAGGATGCCGTGTCATTACAACAATATTTGGCGTTTTTTTTTTTAGCTCTGACCAAGAGTCTGATTGATCTGAATGAGCTCCGAACACAAGCTTCCGGTTTAACTATGAATTACACCTTGGAGCTGGGAAATGTCAAATTACATGAAAAGTTTGGTGAAGTTGGCTGCATTTAGCCTTTTGCTCTATTGCTCGGCCATTTTATTCTGAGCAAACCGAGTTCCGATGAAAAAAAGAAACACAATTTTTTTGCTCTGATGTATATGTGTAAGCTTAAAAAGAAACATTGAAATTTTTTGACAGTTCCATGATCTGCGCTGAGCTACAAAAGAAAAACTACAATTTTACTGTGTACTAAGCTAGATTCCTAGTATTTTTACATTGTATCTGATTAATTTTATGGTTTGCTCATGTAGACTTTGCAAGTATATTTTTTTGCAGGTATTCTTTATAACATCCAAGTAATCTGTTTATTTTTTAATAATTTTTCAAGTCTTCAAAGCTTCAGTTCCACTGTGAGGCTTGGTGACACCTATTTATTTAGTTACCTATCCAATTATAGCTCACGCCAATGAACCTCGGTTTGGTGTATACGATTATGAAATCACCAAAAATTGTTGATACAAACTTGTCAGCCACCGATCGAATCTCAATCTGTATTTGGTATTTAAATTTAATCTAATATTCATATCCGAATCTTGACTATTGATTGTTATGGGAAGTTCGAGACAAAAAACCGAAAAAAGCGAAGCTGTTGAGGAAGAAAGGTGTTAACCTTTTAAATTATTTGTTCATTTTGAATTGAATGCACAAGTTTTACTTTACATATTAATTAATCATTGATATAGTTAAATAAATGATCTACATATTTATGTTTCTATTAAATTAATAAATTCGGTGCATTCGGAGGTAAATGTAAAGGAAAATTGGATAGCTGTTAACTTTGTAAATGAAAAGTAGTTTTGTCTGTATTAAAATTTTGACGTGGGAAAATAATATTATTTTGATTATAATAAAATGGAGGCAAACATTTAAGCTAGTAAAAAAATAATAGCTTAAGTGCCTGATGGTGACTCTCAATGACTTACGGTGATCACATAAAGGAGTAAGAGTTTGAATAAAAAATGCCCTCAAATGTGAAACTGAATAACCTTTAAAACAAATAAAGCTTTTTTGTCTATAAAAATAAATTTTCTATATATTTTTCGTGTTTTTTTGAGAAAGCTAGCCATAGTATAGTAAGATCTTAAATGAAATACATCGACAGTATGGATAATAGCGAAAAAAGTTAAAGTTAAATCATACTATGGATAGAGATTTGACGTTTTTGGGGGTTTCATTTTTAGATGTTGGTACCACTTCGATGCTTTCACAACTTTCGACTGCTATGTTCATAGAGTACCTAGAGTCATCATATGATAGATTATTGTCGTCTTAAAGTTATAACTTATGGAATACTGATATTTCAATAAATTTTAAACAATTATGGTGAATTTGACAGTTAAGAGCTTGACAAATGAGTGACGTACTAAATTTTGACATTAATAGAACATTTCGTTCCCAAAGCTCTATGATCACTATTTTCAATTTGGTTTTTCGCACGTTCATCTTTATTGAATTTATACCGTTCATTTTTCTGCCGCGCTTGGCCACGGTAACTTTCAGCAGGGTAATATTGTCTAACATACACTTATTTTGAAGTTTGGGAGAATTGATCAATTTCAATTTACTCTACGAACACTCCCTTTCATTTGTTTTTTTGATTATATTGCCCAAAATTAGTTTTCATATTTTTTTCTTTATTAGTTCAGAGCAGAGCCTGAACTGTCAAAAAAAAAATCGTGTTTCTTTTTTTAGCTGAGAGCGTTCAGAGCATCAATTTTTTGTTTCTTTTTGTCGCTCTGAACAGAGTATGCTCAGAGCTTGCTCTATGAGTTCAGAATAAAAGGATAGAGCAGACGAAGTTCAAAAGCTGAACACGGAAAATGAAAACTGGGAACGACAAATGAAAAAGGTGACAGCTGATGAAGTGTGTTTCTTAAATAAACCAGAACACTCAGAACAAAGCACGATCAGTTCAAAGATCGTTCAGAGTATGCTCGGAGTGTTTAGACTCTGTTCAGAGCTCTGTTCTGAACTAATAAAGAAAACACGATACTGCTGGTCCTCATAGGAACGGAACACAATCTTAAATAGTTTAAAATAAATCACTCCAAGTTACTACATTATTTTGGACATTTCTTTCTTCAAAATGTGTTTCAAATTGAGAATGAAAACAAATTATTGTGTTTTGTAATTCATTCATGTTATGCAATAACGACATAAAATTTTAAAACAGGTGTGTGTTTTAATTTTTGAATATTCTTTATTGTTTTGACATCAATACATTTTTCCTATACGGTTGCATTGGTAGTCCTTGAAAAACAGTGCTAGCCATCATGTCGACTGTTGTTTAAAATAAACATTTGCGAGAAGATATATTTAATGACTCATGGAGATGCTGATTATTTTTTAAATATTCATGATGATGCTTTAAGAAATTTACCATATGTTGTGGTTTTGCCATGAAAAAAAAAAACAATAAAATTATATCTTTATGTAGACTTAAAGAAGTCAATTTTAACAATGAGTTCCGGAAATCTCTTTCACGATCGCACCGTAAATTATTCTCATTAGCAAAAAAAAAAAAAAAAACAGAAGTCCATAAAAAAAGATACAATAAATATTTGTAATAGATGGCGCTGTATATTGGCATGCACCTTCAGTTATTGTGACCTTGTTTTTGTATTAATATATCCGAATTGACTCGTTTTGCATTTGTTATTATTTTAAGAGAGCAATTTGGAGTTTTCAAGACTTAGTTAATTGATTTATGTATTTGAAGTCCGGAAAGTGTTATTTGATGTTGAATACAGTTAAATATTCATTGCCAAATTAAATCATTAATAAAATGCAGAAGCAATTAATTACTTTTCGTTTTATTTCGTCGTAATTGTTAAAATACCTGCAGATAGATCAATTAATTTAGGATAGAGGAATAAAATTATTTTGATTAAGGTTGCAAGCACGACCGGCTTTATACAGACAGTGCCGCCCCAGGCGAAATATTGCAGAAGATAATTTTATATTTAGATGCATAAGTACCAATTGATAGATTTTTGTGATGCCCAGAATAGAAAGATTTGCAGATATGTTTATCTTGGTCTAGTCACACCGTACTAATTTTTGAGCCCCGTAAACAAATATTGGTCACATAAACTTTGAAAAAAATTTTAAAAAAATATTTGGTCAGAAAATAAAATTTTTCAAAAAAATGTTCAGTCGCAAAAAAAATGGTTGGAAAATAATTTGGTAAAAAAAGATCTATCAAAAAGAAAAATCGCAACAACCTACAAATTGAATCGCCTAACGAGGTACAGGACATCAGTCCACCATCCTTTCAGTACTGTGTGTATATTAATTAATAACGCTTCACTTTAAGACACAAAAGACTGTAATGAGATTGACAAAGCCTAAAATTCTTGAAAAAAAACTCTATCAAAGTAAACAAAGACACTTCAAGTGTATTATTGATATGAAAGATCACTTCCTTCCTGGTACAAAAATCAAATGATCCATGACTTTTTAAACAAGACTTTCACAAACATCACCAATGCCAATTTCTATCTAATGTCATCACAACAAATAGCAAAAAAAAAAGAAGAAACTAATGAGGGCTTATTTCATTTATTTATTTATTTATTTATTTGCTTTTGTTTTACTTTATAGAGGGTTTGCTCACATCTTGTTGAGTAAGTGCCTTTTGTCTTTTGAAATGTCACCCCATCATCATCATCCAGCCAAGCAAATCCCTGGCTATCCTTAATGGGGATGAAAACAAACATCAACAACAATACAACCCCCATATTATTTATAATACACGAAGACAACAACGACCGACGACGACTCTACCATACCACCTCCAGTTCCAGTTCTTAAGTTAAATGAACCCTAAAGATGTCCACAACAATACTATCTAGAGATAGCCAAATTCACCTAAACTAATACAATTTATATCCTCTCCCGATATAAACTTCAGAGTTATATCCTTTAAAAGGATTAATTTGCTGTGTTTACCTTTTCGAAGCAAACAAAACCTCCTCGCCATCAAAACCAACCTCCTCATTTTTGGTTTTTTTTTTCTTCTTTGGACGGACGACAGGACATACCTAGATAGGTACAACATAAAAACACTGTTAAAAAATACACCTACCCCCCCCCCCGCACCACCCATCACTTCTGGAGAAAAATAAAATAAATTAAAAATCAGATCCCTGATCATGCAAATTGGAATACGACATGAAAGTAAATGCGAGATTCGAAAAAGGATTCAATTTGTTTTCTTGTCCTGCGCTCAATTAAACGTTGTTATTGGTTCCTCGGATGTTGTCTACTACCGCCGCCGCTGCCGCCATTGAGCACTGCTCCACCTGTTTCGAGGCCAAACGCACAACAACAACAACAACAAAAAAAAGAGCATAAAAAGCACAAAATAGATGTGCGTTAAAACTGAGAGATTATCCGGTTGGAAATTAAACGACTTGTCGCCCGTCATGAAGCCTTCAGCTATGCCCCGGTCTTTCAATTGGGTCACCACCAACCGACCGACCGACACGACAGTTCAACCGACCGACCGGTGGCATTCACTAAGCAGTTAACCTGGGGAGAAAATTCATTGCTTTTCATTGTTCCAACTGGAGATTAAGAGGACTCTGATTTTATAGGGGGTTTTTGGTGAATGTGTGTATTTTTTTGTCTTCCTTTTTTCGCATTGTGTGGATATTTACAAAATGAGACGACAAGAAAACCTGATTATACGCTTCAGATACCACAGGGATGGAAATTGTTAACGAATTTAGCAAAAAAAAAAAAAATGAGGTCAGCAAAAAATAAAGAAGAACAAATTAAAACGCCCGTCAGTGGATCGCATTAATTTCTTCGTATATCTATCTACAATACATTTAAGGGTCGGAATTTGGGGAAAGTGATTTCAATAAAACTCATTTTCATTCTATCAATTAAGGATTTGCATTAAGGGCTCACAAAAACAAAAAAAAAATGTCGACTCGAGCCTATATAAAATTCGATAAACGAATAAATTGTTTCAATTGAAAAGCAATTTCCCAGATATCATGAAAAAAAAATAAAACACATTTGCAAGGATGATCCACATACTTAATCGATAATACAATTAGCATTCTATCCTTTAATTGAAAATATAAGAATGAAATTGCCTTCCCTAAATTATAAAGCTGTGCTCGGTATATACCGGCCTAATAAACAAGCTTTAGCTTTGACTTTAGCAGAAGTCCTTTGACTTTAAATAATAATATTTAAGAGGCTCTTAACTGAAAATATCCTCTCATTAACTCATGAATTAAATTTATTTGAACTAATGAAGGAGGACTTTTTGAGTTAAGAGGTTCTTGATGTAGAGAACCCTCGGTGAATACCAGCCTTAACAATAATTACAAAGCCAAGATTTTAGACAAATTTTAAAAAAGCATACAAATCATTATTTAATAATAAATTTAAGAAACATTTAATTTTTTTTTTTCCGAAATTAATAAAAAAAAATTGTTAAGTTCAAGAAATGATTCATAAATTTAATGATTTATTTCATAAATTTAAGGAAATATTTCATTAATTTTTTTCCGATATTACTGAAAAAATCATAAAATTTAAGAAATGAGTTTGTTCTAAAATTTCAGAAGAAAAAATAAAAAATTTAAGATATAATTCTTAAATTGTATGAACATTTCTTAAACTCTAAGAAACTTTTAATAAAATGTGTTCAAAAATTTTGGAATTTGTTTATGAACAGAATTCATAAAATTTAAGAGCTTATTCTTACTTTTTAAGAATGATTCATTCCCTTATGAATTCGTTCTTAAAAAGATTCTTAAATTTATAGAATTTTTACCTTGACTCATTTGCCATGAATTTTTGCATTAATTTAATGTACAAATTCATTTATTTTATGTACCTTTTTGGTTCAGTGTACAATAAAAACTTCAAAATATATTAAAAAGCTTGAGTTAAAAATTACAACGATTTCGTTTTTAAACCATAAGATATCTCAAAAATATATTTGAATTATTTTATGAGAAAATTGATCAGAAATCGTTTATGAAAAAATCGAAAATCAAGAATTGGGGTCTATGGGTTTTTTTTTTGAAAAAAATGTTTTATCAAATAACTTAAATTACATTCTTCAAAAGATCAACAGACAAATCGCTAAAGCCGTTTTCGAGATAAAAAAGATTGGACATAAATGGTTAGGTGCCAGGTACCATTTTTTTTTTTTTTTAATAATTTGCGCGCGCTTAAGGGGATAGTGTACCCTTTATATGTTGTTCAACACAGCGCGGGCGTGAAAGATAGGGATGGGAAGGGAAAGGTGTATGGAAAGGTATGTGGCGCGAGGTACTGAGACTGAAGGTGGTAGTTGTCTCAGATTTTATCTCCAGGGTCCCTTTATAACTCGCATTATTTTGTTCATTGTCATATTTGTTGGGCATACTAGTATTTACTCAATCACATGTTGTTAGTGTTATGCCTGAACAACATATAATGAGTAAACCAGCGGCCCAACAATGATCAATAAAAACATGACATAGAACTACGGCAGGGATCGAACCTATGTCCTGTGAGGTTGACAGGCGACCACGCATACCACCGCGCCACGGCCAACCCCCATTATTTTGGATCCAAAAAAAAATCAATTTTGCGACTAAGGAATCACCGAAAAACCCTACTTTCGAAGTTTGAAGAAAATTGTTTCAGTAGTTGAGGCTGTAGGTCGATGTACAGTCAGACAGATTTTTGGAAGTCATTTTTTAACGTTCTCTATTATGGTAACGTAAGGTCTGATTAATGTTTTATTTTTTTTAATAATAAATCAATGAAATTAAAAAAAGTGCGTATACGCCATAGTGCATAGTTTCTTTGTTTTTGTATATATCTTCATAATTCAATAAAATTTAAACCATTTCTCAATTTTTTAAGAAGTCGGCCGCCGAATTATTTTAGAAACTAAGCTCCAAAATAAGTGAAGCTCTTATTTGTTATTTAATGATCACTTACTAAGATTTTTGTTCTTAACCAGCTTTCAAGCCATCTGATATATCAAAATATAAAACTATGATGTTTAAAAAAAAAAATTGTTTGATACATATATACATATCTTTAAAATTTTTTAAGTATTAAAAAAAATAATTTCCAAACTTAAGAATTTAAAAAACCAATTCAAAAACCAAATTTAAATGAAATTTATCCTCCAATTTGTTTTTTAGTCAAATAAATTGAATTGCTTACAAAAATCAATATTCATTCGGAACGTTTTCCAGATCAATAGAATAAAATTTGTGAATTTTCAATACAGATTTGTGTTGATTTACCAAACATTAAACTTTTAACACTTTTTAGCCTTTGCTAGATAAAATAAATAATAAATTTGGTTGCGCGACAGTAGAAAAAGAACTAAGTGACTTACAACTCTCAACCATTCCTGTGTGCGTGTTATTAGCAGTAACGGAATACAATTGTATGCTTGGATTCGGCGAGGGTGAGAAGCACTCTATTCTTGACAAGTAAACTTTTTGGAGAATTTGTCGATTTCTGGCAAGAGGCAGCAGCCGTGAAAATTTTGGAAATTTATAAATATTTTGTTTTTGTATTATGTTTTAAAATCCTGAATGCTCAACGACGACGGCATTGTTAGACTCAGTTTTTAATTAGAAGATCATCCTTGTTACGGTATCAAAACCAATTTAACTCATTAAATAATTTTCTCAATTAATTTAATCCCACGGTTAACTCACCAAATTTAATTCAATAGATATTTCTGTCAGTGATTTTCACAATGCGGAACATCGATTTCGATAGATTTTTGACAAGTGAAGGTCAAATTAAATTCTGCACGGGATAACTACTTCATAACTATTTTCAAAGTGAAGTTCTTTACTTTTCTAGGCTATAAGTAAAACAATAAAAAAAAATAATACAAAGCTTTACAAAGTTCATGGGAAATTTTAGAATAATTGAGTCTTAAATTAAAGTAAAGTAAATATGCTCCTATGCACCTGAAAACTTACTTTTTAACCAAAACAAATATGAACTTTCAACAAAAGAAAATACTAACACTTTCGTAAAAAGCTTTATTTTCTATTCTATATACATACCTAGAAAACCCTATGGATCAAGAAGATGCCTCAAAAAAATATTTGGACCTGCGGTGTCCTTGTTAAGTTTCCCATTTACTTATTAAATGCTTTCCACGAACGAGGTAGACAAATATATTTTTAATGTGAAAGCCACAATCAAGAACCAAGGTCGTTTGTTGCAGTCAGAATAGGTGCGGTATAGTGGAGCGTTATGATGGTTGGTTAACTTTTAGAATATACTAGTGACAAAATCCCCCTTTTCCCCACTCTCTATTGTTGGTACCTTAACTCTTTTTACCTACATTTCTACCAACTATGGTCTGTTTTGCATATATACAATTTTATTTCTATGTTCCAGTTTCAGGCAAAGTATTAACTCGAATTATTATATATTTTATAACTTGAACAAGGACGAAAAAATATAAAGATAAAGATTTTCTTGCAAACTTTACACCAGTTCGTTATACAATGTTTTGCATACAACCATCAGTTTTACATAAAGACATCAGAAACATTTCATCGTTTTCTTATTTTTATTTTAAAAATTCATCTCGGATGAACCTAGTTGAGTCCTTGAAAAACTAAAAAAAAAAGAAACACAAAATCATAGGAAAAGAATATCTAAGTTAATACTCGTAGTAGGTACTCGTATATCTTTAAATTTCAACCTGAGATTATGTCCTTCCTATAGCAGGACATAATGTACTTTGAGTTTGCAGAAAAAAATTTTAAATCGATTTTTTAAATTTAATTCTTAAATAAATACAAAATGAGAACTGTGCTTCATAATTTTATGGAAAATTTTTAAAACTTTTTAACGAAACTAAAATAACGGTAACCTTGTAATTTATGGCTATTCAAATATAAAAAGTAAAAACGAATTTCTACAAATCATTTTTATTTTTATGTTTCAAGTTTTATAACGCTGTCTTGCTTCTGGCACCTTTCAAAGAGTCTCCCAAGGACACACCAAACTAAAAGAGGTGTCGAATGGAAAAATTGTTAAATCCTCTCCGCTCCATCATACTTATATCGTATGTATAAATATGTTGTATATATGTATATGCTCTTACAACAACTATATGTCACCAAAAATTTCAAAAGGATTGCCCACAAAAAAAGTTGACATTTATCTTCCATGACTAATAAATAGCAGCACTTAAGGCTCTCTTTCAATCTCTAAACTGAAAGTCAACCTTTTCAATCTGATCTCTGTTGGGTCCTTCTTCTTTTCTGACAACAACCAAAAAAAAAAAAAAGAAAAAGAAGAAGAAAGGATATAATAACAGCTCGCAGCTATACATACATTTATATAATGTTAAATTCATTACAAGGCCAAGAATAAATATTTCCTTAGAGGAAATTGAATTCTTATGTGAGTTTTATTACGGGCTTACGTAACAAATGATTTATATTTCGTCCTTTTTCGCCATCAAATTCAAGTATCAAGTAAGGGGAAAGTTAAACATGCAGGAGTTATACTTATATTGAAAATAAAAATTGAAACCTGTACCTGGAACTGTGCTTCGAGTCAAATGAAAAGGAAGACGGTTTAGTATGTGGTAGGTATAGGTAATATGGGATGAAATGTTATAAAACACAGGACTGGATCACACTAACTTATATTCTTATACGTATTTGACGTACATACATACATTTATAAATTCTCATCAGTTGCATAGTACCTACAGGGTGATTTGCATAAGGTGTGACAAAAGTCTATTGCGTGAAGGTCAAACCGAGACAAGTAAAAAACCACGTATGGGGGGACTATCTCCTATCATTTTGAATGGTGAGAGGGGCAATTTTCTAAAAATGAAAAAAAATGTTTGAAAACAAAACTCAATTTTTAATTCGACTGAAATTCTCAGTTCGAACTTATCTTTTTTTTCTTCAAAATTTTTCATCTTTAAAAAACTATTCTTTGTTTTCATTATTCAATGCTCTTTAGTTATTAGTCTAATCACTCAAAATCGATTCTACTTGTATAGTGGGGACATTAAGGCACGCTGCAAGGGGGATAGCACCATTTGACCTAGCCGACGCAGACCAACAATTCCGCCTACCCGACCTCGACGAAGTGAGGATAGCTATTTCCAATCTTAAGTCCAACAAAGGTGCTGGAGCTGACGTCCTCATCCTCACTGCCGAACTGTTCAAAGCAGCAGGCGATGACTTGGTAAGGGCTCATCTGCAAAATATGGTCGAAAGAAAGCATGCCTGATGAATGGAATCTCAGCATTGTTTGCCCAATCCTCAAGAAAGGAGACCTTCTGAACTGCGCTAACTATAGAGGCATAAGTCTCCTGAACATCGCATATAAGATCCTTTCTGCCGTATTAAGTGAACGTCTGTGGCTTCAGACCAGGAAAGTCCACCTTCGACCAAATATTCACACTACGGCAGATCTTGGAAAAAACCCAGGAACTGCAAATCCATACCCACCACTTCTTCATCGATTTCAAGGCCGCGTATGACAGCTTTTATGCAGAAGAACTGTACAGAGCAATGTCTAGTTTTGACATTCCTGCCAAACTTGTCCGTTTGTGCAGAATGACGATGGAGAATGCACGCTGCTTCATCAAGGTCGGACAAGATCTCACCAACGCATTTGATGTCAAAAAAGGTTTTAGACAAGGCACTGTCACTGTCATGCGACTTCTTCAACATCGTTCTGGAAAGAATTGTGCAAAACTCACTAGTCAACACCAGAGGCACAATCTTCCAAGGGTACGCCGATGATATTGACATAATTGGAAGATCAAAGCATGATGTCAGTGGCGCGTTTGTGAGCATTGAGACGGAAGCGGAGAAGATTGGCTTAGTGGTCAATGAGGACAAGACGAAGAATGACGTCTTGGACAAAACGTCATCTAGGCAGCTATAACTTCGAGGTAGTTGAGGACTTTGTCTACCTAGACACCGCTATCAATGCAGACAACGACACCAGCGCTGAAATAAAGCGGAGAATAACTCTTGCGTATCGCTGCTTCTTTGGACTTAGAAGGCAGTTGAGTAGTAAAGTCCTCTCTCGGGCAACTAAAGTGACCCTTTATAAGACGCTTATCATCCCAGTTCTTATTTATGGCGCTGAGGCTTGGAGCTTGTCAAGGCAGGATCAGAACGTCTTAGGATGCTTCGAGAGGAAAATTCTCCGGGTGATTTTTGGTCCACTGTGAAGTTAGCAGTACATACTCTTTTCTCATCACCTATGATTGAACTATGACTTGAAATATGGCTCCAAATTTGCAGTTTTCACCTTCTTTTGGAAAAACTTCAATTTAAAGTTTGAAGTCTGCATTAAAAACATTTTATACTTCATCGTTAACTTCAATGTGAATTGAGTATTAAATGACAATCACGCATTAACGCCGGGTTCAGTGTGAACTTAGTAGTACTTACAGTTTTTCAACAACCGGTTAGGTAAGGAACTTAAAATTGGGTTTTAAATTTGGAGTTTTTCCTTCACTTTTAGAAAAGAACTTCAATTCAAACAAAGTCGTAATTTAAAAAATCTTACAAACTTAGGGGCATTATCCCAAATAGTTAGTTAACGGTAAAAATAGACACGGACACCTGGCCTTACCAAAAATAAATATATTTTCTGACTACAGAGTCCACTTTTCTGTTGATATTTATGAACAAACTAATGTTATCTCACCCTAAAATGTATCTTTAGAACTTATCATGTATTTAAAACCAAACAGATCTTTTTACATTCGCATTCTAATTTCGTTTTTGGCGCTTCACGCATCTCGAATTTTCCTACTTTATATGTATTTCATTTGTATATTCATTATAAGTTTCTAATTATAAAAGCTAAAGCGTTTAATTTCTTTATTGAGGATATTCCGTGGATTGATTACAATCCCATCATTTTCCAGTTCACAATTTCTTTTCGACCCAATTTTTTTCTTTGACAAAATTTTTGTTCGTCATTTTTTTCAACCATTTTTTTTTGTTTTTGAAAACGAACATTTTTTTTGACAGAATTTTAATTTCGAATTCTTTTATTTTGCTGTGACGTGAGCGTTAGGTCATCATTACGCATGTGTAACCTTAGCTTAACGCGGGAGTTAGTTTTACGTAACGCACACGTTAGAAAAGCGTTACTTGCACGGTAGGTCGATGCCGTTACGCGAGCGTTAGGTTGGTTCCATATTCAAATGCCTCATACATTCTGACTTATATTGTTAAGAGGTTTTAACTACCCTTACAATGATGAACATAGTGCGATCGTTTAGGAAAATTGAAAAGAGGTGCACATTGGTTTTGAATGTCAGAGCATCGTAATGAGAGGGGAACATTGGTCCGGTAACGCATTCAACATACGTGTAGTAATGCAAAAAAAGAAACTCTATACTTAATAGTTCCAGTGAAATTTCGTAATGGAAGGAGTGCAACTGGCTACTTCACACGTAAGTCCAATTGGACAATTAGAAGAGGGGCGAAGAGGAACTTACTGGACGAATGCTATTTAAAAACCGGTCGCAAAGAGAGTATAATAATCAAATCAGTATAATTTGACAGATGGATAAGCTCACGCAGAGATTTTGCCAGCGTTGAAGAATACCTTTTCAGAGCGTTGATCAATACCACACAAAACCACGTTATATTTTTAAAAAATCATATCCCACGATAGATTCGAAAAAAAAAATCAATTTTCATATCTTAAAGGAACATAGAAATCTGTCTTTCTTGGGCATTGATTCCAGGTAAGTTAAGTAGGTACAGGGTACAAGTATAGTTATGTTACGTAAACTTATGTATACAGTTTGAAAAGTTCATGTACTCGCATCGTTGAACATCAACGCTATTAGCAAAAATAGCAAAACTCCACTTTGTGTGATGCTTGCAGCAAAACGTGCTCTTCTTTTCTTCTTTTTTTTTTTTTTATTTTATGTTTTCTTGCAGTATACCTAGTACAAGGATAGCAGCAAAACTTTACCATCAAACAAAAGTGAAATAGAGATAAAGTGCAATAAGTTTCATAATGCCTGTCCGCTTCAATGCGTTAGCGTCAGGTTATCAGCTAAGGTAGTGCAGTATAAGTATATAGTTACTTTCTTTACGTTAAAAGTCTCTTTTTAGCTTCTTTCTTTCTTGAAGGAGTTTAGCAGAAATTTCTTTGGTAGTTTATCTGAAAAATATTCAAGCTTTCAATAACACAGGGTGATTGTTCATAAATTAAATCAAGGGCATTACTCAGTTGAAACAAGTTGCATCTTTTGGCTTTGGTATTTCTTAGCTTAAATATTGTGTTATAGATTTTAGACCAATACCAAAAAATTTCTCGGTCGATTTTCAAATTTCTTTGATAGAAAGCAAATTAAAAAAAATTTCAGCAAGAAACTAATTTAAATATAAGTGAACAATTTGTAAAGCACATTTATATTTTAAAAAGTGTTAAAACTTCATCATTATTATCATCGGCTCGACAACCGGGGTCCGGTCCTGGCCTCCTTCAACAAATCTCTCCACCTATCCCGGTCTCGAGCCAACGCCATCCAGTTGCGCACCCCAATACTTCGGGCGTCCTGGTCAACGCCATCCCTCCAGCGCAAGCATGGTCTACCAAGCTGCCGTCTACCATAGAATGTACCATAAAGGACTTTCCGAGCCGGTTCCTCTTTGCTCATGCGAGCTAGGTGCCCTGCCCACCGGAGTGTACCGAGCTTAATTTTTCTCAATATGTCTGCTTCAAGGTAGATTGCGTACAATTCATGACTGTACCGTCTCCGAAATCGGGAATCGACCTTCCTCACATATGGGGCCAACAATTCTCATTAAAACTTTTCTTTCGAACGCGGCTAAGAGTTCGGAGTGTCTTTTACTAAGCACCCAAGTCTCGGGTCCATACGTGAGTACTGACCGGACCATGGTCCTGTACAGCAGCAGTTTTGAAGTTATGGTGAGATTTCTGGATTTGAAGAGCTTTGACAGACAGTTAAAACATATCTTTCTTTAAAATAAAAAACAAAAATGGCTGAGTTTCGTTGAAACTGAAATTCGCTAAAATTACGGAATTTCAAAATCGCTGATTTAAAAATTATGTTATAAGTTCGCAGATATTTGTAATTTCAAAGAGTAATTCAATTTTTTGTAAAATTTTTTTTATGAATCCCTAACAATGCCTTAGGGACATGTAGTGTTGTTAGTAAACAAAGTTTGATGGAAGGATGAAATTTCAGCACGCGGGCAAAGTCTTTTGGTTAACTTGTTACAAAGAATTAAAGAAGTTCAGTTTAACCGGATGGTGAGAATGTGGTAAATTTTTTTTTGATTAAAAAAAAACAACACAGATCAAAGAAGGGAAGTGTTCTTTTGTTTTAAAATCTTAATTTTTAAGAAATACTTTCCTTCTTCGTGATTTTTGTGTAAACTGTAGATCCAAAATTTTGTGTTCGGAAATTTTGAATTTCAAAATTCAATAAAAATGATAGTTAATGAATGAAATCAGTAAGGATGCAATGGTTGTTTTATTTCTTCGTGGTGGTCTCTAGGCACCTGTATGCGAATTCTTATATACATGACTTTTCCGAAACACGTGCTTTCTAGGAAAGGTTAGGTTACGGAGGTAAGCTACCTTTGTAACTGAACTCAATCGAGCGGTGAAGTCAATAAGTTTGAGTCTCCAATTGCCAACACTGTACTGCTTTACTCTGAAAAGGCACCTGGAAATTGTCGTCGGATTGCTGCTTTCCAAAACATCTCTCAAAAGCTTGATTTCCGAGGAGCCTTGAGGTGACAGGATCCTGAAAGCCAGCAACAACTAAAGGACCACCTTTTACAGGAATTGAGAACAAGCAGTAGCATGAAATCCATCTTCTTCGAAAACCACTAGTGTGCTGTAACTTTTTTTTTTAATCCGGTGCTGAAAGTCGGTGCCATGGGACCGAAGAAACTTGGGGAAGGATCAAAGAAAACTCGCTTCGCAGCAGAGATAAACCAGCTAGAGTCTACGTATCGCAAGAAAATTAGAGAAATTCACCGTAGCATGCTGCGTGAATAGCGTAACCACATCTGCTACTAGTAGGTATGACATTAAACCCATCTACAGAATTACCAAAGAGCTAAAAGGGGTCCACAGCTTTCCCGCCAGTAGGGAAGAAATCTTAACTTCTATCAATGCCCTGAAGAGTAAAACGAAGGGTCTTGGTGGTATTCCCGCAGAACTCTTGTGAGCAGCACCGACAGCATTGAATCAGCTATACTGCACCCACTCATTGAGAAAGCTTGGGAAGCGGAAAGTTTTCCTGAAGAGTGGAAAAAATTAATGATTCTCAAGCGAAAACTGGGGAGTAATTTGCGTGCTTCCTGTTTTAGCCACGATAATAGCAAGAACAGTCCTGGAGAAAATCAAAGACGACCCGAAGACACACTTGATGCCGAACAAGAAGGATTTCGTACTGGATCTTCCTGTGTGGCCACATTAACACCTTGCGGATCTACATCGACCAACACTTCACCTGCTGTCCATCGACTTCAAAAAGGCGATCGACAGTGTCAATTTACTTGGCTTGCTTTGAAGGCTACATATGATGGATCCAAATGTCACGTTATACATAATGGAAGGATGACAGAGGAATTTGAAATCCAAAGTGGGGAAAGACAAGGCTCTATACTGATTGGTGATTGGTCCTGCACGGCACTTTGCCTAAAAGAAATGGAGGCATTCAGCGGACTCTGCAATAATATCTCAAACACCTGGAATACGTAGGCGACGTATGCTTGCTCTCTCATAGAATTTCAATAAAATGACTTCAAGGGTGCAGATAGAAGTTGGAATCTTTCGACTAAAGATCAAAAACAAAAAGGATAAGCCTTGGAACTTCCTCATCTATTCAAGTAGATGTTTTTGGAAAACCAGTAGAGATGGTAGAAAATGTTCAATATCTTGGAAATATTGTCTCTACTGACGGCCGGATTGGGAAAGCAAAGGTTGCATTCAAGGTTTAACACCAAGCTACGTTTGTTCTGTTAACATCAGCACTTGGAAAATCACAACCGCTGTCACAAGAAAGATGCAAACATTCGTTAATAGATGTCTGCGTAACACCTTGAAGATTTTCTGACCTTCTTGCAATAGTATCATAGGAATCCATTGTCCAAAGGATCGAGAGTTGAAATTCATCTCGCGGAACCGTATATGATGGTGGGTAGAGTTAGTGGAGGCCTTGTGCCCTGCAAGAAGAACCAAATAAGAATGTATACGTGGCTTTAAAAAATTCTTCAATAGAATACCTTATTAAAAAAATGTTAACTGATCCTTTCATAAAAATACCTAAATATGTAATTATGGAAAAAAACTAAAACTAAATATTAAACAAACATATCAAACTACGAATTTTATTTAAGGATTTAAAATCCCTTTTCCATAGACAAGACACAATCAACGAAAAGAGAGGGACACCAAAAATTAAGTTGTATGAAACAATGGAATTTTTATTCAAATAATAACTGAATTTTCTTGAACATTCTGAACAAAAAAGGTCAACCATTACCGAAAGCTCTTATTGGCTAATTAGCTATTTAAGCCTCTTGATCATAAAAGCTTATTAACCACACACTGAATGGTACCTTATGTTCCAAAAAAATGGAAAATTTGAACGATATTAACCTTTTACAAAGCAAAGAATTTCCTTTAATATACACTACACTACTTATACCAACTGTTAACACATCGTCCTTTTCTTCAAAGGCCTCCCCTCATATTCAAATACCTACCCAATTGTATTTAAAACTCTCAGATAAAGGAACATCCTTTATAATATTATGTTACATATGGCTTAAAGTCCGAATGTCCTTTTCGTTTAAGCAAAACTTTTCTATCTTGTATCTTTTCTTATTTTTTATTATAAGGTACGAGTATATTTTTGGGTATGTTTTCTTCTTGACATTGTGTACTGTTTTGTAAGCAAATATAACAAACAAGAATTTTCCAGGCAAGTTGAAAGGTATAAGGTCTGTGTCTTTGTCTATCTCTATCTCTCTCTTTCTATATACATATATATGTATATATAATTTTGGGCTGACAAGAGGACCTTCTGTTTTTATGCATGGACGATTGTGGAAAAGTTTTGAATGAATGTACCTTTTTTGGTTCTTAAGTATTGTTAAGAAAATATGTTTTTATTGAAGGATACAAATTGGAGTCTTTGTGTACAATGTACTTACTGCAAACAAAGGGACAAGTGAGAAAAGATTATCTTGGTCAGTTGAATTTCATTGAAACAATTTTGGTACATTATAACATAGCTGGGATGGCAGTTGTTGGAGTTAAAGGAGGTATATAAATACAAAATTTAGAGACTATTTTGAAAAGTAGAGTAGTAATAAAGACTAATTGTTTAAGAAAGGCTTCTCCAAGATAATAGTTTATTCTAATTTGATTTGGATAAAAAAGGTTAAACAAATAGTTCAAAAAATTGCAATTTATTTTATGTCGATAGCTTATTAATAATAAATTTTCGTAGAGAAACTTGTTCCATCTCCTAAGAGTTTTCCGGAGTTAATAAGCGATTTAATTAAAAATCATTGAGATACAATTTTGTTTTGCTTATTGTTGACTTTTTTAATAACATACAATTTTTATATCTTTTTGCAAATACCGTATGAACAAATTTTTTAATTTTGTACCTAATAAAAGTTGTCATGATGCAAAATATAAATGTAACTATGCTAATTTGTAAGAACCACATTTTCAACTGTAGAAGATGTCAGCTATTAAAAATAAAATAATTTACAATACCAAGGTTTTCTTCACTCTAGAATGTGTATTTTTAAATGAAAGCTGTGCGGTGGTTAGATATAATTTTTGTCCTGCCTTATGTTTATTTGGATGTTGAATACGAATCTGATGACTTTAAAAGGAACGGATTGACATACAAAAAAATTTAAAATACAATTCGTAGGCAATTTTATAGACTTCCAGTTGTAACTATTGGGACATAGTTTTGTGAAATTAAAAAAAAAATTCCTTAAATTTTTGAGAATTTAAGTCAAATATTTGCAATCCCATAAATCTTTGAGTGCCTTGATTTCCATTTTAAAATTTTAAACTAATGTACGAGTATTTAAGTTGTGAACATTTTTATTTTGGAAAATCAGAACAAAATTTAAATTAATTCTTTTTTTTTTTTTTGAAAATTGAACTTAATACAAGAAAGAGAAACAATACTGAAATGACTAAATCAAAAATGATTTTTACATAACTTTAAACTCATTGTCATTGAATAAAATTTTAATTATGTTTTCAAGTTTTTAACCTTTTGAAATATTTAATTTTCTTGAAATTTTAATTTTTTATTAAAATTTATGTGAAATTTATAAAATTAACGTGAAATTTCTAAAGATACTTTTTTTCGGTTTTTCTTAACCACATTAATGTTCAAGATTATTCAAATTTTTTGGAAAGTCACTTGAAATTTTAAAATTTATTAAAAATTTTCAATTTAATTATTTTTTCTTTAATAGAATTAGCTGAATATTTTAGAAATTTTGAAAATTTACGTAATGATTAAAATTTATTTTAAAATTGAAAAAAAAAATATCCAGTAAAATTTTCTGAAATTTTTTTGAATATTTTGTTATTCAACAGCAATTAAACTTCTACCAAATCTATGGTCATGAGCTGCACCTACCTAATTTCACTTAATGGCGTCTAAGTGAAATCTAGGGTGAAGTTGGTAAGAGTGAAAAAATAATTATTTAAAAATAACGGTAAATTTGTTTAATTGAACAGTTAAGACATTATGGTTTACTTTCTTCTAGAAGCTGAGAAAATTGAAGAAGCTGAAGAAAAGTTCACATTACAACCAAACATAAAAATTATTATAAAAATGATTCAGGATTTTATTGCTTTCAAGAAATATGGATTCTAAAATAAGCTGCCACACCTTCCATATTTCATTGCGTAAGTGTCATCACTGTTAAATGATTTTGAATATGGTCTTAAAATGAACAGTTCCTTTGTTTAAAATTCAACTTCCTCTTCTTTCCATATTCCTGGACAACTTGTTGAGATGATAGAAAAGTTTTACTCCTAACGACGCATGGCGGAACTAAACCAGATATTAACAGCTGAATTGGAAAAGCAAAGGCTGCGTTCGGTATGCTATAAAAAGTTTGGAGAAACAACTCTTCAAGCTTAAAGACCAAGCTACGGCTGAACCACTCCAATTTTGAATCATGGCTTCCTCATGGGTGCAATACCTGGAAAGAAAGATGCAAACGTTTGTAAATAGATGTCTGGCCAAATCGAATCTCCAAAGTTGAACTTCATGAAATAACAGGACAGGAACCCATTGACTAGATCATTCAAGCGATGCAATGGAAACCTTTTAATCAGATAAGCAGACGAACAGGCCGATCTAGAATCACTTGGTGAAGAATGGTCCTAGAAGAATCAGCTCAACTGGGGAAGTAAAGTAAACAACCTTTTTTTTTAATTCACATCTGAAGAAATTAGTGAGTGATTGGTTGAAACTTCAAACAAAAATAATTAAATCAATTATTCCACAATAAAATACGCCGCCAATTGATAAATTCGATAAATTATGAAATAAAATATTCCTCCATATAAATTATTATGTGGTCTTAGGTACCTAAAGTATATATTTCTGCGGTTTCATTATAAAATTCATCTAAAAAAAAGAATTTGTATTCACCAGTCATATTTTGATTAATTTAATTACTCAAATGACACTTTCTATCAATCTGTCACACTTCATATATTGTATGGTATGGCTTAATGCATTTTGGCATTCACAAATATATACATATTATGGTACATTTCACATTGAAATTCTACTTTATGAAATGAAACATTTTGCTGCTTTATTTCAATTTATATTTAAATGACAAAATTCCAATATAGGTTTCAAATTGTGTTTTGTAGCAACCTTCCTCCCATCAATTGGATGTATGTGTGTCAATTGAATTATGACCGAAGGCGAAGTCCCATCACTGTCAAATCGAATCGATTTGATTGAATGAAAATTAACACACAACTTTGTGACACACTAGAAATTCTATGGCTGCTGCTGCAATATTCATTCAACATCAACTCTCATTTCATCCCTTATTAGTTAGTATATGGTATGGAGTAGATGAAGAGAGTCCAACAAACACACCCGTTATATTATAAGTATACATATATCTCCACCCAACAGTATAGTCACAAAAACCAATTTGTCTCTTCTGAATTGAAGCGCCTCTCTCACTCACACTCCCAGTTCGAGTCGAATTCCCCAAAAGCGATTCTAGTAAATCAAATAAAACGATAATCGAATTCGATGTAACAAATCAAATTATTACATTACGGCGAATAGAAATCGGTTAGGAAATAAATTTACTATTCAACATCCATGACTAACCATTCCTTAAATATGATGACCGCACCAGTAAAGCCGCACCAATAATACTGGCCTGGTCGTATAGAGTAGCACCAGCAGCAGCAGAAGAACCAGCAGCATCCGTAACAGTTGCTCCCTCCCCTCTGCTTCGTTTGTTCATTCGTTTGGGCTATTTATGTGGTTCGTTATTAAAGTATTTGGCATTTCAATGGTTTTTAGATTTCTACATTTCCCTCATTGATGCCTTGGCAAGGCCATTACTATTGTCTTCTTCTTGTCCAGAGACCAAACAGAAGAAAATCCTTGCAAACAAAAAAGAACATAATTCCAAACAACCTTCGTCAATTATGCTGATTGCCTTTTGAATAAGGAAATCGTAGATCTCTCTCTCTCTCTCTCTCTCTATCTTTGAGACTCTGAGATGCTTTGTTTTATTTAAACTGATTTTTTTTGTGTGCTCTTCTATAAATCAGAGAAACGACAGTCTTGAGATCTTCTTCATCGATATTATTGACCACACTTTATAAAAGAAGGACAAATAAAAATCCTGCTAACAATCGAAATATAGATTCACAGAGAAGAGATAATGGAATGGAATCCCATTGACAATTAAAATTCTTTTAATTCATCCCATTCAGACATACCTACCCTTCCCTATCGCATTCATTGTTCGTCCTTGTATAGTTCACGTCCGTCGTCGGTCGTCGGTCTTCGCCGTCGTTGTCAATTTCCTACCAAACCAGCAGCATCTACTATAAACGCTTCTTCTATACAGCCCGCTTCCAAATATACATACATATATGTACCTATATATGTATAGAGCAAAGCAATCAGTGCTGCAGCCGATTTCCGATTTTGTGTGCCATGCTTAAGGGTATATACAAAAAGGACTAGCGTTGCTGGTTTGAGCCAATTTGCATAATGGATTTGACTAAATTGCGAAGGCTATATTATATAGCTTGGTTTGGTTCAACACGGTGCTGCTGCGGTGCGGTGCGGTGCGGTGGTGGCATAGTGGCATGCGGGTGATGGCAATGCGGTGATTGGTATGGCCTGCAGGAGCAAATTCCTAGACTTAAATCCCATCAGCGAAAAAATGCGAAAAAAAAAACAAAATAGAATAATTCGAGAACATTAATTGTTTTGATAGCAAACTCCTGGAGTTCAATTTTTTTTTTTACTTCTTCTTTTTTTCAGATGAGACTTGATGATTTTGTATTATACGAGTAATTTATGTATTTTTCTTTTTTTTATTTTCGAACAAAGTTGTTCGATAATAAGAAAACAAGTTTTCATTTATTTATCAACTTTGACAATAAATATAGGTAAGTATTTTTTTTTGTGATGAAGTTTTTTTTTAAATTTATTTTACAAAACTTTTATTGTCTTTGTCCTTGATTGAAGAAATAATAAAACAAGAATCGAATAAAAAATTCTTCTCGAGTAGGAAAAGTTTGTAAATTTAAATTTTGTTGAAGAGAAATATGGAAATCTGAAAGCAAAATAAACAAAACCTGTACTACATTCATAATATTAAAGGTTACTATGCTGTTTACACCTGAACCTTGATTTGGAGAAAGCCTTCGACACCGTATGGTTAGAAGGCCTGTATCTGAAGCTGTCCAGACTTGGCATAAGTAAACAACTGTTGTATATACTCTATGACATGTTAAATGGCAGAAAGTTTGTTGTCAATGTAACTTCTGCTACAGTCTTCGAAATAAAAAAATGGTCTTCAGCAGGGAGCGGTTAACTCACCGATCCTCTTCAGCATTTACACCAGCGATCTGATAGGTAGCCTAACTCAGGCAATTGCGTACGCCGATGACCTAATCGCGTACAGAACGGCCCCAAAAGTTGAGGTCATTAGAATTCTCTTGCAGCGTGATTTCGAGAAGATTCAGCGATATTGCGATGACTGGAAGTTGAAAATCAACTTCCAGAAATCGGAAACTATTCTGTTTAGGACTCCGTTGCATGGAGCCTCAAGGGATACGAGAAAGAACTGGAAGAATCTAGTGATCGTGGGCCAAACCGACAACCACTGGCGAATAAAAGTGTAGTAAAGTACCTTGGCATCTGGTTGGATCAGTATTTATATTTCGACAGACATGTAAATGCTGCGCTGACCAGAGCCAGGGGAGCCTTTGCCCTGACGAAACGGCTGTTTTTTAGCAGCCGGCTTGACAGTAGGGTGAAGGTGATTTGCTACATGGCCCTCATCCGGCCGATGATTGCCTATGGGTGCCCGGTTTGGTTTAACGTTGCCCCATCTCAAATGGAAAAGATTCGGGTGTTTGAGAGGCAGTGTCTGAGACGCTGCCTTGGTTTAGATTAGATTTAAGTAGGGACAGTTGTGGGGCACCAAAAAAAAAAAAAAAAAAAAATACTAAAAAAATACATAAACATATGTATAAAAAAAAAAAAAAAAAATTATATAAAACCAAAAATCGCTGCTGTGACTGTTCTAGTTTTAAGTATTTTTAGGTAGTCTTAAGTTATTGTAGGTATTTTTAAGTAGTTGTAAGTAGTTTAATATTAGTCTTAAGTAGTTTTATTTAGAATAATTTAGTTATAAGTTTTAAATAAAAATCCAAAAAAAAAATGATCTGAAACCAAGTTTTTTGTGAATTTCTCTTGGTGAAAAATAAAAACCAAAGATCTCTAGTTATAAGTTAGTTCGTAGGCCGAAAGGCATCATAGAATTAAGAATAATGGATTAATTTAGAGTGCCCGCCTAGGGCCAGTTAGTTAGATTTAAGTTATATGATAATTAAACTAGTTTTTAAGAATTTTTGTCTAGTTTTAACGTAGTTTTAAGATGAACAGAAAATAAAAATGAATTAAAAAAAAAAAAAAAACACCTGAACCTCAAATTTTTTAAAAAAATTTTTAAAAATTTTTTGGATGCAAGCAAGTTTCTTGTTTTTCAACTTTTACGTTTTTGGTCTGGTAGCACCTAGGGACATAATAGTAATGCGTTGGACTGTCATGCTTAAGGGCTGGGTTCGATTCCCAGCCTCCTCCGACTTAAAACAGAAATATTTTCTTCACGAGCTGCTGCCTCTTACGAGAAATTGACAATTTCTCCAAGTGTATCACTGGTCAAGAATAGAGTGTCTTTCACCGTAGCCTTTCGGATTTGGCATATAATTCTGGAAGCATGGAAATTTTTCAATACAGGGGTATTTCAAACCGGTTGGTTTCAACTAGGAAATATTTGAATTTACTTCAACTTTAGGTTACTATAACTTTGTGATTTTGAATTATTTATGGTTATTTTAATTCTTAAAATGAAAATGATGTAGTGGCCTAATAAATACAAAATATAGAAGAAATTAAATAAATTAACTGTTCGTTAATGTGCAAAAAACAACAACCTGGTATGTGTGGTAACCCACGACACTAATTGGATGATGGACTAAATGACTCGGTAGGCCGTTCAATTTTCACTTTTTTAAGTTTTTTTGACATAAATTTTGTTGACAATTGTTTTTACAAAAATTTTTTCGACCAATTTTTTTTTGAAAAAAAAAAATGTTTTTTCTTCAATCATTTTTGTTAGCAAGTTTTGTCTGAGCAATCTTATTTTTTGCATTTTTTTCAACAATTTTGTTGAATTTTTTTCGACAGTTATTTTTGACTAATTTTTTTATTCTCATGGCTCAAAACAATTTCCACTTTTGTTTTTTTTTCAATAGAATTTTTTTCACGATTTGATTTTTGGACAATTTTTATTTTCGCTGCTTAAACAAATGTCCACTTGGTTGGTCCATAATTTTGGGTCCCTAATTTGAGGTGATTGGGATTTGTTTCAATTAACCACTTTTTAACAATTTTTTTTTTCTAATTTTTTTTTGATAAATAAGAAGATGTTTTTAAGAAAATTAAACATTGCACAAAAAATTTATTTCTTACTTTTCTTTCCTTTTGTATAAGCAACGTATCGGTTGTTGCTTGTGGACTAGAAAGTGTGTCCTCTTTAGTTTGTTTTAGAATTCATTAAATTTATTTTCTAAGACACTTCTGAATTCCTTGTTCCATAGTTTTAAATAAAAATGAACTGGCCACAGATAAGAAACCTTTCATTCATGAAATGACAATTCAAACTTTTCTAACAAAACGTATCAGATTATTATGTCTGAAATTTAACTTTTTTTTTATCGATATACCTATACCTCCCATTTGCTAAAAACTCCGAATGTACGAATACAAAAATAAAAAAAAAACAAAATTTATTTAAAATCACTTGTCCCAATTAAAAAACAATTCCAAACCAAAACCCAAAGTCCAATAATTAAGGAAGTTTATATAAAATTTTCTTGATCAAACAATCGTCCCGATGACCCCCAACCCACCGCACCTCTGTTAAACTTCATACAAAAGCATCTAAAGTGCTTTATATCCATATACCTACACTTCCAAAAAAAAAAATAAACTTTATTTAAGTGACAATTACGGCAGAAAGCATAGAACCACACCGCAAACAAAAAAAAAACAAAAAAAATATCCCCAAAAATACCCTCTGGCCAGTCCCAAAAATACCATAAATTCAAAGGATTTCTGATAACAAAAATGTCATTTAAAAAGTTATTTTTCGGTTCTGTTTGTTCTAACATTTCTTCCAAAAATAAAATAAAAGAAAAAAAACTTTTCTATTTGTCCTCTCTAACACCCCCACAGTGGTGTGCCAGTGGAGATGAAAATTATTTTATGGGGAAAAAGAAAAAGCAAAGCAAAGAAAAAAGTATAAGAAGAAACATTCCAAAACCAATTCTCCCACTTTCACGTCTCCGACCGACGACGGCGACGGGGGCGCTGCTCTTGTGCTTGCTTGGTTACGCATTCATTTATCAAATAATCTTAAAACCCTCGTTCATTAACAACAAAGATATCACATGTCGGAGTTTTGAAACTCTTGAATTCACCAGAAAAAAAAGGTTAAGATTGCCACGATAAAGAGATGTAGGTGTGACAATTTAGAAAATGTGATCAGATTAAGGAATTTTTGTTTAATAGAACTGAATGGGTTTAGAATATAATAAAGCGAGCATAAGTTGGGGAAGGGGTGTTGCCATATAGCTCTGACAAGACGATGGTAGTGGTGGGCAGCAGTGCTGTCGTTTTGGTAAAATTTAAGCTAGGGAATATTTTTAAGAAGAAAAACTCTTTACAAATGAAAGGACCATAAAACTGATTTAAATCGAGATTCCACCTCACAAAAGAAGGGAAGGAGCGAATTGATAAGAAAGTCTCGAAATATCGTCACCAGCCGTGTCATGCTGAAGTAAATCATGAGAGGATTGGCTTTGTCCTTGGAGCACTATTATTATGAATTTAATTTGTTTGCTTATTAAAATAGTACTAAACAGATCAAAGGAGCATCGTATTGTTTCTTTTAAAGCATTTTCGGCAGCAGAGGTTGCGTCGAAGAGAAGTTTTAGAAAACTATATAAATATAACTTTAGGGACAAAGAAAAGAAAATCAAATTTAAATTAAATAAAAGCATTCTAGGCATTTATCTTTTTCTATGCAAAATTTCATAAATTTCTTAAGACTACTCAACTCATATAGTATTTGTGAGAACTGAAATATTAAAATTTAAAAAGTTTTAATTTGGTTGGCTTCATTTTTTGAAGTTTTAAATTGTTTTCAAGTTGATAAAATAACTATATGTACCTACTACAGCGAATTAAATGAAATAGGAAATCGAAAATATGTAATTTTAGTGACTTTTTTTTATACGTAAATATATCAAGTGACCCTATATAAGACGCTTATCATTCTTCTTATTTATGGCGCTGAGGCTTAGAACTTGTCAAGGCAGGATGAGAACGTCTTAGGATGTTTCGAGAGGAAAATTCTCCGGGTGATTTTTGGTCCCGTCTGCATAGATGGTGAGTGGAGGAGAAGATATAACCATGAACTGTACGGGCTGTACAGCGACACTTACTTGGTCAAACGAGTCAAAGTCCAACGACTTAGATGGCTGGGTCATGTAGAGCGAATGGACATCAACGCTCCGGCCCGGAGAGTCTTCGAATCCAATCCCGAAGATTTTTTTCTTTTAGGATTGCAGCTGGCGATAAGTTGCTATCCGCTAAAGGGTATGTGCATAGATTGTACGGTCATCAGCCAGATGCCAGTGCAAACAGTTTTTTTTTTTTTTTTTTTTTAATAAAAGTACCTACACTAGGGCGCTACACGATTTTTAACGAATTTTTAGACAGAAAACTTAAATACGTTTGTGAATTTTTTTTTTCCCCTGTATTGGCTTCAAATTTAGATTTTTTGCAGTTGCCGAGAACATTAAGTTCAAAATTTGAAGAAAAAAAATCATACTGTACTCCTTACTTCATTGTAGATTGGAACTTGAAATAAGGTCAACAATTTTCAGTTAATTTCCAATTCTAGAAAATACAAATTTCTAAAAAAAAATTATCCAAAAATTCGTAGTTCACTTCAACTGATTAAGCTAGAAACTTTAAATAGTTCAGTTTTTGTCTTTGTTTAGAAAAACTTCAATTCAAATTTTAAAATCGTTATTTAAAAAAAAAAACATGCTTCATCGCTAACTTCACCATAAATTGAGCATTAAATGAGACTAAATTGCATTTGCATATCAAAATTTTCTAAAAATTATTATTTGGATTTTTGAAAAAATTTTGGAAAACGGGTGGGTAAATTTTTTTTGAAATATTGATTTAAGTGTTTTTTAATTGCATATACCAAAAACGATTTTTTTTAAATTTTACTAATTATTAAAAATACAATTTTGAATTCAAACTCCTTACTTTGTTCATTTTTCAGTTTCAGTCGTGCATTTTATTTACTATAGGAAAACTAAATAGTCAATTGGAACGAGAAACCAAAAGTTTTAATTAACTTTAATAAGGAACTAGTTTTGCTCCATCAATTCAGGTTTTGAGAATTTGCAATTTTTGTCGACACTTTTTAAAAGGAGTAGAATTTTTTTCAACAAAATTTGTAATGATTCAGTATTGTATTCAGTTTTCTTTTTCTGAGTAATTCTTTTATGAAATTTTTTGCTTAGAAAACATAATATACAAGATGATAGAAGCTTGTTAATAACTTTCTGAAAATTGTCATAAATAATGATTAGTCTACTTGTCTACTGCATTATTTAATCCTTAGACTACAATAAACCTGATTTAAGAAAAAACTATTTCACTATTTCAATCTTGGAACAGCTAAGCAGCGTCGCAGCTTTTATACCTTCTTTACGGCACGTCAAACAAATTCTTTTTCATACATTTTTTTCTAGACGTATTAGTTACGCCTTTCTTATGTCAAACAAAATGACCAATCTACATCTCTAGCTATTATAAAAAAGAGACGCGAAGTGAGTGATTTCATAAACTTTCACTACTTAAGCGCGTTGCAAAGTCGGAGTGACCTTACTGCGGCACTATAATGAGTTAATGAAAATAAAGGCTGCTTATGTTTATACAATTAAGTAGCGACATCTATGCTCCAACTATATAAATTACTGCTAAAATCAGAAACATGATTGTGAACCACTTGCATAAATTTAAACAAATATAAGAGAACTATGATTTTTGTAAAGATTAAAGCTACCTCCTTAGATATAGACCTTACCTATACACAAAATATGTAATTTAAGTCTTTTTTTAAATATTTCCCTTCAAAACTTTAACTTTGTATTTATTTTTTATAAATTAATTAAACAACTCCCAAGTGTTCCCTTGCTCATTAAATCCCAGTTTAAAAATCTTAATTAAAATGCAAATAATGCAACAAAAATAATATTTCACCTTTCTGCATCATGGGAAAATAACTAAATTATACAATTTTAAATAAATTACGATGTTTATACAAAAATATAAAAAAAAAACTCAACTATTGACTGATGCAACATAAAGTTTTCCTGTCCAGAAGTGCTCGAACTATAGGACAAAGATGGTCGACGAGTGGCACGCTATGGCGTGACATCAGCGGCGGCGGCAACGTCAACACTCTCGCCTGATTAATGATCCTAATGAGAGTTGTATACAGTAATTAGTTCTGATGTTTTTTTACAAACTCTCTTAGTTCCGTCCAAACTTCAAGAATCCCCAAAGGAAACAACAAAAAAAAATAAGGAAAAGAAAAGGATCACTAAAGTGAATGAAAATATTAAGGAAAACTCAAATTAAATTTATTTTTCCAAAGAAACACAATCCTTCTATACCTCCAAGCTCCAAAAGTGAAAAAATGGCGCTGTCGTTGCTTCCGCTTCCGAAGGCGACGACCGACATGAAGGTGGGGTTCAAGCGGTTCAGTTTGGGTGGACATTTTGGAAGCCGCTTATGGTGTTGGCATTCTGGAAGTTAACCTCATTAATTTGTATCACGAATTCAATTGTGCACGTGACTTCAAGGTTAATTAATGAACCTGTTAAAATGATTAGAACCAACTTGCTTTGGGATGTTTAAGAACACTGAGACCGAAACGACGAACTCCTGCAAACTGCAGTTCAGCATATTGTTTGAAGAGAAGTTTCATTGTAGGTACCTATACATTTGCTGATGAGGATGAGGATGACGATTTGACACGACATAATGATGATGATGATGAAGGCGTTGATGAGAATTATCAAATCCCAATTTAACAAAACTATCAAGTGCAAATTGGACTCTCGGGGAGAACTCCCCTCCCTCCGTATCTCTATTTCTATTTCGGTCTATACCTACGACCTACGTGTACCATTAATATTAGCTGCTGTGATGTCTTTATAAGCTGATGCTATCCAATATCGCTTTAGGAATATAGAAGAGGAATTCGTATAACAGTAGTTGGTTGGTTGGCTTGCGCCTTTTGTAATTTTATTTGTCATAACTACGAAAATCAATTAGCTGCCATAACTTTGCTGAATACAAACTAGACTCTCTCCGTCTTATTATATTGGTGTGCTTTGCTCTGCCTTGCCATGCCATGCCTGTCTGGCAGTTGATGATAAGTTGCAATGGCAGGTGGAGTTGAGTAGGTGTCCTGACGGATTATATTGAAAAGGTTAAGGATAAGGATATTTATATATTGAGATATACTTACATAGATGGAATTGAGAATTGTGGCACGCTTGCGAATGGGATTAAGTTTAAGGTCTAATATGTTAATCAGGTTGGATTACATTATAAGATTAAAGGAGTTCAATTTTGACTGAATGATTAGACCTGGGGGGATGGAAATTCAAAGTTCATTATGTGTTGGAACTTGTCAAAATGATTATTCCGAAGAGATGAGCAGTCCATGAATATTGTGTAATCCCACGCTAAAAAGCCATGGACACACTTAAGGTGTACATTTTATTGATGGAAGAAAATTGAAATGTTGGCAGGTGCCTGCCTATTGTTGTAAGAAATTCATCAGTCAAACAAAATTTCTTTCTTTCAATATTTGTGTAGGTACTATTAGTGTCTGGAAAGTTCACTCTTGTGATTAGTGAAATCACGGAGATGGCTTTGAAGAGAGTTAGCAACTGGCCCACGAGTTGTGGACTATAGAAATTAACCAATGTAAAATTGAACTGATGCTCTTTACCACCATAACTAAAGTACCCCCCTTTATATGCTCCCTCGACTCAAAGGCCAAATTCTATCATTGTCTTCCAGTGTACATTTCAGGGGATGTATTAAGGCTCCCTACTTGCACTGATACCTCTTCAGCCCTTCTATGTCAAGTGCTTCTAAGTCGGGCTCCTCGTCTGCCTGCCTGCCTGAGAGGTTTTCATTGCATCGCTTGACTTGCAATGCACTCGTTACCCTTTCGAAGCGTATGGCGAAACCACTCCACTTACGTCTTCGTAAAACAGATAGTCAATGAGATTCAGACCTGTAATCGCATGAAGTTCATCTTTAGAGACACAATTTGTCCAGAAAATCTTCAATATTTTACACAGACATCATAAAAGATAGCAAATGTGACTTTTCGAGTGTTGCATCCATAAAGAAGCACGGGTTCAACATTGAAGCGGAACAGCTGTAGATTGGTCTTTAATAGTTGTTTCTTCATATTTTGGACAGCATTTCGAACGCAGCTTCCTGTTTCTCCGATAGGTAGTTAATGTTAATATCTAGCTCGGATTCGCCATTAGTAAAGAGTGCTCCAAAGATATTGAAAATTTTAACCATATCCCAAAATTTTCTGCGTCGTCTAAGTTGTTCAAAGGTTTGAGGTATGATTCCAAAATCCTGCTGCTAGCAGTTCATCACTAATCAGCAACAGAGTGTTTCCTTCGATCCTTGCTGAAGTTTTTTTCGGAAAGTTTAGTACTTGGTGTCGAATATATGTAGTTTCGGACCAGCTATGAAAACATTTTTTGCAGCACACCAACAGTTTATGGTGGAGGGTTCCATGCTTCTCATTGTTCTCTACCCTTGTGAATTATTTTCCCCAAGTTGTTAGTGGAATGCCGAATCCTTTAGTCTATCAGTATTATTTTTGGGTGTTCTTACGTAATCTTACGGTAGCAAATATTTATTTGCAAATCCATCTGCAACTCTCCTGTTTTCGACGTCTTGAAGACTGCTCAAAATATATTCGCCATTGCAGTTGCAGCTGCGATTCAGGTGGTTATTAAAGGCCTCCTTCTCCTCATCATAAGATAGCTCTGATGGGGTGGAACACTGTACGATGATCACGTGGCGTAACCTATTCCGGAAAATGGTTTTCCAGGATACTGTCACCTAACAGATCCCAGGAAATCAAACTCTTGTCAGCTGAGCAGCAATCCAACGCCCGACTCCCGAGGGCTTCCAGGTGCTTTTTCCAGAATAGATTGCTACAATGCTACGATGAAGATCTAAGCTTGCCGGAGCCTAACCGCCTTACTTCAATTGATCCTAAGATTCCCACTTTATACCATATGAATCTTTTTCTCTAACTGTAGGAATTACACATTTTGAGGACCTTCAATCCAGTGGTAGCGTTGTCACATTCCAGAAAGTAATCATAGTCTATGTGCAATAGCCAAAGGTCCTCAACGTGTTGTTGTTCCTTATCAAAATATTTCAATTACGAAGGTTGATAGCCTCCGTAACCGAACCTAGAAAACTAGGCCTATTACCTACTAGTAACTTTAGCCTATTAACGTATTAAGGAATATTCAAATATTTGTCCAGAGACCACCAAAAAGTGGTGAAAAAAAAATTGTGATTGGTTGGTTTGCTACTGGCCCAAGCAAAGTTCTGGGTAGCCTACAGTTTCCCGAACAAACACGATTCAGGTCCCCCAGTGTCAGCTGTTTGTTTCTTTTTTTTTTAAAGTACTCAGCCAGGGATCTTCCGATTACCAGCAGAGCACAGTGCTTCTGTACCAGTTTGCAATTGAATATTACAATGTTTAAAGTCAATAACATTGAACCACAGGGTGTTTTTTTGCATTTTTAAGAATTGAATTTATGTATAGTCTTATTGAATTTCAATAAGTTTTTCTTAATTTAATCAATCCGATTTCTCTATAGAATTATTTGGAAAAAACTTTTGGTTTTATTTCTTTTAATTGAATTTCAAAAAAAGCTTATTCTTTTTTTAATAGTTTTTCCTTCTGTGTATAGCTATTTCGGTTTATGAATAATAATTAGAAAAATAAATCTCTTTTATTTCTCCATCTATCAGCTCCAGCTTATATCGAATGATAATGAGATTATGTTATATCATCAATAAGCAATAGGATATTTTTTTATTTTCATTGAATGCTTACCGAGCACAAAATAAAACAGAATAACTTTTGCATAATAATCGAAAAACTCTTACTTTATCAGAACCTTTCACATTCTGATTTGACATCAGTAAAAAAAAAAAAAAAAAAAAAAAAAAATGAAACAACTTTGTTAAGATCCTTGAGGTTTTTTTTTCTACATTTAAATTCTATGCAAATTTTTTATTTTTTTATTTTTTATTTAACTATCGGTTTTGTTTTACCCCACAATGAAACCAAATCATGTCCTTCTTTATAATTTATTATATACGAAGTCCTTCAGCAAATTTACAATTCTAATTAGCTTTCCTCGTTATCCTTCTCCATTTTGGTATAATGTATCTTCTCTTTAGTCTGATTAAAATGCAATTCGGAGTTAGCCTCTCCCATATTATACTATACTAACCTAACCCATAACAAATTCCTGCAACAACTTGAACCTTTTTATGAATTAATGCATTTATTCCATTGGCTACTAGATACATACATAACTACGTTACGTAGTCATCCCGATTCTCAAGTCCAAAACCAGATGGGCCAACAAGGACGTGCTCATTATGTACAATTAGATTTCTTTCTTTGATTTGTCTCCATCCGATCCTATCACAATGCACAACAACACTTTGTATTTAAATTGAAAGCACAAAACAAAAAACAGAAAACAACAACAACAGCAACTTCTGAAATTTCCTTGAAGCTTTTCTGATGCTTGTAGCAAGGAGGATTCTTAATGAAAATGATATTATGCGGGGAGTTTTTGTTTAATTTTTTTTTCTTTTTTTAAATAGATTTTAAATTATCTGGACGCGAAGGAAACTTATCCTGGGTGCTGGTCTTGGTCATTTTTATTTATAAACATATCAAAAAATCCTTTGTGTCCTTATTTTTTGTTGCTGTTGTTGTATGTATGTATATTAACAAAAACTAAGAGGAGCATCTTATGCAATGGAACAGGAAAAGAAAACCCTAAGATAAGCTATACGAACAAAATACGAAATTATAAGAAAGAATAAAAAAAAAAAAGGTAAAGGGAGATTCTTTCTCGTGTACGAGGGAAGTTTCATTAATTTAAAAAATGCAAAACTAATTAAAATTCTTTGTTTGAAAGCGTGCTGTACACACAAAAGCAATATGGCGAAACAGGATCCATAGTCTTGACTTTGTAAGGAATGCATTTTTTTTTGTTGTGAATATTTTTAAATACTCTTCTTTCACAACTATTATATTGAGTTTGAAAGTCCGTTTAGCAAGACAGAATCACCTTGATTTGATAACAAGCAGGGGGAGGTGAAATATAAATATTGATGACAAAGTAATTGCATTCTGTGGTGCAGGGTATTAATTACCCATTACAAGATGTAGTTTTACTTAAGAGTGTTTCGAATCAAGATCCGGTGAACCCATTAACGTGAAGCAGTAGAGTAGGAGAGTTGTGGTCCCAGTCGAGATCGTGAAAATCGCCGGTAAATAAGGAAGAAGAAGAAGACCCAAGAGTGTTCCAGAGTGAAGAACGTTTTCACCGTTTTATAAAAAAATGTTCACTTTCAGTTTTCGGATTCTAACCAATTGGCCTACTTGTGCGAACAAATAAAAACAAAGGAAGGAATCACCGAAGAGTTATCAATCACAGTTGGTGGGCATCAGGGAAGCGTCTTGAGTCCTTTACTCTTTATTACAGTCCTTATCTTTTTGGTTGAGGATATTCGACGAACCTAAAATTGAATCAGTTATTCTTTGCTGATAAAGGATCATAAGTGAAGATCCCATTTTCTCGTAAACAGTTTATCAGCGGATTTCAGGAAAAGCGTTCCACTCAATACATCCGTTCCTAAAGTTTCAGCATGGCATCATCATAGCCGTGTTATGTTTTCTGGACGTCGAGGAAGCATTTGATAAAGTCTGAATAGTCAACTTCAACAAAGCCTACTATAGTCTGTGAAAGCTCTTCAAATCCAGAAATCTAACCATAACTTCAAATCTGCTGCTGAATAGGACCATGGTCCTGTCATTACTCACGTATGGATCCGAGACTTGGGTGTTGGCAACATATCTGAGGAAGGACGATTCCAAAAACGATACAATAATGAAATGTACGCAATCTACCTTGAAGCAAACATAGTGAAAAAAATAAGCGTGGTAGACTCCGGTGGGCATGGCACCAAGCTCTAGGGTAGACGTGGCCGGATCACCCAAATCGGAGTTTCAGTGGAACAGGGGACAGATGCAATGTCTGTCCTCAAAAAAGTTATATTGAATAAAAAAAGAGAATTGGTCTAAATTAGCAGACAAAAGTTCTAATCTACTAGTAACTCCTAAGACCAGTCGTCAATTACAGTTTTCCAGTTTGGTTCACCATCTCCAAAACACCAATGAAAGAACTTCAAATAATTGAGAGAAAAATCGTGGCTCTGAAGCCAACTTTGTCCCCTGAACCTAATGCTATCTGCAAGCAAAGAAGCTGATAAGAAAGATCACCAACCACCATAATTAGTTGATGAGAAGGATGACAATCCAACAAGAACAACCCGAATCAAGTTATCTCAGCACTACGGTGACTCTGGGAGAGAGTAGGATATTAGAGGATTGTTTTTATGGTGATCGCCAACGTAAATTTGCACCACGTAAATTTGCATGAGCCTTGTGATCTGTTGTATTAAGTTAAAATAGTAAGTGTAGGTTACACCTTCTTTATATATTATATACTTCTGTTATATGCTACATTTATATATTAATCATTTAACGTATAACAGTTTTTGTGAAGCTACATAATTTGTTCTAATAAAGACACTTGAATACACAACTTGAAAGAGACAACATCGTCTACTAAAATATAATTAATTACAAACTGAACAGGATCTTCCGATTACTACCTGAGCACTCTGCATCTTTCAAAATTTACAACAGAAAACTTCAATTCTAATTGTCAATCACGTTAAACATAGACGAAAACTTGATTTTCAAAAGTAAGGTTCTTAAAACTCTCTCCTTAAAGCTTTTTCTTTCACTCCCAGGGTAGCTACTTGCAAGGAAAATTCTCCACCATAGATCAGGTGCTCTTTGACATTTTTTTTCGAAGTAAAGGCAATTTTTGAGTAACATTAACATTTGTCGCTTTCCTGGTTACTTTTGCTTCTATAAAATCATCAACACTTTGTAAAATTATTTTTCAAAATTTTGAATTATTTAAAAATGATTTTGAATAACAGGCTGGGCTTGATGTATCATGAGGTGCATCAATTTCGAGATATTGTCACATCAATAAGTAAATTAAGAACACTTTTACTTTCCATCCTCCAGTTTTTTTAAATTTTATGTTTTAAAACAGCCCACAAAAATATTAATTAAAAAATATCTGTTTTCTTCTCTTCTTCTTTCACAAAGTCACTTTTAATGAATGCTTTCAATTAGAAATGACATAAAATAGTAAAAAGGAACATTCCCAGTCCAATATTCATTAAGGTTCTCCCTTATCAGCCAAACAATAGAACCGCCAACATTTCACTACAATATCGCTTTCAGACTCATAAGTAAATTAATTTCCGCTCAATAAAACACTGTGGCGAAAATCAATGCGATTTAAGACAGTTTACTGTTTACCTGACACAACACAAATAAACGATTCCATATTCTTATGCCAATACAATATATGTATACCTAAAGCAAATACAGACAAAAACAAAAAAGAAGTGATTAGAAAAAGGAAGAAGAAGAAAATGGAAAATATATATCCCCGACTGTAAGTAATTTATTTATGCTTGGACGACTAATTTGCTGGCCACTGCTGATTAACTTACTGAAAAAAAAATCTTACGCATTCATGAATGGCCGTCGCTCGTATCTATGTGTATGCACATTAGAAGCATTTTTTTTTAATTTGTGTTTTGGTTGCTGATACAAAATGGTTGGTAATTACTTACGTTTGTTTGTCTATCTCAGCAATAGGAAATAATTTCCGGTCTAGGTTTTTGTTTAGTTAAAGAAAAAAAATCGCCAAGCACGATAATGATATTTAAAGCAGGTACAGGAGAAGGCCTTAGAAGTTCACTGTCTTTTTGGCCGTGATAAGATTGGCATGCACACAAACCTCAAATCTTTGGGGTCGTAAATAACATCTTAATCAATTTGAAAATAATATTTCTTAAAAAAATGTTGTTTTATATAAAATTTCTTACAAAATTTAAAACAAAAATTAATGTGGACTTTATAATATAATAATAAAATAAAACATAGGTAGACCACTTTTTGGATATCGATAAAATGCACGAGCATTTTACTTAATGTGTACGAGTAAATACTTTGTATATGGAAAACATAGTACTATCACGGTGGAAGTCGAATGGGGCGACATCTAAAAAGTAGAGGCAACCCTTACTCAAATTTTTTTGCGGAGAGCTTGTAGAGGCTTTAATCGATATTTATTGATATTTTTTGGTTGCAATAATCCAAATAATAGTCTCCTCTTGCTCCTATTACCGATTTCCGATGCTTAAAGACTCCCCAAATTGGATTCTAAACCTAAAATTTTGCAGGTAGGGGCAACATTAAAAAATACTCGCCATGATGGTACCATGTTTTTCATATACAAAGGTATTCACAATATTCTTTTCATGTAAATAATCCGTTGCTTTGCATAGGGTATGTTCAACGGTCTCACCAGAAAATTGAAAAATAATTTTTTCGTAAAAAAAAAATACTTTTTTATTTTTATTTCTAATTTATTTATTTAAATTTTTAATTAATATTTAAAATATTTAATATTTAATTTAAATTAATAAAATAAAATAAAATTTCAAATTTTTATTTATTATAAAATCAAAAAACAAATAGGAGAGAGGAGGGCACATTGCGACACTTGGATTTTTGAAATATATTATTGCTTGATATATTGCCTTCCAAATTGCTGCTAATCCATCTGCATATAGCTATTAAATATATTTATTTTTTTCTTTTTAAAATTTTCCTAAATGTGTCCTAATCTGCCATCTAGAGGGGTACCTTTGGACAGCACTGGCGCAGTTTAGGAGATGTCATATAAAAACAAATAAAAGTAGGTATTCTTACTTATTTAATAAAAATAAATTATTTGAAAATGTTATTTTATCAATAAAAAATTATTGGAAATTTTTTAATTTTAGTCCTGATCTATAATTTCAGTCTGCATCATGCTTAAGAACTAAAAATTGATGAAATATGATATTCCAACCAATATTTAAGAGTTAAAATGGTTTACTTAAATCGTTTACATCAGATAACGATCTTAACTTGTTCTAAATAATGGAAAGCAGGTTGATGGTAATGTGTCCAAATGTGCACCTGGAATTCTATCCATATGTGTTTGAAGCTCGTTTTATTAAAAAAATTCTTACTTCGAAGAACCAAAAAAAGTCCAAGCTGCTTGAAAACACACTTTTATTTCTAATCTTTTTTCTTCAGTTGGTATCGATCCAAATGTTACCAGATAAATATCTGAGGTGGAGATTCCATTACAAAATTGTATTGCAGAAGACAAAAGTTTTTTTCTTAATAGATTTTTTGCTGTTGTCCTAAACTGCCCCACTCTCCCCCTATAGCAAAACTCGCTCATGGTTGCAAGAAAAATGTTTATTTTTTACTGTAGGTGTTTTTTTTTCAATTTATTATATATAATAACATATATGTTAAAGAACTTCTTACAAATTTTGGAGCCTTATTTATTTACTTATTCAAAGTCGTTGATTTTTGAACTGTTAACTTTTTTCTAGAACTCTCTGCCTAAATTAAAATAAACTCATCAAGATCGGAGCAGTCCCCGATTTCTTAAATCGTTATGTTATCGTTACTTCATTTTTAATATTTTTCTTCCGCCCAAAAAAGATTATAATTAAATAATTTTCAATGTTGCCACTTTTCTGCAAACAAATATTTTTAAACAGAAAAATGTAATGAACATTATTTTCCAAAAAAAAAAACTGGTTTGTTTATTCATCCATGGAAGTTAAATGCGTTTCTCAAAAACGAACACTTTATTATGTTAAAAGATAAGTTTAGATAAAACCTCAATTCTTTAATCTTTTTCAGTGTTGCCACGTTTCAACAAATATTGTTTTTTGAAACGAAAGAAAAAAAATGTTTTTTTTATTTTAAATAAAATTTATAAAATCTAAGTCATTTTTAAAATAGAATAATGAGGTTATATGTATGTACATAGAATAATTTTTTTTTGTGATTACAAATGAGTTTTGTTGTACTTTTTTTGAACTATCATATTAAATGGAAATACGAGATACTTTTTTCAAAAATAAAAGGAAAAAATATCTTTTAATTTCTTCATTTAATTTTCAAAGTTCAAATTTAAAGATTTCATTTGACGTATGTAGTAAAAAAAAAAAAATGACAAAAAAATTACAAACAAAATTTCAAAAAATATATTTTTTTTAAAATATTATACAGGGTGTCCGTTAATTCGTGAGCCATACTTTGGGATATGATTCTTGGTCATATTATAAGAAAAAAAAATTTCTACAGTAAAGTTGATTTTCAACTTTGACATCACTTTTTGACGATTTAAAAAAAAGGCTAACGTTGGTGGACCCTGACCCACGTTAAGTTTAATTTCTCTGTCAATACTGATGGTAGGGACCTCATTTTACACATTTTTTTTGTTAAAATGCTACCGTTTAAAACAACGTTTAAATTGAGCTGATATGCTTTTAGGGTTGCCAGATATTCAATTTCAAATGGTGTTCAGTTTTTTTTGCCCTATCAAAACTTTGACATAAAATATTCGTCTTCAAAAATCCTGCTGGCGCTTATGTATTTGACATGGTACTTCAAAGTTCAAAGGCTATTTGAGGCGATACTTGATAAGCTAGTTTGAGCACATGATGACGCTCTGCTTGACCAAAAAATAAAAAAAAAAAAAAACATGCAGTTTTTACTTATGTAGGTATAATACTTCTGCTGTCGAAGAGTTCAATCGGCTGTAAATGCTGATAGCAACAACAAGCCAATTTAAATTCCTCTTCTATTATCCTTTAAAAAACAATATTTACAATTTACTTTTATGAAAGACATTGAAAAATAGCTTGCTTTGTCATACTTAGAAAAAAAAAAGATGATAAAAGGGTCTTTTTTTATGAGCTGTAAATTTCATTAAATTTGGTTTGCAGTTAATAGTTACGCAGCTTTTACACATCAGACTTTTAACAGCCAATATCCCAAAACTAAACTTTCACCGACCTTTCATTGAAACCAATGGCAGATAATATGCAAACTGTTTAATATTAAAATGTACCTACATACATTTCAGCTTAGCACAGATTTTTTAATGTAACATGGGCCATAAAAAATAAATAAGACGTTTTGTTTATTTCCGGCGTTAAAAAAAAAAAAAAAACGATATGCTATAAAAACTAAAAAAAAAATGTTTATGCGCCCTGTTCGATATCTTAAACGGTTATTGCAAAACAGAAATGAATTTGTTTAACGTCTTTTTGAAGGGTTGAAAATTCTTGACAGCGTTTACACAAAGCGGTTTATTATTATTTTTTTTTTTTGGAATTTTAAGACCATTTTGTTTGTCGTGGAGACTTTGATCTAAGAACACGGTCCACGTTGATTTAAAATACAAACTTTATGGCAGCCGGGAAACGACTTTTTTGTATGATGCTTGCTTCCTCCCATAGCCACAAAAATAATCACACTTTTATTGGAAGATAACCGCACCCGAATACCATGACTCCCCCCTCCGACCACACCAATCTTTAATAGCGAATTATCTTTTTTTATATCATAACTTCTGTACCCCACCCCCACCCCTCCCAAAAGTAAGTGTGGTGCAAGTAGATAAACGTTATTTCATATTTTTTTAAACGAACATGTTTTCGTTGCGCCCCATTCGCGGCGGTGACGGGGTGGCGTATACACATAGCAATGTTGTTCGCTTAATAAATACGGTTGAGCTGAGATTGCTTTTATATCGATTTCTTTTTTTTTTTTTTGATTTTCCGTTCATTTTATTGAGCAACCATAAAATGTTATCTCTGATTGGCAATGATGTTCATTTTTTTTGTTGTTGTTGTTGCTTGGTTCTGAGGACGTGAAGCACTATATCTACCTATTGATATACATTCCACGGAAGGACGTGGTTTTTAACTTTATTTATTAAATGATTTTTTCTGTCCCTGGAATTTATTTGGAATGATTGCATTTTATTTTTTGGGAATCAAATAATATTTTCTGTTTAGGTTAGGTCCCTAAATCTTCATGCAATCATTTTGGTTTCTGCATTCAAGAAAATTTCTAAATTTTTGTTAAACTATTGGATTCTAAGGGCTAGTTCATTCACGTTGGATCACGAATAATTATAAATACATAAATAAATGAAGAGTACAATTGGGTTGGAGGTTCTTGCTCTTATATTCAAGTTTGTTTTATCAAATATGTCAAAAATCATAAAATTCCTTTTTTTTTTAATTTTATAAAATTTGTTTTGAATCAATTTTTTTATAAAGGGTGTTTTTTTTAGAGGTATAAAACTTTGTAATGGAATAAAGCAAAGAAGAAGTTTTAAGATTGACTTTCTTCAAAATATAATGTTTTGACATTTTATTAATTTAAATATGATTTTTGCCATATGACCGCCACAGCCGGCTGACTCGGACGTAATTTAATCTGGATGTCCAGATTTTGATCACTTTTCCACTATTTCCACCATTGTAGACCAGCGGCTTCACACGATCTTAGATGCCAAAGTATGGGTCCGAAAAGTGAAACTGTGCGGTTATAAAACGTTTCCTTCAATAAAACACAGCTCCTGCGCATCATGGTTGTTCGGTTGAGGAACGAAAAAGTCAGTAACCATGGCTCTAAAAAGGTCACCATATGACTCTAACGTTCACACACAAAGCACATCAAACAGTCAGTTTTTTTCAGGATGTAACGGTATCTCAATATACCCTTCACTCCAAATACAGCAGTTTTGTTTATTGACGTAGCAATTCGTGAGCTTCATCGCTAAACAAAATTCACTTATAAAAATCGGGATCAACGGCAATCTTGTTTTTGGTCCATTCACCACAATTGGAATAACAAACCAAACTAAACACAAATCACTTAACAGCTATTAAAATGGCCTCCAATTAAAAAAGTGTTGCCAACTTAAATTTTTGTATCTCTGAAAAAAAACACCTTAGAAAAATAACAGGAATACAGCCGACTCGATATCAATTGAAATCAAAATTTATTATTTCAATTACTCAAAATGGCGAAAATAGAATGGCTAAAAAGAAAAATACTATCTGGTGATGTATTAAGAAAGTATATGAATAAATGAAAACTTATTAAAGTGGTTTTAAGAAAATATTTCTTATCACTAAAATATCTTCAATTTTCTTTCTAAAATAAATTTACCATGGAAACTAAAAGTAATAACTGTTTTTGAAGCTTTTCATTTCAATCTTCAAAACCAAATTTCTAAAAATTTTATCTTGGTGTTCATAGATATTGGGATTAAAAAAAAAATATTATTATTTACATTCATACATTTTTAAAAATTTTGACAGATTAGAGTTTTACAGACTTTGTGGCATATTCATAGTCGTCTGACAAGTTGTTTCTTTGTCTCTTCTAAACTAACATGGAGTTTTTGTTATTCATATACAATTTAGACCCTGGTCCAAAAGATAAATTGGAGCTCAATCCTTAAAAACGGTTGACTCTTTGACTCTTTGACTTTTTTTTATCTGTAAAAAAGTGGATTGGATTTCAATGGATTAACAGGCAATAGAACTAAAATTGTAGTAGAATTCTTTTTTTTTACTAAACAGAGCTGCCAAATTCTTTATGAATAGCAGCTTTTTCTAACCTGTGTTTTAACTTTAGACTCGATGCTAGTTGGATTCGGTTCTCAAGTTTGCCTATGAATATGCCCCTTTTTGTCTAAGGGGAAGAATAAGGTGTCAAAAAAATTTAGAACCGTGTATGTTAAACTGAGACAAAAATCCTTAGGAGCGGGATGCCTGTTCTGCCGATTAGGTCGAAGTCAAAATGGGGAAAATAGACTTCCCTAACATATAATTTTTCTTTTCTCGGTTCAATGTTTAAGTGTATCAAAATTATTTTGCATGATTGTGTTTAAATATTTTTAATGGAAAACAAATATTTAATTTCATAAAATAAAAAAAAAAAAAAAATTCAAGTACAAAAAAAAACATTTTTCCAAATTTGTTTTTAATTATACTCTGTAAATATATTTTTTTCCAAAAATCTAGAAAAAAAATACCTTTACAGCATGCATACATTTGAAGTTGCTCAAAACAAAAATTGAAACAAAAACAGCCCAAACAAAAAAAAAATACTCTTCTTTTTATTGGACTATTATCTTTTCTGAAAATAGACAAGTGATTTGAAAACGGAATTCACATAAATTGCGTCAAAATTATTTCAGCATAAAATTTGAAGCTTTATGCAGATATCTGAAGTTAACATCATTTTGAAAAATTATAATTCTGATGAAAGTTTTCAATATTCCAAAAAATTAAAAAAAATTCTGTTACAAATTTCGAAAAAATCCAAAAAAGGTCGATTAGATAATTTATTTAAGTCTTAAATTATTTAGTTTATTGATGTTGGGTTGTTCCAATATTTAACAGGCTTTTAAATTTTAGGATGTAGTATTTTGTATGGAACAAACGTCATTTTAAGACTTAAAGCGTTTGGTGAAACCGGCCATACGTTTAGTAAATTTTTCTTAATTTAAAATCGGTTACGTTTCAGACGTCCTCAGGTACGACGTTAAGGCTCTTTATCAGATAGATGTTTGGTGGGTGCCGTTATTCTTCGATGCAAGAATAATTATTTTCCAAATAGTTGTACACAGTAGTTGAATGGACAACAGCAACTAATTCGTGTGAACAGAGTTGTAATGCAAGTCAACTCAGTGCTTTTTTTAAATGAAAAACATGCATTGGGCAATTGATCTAAATATGGAGATGCCAAATGAAAATACGACCATTCAAGTTCTTTATTTTATTCTACTCTTGAAGATCAATTCGTCTGAAATAGAAGAGTTAGAAATACAGGATTGGCCCTGGACCATCATCTGATGGTTGCAGTTCGGTGATCCCAAGAAAACACCCAAATTGTGAAAGACAGAAGATCTTGCAGCCCACCAGAACTTTTCTGGCCGTTTCAAATAACGTTTACGATAGTGAAGTGAACCCTATGCCCAATGACCCATGTGAAGTAGCGATTTCCCAATATGCTATGATGTACCCCCCAGTAGAGTACTGAAGAATCACAAAGTTGTTAATCAATGATGAAGAATTTTTACGAGCAACGCCAACAGTGTAGTGGAAAAAAGGAATGCTTCTCAAGCTCCAAAAAAAGGATACGAGTATCTTACGCAGTGTGAAAACTGGAGATGAATTTGCGTGCTTCTTGCAGTAGCCAAGGTACATACTTTGCGCAGCAGGGTCATCCTAGATAAATTGATTGCTACTATAAAGACTAATAAAAATTGATCCAAACACCACGTTCTAGCTCAAAGGGTCAAGGCAAGGGTGTTTACTGTCACCAATACTGTTTTTCCTGGTACTGGTAATGTACTGCACAAAGTTTTGTTGACTGTTAGTGGAGGAATTCAGTGAACCCTACACTTATACTTAAAATACTTTGACTATTTGGAGGATGTATGCTTGCTCTGTCATTGGAACATTTTCACCTAAGGATTTAAAATAAAATATCTTTCGGCATCATCAGCAGAAGTGAAGAACTGATGTTTAGATTTTTGCATATCTACAAAAATAGCAAACAAAAAAAAAATATATAGTAATAGCCAAGAACATTGGAATTCATAAATTTATCAGATAGACTGTTATGAGAAAGCTAAGTTAAGAGCTTAATACAATTCCTCTCTCTTTATTTTAGATGCATATTAGTTTGCAAGAGTCAATTAGTCAAAAGATTTACCGGAAACTTGAGAAGTTTCTAGCCTAATATTCAGTGAAATCCTTATACTCCTGGTTGTACGGTACGTCGTGCGTCGTCGGTCGGTCGTAGGTATATCAAATAATAAATTTAACTATTTCCTTGTTAGATTTTATCAGGTGTACCAGAACAATCCTACACGCACACGCACTCTATTTTAAGGTTACAAATTTATGCATTCAAAATCTGACAAAACAAAAGTTTGTGTATCTTGTGTCCTGGTTCCCACTACCTTTACGAGTACCTTCTATAAATTCAATCTTTTGAAAAATCTGTTATAATGAATAAATGGACACATACCCTACTGACCCATGGTATATATTTCAATAACAATGCCCATCCAGGATTCACAGGCCACACTACCGGATACACATAGTATACGAGTATGTGGACGTTGAACGTTGTTGGACAAAGAAAACATCTTCAGATTGCATTCAAAATTAAATGTAAAACTTTTCCCTTAATTTGAGTTCTAGCCTGGGTATTATCTCCGAATATATATACTCCAAGCCACATTAAACTCAGTTCGGTTGGTTTGAGGTACCTATATGTAGGTATATACTGTGAGAGTGGGAGCATCTCGCTGTACATCTTTAATAAGTCATCTAGGACACACTCCACATAAATATCCTTGGCGAAGGATCAAATTGTGGAAAATCTTGTTTTGACCTCCGGAATGCAAAATATTATGCAAAATTCGGAAATTGCATTGTCCACATGTGTGGACTGTGTATACCTACCTAAAGGACTCTACTCCTTCCACCGACTGACTGGTCAGCAAGAAGTTCATGTGCTTCCACCCAAATGCTTTTGGAATGTATTTGTAAGCAAACAATTGCAGCTCACGTGGGAAAGTATTTCTTAACTTGAATAACAAAAGCCAAAAGCCCCAAGGGGGCAAGTGCACATTCTTGGTTGGATTGACGTCCTCGACCATACACAACGCTTAATCATTCGGAGGAGTCAAGTCAGACAAACTTGAATATAAAGCTTCCTTTTGATGCTACTCAGACCCATCACCCATCGCCCACCATCAACTCAACCCAACAATCTCGTATATACCACGATTTCAAACTAGCCGCCAATGGCCAAAGAGCCTGGCCAAATGTTATTGCAACCCAGGATGTATCTTGACATTTTGGATATCCTTCTATTAGCATATAAATAGGCAGCACTATGGCAGTGGTGGTGGCAGGAAAATATTATTCAACTCGGCATCCATCGGTTGTTGAATACAGAGAGATGGCCAACAGCAAGCCACCTCTACCGGATGACATTGACGATGTCATGGGATGGATCCGTAAACGGGACTTCACATCCAAATCTATTTCAGTGCGATGCTGTAAGGTATGAGCCATCAGAGAGCTCTGTCCAGCTTTGATGATGATGATGTCCTTAGTTGTCATTTCGTGTGCTATTCGACACGACAAAATGATAATGTGAATAGGTTCAACGGACAAGCAAAAAACTAAAATAATAAAAGATAAGATTCGCATACGTGTTGGACCAATATGCTCAGCAGCAGAATCTTCCATAGAATCTTCTTTAGTCCCTCGGTATTTTGGAGGTTTTCACAGATAAAAAAAAAGTAAAACTCATAAGACTTCTGGGAGATCTTCAAGTCAATATTTCTTCCTGGAAAGTGATTGCCGATTTTACGGAACCTCAAAACTGCTAAAACTTACGTCTTGCTGTACAAATTATAACAATTTGTATAATTTATTTACGATTTAATGAGTAAGTTTTTTTCAAAAAACAAACTATTTTTTAGGCAAGTTTTGAGTATTTAAAAATAAAATTTTGAAAACAAACATCCACCAATTTTCAAAAAAAAACTAGGTTTTCAAAAAAAAAATGTTTATTTTTTCTAATATTCGGGAAATAATTTTTTTTTTTAATTTTGATATGCAATATTATTACGATTAAATGGGACCCCTTTAACACAAAATTTGATTGAATCCGTTAAACCGTTTTTAAGAGAATTGAAATCCAATATTATGCTGGTTTTATTTATAGCAAGTAGTAAAATGTTTTTTGAAAAAAAAAAAATTGATAAAGTAATTTACATAGCATTGACTACAGAAAAAAATTCATCAAAATCATTGGAGTCGTTTTTTTTTCAAAAAATAATTTTTCATATTTTAGTGAAAATTGTTAAAGTTTATTTATCTTCATCTTTGTATATTTACGTCTACGATATCTTTTTGACTAATATTTCTTCAACATTTGGGAGGTGAGACAGACACACTTTTTATCTCCCTTCAATAATTAAGTTTCAGTCTCTCGTAGGAGAAGTGTACGACATCTATCGTCGAGAGCCTGAAGCTCTTGTTGCATATTACAATATATATATTTTTTACTAAATATTTTTTGCAAAAAAAAAATTTTAATAAACTTTACACTTAAAAAAATATTCACTCGTTTTTAAAGCATTAATTTTTTTCTCAAAAATGCAATTTTTTTTTGCAATTTAAATTTATTTTGCAATCCTTCAATGAGATAATCAAAAACCTAAGATCGGGTTGTATCGTAAGCGGTTCAAAAAAAATTTTATGTTGCCAACTCTCTAATTTTTTTAAATTATTATATTTCGATAAAATTTTTTTGACGTATTTTTTTAACAAAATTTATTTTTAGACAAAAATGTTTGCAGACGAAAATTTTTAAATTTCGACATATTTCACATTTCTGTTTGAAAATTCTTTGAAATCCGAAAAATATTTTTAATCAAAAAAGTTTTTACCTTCGGTGCCTTGATGCTAACTACTTTACAAAAACAAAATCGATCAAGTGGTTCTCGACATACGAGCAGATATTAAATAAACTTTGATTTTTTTTTCTAAATATTTTTTCATAATATTACAGTATTGAATGCTAAGTATAACAAACGATATAATGTCCAGAGTCAATTCGTTATATCGAAACATTTTTTACCTAATGGTCTTGAAAAAAGTGTTCTTAATATCGATCATTCGTTATATAGGCATTTGTTATACTGGTCGTTGGAGCCGTTTTCGAGATAAACATGTTTTGTAGACCAGGACCCTCGAAACCTTGGGATGCACATGCAACTGTGTAGCGTTAGCTCGAGGTCGGGATAGGTGGAGAGACTTGTTGAAAGAGGGCAAAACCGGACCCCGGTTAACACTAAAGTCAAAAAATCTTTTTTTTTTTTTTTAAACTCAAATAAAAAAAAATACCACCTTACGGAATGCCTAAGAAACACTTTTCCAAGTTTAATGAAAATCCACTCATCCATTCGGACTGTAGGCGGCCAGAAACAGTTACAGTTATAGTTAAGAATATGTCAAGTTTTATCAAAATTTTGATTTTAAATTTTGTTTACCACCGCTTGCCTTAAAGCTTAAAGGTATGTTTTTCATGCAAAAATTATAGTTATTGGAATTGAAAATCTAAACTTTAATTAACTCCGCATATTACCCTTTTTTGTTAAGCTTTTTATATTTCCTGGACTACTGTCGAAATCAGAGATTGTTGATGTAGCTGTATCCCATGAATAATTAACATTAATATTATTTTAATTTAAACAATATTTCCAGTGAACTTTTTTTTGCACAAGAACACTACCTTACCCTTTCATAATTAAAAAACAAAAAACAAAAAAAAAACAGACAGACCTGAAGGATCCTCGATGTTAATTTGTATTTATCTGGGAAAATAGGCGAGATATTGCCACTACGCCATCACCATTGCCAACGTTCGTTGGCGAGGTGTTCTTGTTGTCAGACATATTCATAGATACGGCTGGCGTTCGTCCTGGCCATTTTTTGCAAAAGTGCGTTCGTTCTTTCGTCGGTATTATAATTGAAGGTTTGCCATCGCCACTGTCCCAATTTTCTCTAACACGTGGGCTGTGTAGTGTAGTGTGTATGTTTGTGCTCTCGAAACTCAGGATAAATTGAGGAATAGAAAAAGAAGACACAAACGGTAAGCTATCAGAAATTAGAATCTGTCAGATGATGGCCTAAGAGTTGTCTCTGAAGCATGAAATTGCCACAGCATCCAGTGATGGCGAGAAGAATCCTTCTTTGAATCTCCTACCACCTCCCATCTCCCTCCATATCGTTGTGTGTTGAAGAGATCATTCATTGTGATGTGCTGTTGGGACTCATTTTTCGGTCCTTCAGCTCAGTGTATAACGTATATACGACTCAAATATCCTTAAAATGAGAACATTTAATCATGACCGACAGGATACTGTGTTTCGTTGGCCTATGACAATTTTCTATGTTTGCTGTTGATGTTGCTGCTGGCCAAGAGGACAACGACTGTTTTTGTTGCTGTTGATTTTTAGTCAATTATGCGTCGTCGGTAGACATTATACCCAGCTACGACTACGATATAACTGTGGTATGAGTAGGATATACTTTTAGTGTTCCTTAATTGCAACCTTGGTCAGTTTTCTTTAGATGTGGGTTTTGGGCATGGAAATGTTGTCGAAAAGTAGAAGCAATTTTAAAAGTAAATTAAGTCTCGTTCACAACAACGACCAAGGACCAACTGACTGTCGACCAACACCGACGACGACGGACGAATAATGATGGTGGGTTGGTATATGATTAAGATGTTAATTAGAGGAAGACCGAAAGCTTCTGATTTGGAAAATTTCATTTACATTTTTTGGTTAAATTTATGAGGCACGCATTGGTAGAATTGAGAGGAGAGAGAGTCTTTTGAAAAAATAATTGGATCCATCACCCAAGCCTAAGGACAAATGAATATCTACAACCAACAAACGTCGTCGTCTTCGTCGACGTCGTCGTCGCAGTCGTCGTCGTCATTGTCGATGACAGTGACAGAATATGCTTCAACTTAATTTATGGCGGTTTCTTTTGGTATATACATAGATATTATTTTGTGATGTCAACTTCAAGTTTAATAATTAATTTTTGATGAAACGTTTTGAATTTATAAATACTATGCAACAATCCGGTAGATACCTGGGGAAGCTTATAAAAATTAATTGTTCTCATTTTATAGCTCCAGAGGTTATATTTATCAATTTTCACTCTTGAATCGTGTTTTTTTGCTTTGTTTTGTGATAAAATATATGCCTACGCTACTGATGGCAATCAATTTTAATTTTACGCGTTAATTTTTGGTTGGAATCTTGTTCCAATTTTTATACCATGCCATTTACTATAGATACATATTATATGGTGAATGAGAACAAATCATTAAGTTTTAAAATGCAGGGTTTCGAACAATCACCTTAGAAGAAAGAAGAAAGACCAATTTTTTCTTTTGAAAATAAAAAACGCTTATAGTATATAAAAAAAAAAAATTAATAAAAATATAGAAATAAAAATTTTATCATTTGAAAAATGTGAGAAATGTGTTAGATAGTAAATTGGGGGAAAACCGTTATCCGCATAGAAAACAATTTGTATTGAGAAACCGTCGAAGTTTGACAAAGTTAGTAGTACAGCCAAACAAGCATTTGAGATCGAGTACTCGGATGGACTTTGCATTTTATTGCTATTCGAGAACTAGAGCACAAAAAAAAAGAATTATGGGAATTCCCCATCCCAGTGCTCCCATCCAGTTTGCGCCTTTTGCTTTCGAAATTGATTTTTTTCAATTCCATTTTATTCTTAAGTCCGAATCCCATGAAAAAAACCATTCTTGGGAACCTCGTTGCTCTTTATATTAGGGCCACTTTTCGGTGGCGCTGCTGACGTATGTAACTCCGTTGGTCCGCTTAAGGTATGCTTATGTCGTTTTCAATTGGCAATCCGGAATTGGTTTTAGATTCGGAATCCCAATTGAGCATTTTTTTTTTCAATTCTGAAAAATTTGAAGTTTGGTGTGACTGTATTAGTATTTCAAGCAATCACTTCACAGTTCGCACAATTTGTAAATTAAAAAATATGCCATTTATCAAGTGTGACATTTAAATCTTTGAATGTGTGAGTGATTCTGTTTTTGCTTCTGATTTCAAATTCAGAAGAGAAATTCTCTTTTTTTTTAGAATCAAAACTGTCACTTTTGCCCAATTGAACGCATTCAGAATGCTTTTTTCTGCTTCCAGATTGCCAATTGAAAACGACCTTAGTTGCCAGGCGGCGACAGTAATTTAATTTAAAAAAAAAAAACACAAAACTAAATTGGATTTTTTTCGAAATAACATTTTTACATGTTTAAGCTGTATCTGAATTTTTTCGACTTCCCTTTCATATACATAGTTACTTCAAGTTTGATCAAAATCATGAGTTTTTTCACGAATCCAAATCTTACTTCATAGTAGGTAGGTACCTATCTATAGCCGCAAGTAAAAATAATGGTGCGGTGGTGTGAGAAAACGTGATCAGCGACACCAGCGACAATGCTTCAATCTCCTGCAATCCTGCAAGTTTTACAGCTTGAAAAATAAAAAAAAAATATGCTAGCATTAGAAGTCAAATAAGAAATAATTTTACTCAAAAAGTTTCCCTAAGATATACGATACCCTATAACTAAAACAAAATAATATTCATTCCTTCCCAGAAAAAAAAAACACTTCAACATAAGTCAGCCAGACACAACCCCTTTTTACAAAAACCCATTGCGGTAGATAAGGCGTTTCTTGTGTTTGTATTTTGTTCATTCTTTTTATTCATTCAAACTAAAAGCAAATAAGCTTTTACATCTTAATTTAGATATCTACATCTATGTACATATTATATTAGAATCTAATCTAAATATAAAGTGAGATCTATATTCAAATAAAACCCACAACACAAAGTAGCCACAAACAATTACTTATGTGTCTCGCCCACAAAAACCGCCAATAAATCATGATATCTTGTCTCTATAATATTATACACAGTACCTACAACAAATCCTCCATTTAGATTAATTTTTCAAGCGCATTGCTAAAGTTCAATGGCAAATCAAAACAACTAAACAAATAACATCCCTGCGAGAGAGGGAGGGAGGCAGATTAGGAAACCGCCCATCTACTTGCATTTTGTGGGAAGTAAGCCTAATTCAAGAAGCATATTTGCCAATACCCCCCGCCCCGTCTCCATTTCAGTTGCCATAAGTAAATCCTCCCATTCTCCATTAGCGTGATAAATGTGTCACTGACAATGATAAACGTCACCACAAAAACCAACATTAAATTTTCATACAATATAAGTCCATAATAAAGGCGACCCCGACGCGCGACGGACGCACGACAACGACGAGCGTATAAGCTCTAACTATGACGACGAGGACGAGCGACGGTTTAGGCCAACCGTGCGTCATTGGCGACGGTATTGCGATTGGTTCTTCCCATCCCTTATTTTATAGGCGACCTATAGCATGGCACATTCTAATCAAGATAAAGTAAAATTGCCCGATAATTATCTTAAGTGCCATTAAAGTTTATTTTTATTTTTTATTTGCTTCTCCTAGTCGTTTTTTGATAAAACGTAAGTATTAACGGTCGCCTCTGACACTAATGACAGCATTAAAAATACATTTATTTGTATATACCCTCATTTCAACACGTTCCGACTATGCCATTTTGACGGGTGGCCGCCAAGTGGCGATGAGTCGTACTACTATGTATTTTTAGAGGAGGCTTTCATATTATTCTGATGTTTACCCAGCTCCAGCAGTCGTTTCATATTTTCAAATATGAAATTATTTCTTTGGCACCTGGTGCATTATACTATCCAATATGCACAGAGGGTTTATAATAAAAAAAAAATGAAAGCTGCGTTATAATAAAAAAATATGACTTAATATGAACGCGGCCGACAAAAAGAGATGGAAAGAGAGAGAGGAGGACAATGCAGGGAATTTTTAGAAACAACGAAATTGAATAAACAAATTGACACATCCAGTCATGTTGCTGCATCGTCAGTTTGTATAAAGATGGCGACAAAACATCAGGTGCTATATTCGTTTGTTTTTATGTCTAAGATTAACGTATATGAAATAAGCGCCGAACTGACACACATGGGTGTGGAGTGGATATCATTTTATCAGTGTCAATGGGGTGTAGTGATGTTTTGCCGAATATGTTGGAATAGTGTTTATGCTTTTCGTCGGGTTTTTACTTGTACTGGATATTATATAATTTGAAACATCATTTGTTTGGATTAGGAATTTTATGAAGTTTTTTTTGTTTCAAAATAACTGTTCAAATCTGGCTAATTTACATTATTAAAGACAGATTTTTTTTAACCATTGAGTACCATAAAGTATACCTAAAGGTTGTGATAAAAAATTCAGTTTAACATTTTTTTTATATTATTTAAAAATAAATTTGGTTTTTTCAAATTCACTTAAAAATTTTATATTTTAAAAATTCGATATATGTATTTGTAAATAGGGTTGGCAGTTTTTTTTTATTGAAATTAGATTTCCACGCAACTGATTTTTAATTTTTATTTCAGAGATTATCGAGAAATTCTGCATTCTATATTTTTTAAATTCTTCTTAAAAAACACTGAAAAGTTTTGTTTGGCCAAAAATCTGCGTTTCAAAATTTTGAATCTGTATATCAAAATTGTGTATGTATAAAATTCTGCATTTAAAAATTCTTTCTGAGCTGAATTTCGAAATTCTGTCCTAGAAAAATCCGTAAGATCCAGTCGTTTTTTTTAAGAATCAGGCAATTTGCTTAATTTTAAAGATAGTTTTTTTAATTGTATTTCATTTTATTTATTTTATTTTATTTTAATTTATTTTATTTTATTTTATTTTATTTTATTTTATTTTATTTTATTTTATTTTATTTTATTTTATTTTATTTTATTTTATTTTATTTTATTTTATTTTATTTTATTTTATTTTATTTTATTTTATTTTATTTTATTTTATTTTATTTTATTTTATTTTATTTTATTTTATTTTATTTTATTTTATTTTATTTTATTTTATTTTATTTTATTTTATTTTATTTTATTTTATTTTATTTTATTTTATTTTATTTTATTTTATTAATAGGTTTGACCCTAGAAAAATGAAAATTTCTTTAAAAATCGTAAAAGATGCTGAAAACTAAAATATCACATAAAATCGTATTTAGTAATTTAAAAAACCAAACAAGATATGTAGGTATTGAGAAACAGAAGTTTAAACTCCAAAAATTTTCAAATAAGGAATTTTTTCCATGCAAATTTTTAAAAGCAGTCAAACGTTTCTTTTAGAATGTTGTAACGGAATAACCAAGTGTATATTTGTTTGAACCGCCAACAGAGCCTCTCAGTCAATCAGCACATCAAGTCCCATTTTTGAACCGAGAAAATAAAAAATGAAAAAAAAATTGAGTGAAAATATGAAAAAATTGTTAAAAAAAATGTCAAAAAAAAGTTGAAAAAATGTTAAAAGTTCTCATAAAAAAGCTTCTCAAAAAAGAGTCATTAAAACAATTTGTCAGTGAAGAACCAAGTGAGAATTTTTTGATTATCCTACAGAATCAGCCAGTCCATCAGTTCCTCATCCAATAAACGTTGTGCGTAGTTATATTTATTATACAAATAATAAATAGGTACACATACGCCTTAGTGAACTATGTACCTCGAGAAGACTTTGCCCATGGCAGCGAAACAAACTAATATTTTAACATTTTACTTATTTGGTGAAGTCACATTGCCCATGCATGCTGTTATTTTATTGTGTCTTAAAGCTTATTATCCATGCTTCTATTTATTCATCCAAATAATAGAATCAAAATAAAGAAGTTGCGAGAGGAGTATGAACGATTATATTTTTGTGAAATGAATTTAAAAAAAAAAAATTTACTCTAGAATTTGTCTTATATTTACCTACATTGAATTTTTGAACTACGTTACCGTCATCTGTCAAATTTCAACCTCCCGGTATATCTTGGTCGAAAAATTAGACTCTCGTCATTTTTAGTTCTAGAAAATCTGCAGGTTCAAATTTGACAGGTGACAGTAACGTAGTTCAAAAATTTAAGATTGCTAAATACGCAGCATGCTTACAAATTTTGGCATTTCAAAACATGAAGGTTGAAGTTTATTTTCAAACAAAAATGACAAGCAACGTGAAAACTAAAGGGCCCTACACACGATCAATATCACTCGTCAGGTGACAATACAAGTCCTTAATACATCGTCTTAAATTCTCGCAATTATTTTAATTTTAATGTTTCAATATTAACATTGAAAGACTCTGAATTGAAACTCGTTCAAGTAATATTGCCAATTAACATTGATGGTGTAAAGGGCCCTTAAAAAGTGAATATTTGTAAAAAAATTATTAATTTTCTTATTCCTTTTTTGACTGTTTGGGCACATTCAAAAATATTAATCTAGGAATTTTCAACATTGCTAAAAAATATGAAAAGTTAAAATAAAAATTAAATTTTGTACACATTATGTAAAATTTTAATTAAAATTTACTCCAAAGCCATTTTTGAACAAACACTCTTTTGAACTAAAATCTACTTTTCGTTTCAGGTAGGTACTTTTTATTTCTAAACTATATTATTTGATAGTCTTGATAAACAATGGTTTAACATTTTACTTAGAATCTCTTTTATTTTCGCATTAACACAAAAAAAAAACAAAGCAACTTGATAACATTGACGACGACGACAACGACCGGAAGTTGAAAACTTAACTTTTGCAATAATTACGATCGACATGATTTTATTTCATCTCATTATTTATTTTTTTCTTCCCTAGTGTCATCTTCCTTATCTTTGTTTTGCTGATTAAGCTTAATACTCAAAAAAAAAATATTTATACACGCACATACTTTCAATAAAAAAAAAATAAAAGTGATAAAACTGTTGAGATTTTCGTTTATTTTCTCTTCAACAATAGTAGTTGACTTTCTATAGATTCTATAAAGAACTTGCACTATACAAGTTGCATCGTCCAAACTTTTTGTTTGTAAAGAAAAAAAAAAGAAAATTTTAATTAACGCATCCTCTGTCTGCGTCTAGTGAAAATATGCATCCTCTTTGGATGATATCCTCTGCTTTATTAGCATCCTTTTCTCACTTGGTTATTTGATGTGAAGAAAAAAAAAAAAATCAGTAAAGTAAAGGGAAAACTTTTAAAATGCGAACAGCAACCAACCAAATGTTTTTTAAAACAATAATTATTTTAAGAGAAAGTTTTTTTTTTATCTACGCCGAAAGTGCTGCTGCATCTTGCGTTAAGGTAACTTTAATTGAATGCCATTATACAAGTTCCATATAGTTTCCCATTAACTTCATGTTTGTATCTTGAAAACACTTCGTGTTAATTTTTATTTAAATAAAATTTTTATTACTCTTGTAATTCACATTATTTAAAATTTAAAATTAAAAAAAAAAAAACATAAACTTACGAAAGGGGTCCCAAAAGTATGTTCCCGACCTAACAAAGAAAACATCAACATTTTGGAAGAATGAATCTTCATTTTTTAAACTCCAAATTTTATTTAAACAAAACATACTTACATATGAAGCATGGAATTTCAGAAAAAAAACCTACAGGAGCTTAAAAGTGACTTAAATAATTAATAAAAAATATACTCGTACATAAGGCTGCAGTTCGGAAAAAATGTAATTTGTGCAATTGGGTGTCTCTGATTATTAGGGTGGTCGACATTTTGTTTTTCACTTTTTCAGTTTTAAGTAAAAGTGAAATTTAGTAATGCTAAAAGTTTTTGAAGCATGAGGGTGGTTTAGTCATTTTTTTGTTTTAAATTTAAATTGAAAGGGTCTCATTATAAAGGTCCGCCAAATAACTTTTTTTTTTAAATGCTATAAAAAAAACTACTGAATATTTTCTCAAATTTCTTTTTTTATTTGAAAGTACAATCCTTCCGGTTAATAATGGAAAATAAATTCATTCAAATGGCTGCCTCGGCTGGCCATGCAGTAGCCTATACGGTCCAATTTTAAGCACAATATCGATTGTGTGCAGCTGTATTTCACCAATGGCTTAACAAATATTGTCCTTTAAAGCGTCAATTTTCTCTGGCTTGGCTTGTCGGCGTAACACTTATCTTTTACTGCACCCCACAAATAATAATAGTCCAACAGTGTGAAATCGCAGAGCGCAAAACATCGAGTGTAGCTTCGGCTATGTGGCACGTAGCTCCGCGCCGTCCTGTTGAAACAAATGTTTCCAATATCCTCCTCTTCAATTATTGTGAACAAAAATTCGTTCAGCGTGACCCTTTAACGATCGCCATTGACTGTAACGGCTACTCCTTGCTCATTTTCGAAGAAAAATGGCCCAATTATGCCTCTGGACCAAAATCCGCACCAAACAGTAATGGTATTCATGCAACGAGATAATTTTCCGCTTTGCAGAAAGATATAATTTTCCGCTTGATGTTTGCATGAGCACCCCATAAAAATTCTTGCATAAATGTGAGAAATAATCAGCTCTCACAACTAAACGTCACAAATTACTTCTCGAAACTTTATGAGGTTGATTTCTTCGCTTTCTGCATCAAATTTGTGACATAAATTTATCTGGTTTGCAGAATATTTTTCCCATACAAATTTTGACAGCTCGTTTCTGCGGAGATAAAATTATCTGGTTTCCGAGGTTTATCCGAGTTTTCCACCGTTGCATGAATACCCCTAGTGACTCATTTTGGGTGTATTGGCTTTTCAATATACATATGCGTGCGGGTTTTCTGTGCCAATAAAATGAGCTTCATCTGAAAAGATGATTTTTTGGCAAAATCGGAATCTTCTCTAAGTTGATCGCAGGCCCACTTAGCGAAGCGAAAACGCATTGGATGGTCAGTTGGCTACACAACCATATTCGTTCAGCGGAAGGATAAAACTAATTATCTGTCAAATCAGACATGAGCTAAGTGCTACCATTCACGAAATAAGCACTAGTTGAAAAAAAAACGTTAGAGGGCGGACCCTTTACGATATATATACTGAATTTTTCACAACTTCGGTATCTTATTTAATTTCCTACAAAAAAATGTTAAATAACCTTTTTTTGATAAATGCTGTTCTTAGAGAGTTATAGTCCAATTTGTAACACAATTAAAGAGTTGATTTTGGTAAATTCGTCATACCAACTAAATCACCTAAATCGAAAAAAAACCGTTCTAATAAAAGTTGTAAAACCTCAAAGCATCTGTATTTTTAGCCATTAAGGTTTTTTACTCGAATGATGGTTTTTACTTTGCAATGTACATACACTCAGTCACGAAAGTAAGTATACTCTAGAACTAATAGTAGAAAGCAGATTTAAGCTTTACTAGCTTCAGAGTTTCAAGTATGTTTTTGGCAAAAGAGTCAGCGTTTTTTTTCAAAACGGTTTTGCAATAAACTGGTTTTTTATTTGGTCTAGCGTATGCTTACTTTCGTGATTGAGTGTATACTATATATGTTCAAGAAATCCTTTTTATTTCATTTTGATCTTGACCAACAAAATGTATTTCATTCGGCGCAAGGAAATAACTTCTAAGGGAAAATAACTGCATCAATAATTGGAAACAATTTCCCTTTTTCGCTTCTTTTTTTTTTGTTTTAAATTTCAAAAGACGGTCCATTAACTGTGTCAAAAATGATTTAGTCTCTCAAATTCTATTGTTCTTTGAATTCGAAATTGTTTCAAAATATTTTTTCAATATTTGTATCGAAACATTTTGAAAAATTTACCATTACTTTTTAAAACTAAACTTTTAAAAATAAAATTTTATTTTTGAAATTTATATACTTATAGATATAAAATTTAAAAATTTGAGCGGCTTCTGAAAAAATGTTTGAGTACAATACAAATTTCAAAACCAAAATTTCAGGCTAAGAATACTTCTTTAATTTGTAAAAAGGTAGCAAAATTTTTTAGTAGTTAGTTTTAAGATACGGACTTCAGAGAATATTTTTTCTGTGTATTATTAAAACAATGAGTCTCAGAATTCAATAATTAAAACTAAAAATCCACCATGTGCAAATTCAGTTAAAAATAAAAACCTAAATTATTAATATCTAAAATAATTAGGAACAAATAAAAACATCCTACACTTCTAAAAGTCAATCTTAGAAAATTTAAAGAAAACGAAAAATATTCGGTAACCTCTGTGCACCACCCTACCCCTAGCTGTCACCACCATTGATAAGTAAGTACTTTCGTTCCCTTGTATTCTTGGAAAATCGAACTTGAGAAATAGACTTACTTGCTCCCAGGATAAGTAAAAAAAGTTGTACATGGTACTTTAATCATACCTAATTGCCCTTGCATTTAGTTGCATCTTGTATGTGTTTCTGGTAGTCTTCTTCACTCTTCTTCTATATGTAATAAAAGTTTATATCATATTAATGAGAATTCTATTTAATTGTGCGCCGTCTATAATAATTACTGAGCCAATTGAATCAGCTATAAGTTTCAATCCTTATAGCCATTCACTTCTTTGAATGGAGTTGTAAGTGGCAATTAAGTTCGAACAACGTTTTACTAATGGTTTAATTAGAACTTGAGGTAAGCAATTATATTATTTGAAGGCAGAATTGAGAATTTAAAAGAACCCATTCGTTTGTATAATATTAACGGATATAAACTTCGAATGAAAGAGAAAGTCTATATTGGGCGTTTTTCTTTATTATTTCAGAATAGAGAACAGAGTCTGAACACTCCGAGCACACTCTGAACGATCTCTGAACTTAACGTTCTCTTTTCTGATCGTTTCGATTTATTTAAGAAACACATCTTACCAGCTGTCACCTTTTTCATTTGTCATTGACAGTATTTGCCATTTTCCTGTTTTCATCTGCCATGTTTGTGCTTGGAGATTTTTTCCGTGTTCAGCTTTTGAACTCCGTTTGTTCTATCCTTTTATTCTGAGATCATAGAGTGCGCTCTAAACATGCTCTGAACACGTTCAGAACGAAAAAAGAAAGACGATTTTTTTTGACAGCTCAGGCTCTGCTCTGAACTAATTAAGAAAAACACCCATTGTGAATCGAGAGCACTTTTTGAAGTGTATTTGGATAAAAATTAATGCAAAATTTTTAATCTTTTTTTTTTCTTCCACTTTTAAGCTAATCATATGAATAAATTTTTACCTTCATGAATAATTTAGAATTAAAAAAAAATCCCAATAAAAAAATATAAGGGACTCATATAAAATATGAGTCCGTGGCACTGGGAATTAATTATTGAAACATTTCCAATCCTCACAACTCAATAAGGCTGCTGCGGAACTTCAGAATGTCAATTCCCTGGCATCAACGAGAAGAACAAACAAAAATATAGATTATAACGAGATTCATTGCCGGAAATCGAAATGCAACTCCTCGCGACTCACTGCGAGGAATGACGAAGTATACATAATATCGAGAGAGCGGACTTTCCGTTGCTGGGTGACGCGACGCAGTCCCCATAAATCGACTTTAGAACTGTACGATTGCTTTTTTGAAATGACTTTCTCAAAATATTTACATTTAATCAATGCCATATATAATATTCCATTGTCGACGGTGTCGCGGTCGTTTTGTTTAAAAACATCACTACTTGCTCAAGGATTGAAATGCAGAGGAGGACTATAGGGAAAAAGGATGCAAACTGCATTTATTGCCTATGGGAAATATCGCATATGTCTACAGTGCATTTGTGTGCACTTTATTTAATCACTACAAAAGAGATTGAGTACATACTGCATCAGCTATATCAATTCAAATTAAAAATATAAATGTGGGTAGTTGGTAGTATATTCAAAGAGTATATAAGCTTAATTTTTTTTTGTTTCTCTATATGGTTACAGCCTTAACGGGTGCAAGGATTTTCTTTAAACTTTGGTACTCAGCGATGTTTTTTCAAATTTCCCAAGATTTTAATTTAAAATAAAATTTTATAAAACTCGAAAATTGCTTTGACAGTTTTTTGTGAAAAACAAGTCAATTATTTTTATTAAAATTTGACGAAAAATTAAACCAAAAAGGGTTGAACTGATTTGTATCAACTTTTAATCCACAAGTGCGAACCTAAAAATTATAAATAAAATTGAATATGTACTAAGTTATTAAGAAATTAGAAAAATTATTAGGGACCAGGAACAAATCCGGTTTTTTATTTCGTTGTAGCTGCTGTCAACCCACAAAACTATTCCAAAATGGAATTCTTGTTCTAACACTTCTTTTAACAAATGGCGTGACCCTTTTTTTGTTTCGAATAACGTTTTTTGCTAGATCTGAAAATCATTTTAAATTTTTTTTTCTGGTATTAGGAGCAAAAGGAGGCTATTATTTGGATTATTGCAACCCAAAAATATCAATAAATATCAATTAAAGCCTTCACAAGCTCTCCGCAAAAAAATTTGAGTGAGGGTTGCCCCCACTTTTTAGATGTCGCCCTATTCGACTTCCATCATAATAGTACTATGTTTTTCATATACAAAAAGTCTTCTGCATAAAGAAAAAAACACATACAAATACACAACAAATTTTCAGACAAGTGGAAGCCCTGGAAATTGTTTTCAGAAAAACATGAAAAAAGTATCTACCTAAATTTTTTTCATTCCAAAAGAATTGCTTTTTCAGGAAAGTGGCAACACTGAAAATTATTTTAAAAAAATATTGAACCAAATCCTCATTTTAAAAAAATATTCAGTTTTCTAGGAGTGTATAAAAGTATTTTTTTTTTCAAAAGAAAAGTTCCGTCGAAATAATTTTTTTTTAAATTGGGAAATATAATTTTTGTTGATAAAAATTTTCGTCTAAGTACAAAAATTTTTGTTATGAAAATTTCGCAAAAAAAAAATTGATAAAACAATTAAATTGTGTAAGAAAATATTTAAACGAAAATTGATAAAAAAAGTAAGTCAAAGAAAATTCTGTAAAAGTTTAGTGGAAAAAAATGTAGGAAAAGAAATTTGTGAAACAAATTATCATACTTAATTTTTTTTGATGGCAAAAAATATGTTAAAAAATGAAATTGAAAAATATAAAAATCATTTTTATAGATCTCCAACAGAGTTAATACTTGAAACCAGACTGTGTAAAATTGTTTATTTTTAAGAAAAAATGTATTCTCAAAATGCTTTTTCTTAATTTTTTTAAATTGGGCGTTTTACAGCCATATTAATAAAAACCGCTTATTCTACCTTTATTCCACGACTTTACTAAACGATAGAATAAGAGTTAAGCTATGGATTAAAATGTTCAATGAATAAAAACAAAATGCTCGTGGAATAGTAAAGTGACGTCTACCAAACATCTCTTGAGAAAATCTACTACAATAAGTAATATGCTTGTTTAGTGACTTGAAATTTTCACCGAGTTTCCCAAACATATTTTTTTTTGTATGGGTTTTGAGAGCAAATTATGAAAATTTGTCGAAAAAAAACTCACGTCACCAAACACACCTAAGGACTTTTATTTTTAGGTGAGAAGAAATTATTTTCATGAATTGTGTTTGGAAATAAATAGATGTTCATGGAGATAAATGAAGATGCAGTATACCTAGGTACCTATAATTTTTTTTGATAGTTGGAAATTAGGAAGATATATACATAGATAGTTGTGTACCTTTAGAAAGATAGATATATAGAGAAATATATAGATGGAAAAAGATAGTTATGTTAGATAGTATATGTAGGTGAAATGGGTGGCAATAAATCTGCCATTATTATTATTATTTTTTTCAAAACATTTTCTTTACTTAACTTTTACTTTCACTTATATTTTTTTTATTTTCAAAACAATTTTGAATCATCTGGTTTTTATTCCTTCGCTAAACCACCTTCTTCGTTGGATTAGCTTAGTAAATGTCACTTAGTAGACATTTTGTTTTATTCATAATACTTTGCGCTTAGTCCACGGAATAAGGCCTAAACCTTCGCTATTCCACGTTTATTAATTTGGCTGTTATTGTTTAAATCGAACATACAGTTATAAACTGATGAGCTAAAATTTTTGCTGAGTGCTCATAACTTGAATACAGAACTGCAGTATTGAGTTTAGCAGCTGTGCTAAAAATTTAAAAAAATATATTTCTAGGGATGCTCAAAAAAGTTGAAGGTTAGCCATTGATTTTGTGCATATGTACATATCAAAATCAAAAACAAAATGAGAAAATTGATTTTTCGTCCGGTGTTCTTATTTCTACTTTCTTAAAATTTAAATATTTTCCTCGCACTTTAGCTGTAATTAAATGAGTCAGATGTATGAATGATTATTTCAGCTTGACTAAGCAAATGAGATTATTAAACACTATAATCCATTTTTTTTTAAAGATGGGGCGTTTTTGTTTAAAATCCCTGTAACAAATTTGTTGCCACCACGCGCCTGAACACACTAACTCCTTTATTTATAAATTATCCAAATTATCTTTGATAAATTAGGGGTCCCTGTTATTGATACATAATAAGAAATTGATGTTAATTAAACTACTAAAAATTATTCAGTTAAACCCTTTCATAACTTCCATTAATTCAATTTAAAATTTAATATTTAAGTTACTTTCCTTCTTAAAAAAATCCCTTCAAAGTTCATAAACCTTTACCAATAGGTATCTACATTAAGGAACTTTCTCTCTCTCTCAAAAAAAAAAAAAAAAATCATATCTCCCTAAATTGCGTTGCCATGTCACGGATAAGGTCATTTAACTTAACGTAGATATTCGTTAAATTATGAGAAGGAAGGTGTGCAGGCAGTAAGGCATTATACCAAAGAAAATTAAATTAAATAGAGGGTAGAAAAACATCCACTAAAGAGACCGCCCACCGCTATTAGAGTCCAAGTCCAGCTAGGAAATTTCGACAACTCTTCATAACGAATACATGCGGATTTCACAAAAGCACACATTAATTTGCAACGTGGGAATTTGACCCCAAACCGTATACATATAGTTGTACCTTACCCAAACTTTGAGCCAACAAGCCATATTCCGCCTTAGAGCCGAGTATAAGACTGACCGAACCGGACCGTCCGAAACAATTAGAATTTATCGCCTTGTTCGCTTCGCTTCGAACAAGAACATTAAATTTTATCTTTTAATCTTATGAAATTAGTCTCCAAAAATGTAGCTAGCTATAGCGGCATTTCTGTGGCTCCTTGTGGTAGCTGCGGTAGGTTGGTTGGCGGTTATACGAACCAAAAACGGCCAGAAAAACCATCAGGCAGAGGCACAGGACTTATAAGGATCCAGAATCCATTCAACCAACACGCAGCGGGATGGACATTTTATTTTATTACACAAAATAAATTACAATCAAAGAAAAACTTTTCAAATAAATTATGTCGGCTGTGCATTATGTATGTGGAAGCGGATTTTAAGCGAACCAACTCTAGGCTTCTTTCTGATGGGTCTTGTGGCAGGCGCAACGGGGGAGATAGGAGCTTCCATTGCTACAATGAAGCAAGAAAAGGTTTAGAGCTAGAGGCAGCACCAGTTTTGTATTTATGTGTGTTTGGAAAATCTAACGAACCGAGAAAAAGGCAAGAAGAGAACATCACATAATTATTATTAAACACTTGTCGGTGGAACGAAGGGTTTTTGGGGTGCAACAGGAAGGGAAAAAAAAAATAAAACGGAAGTAAAAGAAAAAAAGGATTTTCTTCCGTTTGTTGATTTTTTGTTTTCCCTTAGACTTCCTGGATATGTTTGTTATGCAACAAAGGCAGGCGTAGCGGATTCATTAGAACTTCTAACATTAAACAATATACCCACTAAGAACCCCACGGTCATGAAAAGTGATAGGTCAGAAATATTATACAACTCAATCGATTGCGGTTCAGAGAAACGAAAATGCACCAGGGAAGTGTTTTTAGTCCTTTGCTTTTTATTACTGTCCTTGATTTGCTGCTTGAGGATAAGGTGAGTGAATTGATTAATCTTTGCTGACGTTGGAGCCATTACAAGACATACCGAACTAGTGCGACATCAATGTCATCTTCAGGAAAAGTTAATTTAAACATCGCGTAAGCCTAGGGTGGATAAAGAAGTATGGTAGTTAATTGAGGCTAGCTTAGATGAAGATTCTTTGCATGGTAGCAAGAGATAATAAAGTGTGATTGAATAAGGAGCAAGAGTAGCCTTCACGTCAAAAATGCCATCTTAACCTAATAATAGCATGACCAATTTTTTTGGGCAGACCGTGAAATGAACATTTATGTTTTGAAATAGACGAGACTGTGAATCGAACCCAGACCTCCAGTATGACAATTCTACGCACTAACCATTACACCATGGGCTTTTCATATGAAATCTATGGTACTCTCATCAGCAAGTTCCACACAGCTTTGTGGTGTGGTCGTTTGAGGGCGCAATTGTTTATAAACAGAAACAGCAACCAGAAAATTAGTAAGTGGTGTGATCGCTTGGGGGCCGACGTGTGGAACGTGCTGATGATAGTACTATGCAAATTTATATACAATGACCATGGGCCACAACTACTAAGATTTCTTTTCTGTAACCACAAAAAAATACTTACCTTTTTTTGTTTTGAAATCAAATACATTTTTTAATCTTTTTTGGCTAACAGCTTTCTGGAATCCCACGCATAACATTCCGAAATTCAACGAAATGCTCGCTATTCTATTACATTTTTTTGCGTCCTCGGATTTGAAATAGCAGCGACATGCTGCATCTTGTGGAACTGATTTAAGACTTATTTTTTTCAAAATAAAAATTTCAATTTCGCACAATCATCCTCTTTATTTTTTCAATTATCCAAGACTCTTTTAATGGCCATTTAAATTTCGTTCCAACAAAGTGGAACACTTATTTGTGTTCTTTTCTCATTTTGTTCTATCCGTTAGTTTTCATTTAATGAACATGAACATGTTTAAAACTTAAAATTCAAAACATATTTGTAATTGTATTCGACAAATCATTTTCAAGGCCAAGGTCCAACGATTCTTATAAACTACTTGTCAAAAAAAAAAATCCATTGTTCCTCTGATTTATATTTCACGGATAGCTATGATTGACGTCTAATACATGAATTACATGAATTGCTTTTTCGCTTTCTTCTTCTTTCAAGGGCTAGCAACGAGACGAGACTTTTAAAAATTCATCTCGGTCTCGTCAAAACTGAAAATTTTCAATATCGTCTCTTCTCGTTCTCGAATGATTTAATTTTGTCTCGGTCCTGGTACCAGCTCACCAATTTTCCGATTTGGTCTTTTTTGTAAGAAAAATTAGAAACAAACCTTTTATTTTAAGGGCTGTCAAATATTTACATTTAAAATTAATTTGTATATTTTAAAAACACAATTTTGAAAGTTTTCTTTACTGAAAATACCACGAGACTTTTGGTAAGCCTCGGTCCAGAAATTACAGTTCCCACTACTTCTTGCTTTGGATGTCTAAAAGTTTCTAGTCTAGGCACGTTTGCAATCTGCCGAAAAACGAAATAGGAAACAAGGAAAACAATCTAGTCTAAACGACTTAAACTACCAAGTCAACGAACACACCCCTTCATTAAAGTAGTCCATTCACTCATCTTAAATTTTGATTGTGAAATAGAAAGATGGATGAAATAAGAATTTAAAATTAATATGGGGCGTCTGTAAGTACTTTCCGTTGGCCGCTAGCACTTTTATATAAAATGAAATTATCTTTCTTTCTTGTATACAACAATATTGCATGGGACTTGTACTTTGAGAATTCAAAAGCCTAAAAGTATAATTTAGTAACTAACTCATTTTGCATTAGTTAATCATGCAAAGAAAATGAAAAATACAGTTGAAATGTCAAAAGCATATGTTTGAGTAAGATATTTTTGACATTTGCACAAATACTCGTACATTTGCTTTTGCGCATGAAAATAAAATCTACTACATTTAAGGACAATCTGCTTAGCAGGGATGTTTACGTTTGCATTTTTGAACTGTTTGCTTAGCATAATTTGCTAAAGTTTGGCGTTTAGGAATTTGTCCATATACTTTTAACTTTTAATGTAGAACTATATTCGTCGGAAGCCATTGTTAATATCATAAACCAATTAAAAATTGTAGTAGTTTTCCGAACACTAGATTTCAGTTCACTTTCGCAAAAGCGGTAGATAAGCTTTCAATAGCGAAAGTTAACAAAAAGTAATCGAACGAAAGGCACCTATTTGACGTTCGTCGCGACGACTACTTAAGCTGGCGAGCGACTTTACGATTCTACTATTCTGGACTCGACTGTATTTTGTCGTTTTTCTGTCGAAGTCCTTGTGTTATCTCCCTTTGAAAAAAAAAATCCTGTAGGCTTGTGTTAATGGGACCATAGTTCAAAATAAAAAGGTGGGTGCTGTGGTTTTTAGGGAACTTTTCCGTCGAATACCTAAATGTATATTAAATCTAAAGTTAAAAATTTAAAAGATGTTTTTGGTTAACTAAACAATTCCAAGTATAGTTTTCTATGACCCGTGAAAACCATGTTGAGTCTAAGATAATAGCAAAAAATAGAGCACCGGAAATTTGAATTTCGGTGTCCGAGTATGGTTTCTTTATAATTTTAATGGGGCTTTTGGGCGTATACTTACTTTATTTTGTTATTAATGTGAAAAGAACTTCTCCATTGCAATAGATAATTTTAGACAATTTGTCACTTCTCCGCAAGAGGCGCTGCACGTTCAAGGTTTTTTTTTTTTTAAATAAAAACAAGAATTTTCCATTTTTCAATATAAGTTTTTTTTTTAATTTATTTAATTTCTTCATCACTTTAGTTTTGATTTAATTCATACGTTTTTTTTTTTAATTTTATATTTTTTTTTATTTAAATTTAACAATTTAAAAATTTTATTTTTATAATGAAGTATATCATTTTTATTTCATTGAACATCACTGTGTTGTTTTATGTTTTTGCTTTTGTTTTTTTTTTTTTTTGTGTTTGTTTAATATTATTTGCCTAAATATATGCATTTTAATTTTTACTTTAATTTTATGTAAATAAAAATCTATTCTCTATGTACCTAATTTTCATCCATACCCCATATAAAATTGTTAAGATATTTTTTTTTATGTATATTTTTGTATTTTAAGTTTATATTTTATTTTATTATATTTCACGTTTACATTGTTTTTTTTTTATCATACCATTTTTCTATTTTTTATATATTTACGTACAAATTAAAAAAAAAAAAACTGTTTATCTATGTATATATAATATCTTTATATCCGTTGCTTTTATACTTAATAAAAATATTTAAGGGCTAAAAATAATAAAAATACAGAATATTTATTTTAACTAAAAACTTACCTATAAACATTTATTCATATATAAATTTACAGTTATAATCATGTGATTTTTCTTAATTTTTATATTTTTTTTTTCTTGTTTTTAATAAAATTTTAAGTTTTACATACTTAGTAGGTTTTTGGTGAATTTGGAATATCTACAAAATGTTTGTAAAATGTTTTTACATTTAGAAACTTTTTTCTTCTGTTTTTCTATAAAAAAGTGATATACTCGTATGTAGAATTTAATTTAGTTATTTTATTTTTTTCTTGGTCTTTTATTTGAATTTTTGTTATATTTTGTTTTTTAGATACCAATTTGTTTTGAATTTATATTAAGAAATTGCCTTTTGTGTATTATATTCGTGGTGTGTTCTGAACTGAATCCTGATTTTCTGCAACTGTGCAACTTTATTTAATTTTTGTCAAAACTTTAATCAGTGTTTAGAATATATGGTAAATGTTTTTTTTTGTTTATATTTTTTTTTGTAAAACAACCAACACATACATTTTTAAGACTTTAATATCGTTCCAGAATAATTATTCATAATATGGGAAATTTTAGTTTCGTTTGCATTGAATACTTACATAACGCATGTTGATGATGGTTTTATTATTTCGTTTTACTTTCAGTGGACCATTGGGATTATAATCGTATATGTTAACAGAAAAAAAAGGAATATTTAAATACATAAAAGAAAAATAAACATTGAACTAAATGAAAATGTTTTATTTAACAACATTTTGTTATTTATAATTATTATATTAATTACCCTATCTACACTGATGTATTTTATTTTATTTTATTTGTTTTTTATTTTTTTTTTTGTATTTATTTATATTTTAACTGTTTATATTTGTTTGTTTATTTGTTCGGAATTTACATGTGTGATGTATTTATTTATATATATGTTATGTATAGTTATGTTAAACACTTATGGGTATAATATGTACAGTTGGTTTTTATTTTAATTTTATATTACTTATAATAATTGTTTGCGATGCAGTTGCATTCTGTTTTATATAATTTTAATTTTCCATCATTATATTTGTGTTGTTATTTTAGTATAGAGGAATTTTAAATTAGTGGTTTGTGTTCCCTTTTTTTTTTTTTTTTTTTTTTGGAAAATAAAAATAAATGCATAATATCAAATATGTAGATATGAAATCTGTTCCTATGTATATAATTTAACACAAAATATTATATTTTTTTTTGGAACAATAAAAAGATGATAAAGTAAAACCAACCAACCAATAAGAAATTAAATTGAATAAAAAAAAAAAAAGAAATGTTAGTAGCACAGACAAACTAGGATTTTACATCACAAACATTTGTAACAAGCTGAAAACAAAATGTATTGCCATTCAGTTCTCGTTCATCGGAAAAAAAAGTCCATTTACAATTTTGAACATTTCATGTCATGTTCCCCTTTAACTCCTTTTTGGAATTATTTCGATATTTATTGGACTTAGAGGAAAAGTAAAAAAAAAAACATTTCATGTCGAAATTCTGATTCTGTATTGTTAAAAACATGAAAAAAAAACAGATTTTGAGAATTTTGTTCTTAGGTCAGTCAATATGAATGTTTGTTTCAGTTTGCGCAAGAAAATTTAATAACTTTTTTTACTATGCAAAAAAAAAGGTTAAAAGAATTTAACGCATGAGAAGATTTTCTGAGGTTTGATTAAAAATATTCAAATTGTTCAAAAATATCGAAAACATTGAATTACAATTATTCTTTTTTAATTGATTGCCTGAATATTGCTTCTAATTTTTCAACTTCTATCACATAAAAAACAAACAGATAATCTTCTTAAATTGAGTTTTTTGGTTCGCAACCTGTCAAATTTTGAGTTCAAAAATAAATAAAAACATTTTATTTTATTAATAATAATAAAAATCCTGAATACCTCTCGTAAGTTTTATTTGCTGTTAGCGTTTAAATTTAAAAATACGAAAAAAAATCCTCAAGGTTTTCGTGTTTTAAAATCGAATCGAAATCAAAAAATTTTGGGCCAAATTAAAAACAGCCTACATGTCATGTATACCTAGAGGCTACAGTACGTAATACGAATAAGTAAAACTTCCAACCACAATACCTTTTGTATGGCAAGGGTCGATTTTTCTTCATGCTGACTGGACTACGATAAGTTTGGAAATGGAGATATTTACCAAGCTTGCAAGGACTTGAATAATGCAATTTCTCTCCTGCTCCGAAATGTACGAACTGCCGTTTAGATAACATTTGAAATTTGAGATTAAATTCGCAAAAAAATTATTTATTTCCATGTTTTTGGAACGCATCCAGTTATTGATTGCAATTTAACTTTTGACAGTTTGAAGTTCGCAGTTGAAGTTGGTAGCGGAGAATAAATGAAATCAATTTTTTTTAAAATTAAGGACTTCATTAAAAAAACAAAATGTCCTAATAATAGGAAAAGTGATCTAAAACTTCCGAATTGAATATACATATGTAATTTTCTGTCGCTTAACCTTTGCGATTGGAGGTGAATATAAATATACTAGTCTCGAAATGATGGACTTAAAGAATGTTCGCTTTAAATTGAACGTTCGATTCCCTTTTCATGACAGGGATGTATGAAATTTTCTTTGAATTGATCGATCGTTCGATTCACTATCCAGAATGGTGCCCAAAACTAATTTTACGAAATGGTTTCATTTAAAACACGATAAGGAGAATGATCAAATTGATGCAAATATCCACCACGAATGGGTTTTTTGTCTATATGCATTTTGGAACTGTTTGCTTAACATTATTTGCTTAAGTTTTGCCCTCCTCCGTATAGATTGAGGATGCGTATTCATGTAGTGATGAAGGTTTTCCTCAATAATTGTATTTATTCAAATTGAGAATAAAATGAATTTCTGTTATTTTTTTCTGAAGTTATAAATTTTAAGATTTTTGCAATTCGACATAATGTAGCCCTAAATTAAGTTAAAGAACAATAAGGGTTATCTATCGTGAATGAAATCTTCCACGGAGTTTGTTTCATCTTCGAAAATTGGGAAAGTGAAATATGGTAAAATTCCCCCTCAGAATTTGTTGGAATCGGGAATATTACATGCCGAGGAAACACAAGATTTTAATAAACCAAAATAGGTTTTAAAAGGAGCAATAAAAAAGTATTGAATTTTCGAAAATGGGAAAAATTCCGAGATAAATTTTGTTACCATCAGCCCTAAATATTGTCTTTCTGTTAAAATTTCTAACCTAACTCTGGTTTAACTAAAAAAATGTTTACCCTCAACGCGCATAAGGAAGAAGCTATTACTTCATAAATGTAGATTCTGTAATATTATTGACATGTGAAATTTTTTTTATTTTCAAAATACTGTCTACGACATTAAAATCTGTTTTTAACTTGAAAGCTTTATCAGGTTTTTCTTTCTTAGTACCAACTAAACCATTTAAGGGCAGTTCGATTTGTTCTGTTAAAATGTCCATTACTCCACTATTAAACACGGATACTTTAAAAAAAATCTGAACAAAATAATAATAATTCAAGTAGTTCAAAATCTTTACATTATAAAAAAAAAACACAATTATAATACAAGAGTATATTTGTTTCATTTAAATAAAAACAATTAAAATAATATCTTAAACCGAGATTAATATAAAAAAATATACATACACAGATTTATAATAATAATTTCAAAAGTTCAAAAGATTACAAAATAAATTTACATAAAAAATATACAAATTAAAAACAAAAATGTATCCATCTATTAATAATAAAAAATTGTAGGTAGGTTATTAAAAATTTTGAAAAAAATATAGTTATTAAAACAGCCTGTCGTACATAGCGTTTTTTTAAATTATAATTATTATCGTCTTAAATTTAATTAAGGGATTTCAGATAGGTATAATTTTTTTATGCTCTCCATTTCTATGTTTGTATGTTAAAATTCAATTCGTCAATTTCTGTTTTTCTAAAACTCACTTCATCGTGTTGTTCTTCTTTGTTATTAAAATTTCTATTGTTGTAAGAAGTTTGATTTTTTTTGGCGGCCGAAAGCCTTGAGGTGCTTTTTGTTCTATTTGAATTGGATTTTATTTTTGCTAAAGGTACTCTTGTTAATAATATTGGTTGTTGTTCTTCAGCTGTGATGTTTTGGTCTTTTTGATGTTGTTGTTGTTGTTGTTTGGATGAAAATGATTTGCATTTCTTAAAACTTCTGTGCTGTGCTTCTTCATCATCTTCGTCAGTTGATTCTTCTTCGCCGTCATCATCAATTAAGCCAGTAGTGGAGATTTGATCGTTTTCATCAATATTGTCTTCTTGTTCTTCATCTTCATCAAAATCATCATCACCGTTATCATCTTCGTCATTGTCATCATCATCATTGTTGAGATCCATTTTTAAAAATGTCGAAGAGGAATTTCGCCGATTTCGTTTCTTTTTTGATGATAGTTTATTGTATCGAATACCGTTGTGGTTTTTGTTCAGTGAATTGTTACTCGAACGCTGGAAATAGGTAAATTGAAAAAAAATATTAGTTGAAAATCATTTGCACGGAAAATCCAAATATTATGTTATGTTTTGAGTTGTTTGTAGGTAGGTATACAAAAATTGATATTAAGATTTTTGAAAAAAAAATCATGTTTGTTGAACAACTAATTTTTGAAAACTAAAATTCCCTAAAATCAATTTTAGGTTAGGTTAGGTTGATTGGGCTGACAGTTGCTATTGCTACCGTCACACTTAGATCTATGTAGATCCGTTGTGATACCCCGAAGTGTTAAAACTTCTTGAAATGTTAACCTATGAATCCGTTGGTTCGTCTAGCCATTTAGAGGTCTTGACGAAGTTCAGTAAGCTCTTGCTTGAGAGTTCTGATAGTTCTTCCAATTCGTTAAAGAAGTAGTTGCCTAGGGTTTTATTCCTTGTGTGACAGAGTGCTGGACAGTGACAAAGATAGTGAGCTGTGTCTTCATGCTCATCTTCGTCGCCACAGCCTCTGCAGATATCGTCAGCATTGAGCCCCATTTTCTTTTTATGGTAGCCAAGTAGGTTATGTCCTGTTATTATACCAATAAGGGATCTTAAGGAAGGTTTATTAAGAGTTAAAATTCTATCGGACCTTTTCTTATCATATCTAGGCCATAGCTTCCTGGTAATAACACAGGTTTCTAGGAGGTTCCATCTTTCGTTGGATTTCTGAACAATTATGTTACCGACGTTTTGCTTCAGTATACATAGTGGGATACCTATACTGTGATCAATGAGAGAAGGTTCAAGTGTTGAGCCTTCCCTTGCCAGCTCATCTGCTTTTTCGTTTCCTGGCACATCACTGTGGCCGGGAACCCAGCAGAGTCTTACATTATGCTGTGTACCAAGAACCTTTAGCTCTTCGCGACAGCAAGAAACAAGCTTTGACTTGATAAGAGTGGCAGACAGAGCTTTTATTGCTGCCTGGCTGTCAATGAAAAAGGTGATGTCCGCGTGTGATATCGCCATCATCGATATATGCCTCGCAGCGTTTTTCACTGCTAAGATTTCAGCTTGGAAGACGCTGCTGTGGTCGGGGAGCCTGAAAGAATTGGCAAGGTTAAGGTTATCAGAGAAGAAACCTGCTCCTACTCCAGTGTCCATTTTTGAACCATCAGTGAAGATGGTGAAAGTTGACTCATTGGAGTAGGGCACATTATTTTTCCAATCTGTTCTATTGGGGAATCTGGTACTAAAAGATTTATTAAAATCTAAGTAGGGGGTCATATAATCTGTACAGATGTTGTTTCCTACGTATTTCGTTAGAATAGCAGCATGTCCATTTGGATTCGATTTCCAGATGCTGGTTTGACTAATCCGAAGGGCACTGTTTGCTGCTGATTCTTGTACAAATAGATCTAGGGGTGTGAGATTGAGGATTGCTTCCAGGCCCGCCGTAGGGGTGGTCCTCATCACACCCGTAGTGCTGATGCAAGCCATTCTTTGTAGTTTGGTTAGGGTTTTTAAAATTGTGGACTTCTCCAGGGCTTTCCACCAAACCAAACTGCCATAGGTCAGAATAGGTCTGACAATGGCGGTGTACATCCACATGATTATTTTAGGATTAGGTCCCCAGTTTCTGCCTAGAATCCTATTACATGAGTAGAGTGCAAACATGGCTTTTTTATATCTCTCTTGTATATTCGGGCCCCAGTTAAGTTTTTTGTCCAAAATTACGCCGAGATATCTCGCTCGGTCGGAAATCTTAAGTGGGGTGTTATCAATTTTTGGTAAATCGAACGGAGGTATTTTCCTTCTGTTTGTAAAAAGTACTAACTCTGTTTTAAGGGGATTTACATTAAGACCACACTTTTTGGTCCATTTACTGACCGTGGACAGTGAATTTTCTAATTGCTCACTAATAGTGGTAAGGTATTTTCCTTTTGCCAGAAGCGCTAGGTCGTCGGCGTAGGCTACCACTATTATACCGTTGTGTTTTATTTTTTTAAGGATCTCGTTCATCACCAAGATCCAGAGGAGAGGTGAAAGAATTCCACCTTGCGGTGTACCTCTAGATGCGTGCATCTTTAACTGTGCGTTACCAAGTTCACTATGTATCTGTCTGTTTAACAACATACACATGATCCATTTGATAACTGTTACTTCTACCTTGAGAGCACGAAGTGCTTTCTCAATTGCACTGTTGTGAACGTTATTGAAAGCTCCTTCGATGTCCAGGAATGCTGCAAGAGTATATTCTTTAACCTCAAGCGATTTTTCTATCGTATTAACAACACAGTGTAGTGCCGTTTCTACACTTCTGCCTTTTGTATAGGCGTGTTGAAAGGGTGATAAGACCTCCGGTTTTAGATTACTACGGATATGAATATCAACTAGCCTTTCAAGTGTTTTAAGCATAAATGAGGTGAGACTAATAGGTCTGAAGTCTTTGGGTTCCGTGTGACTGGGCTTGCCGGCTTTAGGAATAAAGACAACTTTAGTCTCACGCCATGTCTTTGGAACATAACTCCATTTTAGGCTGATATGGAATATGTTTATCAGGTGGGGAATGATAAAATCACTACTTTTTTGCAGCATCTGAGGGAAGATGCCGTCAAGGCCTGGAGATTTATAAGGGGAGAAAGAGTTGATAGCCCACAAAACCCTTTCTTCCGTTACAATATCAGCAGGGATTTCATGCGCGTAGTGTATGGAGTTATTTGATACGCACTCAGGATTTGATTTGCTTCCCGGGAAGTGTGTTTCCACCAGGAGTTCTAGGCTTTCACAACCTGACTCTGTCCAACTGTTGTCGGGTTTTTTTAGAGAACCCACAGAGATGGTTGTTTTCGCTAGGATCGTTCTGAGTCTAGCTGATTTGTTGGTGCACTCAATATTGCTACAGAAGTTTCTCCACTCAATCTTAAAGCATTTATTATTGATTATTAAATACTTGCATAGAAATTTTTATTTCTGAAAATAAAACTCAATGCTAAATTTGGAAATAAAGTAGTCAATTTAAAATAAATTTTGGAAAACAAATTTTGTCGACAAGAATTTTCGTCAACAATTTTTTTTTTAAACAAGTTTTTGTCAAAAAAGGCCAAAAAAATGGTAAGACATTGTTCTTAAAAAAATTCCAAAATTAAAAGTTTAAATAAAAAAGCCGAACAAAATTTCAAAAATAAAAGCTAGTTAAAAAATATTTTATACAAAAAAAATTTTCAAAACAATTTTTCAATTCTTTCAGGTGAAGTCTATGTGGAAAAATTGTTTCTTAATTTTGCAAAATTTTGTCGTATCTAAACTAAGAAGTTTAAGATTTCATTTCAAGGAAGTTTTTATTAATTGCTGAAATTTATTGAATAAATTTTAGTATCTTTCATTCCAAAATCAAGTTTCTTAAAAATATATTTTTTTACAATGGAAAACTGTGTTGGACTTTTTAAAGGTTTTTTTTTTTTAACATGGGATTCGTTCTTCGCAAATAGAAGCAAAACAGGTTAAAAAAAGTGCTGCCACTTTTTCAAAAATATATTTTTTTTATTGCAAAAGAACTTTGGAATTTTTGTTCACAATTTTATAAAAACATACCGAATTCATTCTTTTAGCTTTAAGTAACTCAAAAAGGCCATAGCATATTTTTAAAGATACACTCTTGCTGAGCCTTTATATTGACATAACTTGCAAAGTTGCCACTTATACTTTTGGAGTGGAAAAAAATATTTGGATACCTAATTTTTCAGCTAAAAAACGGCTCTTTTTTGGCTTCTTAAACTTGAAAAAGATACCCAAAATAATCGAGAAATGTCTGGATTAGCCGTTTACTTTGAAATATGTTAAGGGGTTGCCACATTGCTGTAAATTTTGTTTTGAATTGGAAAAAAATATTGGTCCTTTTTTTTAACAAAAACAAATTAGCTGTGTTAAGAGGTCATGCCTCTAGCACGACAAATTCTAAGATCACTGCTAAGCCTACTTTACCTTTATCTTGATTTCTCGAAAACGTTGACGATTTAAAGCTCTTAACTACTTGAACCATAAAAGCAACTATGAGTGACAAAGAATCGTAAATTGTATTTTATTAAATTTTCTCAAAATTCTTTTGATTACATTTATATCGAAACGAAGTTCACCTTTGTAGGTTAAATTTATACAGAATTATTATTACTCCTTTAAGGCTTTTGTTTTTTTCATTTTCAAGCTTTTTTTTTTCCTTCTAAACAATAAATATTTTCATTTTAAAAAAGTCCCAAAACAAGTAGGTACAGACAGTCATGATATAGATGTAATACCAACTCCCGAATAAAATAAACATTCTTTCTGGTTTTTGAGCTCTCAAAAGAATATTCTTTTATTATATATTGTTGATAGACACAACAACAACAAGAGTACACACACAAAAAAGTCCTTAAAGGCTTTTTTCATCATTCTTCGAATTCTAAAACGAAAAACAGACTTAAAAAAAAATCCACTTCCTTTTCCAAAAAGCAAACCATATCTCTCAAAACAGTCATATACGAGTATAGGTATAACAAAGGCACACGTTATTAAGAACAAAAAAAAAAAGTATAGTCAACAAAAAGTCCCGCACAAAAATACCAGCAAAAGCCAACATTGCCTTAGCTGTAGGTATCCCTATCAAACGGTACTAAAGCCATATACAAATGGTCGTCGCGGCATGTCGGTCGTACGTCGCACCACTGCCGCCATCGCCATGCCATCACCATTGCGTCACACCACAATATCCATATCCATATCCATTATCCAACCAACTCAGTATTTTATATAGAAAATCTGGAATAAATGCTTTGCTTTGTGATTTTCGTTAGGACATTATTTATCATGCTGTTCTTTTCTGACAGCTTTTGTACATCTGGTTTCTCTATTCGTAAAATTTTTGATTTTGAAGATGATGCCATAACCGCCATAGCTCCAGCAATGACCGAATTCCTTTTTTTTTTTGGGAACAATGTTCATCAGAGAAGACCGTTCGAATTAACAAATCAGTAGGCATCGCCACGCTATCCACCACTATGGAATAATTTGTCTATCTGAAGAGTGCCAAAAGCGATATATCACGACAATTGATATCAAATACGTCAAACAAAATACGTGACTTTGAAATACAGCTCTCCCTTACGTTGTTGTTGTAGATCAACAACCCAACCAACATGGCCCTATTATGTGAAGCGTTGCGTTGGCAGTCCTTTCAAGTTTGTGTGGTTAGAATTAAGCTGGGTGCACTCGTCGCCAAAGCATTCAGCTGGAAACTAGTCGACCAGAGTTTCCTGCAGAAGCAGACACCACGTCATCCCTGTCCAATCGATGAAACATCAAAATAACATTAGGTTCCGCTTGCTGATTGTGCGAGCTTAGCGATATCACCTAACCCCTCCTCCCTCCCGCTCTTCACTTGGATCATGCGATATGGTTTCGGTTTGGAAATAGAGGAACTTCGCGCGCTCAATAGGCTGTGTTTTTGGTGGAGAACTTTGCTTATGAAATGACCCGGCCATAAATAATTTGGCATTGGCCAGTGCTTGTTTTGCCGTATCTAGTTAGCATATATGGGATAAGTGCAGAGAAAATAGTGGAACCGGAAAGACCTTTTAAGTTCGACGAAATAGTGTACTCTATGGGTTCCCCAATTATCCGGTTCGGCAGTCAAGTAGCGAATTAAATAAACGAATAACAGAACGGATATCCCCCTCCCCCTCCCCCCAAAAAAAGAGTCCTTTGCTTGATAGTTGGATCGAATAGCCACTACCACGAAATTGGCTAACCACCTGGTAAATTTATCAGATTTCCACGTTTAGCTTTTTGGTTTGCGTGTTGGCAAATTAAAAAAAAAAGTACGAACGAAATTGAAGGCCTATTCAGGGCATGTCAATGTCGAATGTGGAAGGATAAACACAGAGATTTTCTCTTGCATTCATCAAGCGGGAAGGCTTGTTGTTGTTGGTTTGTAAATGCATTTTTATTATACGTGTGTATGTGTTTGGTCTTTAAGAGCCGTTGAATTAAGGTGTAGATTAATACGTTTAAGTGAATTTCGAATTTTTGCTCCTTTTAGTATAATATAGATTTCAAAGGAAATTTTAATAAAAAAAGGAATAATTTTATTTTAATGACAGAAATCAAGTTTCAAAGAAAAGTATGCTTTCACTTGGCATTAACTAAAGACCATTTTTACAAAAATAAAAAAGCTCAAACAGAAAACAGCGTGTAAAATTTTGATGACATTGAAAGATTTTCAGGCTGGTTTGAGATTCATTTCAATATAATTTAAAAAATTTAAGGAAAAATAATGGCAATATTCTATTTTATTGAATAGGTGCACAGAAATTACATAACATATACAATCACTGATTTTGACCGCTTTTTTATGTTAATTTTGTTTTTTGTTAATTAGGGCATACGTTAAAGATTACGTGTAAATTTGAAATGAACAAAATGCAATTTTAAAACAATATTGTGTCATTAAAATTTAATCTAGCAGTTTTTTTTTAATAGCACCGCCTCTTTTGGGATTAACTACACTAGTTGAACAAATCAAGGGAACTTTTTTTCGTTTTTTTTTTTGAGTAATTTTTCACAAAATTATTTTACTTTAAAAAATTAAATTAATAATATACCTACACTTAACAAGAAAATTCAAAAAAAAAAGTAACCTGTTTTCAAAATACAGTCAACTCCCTCTAAGTCGAATTTTCACGGGATATCAAAACTAGTTCGAGTTAGAGGGAGTTTTAGAAAAATTCGAGTTAGCGAGTTTTTTTTTTTTACTGATTTATTGAATTAAACATAGATTAATATATAAATAAAATAAATAAAGCTAAGCTTCTTGCTTTATTAATTCATAATATGTATTAAAAAAATAGTTGTTCAACTAAATTATTTAAAAAACTTTGTAATTTTAGACTGAGTCACAGATGCCATGTCATCAGTTTGCCGTGTTTTTAAAAAAATATTCTATTTTAAATAAACAATCTTGAATTTCATCCGGCACAATCCGCACGTCCGCAAATACCTATGCACATGTGTATTGCAGTTGGAATCTCAGCCACGTTCCCCTTTTCTTTTCCAGTACACACACTTAAAAGTTTTCAAATAAAGCTCAAAATGGTTGGATGTTGTGTCTAGCTGTCTTCTCTATATCAAATAGAGAATCAAAGTGTGTGCTTGCCTTGATGTTTTAATAAGAATTAAAAACAATAAAGAGTTGCGATTTGAGAGAGAATGTTTTTTTTTAATTTTTTTTTCGGCAAAAGAAAAGTATTCGACTTAGAGGGAAAGAAAATAGGCCAAGAATCGAGAGAATGTGTTCGAGTTAGAGGGAACTTCGACTTAGAGGCAGTTCGACTAAGAGGGAGTCGACTGTATTTAGTTTTCAAAAAAAAATATTTTATTTTTTTTCTTGGAAAATTTTTTTATGGACCTTATTCATAAAAATTTGCATTGCATTACGGTTTTTTTGAAAAATTATGTTTTGACCAAATAATTTGAATTACTTAAAAAACTTCACTGAATAAAATTTTTTAAAATATTGAGAGCCGTTTCTGAGATAAATAATATTTTTTTCTTGGGGTTATATGGCAGGTGCCGGACTTCCAATTCTTTATTTTCAAAATTAAAATTTAAGGTATCAAGGAGACAAAATTTATTTTTAAGCTCTTAAATAACTGTACAAGTAACAACTGTTAAGAGAAAGCATAATACTCTCGAAAACGGCTTTAATAACTTTGAAGAATTTCTTTCTGTGGATTTTGTTAATAGTTATAATTTACAAAGGCCCATTTGCTGATACAGAACATAAGTACTTATGTTCCACATAAACTCTTATGTGACAGTTTAAGCAGAGGAAAAAGTAGAACATAAGCGCTTAGGTTGAACGTAAAAATTTAAGATTCGTTTCAGCAAATGGCCCTAAATAAATTAAATATTGGAACAAATATTTTTTTAAAAACTGTTTTTAAAGGAACTTTTGAAAACCAGATAAAGTCATAAAATAATAATAACAAAGTAAATATACATAGATAGAAGATGAGTACCCAGATTTTCGGTAAGTCTGGGTGCAAAAAATTACAGTCTCGTTTGGGATGCCTGGGGGGTTAGGTTAGGTTAGGTTAATTTGGCTAACAGTTGGTTTTGTTACCGTCACACTTAGATCAATGTACATAAATCCATTGTAATACCCTGAAGTATTATAACTTCTTGAAAATATTATTCTATGAATACCATGCTTCGTCTAACCATTTGGAGGTCTTGACGAAGTTCAGTAAGCTCTTGCCTGAGAGTTCTGATAGTTCTTCTAACTCGTTAAAGAAGTAGTTGCCTAGGGTTTTTTTCCTAGTGTGGCAGAGTGATGGACAGTGACAAAGAAAGTGAGCAGTGTCTTCATGCTCATCTTCGTTACTACAGCCTCTGCAGAGATCGTCGGTACTGAGCCCCATTTTCTTATGTCCCGTTTATGTGCTAATAAGGGATCTTAAGAAAGGTTTATTAAGAATTAAAATTCTATCGGACCTTTTCTTATCGTATCTAGGCCATAGTTTCTTGGTAATAATAGAGGTTTCTTTTTTAGAGTTTTTTTTTTAGAGGAAATCGACAGTAAAAATTGTTCGTCTTCACTTTTTATAAACAAAATTTGTGCAATTTTAAAAACATCTTTTGAAAGTCGAAAAGAAAATTTTGAAAAAAAATTATTCAACAAGTATTCTCATTTGAACTTTAATTGCTTGCTCACATCAAAATTTAATTCAATCAGGTTAGGTACCTATTTGCTGTGTCATAGAGGTATTTCAATTTTCAACATTTCCAATATAATATTTGAAGTGTGAGATTTAAATCCTTTAAATATAAACCAACATGACCCTACGGAGGAAATATATCTATCAATTTAACTCAATACAAGAGTATGTACATATATACATTTAAAATGACTCTCTTAGAAGAAATTCCATGTATGTATAACTGTACAAAGAATAAACAGTCAAAACTGTACCCACTCGTGTACAACCAGTAGTATACACTCAAACTTAATTCACTCTGCTAATTGCTGGAATATGGTATTTCCACTTCAAACCATCGCATCATCATGAGTCCAACCATCTGTCATTTCCTCTCCTACAATTGATGATAGTTTTGATGCATCTCTAGATGCTGGCTGTGATGCTGTCAGATGCCACTTTAAATAGTTAATTGCTTTCTAGTGTAACCTTGTTATGATGGAAGGAAGAGGCTTTCTTCACTATTGTTGTTCCTCAAAATGGAGAAATGCAGACACTCTATGATGACGACAACCAACAGAAAGATAACGACAACGACAACGACAAGGCACTGAAGCGAAATAAGCTCGCCATTAAGAACTACGATGCTACGACCTACTATACAACTCCAACATAATAATGTCCTTGTATCCACATAATGAAGCTTACCTGTAAGATGGCAAAGATGACAGCAAATACAGTGACAATAAGGAGACATCCAGCAACCGCAATAGCCGTAATTGTCGTAAGAGGTGAACCAACACGTGAGAGGACACCATTCGAAGAACTATCATCGAAACTATTGTACGGGCTGCCGAATTGTTGCTCAGCTCCAGCAGCAATTCTTCGTTTTCCAGCTGGTGAAGCATTGATGCATCCTCCTGTGAATGAAAAAAAAAAAAAAAAAAAACAAAAAGACAAAATGAAATGCGTCCAACCAACCACACAATGAAAATACTTTCACTTACCACTCTCTTTATCACAATGACAACAGGATTGATCCTCGGGTGTTGAGTCTGTTGGACAGCAAGGCACACATTGATTATTGAGACGATCCAAGTGCTGGGGGAATGCACAGGTTTGACATGAGTATTGTCCAGGACCGCTGCATGAACGACACGACTCATGGCATGTTTTGCACGTTTGAGTTGGTGAATCATAGAACTGCGATCCCAAACATTCCATGCACAGGCCTCCGTCTAACATAAAATGAAGAGGACATGCTGTGCATGCCAATGGACCAGCTCCTGTTTTTCAAAAATTTATTTATTAATAGACATAGACAGAGAGAAAGAGAGAGAGAGAGAGAGAGAGAGATGAAAAATTGTATGATGTATGTATGATTCGGGGAGATAACCTGAGGTTGCCATTAATTGTGCAAACATTGGACATCCCTCATCATCATAACAATAATTAAGTGCAACTCATCGGGATGTTAGGATGTATACATTTTACTCATAAATCAATAGAGATATCATGAATGGGGAAGGATGGAGCATTATAAAGTTCAACAGAGGAGGCACAATTTAAATACTTTGTGTTTGCGGAAGATGAAAGTTTATTTTCATTTTATATAAATTATATAAAACTTTTCTATTTTATTATAATTTAAATGTGTTGATTTTTTTTAATCCATTTAAATAATCCTTATTTTTTGAACAACCAATTTATTAACTGATAGATAAATGATACGTAAAAATTTACGTTCGAACAAGCTGTATGAGTTTTTATATACGAGTATGTAGTTTTTTTTTTATTTTTATTTGCAAAATTTTAAAAATTCCAACTGAATATTTTGCGAAACGGCAGGTTCGTTCTCGAATGTTCCTCAAATAGTTTTAAGAATAAGAACATGTGCAATTTCTTTTAAATTTGTGAATTTGGCCAAACTTTTCTGAATTCTTCATTAATTTTTTTAATACGGCGGCGGCGGCGCAAATGGAAGCACGAACTGAGTAGAAAATAACACAATTACATTTTTGTCAACTTTGCATATTTGAGAAGTTGTTGGAAATATATAGTGACTACAAAAAAAGATGAGCAGAAAATAGGGCTGCTAGATTGAAAGACATGAAATCTTGGCACTTCTTCAACAAAGAAAAAAAAAATGAACTAAGGCCCATTTGCTGATACAGAACATAAAAACTTATGTTCCACATAAACTCTTAGGTGACAGTTTACGTAGAGGAAAAAGTAGAACATAAGCGCTAAGGTTGAACATAAATATTTAGGTAAGTTTCGTTTCAGCAAATGGCCGTAAGAGACACATATCGCAATATTTGAAAATAATTGGGAAATCTCAGAGTCCTGATAGTTCATTAAATAGGTTAAAAATTCGGATGCACAACAATCATTTGTTTAAAATATTTAAAATAAAAATTCAAATTCTTCTACACTGTTTTATGGAAACTACAACATCAATTTCAAAATGTTGTAAATTTTTTGTCCAAAAAAAAAGATTTTCGGAAGCAATCACCACTGTATTGGGGACTTATCTCACTTCACTTGCAAAAGTGATTTAGCTATTTAGTGATATAAGCTAGTCGGAATTTTGGTTCGAATACTTGAATGACATGACAGAGAAAATAAATGAAAGTCACAAAAACGTTTAAAACAACACCGAAAATCAGTAGCTCAGTTTTACTAGCTATGAAAAGTGTTTCATCTCACTCACTTGATATATTAGTTATATCAATATATATATATATATAGATATATTGTATTAGTTTCGGGAATTGAAACGAAAACGTTTTTAAATAAGCAGTGTTCCGAAAATCTTTTTTCATTTCGTTTCGGTTTTGCTTTAAAAACGGAAATCTATGTAAATATGTAGGTCATCATCACGTTTCACTTGATAGGTGACTTTAAGCAAAAATATGGTCTAAATGTTGTTATTGAGTATGGCCCTGGCGCAGTGGAGGTAGTGCTTGACTACTGCCCTGGAGGTGTAGGTTAGATCCCCAGTCTAGGCAGCAATTTATTCAATGCTCCTTCCACTGTACGCCACTCCCTCCTGAGATTTAGTGAAATAATCAAAACCTAATTTCTCAATCCACTATGCCAACAAAAATCTGTCCTATCCTTCTATTCCTTCTAACAATGCCTAATTTATAAGACCGTGTGTGTCAACTTATTGCAAAGAGAATTAGTTAAAAATTTTAGAACACGATTTTCAAAAACGTACGAAAATCACATGAATATGAATTTAATTCGGAAAGAAAATCAGGCGGAACCGAGCTAGATTATTATCAGTAGAATTGGGAAAGTAAAGGATGCGTTGGGAATGCTGTCTAAAATATAAAGGAACAACTCTATAAGCTACGACTAGCCGCGACTGTTCCGCTCTGAATTCTTCTTTCTTTATGGAAAGTCACATCCTATGTTACAAGAAAGCTGAAAACATTAGTAAATATATGTGAGCGGGTCGGAAGCACTTTCCAAAGAACGGTCCAAGGCGAATCAGCACTACTGGGAAAGCGTTGAAGAGATCTGAAATACATCTCCAGGAACCGTGCACGATGGGGCAGTAGATGGGGAGTGGTAGTAGTATTGACTATCATATAAGGTCCGAAGACCTAAGTAAGTAAGAATATACGAGTATAGATTACTCGTTTGTGCACTTTAAATTTTTGGTGCATGTCAATTGAAAAAAAAACTTAATTTCCTTATCTTAATTTTGTATGCATTTAAGAAATTTAAAATTCTAAAACTCACATCTTCATTATTTACTCTCATGTCCATGGAGTGATTTTATTTCTTATAAATTTTTAATGGGATTCTTAATCAAGCATTTTATAATATAATCTGATGCTGGTCGAATTAACATCAAGGATACTCTTTACTGAAGTGAATGTCATCCATTTGTGACAATGTACGAGTCGAGTATATCCAGCAAGCTTATTGATTATTTCGAACTTCACTTTCCACTTCAAAACGAGAACTTAGTACAATTTTTTGTTATCTTTGTCATTGAACTGAACTGCATAATAAGTTAAGTTATAAGTATATATAGAGATTGAAGAGATAATGCGAGGTTAAAATTGAATTCTATCTTTACGTATAATTAGCATGAATCTCACTGAATAATAAATTATCTCGTTTAGTCATTATGCATTTAAGTACCTACAATGTACATGTCTTCAATGAAAATTGCTGCCATCAACAAGAAATTTTATGGATCTTATATTTTTAAGGAAACGTCGAAGATAAGAAAATTGGGTTGAAAAGTAACCATTATGTACGTAGAGGGTGTTGTTTTTTGTTTAGAGATATAGAACTTTTAGCTGGCAACACTTTTTTAACTGGCGGCCATTTTAACAGCTGTTAAGTGATTTGTACAGGGTTTTCCAATAAGAGGTGTTATTTTGATATTTAAAGAAAAATGCCATTTTTTGAGATAAAAGATCGGATAATTATTTCAATATAAAGAGGAAAGTATGCCATTAATAACGGAAAACAACATCCGCCAAATGGACGCAACGACTACGTTTACACAGCAATATCCTTTTCATGAAATATTCCATCACCAAATCGCGAAGTGGCTGTTGTATGCTCTCTCTCAATAACTTCATGAATTCTATCTTTGAGGTCTTGAATCGACGCTGGGCTGTTGGCGACGTTGTTGATGATCGGACGGCTTGAGTTCTTGTGTTAACTGAACATTATAAGCCTTAAAGGTAGAACTATAATAGTCGGACGTGGTAGGAAGCTTGTCAAAACCGAATGAAAATTAGCTTTCGGAACACTCAAATGGAGAAGTCAGCCATATTATGTGCTTCCACCATTTCGATTTTTGTATCTACATATCTGTCAATTCACTTTCACAAGATGAGCGCTCTTGCTATCGATAGCGAAAGTTAACGAAACCTAACAAAAGGCACCCAATCGCAGTCATGGGCGCGTCATATAAATTCCTCGTATTCGCTTCATTTCTTACGACCACTTCAGCTGACGTTCGACGATTATAGTTCTACCTTAAGACCTAAGACTTATACAAAATACGGTATAATGACGTTTTTGAAATGCCCAATTCCAAATTCCAAAGAAAGACGAGGAATGGACAAACCTGGGTTTTCAACATTTTGGGCTACAGCAGCAATATTCTCAGTTATTTTTGAATGACGTGCACTCTGGACAGGTTTTATTCATCAAATTGCTTACTTTTCCCGACAGCTCAAATTTTTTCCACCATATACTGAATTGCTGTCCGACCATTAGTGAATAGTGAATTTTAACGATTTCAATGAGTTGTTGAAGCGTTTATCGCTCCATTTTTATTAATGGCGTATGTCAAATGTGAAAAGATTACAGCTTCAAAAGTGACAACTACCGAAATAGCGGGATATTCAAAATAACACCTCTTATTAGCATTTCACTGTAATATTGACTGAAGCCGAACAACGTTTCCAAATTCTGCAAACTTATCCCGATCCCGAAGGAAACGTTTGGTAGCCGGATAGTTTCATGTTTCGGACGCGTCAATTGGTTTCTAAAATCGATAACGTATATGTGAAGACACTAGTCTACGCCGATAAGTTCGAAACCATCGACCACTTGGACAACAACATTCGCCATAAGTTATAGCCGATATACGGCTATAGAAAAAGTGATCAAAAATTAGACCTCCAGATTAAATTACGTCCAGAATTATTATCTTTCGAATTAAGTGAATTTCATGTCAATTTTAAAAATTCATCTTTGTTTTATTCCATTTCAAAGTTTTATACCTCTAAAAAAACACCCTATACATAGATTGTTGCTTTTGAAGTTCAGTTAACAACTGAAGTTATTAAAAATAAATTTTATTCATCTTAACTTGACTCGAAGAATGGACTAGCTGATCCAGCAATAAATTGAAGCACATATTGTGCACACCAACTTATACACTCTCAAAAAAAAACTTTAAATTATTATTATTTTAATATCAACAAGATTCAATAAAAAATATCCATGAAATTTTAACTTCCTAAAAATTTTAATATCGTGATGAGATTTCAGAGAATTTCCCAAATTATGCTGTCAACTAAATAGATGAGAAAAAAATTAGGTACTTCTCAGAATTCTCAAAAAAAATTATGAAAATAAATTTTCAACTCGAATTATGAAGAATTTTGTATTTGCTTAAAAATGTCTATCTTAAAAAACAAATTAACCTCTTCTCCTTCATCATCATCGTCCTGACACAAAAGGATAAATGTAGGAAAATAGGAACCAAAAATATATTTTTACGTAACGTTTGTGTTCCTGTTTTTATTCTCAAAGAACACACTCAAGCATATACTCGTATCTACTTACCGTTGCACGTTTTGCAATAGTGATGACATTTCTGACAACCGAATTCTGATTTATAAAAACCCTCTGGACATTCTGGATGGCATTCGCCACTGGCCAATTGCCAACCAGCTGGACATTGTACACACTGGTCACGTCTCGGTCCACTGCAAGTGTGACAACTTAGATAGCACTTGGCACAGGTGCCACGGTCGCTGTAATATCTGTTAGGAAAAAAAAAATAAAACACATTACATGAAAATGTCAGCAATTCATTTTGGTGAGCTTTTCATCTTTTTTGTTACAAATGTATCATCATCGGTCATAGTTTATACCATCATCATCATCTTCGTATCCTTTGGTGAAAAGTGAGTGCACTCTGTGTGCTGTGTTGTAAGTGTCATGGTTCTTACTTAGTCTTCAAAATAATTACACAAAACATTGTCATTATAGCTTTTTTGTCAAATGTCAGTTCAAATGTCAGGTTCACAGTTCACTTTTAGAGCTCACTTCGTGGGTTCGTTATTCGTTGTGTCATATGGAAAGTGTATTGCGTTCTATTTCTCTGGGATGTCAGATAAAATTTGAGTCAAACATTATAGACTTCAAACGGTTTTAAATTTCAACACAATGGAAGAACCCAGAGGCAGAAACATGACAGATTTTTTTTTTTTAAGTTTAAAGCTAGAGTACATAACAAGAACTTGGAATATCCTCGAGTTGTTTGAAAACTCAACACACTTAATAGACTTTATGAGCTGTTGAAACTCACAAAAGACGACATCCAATTTTTGATTAAATACTCTCTTTCTCTCTTTATACTTGCAGAGGAAATTGGTCATATATGCATCATCATTGAAGGAGTAGTAAATCTCTTGGGGCAAATACAAACACCATGGAGATATATTATGGTGATGGAGACTTCAGTTAGTGAAAGACCAAAATGAACACCACACTATATGGCGATGAGTTTCAAAGTCCCTTACACTCGGAGGAGATGATGATGGCGATGACGATGACGATGACAATGACAATGGCGATGGTTATGGTTATAAAAGGCCAGTCGGAAGAGTTTAAAAAATAAGTTTCAATTTTGCAAAAAACACTCAATGAAAAATAGCGCGGCTGAGTGTTAACGTTAGCCACAACTTTGAAAAAAGGATTTTAATCAATATCATACTATCTTTATAGAAAATGTTATTATTTTTCTAAAGCCTAAAAGTATACTTCGTTTCAAGTTTTTGCTTATAAAGGGCGTCCCAACAAGAAAGAAAGATTTGAATTTTAAATAAAACCCAGATATTTAACAAAAATCGCGAATTCTTTATTATATCGTAAAGTAGACAGGATGAGGTTATGTCTGGAACAACACATCGGGCAGAGGGCCGCCGCGGCTTTGCTGACACATACGCGATCTTTTAATGATAATTTTCAATGATCGTTTTGCATAAATGCTCTTTTAAGGCTTGAGTCGTCGTCGGCTTATTCGCATAAACCATCGACTTCAAAAAACCCCAAAGAAAAAAGTCCAATGGTGTTAAATCGCACGATCTAGGCGGCCAATGCTGGTCTTCAACACGCGAAATAACACGACCGGGAAATGACTGATGCAGCAGTTGAATTGTTTTTCTGGCTGTATGAGATGTGGCGTAGTCTTGTTGAAACCACATCCCCTACACATTCATTTCTTCAATTCTAGGCACGAAAAAATTGGTTTGCGCTTGACCTGACTCATTTTCATAGAAAAAAGGTCTAATGATTCCTCCACCCCAAAATCCACACCACACCGTGACACGTTGAGGATGCATTTGCTTCTCGTGAATCACACGAGGATTTTCCTCGCCCCAAATGCGACAATTCTGCCTATTGACGAAGCCATCAAGATGTGAAATGGGCCTCGTCACTGAAGATGATTTTATCGGCAAAATCAGCATTTTCATATTGTCTCTCACATGCCCAATTAACGAACTCCCTTAGCTGTGCATGGTCAGCTGGCTTCAGTTCCTGAGTCAATTGAACTTTGTATGCATGAAGATGCAAATCTTTAGTCAAAATTCGTTGCATAGTGGATTTGGAAACACCAATTTGCTGAGCTCGGTGTCGAATTGAGGTGGATGGAGTTTGAGCGACATCATCACGTACTGCTACGATATTTTCAGTCGACCGACCTGGTCGAAGGCGCGTTGTTGTCTTTACATCAGTGACAGACCCAGTTTCAGCAAATTTTTCCATTAACCGCTTTACAGTTGACTCTTTTGGAGAGTTGACTCTATTGTAACCCCAAATTGATCGGAATTTGCGAACTGTAGCCGCAAAACTTTCACCATTTTGGTAAAACAATATCACAATGAGAATGCGTTGTTCATTCGTGTAGCGCTCCATTTTTATTAACCTTATACCTTCTACTAACAAACAATAATAATTGTTCAAATGTCAAACAATGACACTTCGAATGGCGCCAAATTTAAATCTTGCGTTCTTGTTGGGACACCCTTTACTTCCCTAACGATGGAAAAATAAAATAACATGTACATAGAATATTAAACTCTTTACAATTTTTGTTCCATTTTTTTCTGCCACGAGTTCGCAACGATCCATTGATTAGGTGGTTCAAAAATGAGAAGAGTTTTCAAAAATTTCGTCTTTAAAGAAACACAACTTTTTTGCTGTCGCAACAATCGATGCGAAACCATCGATTTCAGTTGGCCTATTTTTATCGATTTTTTTCCAACCACATTTTTTCCAACTGTAGGGAAAAACGTATGGTTTTAGGAGTTTTAAAATCTATTTGTATCTTAGAACTTCTGGAACGTATCTGATAGCCCTGTTTTTGTTTTGTCTAAACAAAGTTTTCGTGTTCTTGTGAACCTTCAAAGTATGCAATTTAAAAAAAATTTAAGGTAGCGATTAACGCAGCCGCTTTTCAGCCATTTTTAAAAATTTTAGATGTGTTTTTTTTTTGCAAAAAAAAAAATTCCTCAACCGTCTGACCTAATAGTCCTGTCTTGTGTTTACACACAAACAAAGAGAACAAACATAAAGGATTTTTAATTACCCATCCGCACAAGTAGTCCTGCACTCGCCACTTTGTAATTGCAGTCCTTTGGCGCATGTTGTACAGTTCATCCGAGACACACACTGAGTGCATGTGTGCAGGCATTTGGCACAAACGCCCGCTTCCATGTAGAATCCTTCGTCGCAGGTGCTAACGCATCGATTCGTTTGCAATAGCAAACTTTGCGGACAACTAAGGCAATTTCGTTCGGTAGGACCGTCGCAGGATTCGCAAGTTGAGTGGCATGGATGACAATGGCCATTATCGTAGTATTCAGCTGAAAAGAAACAAACCAAAAAAAAAATTTATAAATAAGTAGGTTCATTTTTTTTGTTGGTTTTAAATATAAACATGGGTGGTTAATTAAGAAGAAAAAAAAAAAAAAAATTATTCATAAATCGTATGAGGCATGGAAAAAGGAAGACGACCTTCAATGGGAATGATATATGAATATTGCATTTTCATGGATGATGCCTTTAAGGCCGTCCTTTCACCTACCATGCATGTCTATATGGAATACGGTCGGTTCTTCCATATAAGATAATCAATTATTAACACAACTCAACGCCCTTAAATAAATTACAAAAAAGCTGAAAGAGTTGTATTTCTCATTGTTGTTGTTGTATCTAGCTAAGTGAGAGCTGTTTCGTATGGGGGAGTGCCTATAGATATAGAGCCATTAATTTTCGAAATAAAAATTCAAGAATTTATTATGAAAAATATTTATGTATGTATGTAGGTAAGTACCTATATTGTCATGATTTTATGTATATAGAGGGCCACTTGAGTTTTATTAATAAAATATATAATGTTGCAACCTTCGCCATCATGGTTTGACCTATCGTTTTCATATATGGGTTGAAAATATTAATTTCCGGTTAATATGGCGAAAGTCATATAACTGATTTAACAACGACCTCAAAAAAAGGCAGGAAGATATATCTATCAAGGAGGATCTGATGAAAAACAATAAAGTTGGATTTTTGATATTTTTTTTTTAAATACAATTAACTCAAAAATTAATTTTTTTTAAACAGTGTAAGAATGCCTTAGTAATCGATATCATAAGGGGAGTTTTTAACTTTTGATAAATTATGCTTGTAGGTATGTGTTATTAATGTATGTACATTTCAGTTCGGAAATGAGGTCAAATTGAAAAATAATTCATCTTTATTAAATCTTTCTTTGAGGGTAATAAAAATCGTAGCATTTCTCCAAGTAGTTGCGTTTAGTCGTGAAGTTGGAAAAATTCCCAAATATGCACTGTGCCCCAAGTAGAGAAGAAACCTTCACCGCAATCTGTATTTCCGCAGAACTCAAAAGAGCAGCGCCAACACCATCGGGCGAGCTTGTGTACCCATTTATTGAAAGAGCTTGGGAAACAGAGAGGTTTCCTGAAGAGTTGAAAAAAGGAATGATTGATTGTAAGGCTCCCAAAGAAAGGAGACTACGCAATGCGGAAACTGGAAGGAAATTTGGGTGCTACCTGCAGTAGCCAAGATAATAGCAAGAATCAGTTTGAAATAAAATAGATAACACCTTGAGTGTGTACTCGATGCCGAACAAGCAGGATTCTGCAACCGATCTTCCTGTGTGGAGCACATTAACACCTTGCGAATCATCATCGAACAATGCATCGATCAACACTTCGCCTGCTGTTTATTGTTAAACGTCCAACCGTGTCAATAAAGAATTAGAGATTTTGTGCAGGGGGAAACATGATTGATATTATCAGGGCATACATGTGATGGATCCAAGTGTCAATTTCTGCATAAAGGAGCGTTCTCAGAAGAGTTTTGAAATTCAAAGTGGGGTTGGACAAGGTTGTACACTGATACCAATATTATTTCAGATGGTGATCATTGATTTACTGCACGCAACTTTATCAACTGGAACTCTTAACTTCAAGCACCTAGACCACGCAAAGGACAACCGACGTATGCTTACTTTCTTATCGGATTATGGAATTCCATCAAATGATATCTTAGGTGGAGCTGGAAACTGAATTCGTCGGTCTAAAGATCAATTCGGCAAAAACAAGTCAATATTTCTGGACAATCAGTTCAGATGGTGGAAAATGTTAATTTTCTAGGGAGTACTGTCTCTGCTAATGGCGGAACAGAACTACATAAGTATGTAGATATTAATAGTCGAATCGAGAAAGCAAAGGCAACTTTCGGAACGCTGGCTGTTTAAAATATGTAGAAATAAATCTTTATAAGCTTAAATACCAAGCTTCGACTGTTCCGCTCCATTGTTGAATCCGTACTTCTTTATGGGTGCAGCTCTAGGAGTGGATGTTAGCGAAACATCTTGAGAATTTTCTGAACCAACCGTATATACAATGATAAGCTTCATACGAGAACAGATGAGGAACCCATTGGCTCTATCATTAGGAGACGTAACTGGAATTGGCGTGGCAATGATTGCATTCAAGTGAAGTGATGCAATAGCACCCTTTTACGCATTCAGACAGACTAGCGAACCGACCTAGAAGCACTTCTTGCAGAATGGTCGCAGAAGAATCAACAAGACTGAGGAAGAGTTGGAGGGAGCTGAAATGCATTTCCAAGAATCGTACAAGATGGCGCGTAGGTGTCACGACAAATGTGTCAGTATATGAAAATGACAAAGTTATGCTATGACAAATTTGTCATTATAGTTTTCTGACAAATTTGTCACCTATCAATATTTTATGAAATACAGATTTGTCAAATTTGTAGAATTGTCTCCTATCATTTTTTATGAAATAGGGCCAAGGTTTATTATTGGAAAATCCATTACTGATTTCTGATTACCTAGCAGCATAAGCATTGCACAAAAAGATTATCAGAAACACCTACAACCTACATACAATGTATTTAAGTATTAAAAGTTGCTCTACCTAAATATTGCATTCATGAAGCATTGAAATACATTTTCATTCAATGTCAGAAGTTCCTGGAATATGACAGATTCCAGGTTTTTCTTTAATCCTCAGTTCCGTCGAACAGTTTGCTTTCACAAGCTGAAAGCTCTCTGATAGCTCCAGTTAAGCCGGAAATGTTTTTTTTTTATTTCTTCTTGTTGTTCTTCTTTTCGGAAAAAATGTTTCATTAGTTGATATCTGAATTGAGGGAGAAGAAGTAAAGTGACTGATTGGGAATTTTTGGAACTGCTTAAGTTGGTTTTTCATGAAATTGGAAAATGGTTTGGCTAGGTAAATCAATTAATTTGAGGTATCAGAATAAATTCAAAGACTTTAACATTGAAGATTTGAAAAATTTGATGAGAAGAGAGTGACTGATTCTCTTCTTCCATCACATCTATGGCTGGGCAGGACACTGTCACAGAGTTCTAGATGCTTGAAAAATAAGTCATGTGAAATGTTTTCTATCTTCCCTAGTCTGTTTCTCCCCTTTTTCATAAGATTTCTGCTAAATAAATCCAATCAAATATAATTTCCACTTGAGCAAACTGATTAAATTTTCTCCAAAATTCAGTTCTTATCAATTTTTCTGTCCTTTTTTTTTGTTATTTGGCTGAATAGGTAAGAGTTAATAACAATTTCCGTCTCAAAAGAAACTTGACAGATTCAATTGCTGAGCGCAATTAATTTTGAGGCTGTCATCAAACCGTTTCATTATAATATGTAACTCATCAACTTGTATGTATAGTTTATACAGCAGCGTGGTCATTGGTTGGCATGACACTCTGTCTTGTCGCGTTAAGAGCCAACTTCATTTCCTTAACCAATTTTTTTTTTTGTTTTTATAAAGCCATTTATACCCAGCCTTGACATTAAAACACTGGTAATAAATCCTTATTAAGTTTCAAGGATTTCAAGAAGGCGATGTAATTAACGTTCATCTTATAGTGCCTTATTTCTACTTTTTCACACAACATAATATGGCGTTGGTATAACTACCTACCTACCTACAGTCCATATCCTTGATTTTCTCTTTTGCTAGAGCCATAAAGACATTTATGGAAAATCACCGGACAGGATATTCTCTCTACCATCCCCTACCATTAGGGGTTTATCCATATATATGTAGCTATAAAGTCATACAATATTTCATGCAATTTTCTGCAGACGGCTTCGCAGAAACGATGACTGCGTTCTGCGACGACAAAACGACTAAATGACCGACTGACCAACGATACACGACAACGTTATGAACGAATTACCAAGCTGTTGGTAAGTCCTTGTGTCTGTAGGAGGCCAGTAAATTACAAAAGTCACCGAGAAAAGATGAAGAACTCATTGTTGTATGACAAACAGGAAGGATAACATACACACAAATTCCCATATACTCGTAGTACATATATATGTTGGTAATGTAGAAAAACAGCAGTCCGCACATAAAAGTGCGGATAGTCGCACAAATGCACGATATTTCAAGTCCACATTCCCCCATTATGGTTTTACCATTTTACAAGATGGCTGGTGTGAGGGGTGGAAGAAAATTACCGGAAATCGTTGAACATCAGTTGACCTTCCCTTAGGCGGCTTGTACAGGGTGTTGGGAAATAATTAAAAAAGATTATAGAAATGAAGGTTCTATGAAAATTTTATCCGCAACAGGTTCATTAGAAAGAGCAAGGTTTGTTTGTTATTATTAATTGTTTTTCAGAAATTCATTAAATTTTGTTCTTATTCACGGAATCATTTTTAAACCGTAATTCTCAAATAAAAAACAGTAAGCGCAAATCGCTCATTCATTATTTGTTAATGGATTCATGAGTAAATGAGTTTTGAACGTTTCAAAACTTAGTAAATTTAAAATAAAAAAAATGGATGAGGATCACCTCAGAAGGTGAAAAGATCACTTTTTTTTAGCGTGTTCGTTAGTGATCTGAGTCCAAAGCGTAATGATCCATCCGAATTAACAATTTCCTGAATAAAAAATTAACCCCAGCAGAGGGAAGCACTGAAGAACTACAAGAGCGGTTGGAATTGACGGTTGACCTGACTGTTATTAGAACTGACACACTTAAGCCAAGGATTGGTCCATTGTCTCCTTTGTGGATTTAATGATTTGAGCAACGCCAACAACATTGAGTATATCTTCTGCACCAAATTATTGAGAGAGCTTCAAGAAGACTTAATATCAAGCAAATACTAGGTCCGATATGCTGTACCAAAACATGGGGAAACAACTCTATAAGCTCAAAGACTAAGCCACGACTGTTCCATTCCAATGTTGAGTCCGTGCTTCTTTACCGGTGCAGCACTTGGAAAGTCACAACCGCTGTATCTAAAAAGCTGTTAATAGATTGCTCCGAAACATCTTGAGAATTTTCTGCCCCAAACGTATCTCCACAGATGAGCTTCGTACGAACCCATTAAATCGATCATTCGAAAGGGTACCGAGTGCATTGCGAGCCAATATTAGGTTAGGTTAGGTTAATTGGGCTGAAAGTTGGTTTTGTTACCGTCACACTTAGATCAATGTAAATCCATTGTAATACCCTGAAGTATTATAACTTCTTGAAAATGTTAACCTATGAATCCGATGGTTCGTCTATCCATTTGGAGGTGTTGACGAAGTTCAGTAAGCTCTTGGCTAGAGTTCTGATAGTTCTTCTAATTCGTTAAAAGAGTAGTCACCCAGGGTTTTATTCCTAGTGCTTCAGAGTGATGTTAGAAAGAATCGAACGATAGGATAGATTTTTGTTGAGAAATTAGTTTTTGATTATCTCATTGAATCCCAGAGATGGCGTTCCGTTGAGGAAATATAAAAAAGAATGATGCTTAAGCTGGAGATCGAACCCTGATCTGCAGGTTATAAGTCAACTACTAATTCCACTGCACCACTTTATCTCACTTCTTTTCATTATCAAAACAATTTTTTTTTGAGTTATATTCACAGACATTTTGAATACAGAACTTTCAAACCTAAACTTATGGATTACACAATTTTAGAATACCTTAATACCCAGTCGACATCAAAACTGTTTTTAATTTTAGGGATTGTAACTCGTTGAGAGATTTCCGTAAATTTTCCGGATTTTGAGTTTTCGGGTACCTGAATCTCTGAAATAGTTTTGAAAATCATCAGATTCGAGGCTCAATTTTGTATCAAATGTAGTTTTCGAAATTTTAATTCCTGATTTTCTTTGAGTTTTGAATCACTAGACTTTAGATTTTCTTGATTTTTGATTAAAGAGATCTTCAGTGTTCGGAACTCTAGTTCTTGTTTTTTTGAGGTCCTGATCATGGCAAAATGTAAAAGTCTCTAAAGTAAAGTATAAAGTGTTTAAAGTTTTACCTTTCGGGATTGTAACCTGGTTTGTATTTTTAATTTTTTAATTGTCCGGGTTTTTTGTTTTGGGGGTTCTGAGCCTTTGACACAGGTGAAAAATCTCCCCCTTAGGTACCAAATATTTTTACAAATCTCATGACAGTTTTTGAATGATTTTTTAATGGAGATAACCCCAAAATAAAAAAAAAACACAAAACTCGTGACCGACAAAATCTTTTATCTCAAAATTTCATAATCCCATCATAGAGCAAAATCTTCTTAACCGTTACACATTTGAAAAAAATATGTTTTAGCAAAACTAGGTTTTTTGTATCACTGTTCAAAATTTTATACTTACATTCTTACAAATGGTGAGCTTTTGAGACTTTGGGTAATTTTTGAGTCTATTTGGTTTTCGGTTCTAGTGCTTTTGAGTTTCTGGTTTTTAGGATTCTAAAATTGACTTGGGATTTCCGGACTTAGAATTGCTTTTTTAAGGTTTGCATTTAAGGTTCTCGGAATTCTGATTGAAATTTTGACCATGACTGGGTTGAACATTACGATAGTTATAAGGGTTTTAATTTTTGGTTTTCTAACTTCTGACTTTTCAGAGAATTTAGATTTCCGGAGTTTTGAGCTATTAAATTTTCTTGATTATCGAGTTTTCTAGTTCTAGTTTGAGTTTTTGACAACCAAGTTAATGTGTGTCTACTGCCTAAGAAGATATATTATAAAACGTAATTTGATACCCTGGGAATCTATTTAAATTGACGAAAATTGTTATCCAATTTGCAAGGCTCATTCAAAATTTGAGCTTTGTCAAAAAAAAAAAAAAATGAAAAAATGTTGTTTCAATACTTTATGGAACATCCTACGTTAGATACATAGAAATGTCCTGGTATTATTCATTTGCACGTTTTACATTAGCCACAGGATACAAACCTTAAAAGATCTGTGCGAACCATTTGATAAAGCCCGGCAATGGTCACTATATAAACGCACAGCTTTTTTTATGGTCGCTTTTACTCCATATCGCCGAGAAGAGAACTCACAGCCACCTTCTTACTTGATGATGGTTATGGGCACGACAACCAGGACAACAAGGATAGTGATGATGATGATGATGGTGATAGCCATGACGATGAGATTTTTTTTTGTTTTGTTTTCTCGAAAACGAAAGAAAAGTTATGCCCGCCGTGATCATAAAAGGTTTCTATGTTTTTTTTGTTTTTTTTTTTTGTATTTCTCTAACGTTGCTCTTCGTGATGATGATTCTATACTCGTTTATATGGAAGATACATTTAGTACCTCGAGAAGTCGTTGTTGCCGACATAAATATACAGATATGTGTACCTACTGTATATACCTTTGTTATGTATAAGTACATACGTTTATATGACAGTGTAATGGGCGTAAGTGCTGCCATATCCCAGATAACTTTTTTTTTCTATTTTAACAGACCGGAAGGACGAGACAAGAAGTTGGGAGGGAGTGCGCGCCGCCCGGCCGCATTGCTGTGATTTATTTTTATTTCGCATTCTATACTTGCAACCTGGTGACTCTGTTTTGTTACAAAATGTGGTTGTGGCAAATGGGTATCGCTATATGCCTTAAAGAGAAAATAATATCGTTTTTGCAAAATGACCATTTCGCTGTGTGACCCATTTAAAAATTTATTAATATATAATTCCCATGACGATTAGTGACCATTTAGGAGAGGATGAGTTGAGCTCAAATGTCATCAAATCCTTTCAAATTCATTCGAACGTCATATAATACACCAAACACGAAATTTCAAAGCCACGTGATCTTTTTGGTATGGTGAATGGGGGTAAGGGGGTGATGTGTTCTGTGTTGCGGGATTATTATGTGGCCGAAGGTTTAATTACATTTGGGTTATCAAAGGTACATAGAGAAGACGAAGTAATTATGTATACGATTCCATGGTATCAATGAGATTATCAAAACGCTAAATTTTCAATTTCAATTAAAAGTTCAAATTAAGTAGATATAGGCTACATAACCTTTTCTAATGGATGTTTTAATTAGTGAAAAGTTTGTAATGCTTTTTTGCACCCTCCTTAATCCGTTAATTAAGGAGGGTGAAAAAGTTAAATTTGAATTTTCTGAAATTACACATTACTGTGTATTTTTTATGCAGGGAAGGTTTCGAATAAAAATTGGAAACGCTTCAGGTTTTCCGGAAAATTCAGGCTGCAACGCTAGCCGACGAAATGTCTATCAAAATTTTTGCAATAACTGTTCCTAATCAATTTAGCGTGTTTCGTGTTCCAGGCGGAAATTCTAGCGACCAAAGAAGATTTTTTTTTTAATATTAAGCGCACACTAAAGGGGATATGACTACCCTTAAAATGTTTAAACACAGTATGTGCGAGTTAAAAGGAGATACCGATGCACATTCGTTTTGAATGTCTGAGTCTGGCTTGGAAAAATTGAGCCAGTAAAACATTCCACATTCGTGTGGTGCGGCTAAAGAAAGATTCTCTGTACTTAACAGTGCATCCGAAGTTGGGATCAAGGGTGAACTGATGGGCATTTTTGGCCGTGCGAGTATTACGGTGGAATTCTTTAATGGGAGGAATGCAACTGGCTATTTCACTAGAACAATGTTTATGAAAGTAGCGATAAAAAAGTGAAAGACAAGAAACATTACGTGGATGTTCCAAGGAAGAGAATGTTTCTGTTATAGGTCTTTCACCTATCATTTTCAACGCTCTATTTTGAATTCTATCCAAAACATAACCCTTAGCACTTAGCAGCGTTTTTGGCGACATCGAATATGTGATCATTCTACAGAAGTTGGTCTGAGATATACATACCGAGAACTGAAAGGTGTTCAGTTTCCTTGATGCAAGTGCCTCTCATGGATAGCGGCATGGGAGGTGAGTTTCGCTTTAAATTCATTAAATTCAACGCGGTTTTTGATTCCCTAGTGGGCAATGCTTTCAAGATCAGAATTTAAAGAGCTTATCACACGCTGCCGTTCTAGTTCTAAATCCGAAGAACAGGAATGGGAGTCTGAGAACGAATATGAAAAGCAGAGTGTACTATCGTCGTCAGCAAAACAATTAGAGGATTAGAAGTTGTAGATAAAAGATCATTGATAAAAATAATGAAGAGAGTCGGAGACAGAACGGAGCCCTGGGGTACACCAGTATTTATTTTGTGGATATTAAACTTGAAACCATCCAATACAACTTGTATTGAGGGGTCTGAAAGGTAATTTCTAATCCAACGAAGAAGAGATTTATTGATTCCAAATGCACGCATTTTCGATTAGGATAGCTTTATGCCAAACTCTATCAAACGCTTAAGTTTTGTCTTGGCTTTGAGAAAACGTGGTATCAACTACTGAAATTCGCTTTTTCACTGGTAAAGTTGGGTGATTTTTTCTAATGATTTCTGCAAAAGCTGTATGGACTAGGTAGTGATAGTTACCCATCTTCTCTGTACATACCCTACTCTACGCCAAAGACGTAGACTCCACTTGGGAGAATACCACTTATTTATTATAATGATTTCAACAATCTTCTTTCCATAGACAACAACAGTCTCTCATGTTTCGTAAGTGGCTTCAAACGGTTTAACTGCAAGCGAGAAAATCTCTAGATTAATGTGGATTAATGTGCAATGGATCAATTGTTGTGTGAGCCGAATCCAAAACTTTTCACCAGTAAACACTACTAGTACTACCAGGGTTCTGCCATTTCTTTTACACGTTTGCACCAAGCTGAAGCAGTGCTTAAAGGATGTGAACAGTGATCTTTTTCGTATAACCAAGCAATTGGAAAAAATTGTTGAAGGAAGTATCTTTGATGTAAGCACTTTAAGATTTGTAATACAGACGGGTTCGCAACCATTTTGGAGTTGCAGTAAAATGATATTAGTAGCAACGAATTCAGTAGCAATGTTTAAGGTAATTGTTTTTATTAATACTTTTTTTTTGGTGTCGTTTTAAGTTATGGTTATTCTGAACGTGTTTGTAAACTGAATTTAAAAGAAGGTTATATTTCAATATTGATCGTTTTCAAAGCTCTATTTTTAATAATTCTAACTAAGAGATTCAAATGAGTTACGGAGAATCTGCCGGTATAAGAAAATGAGAAGACTAAGGAAACTTCAGAAGTGTTTTTGACGATGTCAAATATTTGATCATTCCACAAAAGTTTGTATCTGTAGGTAATGCAAAAGCGCTATTTCGATTCGTGCCACTGCTTGGTTCCATCAGATAACTAGTGGACGTAATGCTACGGAAAAGCTCCAGCGCTGGCCTTTATACGGGTGGCTGGATAAACGCCATTTTTCATCCATGAATCTATAACGACAGTGTCTGATGATATAAAATTCAACTCTTTATGGGAGCAATTATTCTCTCTGCTTCTTTTATATTAAAGCAAATACTCGTATAAATTTCTGAAGAATCGTTATATCAGCGTTAGCTCCAATAAAAGTTTTCTTATTGCAGAAAATATTCCCGGTTTTTTAAATATTGGGGCTTGTTTCTTTACACCAATAGGTATTACGTTGATAAATGCTATTATAACATCTTAGGAATGAATTATGTGATCGTTTACTCCAATAACATTATTACTTCCATTCAGAATTTTAGGTTGCGCCGATCTCGTAGCACAGGTAGGATTTATTTTCAAGAGAAAGGGAAAAAGCACATAGAAAAGGACAGACTGAAGATTTTAACGGATATCTTCAAAAGCCCAAAGTAAAAAAAAAATTCTTTAATAACCAGAATTTGTCCGCTTATACCATGCAACCGAAGGTTGATTTTTTTTATTTAATGTACTTCGCCATTCATCGAAGTTCCATGATATTTTTACCATTTATCACTCCGAAATATACAGTTTCTTAGAAGAGACCTGCTTGAGTCAAAAAAGGGACAGCTAGGGTATTCTGTTATTGTCGTCATTTCTTTAAGGGATTATTGGAAGAAGGTCTAGCAATTGATCACTGCTTAAATTTCAGGATTTCGTATTTCCAACTATTCGGCGACTTCTTTGCGCCTCAAAGTTTGCGGTATCAAACTTCCTCATGCATATCATTGATCATTTTAACGTAACGTAAGACCACATTGTTTGCCATTCTAATTTTTATGCTCTGAATTGTTAACCCAAAACACCCCACTTCAGATGTTCCCAAAAAAAAATTCAATACCCGCTCAATGATTTTAACGGTTGCTTGAAAGATAATCGAATTAAATTAAAAGTGAATAGCTAGGTACCTACAAAATTTTACTCTAACTACCTAGGAAGATACTTCCATCAAGAAAGTCTTTGTCCATGGTGGAAAGAGTAACTAGAAAACCTGCTGCATTTTTTATGTACATACATTAAGACAAAAAAAGAAATAAAAATAAAAAGAACTCTTCTTGTTCAATTGGCTGTGAATGTGGACCCTTTAGAATTCAGCCGAAAAACAAACAGAAAAGTTAAAACTTATAAAAACTTAATGTAAACTAATTGATAGAGGATAAAAGAAAGAAACCTACTTTCATACTATTTTACAGCTCTCTTTCCTTTTTATTTCTTACTAAGTCCAATTTCCAAAAAAAAAACTTTCTCTTTTGAGCAATTAAACTAAGTACATTTTTAACGTATTGCCTGCATCATTAGAGAAACTCCAATTGCAAATATCCACCATATGAACATTCCGAATGAATGAATGAACAAAAAAAAAAGGACTCTAACAAAAAAGAGCAACCTATTCACAAATTAGACATTCCTTGCACGGTTTAACTCACAACACAAAAAAAAAAAATAAAAGACCATTGTCCTTTTTCTTCTGCTGCTGCTACTGCTGCACGTTCTACATGAACAATCGCCGCCAAATTCAATGATAATCTGCACAATGTGCATGGAAATTCCATTTGACCAAGGACAACACACTCACATTACCATAACCATTGTAATCATGCAAAACTTAAAAAATACCATTGAAAAATTCCTTCTTCCACAACCAACTCAAACTCCTCCATAACCACCCTAACGAAAGAATGATAGTTACAAAATAAAAAAAAAAATGAAAAGAGAAAAGAAGAATACGAGTATATAGTATAAAACATGAAATCCACTTACATTCATCGCAATTTTCACTTCCGTTTACGATGCATTTTGCCTTTTTATTCTTCATCCAGTTATCCTTGCAGCTCAGGCAAAATCCATTACTGCTACATGTTGCACAGCCCGTAGGACAGGCCACACACTCCTGCCGCTTTTTATCCGAGTAGTAACCATCCGGGCAGCTATTTAAACATTTGCCATCCAACGCATACCGCCCCGAGCGACATGTTATACACTGGGACTCCGATGAGCCATTGCATGTGGCACAAGACGAATGGCAGGATGCACAACTGTAAGAAGAAAAAAAAAACAGAAATAGTAAAGAAAAACCGGAAACAACAGTTGAACAAAATTGCAATCATTATACACAGGATAAAAAAAAGGATCTAACAAAAAAAAAAAAATTACCAAGGAAAAAAGGGAAACTTGAGAAAAAAATTAGGGATTTTCCAGAACCAACCAGCAGTATGGTAGTTCGAGTTTCTGTTTGGATTTTTGTCATACCTTACTACATACTCGTACACCGAGACCTGACTCGTTCGTCCTTAAATAACAAATTAGCAAAAGTAGAAATAGCAGCTCTCGAATATAGTGGAGAAAAAAAAGACGATGATAAGATCGAATTTTTTTTCTCCTGACTCCTTTATCCTTATTTCTTCGGAAGGATTTTATCATCTGGCGACATTTTTTTGCTACGAGTAGGTAGGTATTTGAAAATGTTTTAAATATGTCGTAGGTTGTTCTTTGCAATCCTTGTCACTGATCAAAGATTTGATGGAAACACGAACATTTCTTTCTTTGGTATTTCATTTTTGAAACAACAAGGAGAACATTTTGCATATCAAAGAAAAACAGGCATTCTTAGAAAGTTCAAGCACACAAATACAGTAATCAGTTTCATTGAGAGAAATCATTTAGTCGAGTCTTAATATTTGAACTTAGGACTTCTAGAAAAGTTTGAGTCAGCAATTCTTTTTGAATTTATTTTTAGGTCAATCATAATAAAAAAGTAGGCTTTAAAAATTAAATAAATAAATTTGGTGGTGACACAGTCTATAAAGAACATAAGTGACTTACAACTCTCAACCACTCCCGTGTGCGAGTTATTGCCAGAATGGAGTGGACTTATAATTGTTTGTAAAATCTAAAAGGTTAAATTGAGAACGGTCACATTAGTTACTTTAGTTTTGATTTGTATCAAAAACGGTTTTCGAGAACTTTAAGATTTTTAAACAGTTTTTATGCATATACAGGGTGTTTCGTAATTAATGAATAACCTTGCAACTTGTGATATCACTGATACTGAAAACGGCTGGCTCGAACGTATTTTAATATGGAGGTCCAATTTTGGCTCATCGCTAAAGAAAATTCTTTCGTGAAAACGGGATAAACGGCAATCTTGTTTTGGGTCCAATCAACGAATTTACGCCTTAGAAGCTGATCGTGTGGCTTCAATTCTTGCATAAGTTGAATTTTGTATAAGTGCGCTTACCCTGCAAATTCTTCCATAAAGTGGATGGACACATAACCAATTCGTGTGCAAGATGGCGGATTGACTGATTCAGGTCTTCCTCTACTCTACGTTCTACAGCAGCAACATAACCTCTTCTACACGCACTGTACAACGTCTCTGTTACAGTAAACGGTCCATAATTGATGGACAAATATGTTGACCGAAAAATGACAAGTGCGCGATACGTATTTCGAACCATGATTTTCAAAATTAATTTGCACAATTTGGAAGCCTTGTTCAGACATCAGTCTATTCATGTTGAAATGCCAAACCAAATCAAATCAAACACAAATCACTTTAGAGCTTTTAAAATGGCCGCCTGTTAAAAAAAGTGTTGCCAGCCTAAAGATCCTCAGGTATAAAATTTTTTATAAAAATTACCATCTAAAATAATTATTAAATCTTTGTTCCAAAAATATGCTGAGAATTGCAAGATTTTCTTCCAACTTTCTGTTTGAAACAACAACAATTGGACCTGGTTTTTGAAACCGGTCAAAAGATTGTTATTGAAGTTCTATAGTATAGCATATAAATGATTAAAATAATTTATATTTCTCAGATTTCCAAATCCTCTCTTTATCCAACATCCACAAAAATATTTATTCTGACAAGCTTTTCAAAGAAATACAAAAAAAAAAATATTAATATTTCTGCAGAATGTTCTGATACACATTAGAAACCAGACAAATGAATAATGTTGTACAAGTGTTTTTGTGGTGGCACGAACCTTGTACCTACATTACCATTCAAAATCTGATTGCTATGATGTTTGAGTACCATCTCAATATTATCTACAAGTACTTTATTGATTTATCTACCAGACCATAAAATGACCGAAACAACCACAGTCCTTCAGTGTCAATGGTTTTTTTTTTTTTTTTTTTTTTGGTTATGGCACATTTAGGTATTCGAACCTTCTTCAGTAAAAAGTATTCTTTTCTTCCATAGAGGTCAAAAGATGATTTTCTTACAAGATATTTTATTTTATTTTATTTTATTTCCACAACACATAATTTCAATCACTGCTACAGCAGTGGACTCTTGACTCGGATAATAGAAATCATCATACTTCAATATAAAAGATGAGGAATGAAGTCAGGCGATAAGGTTTTGAGAAGGCTTAAGTGCATATTATTTAATAGAATATTCTTAATGATATCATGTTTATGACATGTACAGCTTTTGATTGTCGTCCACTGTAAATGAATATCCTCTTGAAATTTTTATTAAAAAAAAAAAACTTGTAAACACTGATTGGAAATCGAATATTGTGTGTCCTATCTGAAGGACTTTCTATATTATAAAACATCATGTACAAAATGGAACTTTATCGTTTCTTTAATTTTTTGTTAAATGGGAAAAAATATTGAGAGCGCGCAATATCGATAGCACAAAAAAATAATTCCGTAGAGGAAAATATTTCAAAACGATGAAGTGCTTGTAAAAAAAAAAAAAAAAAAATTGAAAAAGTATTTCCGCGCCATCACAGTCAAAAGAAGCTACATCATAGTTATCCTCGTTGACTTCATTTTAATATTTTTTTTTCTCTTCTCTTTTTTAAAAGTGAGGGGGAGAATGGTGCAGAGAGAGCACTCCGAATAGGACACTCTCGGACGACGGACGGACGGCTCGATACAAGCAAAAAAAAAGGGACAGTAATGAAATCGCTAACGCAGAGGCTTTATGAATGCCATATTGAATGAAAAAGTATGTCCACTTCAATAGAGGAAGTTCGTTCTCTCCACAATAGTGCCAGATAGATAGAGTCTTAAATTAATGAAATATCATAAAAAATAATAAATAGGCTGCTATCAACGTTATTTCAGGACATATACCTTTTCTATATTCAACCGAGGGTAGAAGAGCTTTTTATTGTTGTTTTTTTTTTATTTTAGTTTGAACACAAGACAACAACAAAAACTATATTGATGGAAAATTAAAATTGTGTTTTTTTTTGTTGAGTTTTTACCTTTTTGCAACACTTAAAAAAAAAATATGCATACAAAGGGATGACCACTAAAATTGAGAGTTGTATCGATGAACAAAAAAATAAAATTTAATAAGTTGAAATAAATTGCATTCAACGAAATTATTATTTATATAGGTATACTAAATTTAAATTATCCATTGAATAAGCTGTAGGGGAGTGAAGTGGAAACAACTTTGATGAATGAAAAATTGCACCAAATTGAAATTCCGATTAAATTAATAAAAATTCTTGGCAGACAAAAAAGTATTATGTGGTCGAATAAATTAAAAGAGAAATTTGATGCTGGTTATTTCGCTGGATATAAATAAAGGAACAGAGATGTTTTGAATTCACTTCTTAATTTAAAAAAAAATAATTTACGAAGTTTCCTAAATACTTACAATTATTTCCATTGTCGATAGAGTTAAAAATAAATTTCAATAATTCTACATGCTTTTTAATATTGAAATCGATAAATGGGTCAAGTTTAAAATAAAAATGACTATGAATTTTTGTACCTTGACAACCATTTTGGAAAAAGAATTTTAATGTATAAGTATCTCAAAAACGGCTGATTTGTATTTAAAATTTTTTTCAAAGGACTTGTAGTTTTAGAGTTAAAACGTCTAAAAGAGATTCCTTTTTTCTTAATCGTTAATATTATGAAAAAGTATAAAATAATAGTATACTTTTAGGAGTTGTAGATCTGAAGTGTAAGGCTAATTGAAAAAAATGTTGTATGCAAAAAATAAGATAGTAAAATTCTCAATCGAAATGTCTTGGTTGATGCGCCATTTTCGAGATGAGGATTTAAACGCGTTTTTTTAAATGGCGGCTATTGCAAGACACACTTATAGACGTGCCATAGTATTGAGAAAAATAAACACCATTTGAAAGTGGACTAGATCGGGTGTACCTGTACAAGACTCACTTCACAATGGGCTAGGGATAAATCCCCTAAAAACAGAACATGCCCCTTTTACGAAAAAATATGAAACCAAATTTAAAGGCCTTATTCTAGATAAAAAATTAAGTTGAAAAGCAGAGGGTGCCAAATAGGGTCTATCCCCCCACTATCATCCACTCTGCCTCTAAAGTGCGGTCGTCAGACCGTGGCAATCACTTATGGGGTAGCAATTTGGTGGACTGCTCTAGATAAAGTTACGTAATGTGACAAACTTAGCAAGGTCTAGAGATCAACATGCATTTGTATCAGTGGGAGGGTTCGCTCAATGCCATCAGCTGCATTGAATACCTATACATAGTTCTCAACCTCACATCCATCAACATGCATTGCAAATAAATGGCTGCGAACACAGCTGTCTTAAAGGCATCTCTTAATGGGCTAACAACTCTATTGGACATACTACAATTCTTGAACCACTAAAAGTTCGCTTTTATACTCAAGATGGAGTTGAAGGTGTACTCCGACAAAATTTGGCCTTAGTCTATCTGGCACTAAAAGAAGCTCTATCAAGTTCGGATATCCATATCTTCTCAGATAGTGAAGTAGCTCTTAAATCTCTCGAATCTGACTCTAGCAACTCCGAGACTGCCCAAAACTTTTGTTTACCGAGATGGCAGAAAAGTTTAACAGATTCACCTCTTCTGGGTGCCGGGCCATAGAGACATTCCGATAAACTTGCCAGAAATGGAACTCTGTTACCTATTTCGCCTAACAAACAACAAATAGGTATTCCAATCGCTACGTGTAAACTCATGCGAAAACAAGACTTAGCAAACTTAAGATTAAAAAATCTCACTACATGTATGGGTACCAAAGAAATTTGGCCGTCTCTAGTTCTTAAGCGATCAAAATGTTTGTTATCACTCAGATCCCATTTTATCATACGCTACACGATTTGGGGTACTATCAAACGACGTCCGTAGAAGCTACTAATAGAAGGAAAGAGCAACTCCACATCTCCTCTGCACTTTATTTCACAGAGGCTTAGACTCCACTTAGGAGACTTCTTTTTCAACGATCTCATACAATTTATTTTTAAAAACGTCATATTGTCAAGATTAGACTCATTTACAAACATTTGAAAAATATTGATTTTTAAAAATTTTCTTAACTTCACAGTTTTTCAGGCAGTGTCAAAAAGTTTCATTAAAATTTGACTTTGGAAGTATTGCCCAAATATTACAAAAAAGAAAATATTTTGAAAACACATAATATGTACATCCCAAAATTAAGGAACTTCATTCCAAATTTTCCCAAAAAAAACTATTTCAACTCAAAATATTTTGGTGATACAAATAGAATTGGGCGATGTTGCCAAATTGACGCCTGAAGGGCTTCTATATTGAATAAACTAACAACTTTATCCATTCTATTTGTATATGTACAGTTATTTCCAATGAATAGTCTTTCCAACCATTGAACATTAATAGGCACAACTTCAATCATTTTTATTTTGGAAAATGATTTTCTCGCACATAAAGCTCCCCCTTTCCAACCACACTCAATGCCAAATATAATTTCCTTTTCCTGTAGGTAGGTAAATATCATATCCCAGACAAGAATATCTCTGAATTATTTTTGCTTCATGTGTAAATGGCACAGTATTTAATAATAACACGAAAAAAAAAAATAACTTCCAAAAAACTCTTTTGAACTGTATATCCAAAAATTACGGTGATCATTGTGTGCTGAATGATAAAATTCTTTTTCCCAACTTTACAGCTACGCATTTTGTATTTTTCAACGCGTTTCACCACTGAACTGAACGCGTTCAACCGACTCGCGTGGAAATAATTGAAAATTTTGGGTAGTTTTTTAGTAGGTGGGTATATGTTACCTATACACTGAATTCGTTTTATATGTAAGCATTTAAAATCCACAACAAAAAAAAAAATGGAGTGTTTTGTGAGATTGTTCACTAAGTGGAAATATTTAATGGATCTTTTTGTCTGGCAAAATGGGTTTAATCCAAACTCAAACCAATAATTTAAAAAAAATATAATGGATGTGTTTGGAACTTTGAGTTAAAACAAAAATATTCTTTATTTTTTAAGATTTAAGTTTTAGAGAATTGATTGATTTTGATTAAGAGTAAAAGTCGAAATTAATACAAAAATATTTATTCATTTAGTGGCTGTTAATAATTTTGAATATAAAAACAATTTCCGACGAAATGGTTTCTGTGTCTCATTTTCTAATTTATTCTTTTGTAAATATGGCCCCAATGACTGAATTCCATATTTATCTACTGCATCGAGCTTTAAATACGTTTTTTGAGTGGTAAAGAAATTTAAGTTGGCAACACTTTTTTTAATCGCGGCCATTTTAAAAGCTGCTAAGTGATTTGTGTTTAGTTTAGTTTGGCATTGCACTACGAGTAGAATAACACCCGTGTAACGTTTCCAAATTGCGCAAATTTATTTTGAAAATCATGGTTCTGTTCGAAATGCGAATCGCGCACTACGTCCATTTTTCGGTGAACATATTCTGTAGAACGTTGAGTAGAGGAAGACCCGAATCAGTCAATCCGCTATCGTGTACAGGAATTGGTGGTGGGTCCCTTCACTTTATAGAAGAATTTGCAAAACAAGATTGCCGTTGAACCCGATTTTCAGAAGAGAATTCTGTTTAGCGATGAAGCCCGGTAAATAAAAGTGACTGTTTGGTGTGCTCTATAGGTTGGTGGAATCACTATGTTGGTCAGAACGCAACAGTCAAAGGTGACCGCTATATAGAGCCATGTGTACTGACTTTTTCGTTCCTCAATTGAACCACTAAAATGTGTAGGAGCTGTGGTTTAACAATACGGCGCAACATGTCACAAAGCTGGTGCCAGCCAGAAGCCATCATCATACCCCAAGTTGAAATTTTTGTTAAAATCGGTCCATGATGAGTTTGATCTATGTTCAGTTGTCCTCTGTGTCGATTTGAGTTGGTATGAGTTGGCTTGTGACCACTTGTGAGATGATGGCTGGGTATGATGGGCTGGTGTTACAGTCCGGGTCGGACCAGGACCTCAACCAACGTGCTTCTCCAGCCATTTCGGTCCCTAGCTTGCTGTCTCTAGTTGGTTGAGGTCCTCTCTTACCTGCGTGCGTCACCTGAATCGCGGTCTTCCTCTACTGCACCGTCCCTGGTGATTGGATTCGAAGACTTTTCGGGCGTTGGGGTCCATTCGCTCTACATGACACAGCCATATAAACCGCTGTTGATTTATTGAAGGAAACGTTTGGTTACCGCATGGTTTCACGTTTCGAATTGACCTCCAAGATTGTGCAGTTTAACACCACTAGACTATTTTCTGGGTGGGGTATGTGGAGTCGCTAGTCTCCGCCGATAAGCCCGAAACGATCGACTATACTTGGAGGGCAACATTCGCCGCGTAATTGCCGATATACGGCTACAAATGTTGGATAAAGTGATGGAAAATCGAACCACAGATTAAATTACGTCTGAGATAGCCGTGGCGGTCATATGCCATCAGAAATCATATTTAAATTATAAAACCAAAGGATTATCTTTCGAATACAGTTAATTTTAAAAATTCGTCTTCGTTTTCTTTCCATTATAAAATTCTACACCTCTAAAAAACACCCTTTACTTCGTCTTTTTTTTTAACTTTGATATTTTTGCTGTTTCGGCAGATTTTAATAGCTGAGGTAGGTCGTATTTAAATTTAAACTTTTTACGAAATTAAGATTAATAAAGTTTTGAAATAAAATGCAAGTTATTAAAATCAATTTAATTTTGATACCTTTGTCAAGAAGTGTCATATCGGTTAACCATTTATTTAACCCAAACTACCATCTACACCCATACCAGTCTTATTTTTTTTTCTCCAAACTTTCCAAACACTTTTCCCTTAAATTTAAAAGCAATAATTTTCTAAACTTCCAATTTATCCTTAATTGATTCCATCAAACCCCTTAAAGCGCCCATTTGTTATCCGTATACACTTTTCCGAGGGTGTGCTGCGACCCTAAAATAAAATAAAAAAAAAACGAACAAAATACGAATTTCGTTTCTAATTTAATAAGACTCTTAAAAAACTCGAAACAAAATTCTTTTTTTCTTCCATTTTGTCCTTGACTCTATACTTTTTTTTTAGTTAGATATGTATACCGTTATATCCAACAAATCATCTAAATCTATAATCAATTGCAATAAAATACGAACAAAAACAAAGATGAAAGAAGCACCTACATATTCCATTCCCGGAAGGATACAACAACAACAACAACAAAAAAAAACATTTTACAGATTTTTTTTGTGTTGCTTCGAATCTATCATTATCTCTTACATACGGTTTGGTCTTCTTTTTTGCCGTCGTCATCGTTGTTGTTATTTTTCTTTATATTATCATCCTCAATGACAACAATTTTAAAGCATTATACTTTCTTCTTTACGTTTTTTTTTTTGTAGTTTTATTTTTCTCTTGTTGTTGTTGTTTTTGTTGCCCTATTTGAAGTTTCATATTGTCATTGGATATACCAGAGTTCTTCCGAGAGCTTTTGTCCCAAAACAATTTATTCTTCGCAAAAAAAATGTCCTTCAAATAAAAAATAAAAAGGAGAAGGAAATTTCATCCTTCTGCTGTGATGTGTCTGTGAGGCGGAGGCCTTAAAATGATTTGTTCAACTATAAAAAAGAAAACAAAATTTTTTATTCCTTGAAGAAGAATAAGGAAAAGTAGAAGAGAAGAGAAGAGCGAAAAAAAAAACATAAAGAAAATTGACGTTTAGTTGTGAATGTACCGTATTATACCCTTTTTATATGGGTGCTCGAGACATGGGAGATGAAACCTTTAGAGTTTTTGTCTCGATTATGCATTTCAAAGCGAATTGTAATTCGTGGCGGATTTCCTTTTTGGTTTTATTGATTTCGCTTTCGACTTATAAGTACATATCTTTGTTTCTTTTGGAAATAAACTTTAGTGGTTTGCTTATTTTAAAATCCATATCGACAAGCTGTATGGTATTCTTTGGATAACGTAATGAAAGAAAAAAATATGTATGTATGTACATATACATAGTTACATAAATATTGATACAATTTGAACTTGTACATTATAGAATTTATCAGTTTTTAATAATTGTATTTAATAGTCATAACCTCGAAGTTTGACTGAGACAAATTTCGTACTGTTTTAAAAACGTTCTATGTTTCTGCAGTTTCTAGAAATAAAGGGTGTCCCAACAAGAACGCAAGATTTAAATTTGGCGCCATTCGAAGTGTCATTGTTTGACATTTGAACAATTATTATTTTTTGTTGGTAGAAGGTATAAGGTTAATAAAAATGGAGCGCTACACGAATGAACAACGCATTCTCATTGTGAAATTGTTTTACAAAAATGATGAAAGTTTTGCGGCTACAGTTCGCAAATTGCGATCAATTTGGGGTTACAATAATGCTCCAAAAGAGTCAACTGTAAAGCGATTAATGGAAAAATTTGCTGAAACTGGGTCTGTCAATGATGTAAAGACAACAACGTGCCTTCGAACAGGTCGATCGACCGAAAATATCGCAGCAGTACGTGATGATGTCGCTCAAACTCCATCCACCTCAATTCGACACCGAGCTCAGCAAATTGGTGTTTCCAAATCCACTATGCAGCGAATTTTGACGAAAGATTTGCATCTTCATGCATACAAAATTCAATTGGCTCAGGAACTGAAGCCAGCTGACCATGCACAGCGAAACAAGTTCGTAAATTGGGTATTGGAGAGACAACATGAAAATGCTGATTTTGCCGATAAAATCATCTTTAGTGACGAGGCCCATTTCACATCTTAATGGCTTCGTCAATAGGAAGAATTGTCGCATTTGGGGCGAGGAAAATCCTCGAGTGATTCACGAGAAGCAAATGCATCCTCAACGTGTCACTGTGTAGTGTGGATTTTGGGCTGGAGGAATCATTGGACCTTTTTTTTTATGAAAATGAGTCAGGTCAAGCGCAAACAGTCAATGGTGTTCGGTACCGTGAAATGATAACCAATTTTTTCGTGCCTAGAATTGAAGAAATTAATGTGGGGGGGATGTGGTTTCAACAAGACGGTGCCACATCTCATACAGCCAGTGAAACAATTCAATTGCTGCATCAGTCATTTCCCGGTCCTTATATTTCGCGTTTTGGAGACCAGAATTGGCCGCCTAGATCGTGCGATTTAACACCATTGGACTTTTTTCTTTGGGGTTTTTTGAAGTCGATGATTTATGCGAATAAGCCAACGACTTAAGCCTTAAAAGAGGAAATTGGACGCTGCATTAATGAAATACCGCAGCATTGAAAATTTCATTAAAATATCGCGTATGTGCCAGAAAAGCCGCAGCGGCCATCTGCCCGATGAATTGTTCCATACATAACCTCATTCTCTCTACTTTACGATATAATAAAGAATTTGCGATTTTTTTTTAAATACCTGCGATTTATTTAAAATTTAAATCTTGCGTTCTTGTTGGGACACCCTTTATATACATTTTACAAAAGGTGAGCGTAAATTGAAAGTTATAACATAAAAAATAAAATGCTTGACTGAATCGCACGTACTTGTTTTTTTTGTGTTTTTACATCGTTTTTTTTAGTATAAGAGCGAAACAATAATTTGTCTTAAAATAAAAACGTTAACATAAATTTCATGACACGAACCTTGTTTCTTTAGTAGGCTGTCTATCAAAATTGTAGGTTTACAAGAGAAAATTGAGATTTTTAAAAACGGTTTTTTTTTAAATTTAAGAATGTCTTAATTGGTTTTCTTTGCTACAGATTAATATTGATACAAAAACACACACAAAACCTAGCATATTACTTGAACTTATAGTCGCAATTAAAAATAGAAAAATCTGAACTAAATTCGGGACTTTTTTTAATCTTGAAGGGCGCAATAGAGCTTTTTCTAACCTTCTGGAAAAGTGTTTTTTTTTTTTCAATATTCAGAGAAAAATTGTAGCTTATATAAGTTTCTACAAAAAAAAAAGGTTATAACAATCTTATTGTTAGAGCTTCAAATTTTCCACATCTTGCGCTTGAGCACTTTGGTTCAGTTATGAACCTAAAAAAATATTGAACAATAAATAGTTTAAAATAAGGACCTTTTAACGTGGTATATTATGTAGAACAGACACTCATAAAACCAATTTAATTTTTATGTGTTTTTCGTGATGTTGTTGCGTTATTTTGTGATTTTGGTGTTTTGATCTATAATCCGTCCCAAAGAATATTTTTAAAAAATTTGGAACTACGAGTATCTAACATTTTATAACCTACCTTTTTTGAGCTCTATTCACACATAATACAATTTTTCAAAGGATTTATTCAAAAATTGACCTCAAAGGATTTAAAGCCGCATTTTAAAAAATTATAATTTTTTTTTTTACAGTGTACTTAGCGAGATGAGATAAGTATCTTATTACTTTACCATGTTTTTAGCAGCCCACTAGGGATAACATAAGTAATACAATACTCAAGTAGGTATCCGAATTATATTTACTGTTGATTCATATCCTACGCGAAACAGATCCAAATTATTCTATTTTTGAACCAAGAAAATACAATTTAAGATTTATAAATAGAATGAAATTGAATTTGGCAGATTTCAAATAATAAAGTGACATATCATGGAATTGAATTCGTCGATGAAATACTAGTCTTTGCAAAACAAAAAAAAATTACATTTAAATAAATTCAATTTCTTACACAAAATTAAATAATTTGTATACAATATGTTAGTTCTTTTGCTTTGGACAATAGAGAGTAAAAAGCAAACAAAATGTGTTACCAATAGCGACTAATACAACATTATACCTTAAACGATTAAGTACAAACAAAACAACAACAACAACAAAAAAACCAAGATTAATCTCTTTTTTTTTCAGTCATAATCGTCCTTTTGTTGACTTAACTTAACATCTGCACAAAGGACTCATAAAAAAGAAAAAAATACCATAAACCCGGGAGACACAGAAGTTTAAAACCTTAAGAGCAAAACGAAAAAAAAAAAATAACTAAAAAGAAGATTAAATAAAATAAAAAAAAAGGTCCGAAACTCTGTTAATCGATTTCTTGTTTTCGTTTGAATTTATGATACATTTCGTGGACTTTTTCACATTTTGTATCAATGTCCTCTCATCTAGCCGAGGGCTTTTTCTTTCAAAGCCAAAGCAAAAGCAATATTTGTGTTCTTTGTATTTCCTGTGGAAACTTCATATATGCTACAAAGAGATCATCTTTAAGGCTGTTTTACTGTCCCTGTTCCTTTTCATTTGTGGAAATTGGAAAATTCTTTTCATATATACGAGTCGGTGTGCGTGTGTAATATATAAAGAAGATGAAGGAATTCCAATACAGCTTTTTGTTCGTTGCTCAACAAAATAAACAATCCTTGTCCTATAATAACCAAAACTAAAATAAACCATAAACTGGGACAACACAAAAAAAAAATGTCATCCCCCACCTACCACCACCCTACCCCGCCCACACGATGCAATGATCTCAAATTAAATTGAAAATTGATAGCATCCAAGGATATCGGTATCGTTTCTCATTAATCTCTCATCGCCTAACCTTTTCAAGGCCTATTAAATGACAATAAAAGGACAAAATGAAATCATATATATAAATGAGCAGAAAAAAAAGCAACATGGTGGAAGCGAGCGAGCGAGCGAGCGAGAGAGAAAGAATGGAAGACGAATGTAAGTGTGGAAATTGGGACGGGACACAGAATGGCAAAAAGCCGGGAAGTTTAATGTGACATTGTCTGAATGGAACCGAGACAAGGTGAAATTTATCGACGTCACAATAGCAAGGATAATTGAATTTTTGATAAAGTGTTGGGTAGTGTGTATCGTGAGTGTTGCAGGATATGTTGGTATTTCGTTGCCCCTACAACAACAACAACAACTGGAACTGTGTGTTGTTGCAGCATATAAAAAATGTAGAAAAAAAAGGGTTGAACAAGTCCACATAAAATATTCCATTCAATGGTGCTAAATTATTGGCGTCGAGTTCGAGTTCCTTTTTTTTTGAGGGGCTGGATGAAAAAAAAAAATGTTAAGTATACGACATAGTGGACGATTTATTGAGTAAAATCAAGCCAAAAGTGTGTTTCGGTTGGGTTGCGGATGAAATTATCGTAGCTTAATGACTGGTTAAGAGGGCGAGAGAGAGAGAGGGGAATAATGTGTTGCAAAAGTAATGATTCGGAAAATTAATGTTTATTTTCTGATTTTTTTTTTTTTACATATTATATATTTTCAGTTTGCGGTCAAATTAATTTCATTTTAATGAATGTATTATTTGAAGGGTTTAAAAAAAAAATTAAAATTCTTAACAGTAAGGACGAAAATATTTTTTTTAGTTTTTTGTGTATACCTAGAAAAATACGATTGATGAAGATGCTTTTCTGAGAACGTTTGCACATTTGTTCACTTTTAATAATGAAAACACAGATTTCCTAGAAATTAGCTATTCGTTTTGAAAATGGTTATTCAATTATCAGTTGAGCTATGAGAGAAATAGATAAATGGTTTTTTTTTTAGAGGTATAGAGTTTTGAAATGCATTAAAACAAAAAAAAAAATAAATATGATCTCTGCCATATGACAGCCACGGCTGGATCGGATATAATTTAATCTGGAGGTCCAATTTGCGACTATTTTTTCCAACATTTGCGGCTATATATATATCGGCAAACAATGCGATAACTCCACAGAAAGAGTCTAGCGGTGTTAAACTGCACAATCTTGGAGGTCAATTAGAAACGTGAAACCATGAGGCTACCAGACGTTTCCTTCAATAAATCAACAGCTGCAAAGAAGGCTGTTTGCTCATGTAGAGCGAATGGACCTCAACGCCGGGAAAGCCTTTGAATCCAATCCCGAGGGAAGGTGCTAAAAATGAAGACCGCGACCAACTTAGCGTCCGAAACTGAAGTCAGCTAGCTAGGGACCGAGCTGGCTGGAGAAGCATGTTGGTTGAGGCCCTGCTCGGACCCGGAATGTAACGCCAGCCCATCATATCCAAGCCATCATCTTGCAAGTGGTCACAAGCCAACTCATACCAACTCAACTCGACACAGAAGACTACTGAACATGGGTCTGTACTTAGGTCAAACTTACATGGACCGATATTAACCAAAATTTCAACATGGGGTATGATGATGCCTACTTTATAGTAGTTGTTACTGGCAAGAGTTGTTGCGCCGCGCCGCCGTCTTGTTGAGACCACGGCTCCTACACATTACGTTTTGATCAGCATCATGATTTCACCAGGACATAAAGTTTTTCTAAATGTAACGGTGTCTAAACCTAAACTTGAGGATTACCTTCACTGGATGATTATGTTGACCGAAAAATGGACGTAGTGCGCGAAACGTATTTCGAACAGATCCATGCTTTTCAAAATAAATTTGCAAAATTTGGAAGCGTTGTTAGGGCGTCTGTTCATGTTAGAATGCCAAACAAAGATAAATACAAATCAATTAACAACTGTTAAAATGAGCGCCAGTTAAAAAATTTAGTCAAGCGATGGAAAAATGTCTTGAATTTAACATTCCAACATACCATCTGTTTATAGACTTTAAAGCCGCCTATGATAGCATAGCCAGTGTGGAGCTTTACAAGGCCATGAGAGAATTCGACATCCCAAATAAATTGACTTTGTAGGTTGACCTTGACCAACGTAACTAGCCAAGTCAAAATAGCCGGATTGCTATCCAGACCAATCAACATCTTTAATGGACTCCGACAAGGGGATGGTTTGGCCTGTCTCCTCTTCAACCTGGTGTTGGAGAAAGCAATCTGTGACTCTGGCACGGCAACAAGAGGGACCATCGTTAATAGGTCCAGTCAGATATTGGCGCACACAGACGACATTGACATCATCGGAAGGACCGAAGAAGCTGTACACGATTCCTTCATCGAGCAGGCGGCACAAAATCTGGGGCTGCACATTAGTAAAGGTAAAACAAAGTACATCATGGTGGTGTCGAATGCGAGAAGAATAGTTGGTCAAAAAATCAAGGTAGCGGAGCACGAATTTGAAGTGGTGCAATCCTTCAAATACCTTGGGTCAATAGTAGCATCCGATAGAAATATACTAGTAGAAGAAGAAATACGTTGGCGGCTTCTCAAATCCAACAGAGCCTCTTCAAATCCAGAAATCTCACCATAATTTGAAAACTCCTGCTGTACAGGACCATGGTCCTGCCAGTACTCACGTATGGATCCGAGACTTGGGTACTTAGCAAAAGACACTCCGACCTCTTAGCCGCGTTCGAGAGAAAAGTCTTAAGGAGAATTGTTGGCCCCATATGTGAGGAAGGACGATTCCGGAGACGCAATCTACCTTGAAGCAGACATAGTGACAAAAATTAGGCTCGGTAGACTCCGGTGGGCAGGGCACCTAGCTCGCAAGAGTGAAGAGGAGCCTGCTCGGAAAGTCCTTTGTGGTACATTCTATGGTAGACGTGGTAGACCATGCTTGCGCTTGAGAGATGGCGTAGACCAGGACGCCAGAAGACTTGGGGTGCGCAACTGGATGGGGCCGGCTCAACACCGGGATAGGTGGAGAGACTTGTTGAAGGAGTCCAGGATGAGACCCCGGTTGTCGAGCCGATGATGATGATAGTTAAAAAAGTGTTGCTAACTTAAAGTTTTGTACCTCTAAAAAAACACCATTTACTATAGCACCAAGAATACTTTTTTTGGATTGCCTGGAAAGTACCTCAGTAGATAATGTCGTATTACTAATTTCATAATTGCTGAATTAAAAAATTCAGGGTAACGCACGAATCGTGTCACTAAAATAAAACTTAACAACTTTTTTTGTGAGAGTAGTTGGAGGACATAAGGTTTTGGATAGTTCAACGGCACCATGCTTCATTCATTTCCAACCACAGGAAATTCGGGTGGGAGTTTGGTAGTACTCACCGGAGAAGATGGACCATTATGAAGCTGGTGAACATATTAGCCGAATCAGGAAGCATCACACGAAGACCGTACCAATGTTCGGGATCGTGATACAATCGCGGTAGTAGCATAGGCAATACGGGCATATCTAAGTGTTTCAACTCGAAACTTATCGGGGACATTGGAGCTAACAGACGGTCTTTACAATAGATATTTCATGATGTCTTAAACTTGTTTCAGTGCACAGCTCAAACTACAAGCAACTTAACCCGTCAGGATTTACCAGTTTTCATGGAATTTCGCTGAAAAATTATTGCTACTGCCAAAGAATTGATATATTGTTTGTTCATGTTCGTGCCTAGGATGGATTATATTGAACCAGCCGGCGGCGACGATTTAAACAAGCAAAACTGCCGAATATGGAGTGAATCTAATCCAAAAATCTTCGATAGGTCGGAACTGCTGCCAGAACGAGTCACTGTGCAGAGCGCAGTTTCATCAAGGTGTACTATGGGGCCATACTTCTTGGAAGAAAATGGTGTAACAATAACTGTTAATGGGAACCGTTATTAAAAGATGTTGAAGAACTGCTTTGAAGACATATCTCATTTAACAGCATTTGGTTCCAGTAAGATGAAGCAACCAGTTACGACGGAGCTCAAACAAAAATTCCCAAACAAATAAATATTCATGTACTCCTGACCTGACTCCAGCAGACTATTTTTTTATGAAGCGATGTCAAGTAAGAGGTGTACAAAGCGAAACCCAGAGTTGAAATTATAAAATTCTTGTAACATAATTCGTGCGCCACCCTGCATAATCATTAAATTATTTGCATGATGAAAAACCATCTTCAAATTTCATTTTACGTAGAACTTTAAGTTTAACCTTTGTTTAAAAAATTATTAAAAAAAAAATTTAGAGTTATCATGCTCCCATTTTACCCTTTGACCCAAAAAATAAAAAAAATCTCAATTCATTTCAATTGTGTCTGGGTATCCAATGGCCCTGCCTAGACAAATACAAAAAAAAATAATATCAAGGGAATAATTTAAATTAGAGCCAATGGCCTTAGTGAAAATGAAGACTAATAGATAGGATCTTCTTTTTTCCATGTATTGTGTGTTTTTCTTTTTTGTAATTTCATTAAAAACGCATGAAAAGATACTCGCAGTGTTGTCTTCGTTTGTTCCTTTGGCATTCTAAACAAGAATTTGGCCTCAATTTGTCTGGGAAAAGTTTTTTTTCAGATATAAATATTGTTGTTGTACTTTTTTTTTCTTTTAAGATAAACGTTCTGAAACACTTATTTATTTTTCTTTTTTAAATAAGAAGTGTAAGTAATTAAAATAAAACACACGACTGGAACTCATAAACTAGGAGGCCTTGGAAGTGTTCAAGGCTTTTATGTTATTACGCATTGAACCTTGCTTTATTATATTAACACAATGAAGTTGTTAAGAAAACACACGTCAAAGGAAAATGATTTCTATTTTTAATTTTTGTGTAAAAAAATTTTTGGAAGAATGTTAAAATGGTATTTTCTTTGAACTTTAAGTTGACCGAAAAATTTATCGTAAAAAAATGGTCTTTGATTGTGTGGGATCTACTGGATGCTTAAAAACGCTACCTAATTCACATTTGCATTTCTGAATTCTGAAAGAATGTTCACAGTGGCTACTTTTCAATATTTTTGGTTAGCTCGAAGGCAAAGGCAAATTGGAGAAATTAACTAAGGATACTTTTTGATAAAATATTCAACCAGGTTAAAGCGTCTTACATATGCAGAATAGTCTTTTAAAATCTTGACATAAAAAAGAAGAGGCTGAAATTTCAAAAAAACATGCACAGGGTTTTCCAATAAGAGGTGTTATTTCGATATTCAATGAAAAATGCCAGTTTTTGAAATAAAAGATCGGATGTTTATTCAAAGTATGCCATTAATAATGGAAAACAACATCCGCCAAATGGCCGCCACGGCTACGCTTACGCGTCATCACCGAAACGCAAAGTGGCTGCTGTACGCCCTCGATAGCTTCCTGAATTCCATCATTGAGGTCTTGAAATCTTGGTTTTTCCGAGCCCCAGACGCAACAATGTCCTGCCAGTACTCACGTCTGGATCCGAGGTGCTTAGCAAAAGACACTCCGACCTCTTAGTCGCGTTCGAGAGAAAAGTTTTAAGGAGAATTGTTGGCCCCGTATGTGAGGAAGGACGATTCCGGAGACGGTACAATCATGAATTCTACGCAATCTACCTTGAAGCAGACATAGTGACAAAAATTAGGCTCGGTAGACTCCGGTGGGCAGGAAAACTAGCTCGCATGAGTGAAGAGGAACCTGCTCGGAAAGTCCTTTGTGGTACATTCTATTTCTATGGTAGACGGCAGCGTGGTAGACCACGCTTGCGCTGATGGAGAGATGGCGTAGACCAGGTCACCCGAAGAATTGGAGTGCGCAACTGGATGGCGTCGGCTCAAGAACACTTTGGGCTACAGCAGCAATATTCTTAGTTGTTTTTGAGCGACATGCAAGCTGCACGGGTTTTATTCTTCATATCGCTTACTTGTCCCGACAGCTCAAATTTTTCCCACCATATACTGAATCGCGGCCCGACAAGGTGCTTCACGACGAACAAAAAATGTTTTAGTTTTACGAACCGCCTCTGGCAAATTTTCACCATTTTTATAGTGAATTTTAATAATTTCAATTCGCCATTGAAGCGTGTATCGTTCCATTTTTATTAATAGCGTAGTTTTTACTTGTCAAAAGTGCAGAAAATTACAGCTTAAAAAATGACAACTACCGAAATAGCGGGCAATTCAAAATAAAACCTCTGATTGGAAAACCCTTTAGAAACAAATTTTCTGAAACAAATTGACAGAATTGTAGAAAAGCGGTATCTACTAGGCAATGCTTCTATGACTGCGAGAAGTAATTATTTAAAGCTTTTTTAGGAGTAAAATTGTTGGCTTGGCGTCCTGTTTAAGTAACACGATATCTTTTTAATTTAATTACAGCAAACATTTTTAAATTAGGAAACTTATTTTTTTTTCTTACACATTTGTACGCATCTATAGAAAATTTTAAGCAAATATACATATAATTACTGTTTAAAACTTAAACCTTAAATTCTGCCTTGCCGTGAATGAGCTTATTCCAATTTAAAGGGTTTTCGTGACTTTCGGCACTGCGTGATTTCATAATTCCCACGTCATCACCTTTCATTCTTTGATTTGAATTCATTTAAATATATGCATGCAAATTATTTTGAACGTATGGCATATTACAACTGGCAGTTAACTAATAACGTCTAATGATATCCTTCCAACTATAGTTTATGTACCAATTCAAAAAGAAATGTAACACGAATGTTGTTCAAATTATGTGTCGAACAGAAACTCGCTCAACGTTTTTTTTTTTTTTGCAACTCAAAACTAGCTACACGTTACGTTAGAGAAAAATAAAATCACGTATAGCCCCTGAGAAGGAAAGCAAATCTTGTAGACTGCTATACAGTTATTTCTTCACTATAGCAATGTGATTGGCTTTATTGTCCATGCAAAGACGAAGAAGAAATCTCAAAGTGTATTGTATCAACAAAAGAATTCTTATATTCTCCGTACAAAAGTTCAATTCCTGTGAAAATATTCAGCCGCTCAACGTTTTGTCTGTGAAAAGGATTTTTTCGCATGCGTTATAGGTATTTGAAATGATATAATTTTTTTTTTTATATCACCGTATAAACCCCTAGGTCCCCAGTTCCCAGAGTGCAATCTCCCAGAAAAGTCTGTAGGTTCCTTTTCCTTTTTTTTTTTATATTTCTCTGAGAGAAACGTCCAATGCTGTATAGGAACATAAAATTACATCCTCGCTTCGTTTGAATCCTTATATACAACTTACGCTTCAATATAGCTAGCTTAGTTATACGATTGCTTTTGAATAGAAGCACCTATGTAGCTATGTCTCGTTCCGTTTCTATGGCATTATTTATGTATATATATTTTCAATATTATACTTTTATGGGGAACAAAACGAACAAAATCGAATGCACAGATTTTATTCAGGAATTCGCATCCGCATATCATAACCTCATTTCCTTTCCACATCACACACACATCCCGTTTTCTGAATAGCTAGTTTCGCGCTTAGAACACACACAAGTCTCTATTGCACTCTGTGCTGTTCTCCTCTGTGTTATGGAATCCAAGAAACAAAAAAAAAAATACATTCTCTTAGCTAAAATGCATATTTTTGTGCGGGAGATAAGGAAGCGTGTACATTCCAAGAAAATCTAGTTACTTTGCTTTACACGCTCCGAACAAAGGAGCTGGATGTGTAATTTGATTAAAATGTGATAGTTTTTTTTTAGCTCTCTATCTCTTCTATTCAGGGTTTGCTTGATGAGAGATAGTGCTGTAATTGAGGTTTGAAACTTTGTTTGATAAAAAATCCATGGCAGGGTTTTTTTTTTTTTGTTGCAAGATATTTTTTGTTGCTGTCTTAAATTAGTGAAGAAGAAGAAAATTGTAGTTGAAGGTGGATAGAAGAAGCTCACTTTGAGGTTCATTATAAAATAGAGTGAATATACTACGCAACTAGATTTCTTTTTCCTGAATTTTTTTTTGTGAAGATATACTAAATATTAGGGTGGTTTTTGAAAAAGAAATATTTCTTCTCCATGTCCTATAAGAAATCGGGAAGGATGGGGGTGTCCAAGTCCAGCCATTCAAGCCAGAGGACATCTTCGTTTATGTGAACAGAAAAATTTCAGAAAACAATGTCTCTCGGGTTCTGTAGACGCCCAAGACACCAAGTTGCCAAGGACACTAAAGACGGTTAAGGTGGAACTATAACAGTCGGACGTGGTAGGAAGCTAATGTCAAAACCGAACGAAAATTAGCTTTCCGAACACTCAAATGGAGAAGTCAGCCATATTATGTGCTTCCACCATTTCGATTTTTGTATCTATCTGTCAATTCACTTTCGCAGGAGCGGTCGATGAGCGTTCTTGCTATCGACAGCGAAAGTAAACGAAGTCTAACGAAAGGAACGCAATCGCAATAATGGGCGCGCCATATAAATTCTCTGTATTCGCTTCGTTTCTTACGACCACTTCAGCTAAGGTTCGACGATTATAGTTCTACCTTTAAGGTGCCAAAGAAGTTATAGACCCACAAGATACCGAAAACGCTTAGAACACACAGAAGACTACATTAAATATGCCGAAGACAATTAAGACGCTCAGGACACTTAAGACGTCTAAGACACCGAAGATGCAAAACATCCCGAAGATGTTCAAGGCACTCAAGATGTCTAAAATGCTCAAGGCACACAAGACGCCAAAGATTCCCTGGGTTTAAAAACCTTTGGTTGATTCTTAACAGAGTCGGAACAAATAATGAGAAATGTCGTGACTATCGGTTCCGATGGGGAAGCATCAGTTCTTCAACGACAAACCATCTACCATGAGACGGGGACGGGGACGGAGACGAGACGAGACTTTTAGGCATCCGAAGCGAGATTTTTTTTTTGAACGACACTTTTCGAGAATCAAAGGTGAGGACGCTCAAGCCAATAAAGAAACACGCCCAAGGCACACAGCAGATGCTCAAGTCACCTAAGACTATGGAAATGCTGGAAACCGTCAAGATGCCAAAATCGTACAGTTTACATTTATTAAGGCTTAAGGCGATGTTTGCGAGAAATAAAACAAAATAGTCTGGAAATATCGCCAAAATTTAAGAACTTTCGTCCAAATTTTTCAAAAATAATTTACATTCAAAATATTTGATTACGGGAAAAAGTGATTTTTTGGTGATTTTTTACCTGTGACTGTGAGTATAAAATCACAATTAATACCTGTGGTCAATTCACAAATCAACTACCTGTGTAATGATCCGTGATTTTTACATCCTGTAAAAAAAAATCACTACAAACGAATTGAGTCACAAATCACAAAAGTACCTGTGTTCGTGACTTACATAGGGTGAGACGTAATAAATTGAATTGTGAATTGATTCAAAACTACAGAGACCTGTGATTTTGAATGATTTCTATAAGACTCAGTTGACATTTTCGTTGTTTCGACGATTTCAATAAAATTGACGCATTTAGTAGTAGCAATAAAATAATGAAAATAAAAAAAGAAGATATTTTGTGACATTTTTGCGAACCACCTTGTAGAAAATATTGTCTTCTTTCTTAATTTTGTATCAACTATTCAATTCAAATTCATTGAAATCACCCAAAGAAAGAACAATGTCCATGGAATTTTGTGATATTTTTACGAGTCACCCTGTATTTAAAATACGCTTTTCATTTATGATTTTATCTTAGCTAGTCAGTTTTATATAAGTAGTCCAAGAAATTTCGAAACAGTGACAAAATCACAAGCACCAACCACAGAATATAATGATATTTCAAAATCACAAGGTAAAATCGCAGCGATTGGTGAATCACGTCTCAACTCAACATAACCAAATAATATTTAGTGTTTTCACCATCTTTGCTTTATAAGCTCACAGATTAAATTTAGATACTTATTCCTATTGAGGACATAAGCCCATTCTGTATTCTTTTCAAGTGTTATCTAAATAATTTAGAATATTTTGTAAATTTCTTTATCCGTAGAATCATGAATAATGAATATCTGTGTCACACTTGTAATAATTTCAAGACTTTCTCTTATAAAACAATGTTGGCCTGATTTTAGTACATCACTTCTAATTACGTATTCAAACAAATAAAATAAAGCTTTAAGAATGTGCAATTTTATTGCATCGGTTTTAATTTCCCCAAAGGAAAAGTAATAGCTTAAACAACTTTGTTTCTCAAAGACATTTCCATATGTCTCTGTTGAATCACATTTTGTCGTTATATAAAATTTCTTTATGAATGTGAACCAAATGTCGACCATGCACCATTTAAACTATTTGGCCTACATACTGCTATGTACCAAAATATAGGATCCATCATCATCATCATCAAGATGAGGCAATCTCCTCTTGCTACCAAAATAATACAACAGCTGTGAGCGCTGCAGCCAACAGAGAGAATATAATTTAAATTAATTTTCAGTATTAGCTGCAAGGACATGCATACACATACACTACACATACACAGACATTCTATGAACCTTTTTGAATTCAGAGGCACAAAATACCTTGTGAACATCGATCATCAAAATTAAATTTGCTTCACTCATGCATGCGCCATGCGAGACCATCAGCCATGACCCATGAGTGTAAGGACGTTCTCAAGGAATTTCATAACAATTTCCCACAAAATTCATGAGTCCTATGTGTATGTAGAGTAGATAGACACACATTCAACAAAAATGTCCTTAAGTAATTTTCACCATAGAATATAGGATTTGTGTCAGCCACATACGTTATGTAGTCTGCATTGAATATACTTGACATTTGAAAGCACTCATGTGGTCCCTAAAGTTCCCTTTTCTTCCCTTTTCCCCAAAATCCCAGCACACCAAATTTCTGGCACATTTATCAATAATTAATATTGTTCACTCACTTGTAATCTTCAGTCTCATAGGTGTGAATTGGACAGGCCGAGTAGCATTTGTGTTCATGCATAACCAAGTGATGGTCGCAACTGGTGCAGTAATCCGGTCTATCCTGACAGGAAGCGCAATTAGCTTCACACGGGACACAAGTTTTGTTGTCGTAGTCTGGAAGTAAGAATTTTGCGATGAATATTATTTCGGTCAAGGAAATGAAAAACGGACAACTTACTCTCATAGTAACCATCGGGACACAGTTGCAGACAGACAGCTAAGTCTGTTACGTGTAAATGGGCTGGAGCACATGTCAGACAGCTGTCTTGGCCAGCACCGGCGCATGTTTCGCAGGACTCGTGACAAGGCCAGCAAACACCTCCTTGGTTGGGGAAACTTCTTGGTGGACAGCGGCTGACACAAGTGCTGTAAGTAAGAATATGTTAGCAGACATTAGTGGGAACTAACTTTTAACTTACTTATCAAGACGATAGTGTTTGCAAGCGACACATTGAGTTGGACCACGACCATAGCATCCCTGTGAATCACACTCGGGATCACAATCATGTAAAACTAGCTTGTTATTGGAATCAGCCATGACGTTCTGTCGCTGGGGTGTTGGAATATTATGACCATCGACTGTTGCCACTGCCTTCTCGGGATTGCTACCAGCCCCGGTGAATAGGTTCTGATAGTTCAAATAGCCAGAATATTGATCGGCATTGTAGAAACCTCCGGTCGGCTGTCCCAGATCTGAGTCGGTGGGAAAGACGAACGGATTAAGGCCCTGACCTCTGCGTGACTGATCCTGTAGGTCACCCTTTAGCCGAACGGGCTTAACAGCTGTTCCGTAGAATATCAATTGCCATTTGGAAAGTATACCTGGTTGGTTAACGCGCCTTCTTCCGCCATTTATCACTTGTAGATTCCATCGGCCCTCGGCTTTCTCACCCCAAAAGTGCACACTCAAAAATGGCCAATCATCAAAATTAGACTTGACTATATCCCGAGGACGTTCAAACAACAATGTACTAGTTGTTCCCATTGGTGATGTGAGGAGAATTCGTAGGTTACCCCGCGGGAAGAATCTCAGAGTTATCTTACATTGGACATGTTCCAAGTAGCGGACTTCATTGATGGTACCCGCGCATCCATTCACATCCATATGGGTCTGCAGGGTATATCCATAGGTACCGTCGATCTTGCGATCTTCATTATTTTCCCGTGACTTGCAAATGTGCTGTGGTGGCACCGATGTCCATTGTTCGGCTAGACTGACCATACCGCCAGCATCCATTAGACCGTAACCAAATTTATGACTGTATTTCCGTTTGACCCCATTCAAAATCCAACCACTTTCCTTTTCTAATGGTTCGGGACGTGATGTCATCACCACCAAATACTGCATATCTCTCCATGTTAGATTGGGATTGGCTTCAAGGGCTAGAGCACAAATACCTGCTGCTAGAGGAGCTGATGCTGAGGTGCCGGTATGTTCAACTGTGCAAATGTGATCGGGACGTAATCTTCCATCCATGTCGACGGTGGCAACGCTCTTGTCATGTCCTGGAGTACCAGAACTGTAGGTTGTTGCTAATGTTGAGGAACATTCTTCTAGATACCAGGGTTTGAATCTGAAATTGAAGAATAATAACAAAGCATTAGTTTAGAAATACATATTAAACTAAGCAGTTAAACATTATAAAAGATATTAATAGCTCGAATGTCTAATAAAGAAGAGGGTGTATTGACTCAAGTACGTGTTCAAAAATCTTATCACTCTTAACACGGCTTTCTAAGATTGAAAATATAGATGAAGAAGCACGCCTAGGAGAGGCGACGAACTTAAGAGCATGTATGAGAAGTTGCAGGAAATATATGCTTAAGACAATCATGTTGTTTAGTAACTGCGACATGTCAACATGACCAAGGACGCAAATGTACTCAAAATTGTCGCACAGAGAAGAAAAAAATATTCAGGAGATTCGTTCATTATCAACGTTCAAGGCCAACTCCTTGTGGATGACTAGCACATTCTTCAAAGAAGCCAATAATATTATCAAACAGTTTTACTTTCCAAAAACTGCACCTAAAACAAAGAAGATGAAATCGAAATCACAGTCTAAGGAGTGTTACGGTGCAAAAGCTACAATAAGAGAATACCAATTGGGTTATTCGAGATACCCTCTGAGTTCAAAAAGATGGGATATATTGGATCTGGATGGCTCATGGTTATGGTCTCCAATCGGGGACCAAATGCTGAATCAGTGAAGGGAAAGTTAGCTTCTTATAATCTACAAGGAGAAAAGGGATTGACAAAATTGCAACAGTTTCCATTGAAATATGATGTCACACACCATGAATTTCGTTCAGCGGGTATTAAATGATCGTCTACGAAAAATAATACGGCTTTTTTAATTGAGTTCATTTTGTTTGGTTGATTTTGAAAAAGCATTCGACAGACACTTAGGCAACTAGGCGTTCCGGAATGCGGATGATTATGGACAAATACGAGCAAGTTATAGCAAATGTGGAAATGCCCAACGGGAATCATTGAAGAGTTCCCAGCTAGAGTAGGCTTGCACCAGACAAGTGTCTTGAGTGCTTTGCCGTTTTTTACAGTTCTTGACTTTCTGCTTGAGAATAAGGTGACGGACCTCAAAATGAATTAGTTATTTTTTGCGATTAAGTCATTATAAGTGATGTTCCTGTTTCCTAGCAACGAGCACTTGATGTATTAATGGATGTTCTGAAATGAAATGGACACCGCATTAGCGTGAAAAGTGTAAGTGAAGACAACCTATCACCCAATGAACCGTCCGTAGTAACAAATTCCCGAATACGAACACAACAAAGCGGTTGGACTTGACGGCATTCCGGCAGAGCTCTTACGAGCAGCGCCAACAAATTCGTCTGAGCTCCTGAATCCACTCATGGAAAGAGCCTGGGAAACAGAAAATTTTCCTGAGGAGTGGAAAAAGGGGATGATTGTTAAGCTAACAAAGAAAGGAGACCTAACTCAGTGCGAAAACTGGAGAGAGCTGCTCATTGTCCGATCTACAGACTCCTTCAGGACATCTATTTGAATGGAACAGTTTTTCCCAAGTGCAAAAACTTTTATCTGTGATTAATAGTCAAGGATCTTGTGATGACGCCATGAAACATTTTGCTAGCGTAGAGCGGATAAAGTAGTGACAAAACTCTTTTGTAACTTAAACATTTCCTTTAAGACAACAAAATGTTTTACGTGGCAGTAGCTTATTCATCATCAGTGTACAAGAAGTATGGGAGCAAATGGAGAGCAGTTAAAATGTAGTGACAAAGCATTATTAAATAAGATGCAAGAAAACCCCAGGAAGTCTTTACGCCAAAAATACTATATTCCACAAAAAACAGCGAGAGAGAACCCAATTCAAAAGGCAACAGCACACGAGGTTCCCCAACGCCGACGTTCGCAGAAGAAACAAATGCAAGGACACATGCGTTTAGTTGGCTTTAGACATGGAACAATCCAAAACCGAGAGGTCTGTCGACGGTTTCCCATGTCTATCAGACGAATATTACAAGTGGAAGTATTAGGGTGAAATATCGGAGTGAAGAAATTGTGGTTTCAGTCGAGATTATGGCAATCGTCGATAAATAAAGTTAAAAAAGAAAAATGTTGAACAATCGATAAAAATATGAAAATCAAAAATTAAAAAAATGTTTCAAAACTGAAAAATGGCAGAACATAATAATATAAATTCGTAAAAAAAAAATCCAAAAAGGTGTTCTAAAATTACTTGCATCCTTTTAGATAAAAGAAGTTTTTAGGACCAAAGAATTTTTTTTTCAAAACTCTAAAATTGAAAAAAAAAATGCGAACTAAAATTCTCGAATCTTGTTAAAAGTTGAGTTTTCTAGGACCAATAATAAGATAAAACTCAAAAAATGAACAAAAATTGACGAAACGTCAAAAATGTCAAAAAACTAAGAACTCGTTCTTTTTTAAGAGTTTTATAAATGTAAGAAAAAATCGTTTCTATTTTTGGATTTCAATTTTTTTTAGGTACTTTAAAACGGCCGGCCTTCATGGTCTACACTCGTGAATTTTTCTATTTTTAATAATATTAAAAATGTATTGTGTTTATACATCTCTTTTTTTTTTAACCCAATAATCACCATAATTACGGTAACTGATATTCATATAATTCATAATATTAGGTACTTATAAAACCAACATGATGGCAAAAATATATTATAATGAAATAAAGTTGCTTTGGTTGGTATAATAATTAGGTAGAGAGAACTTTAATTGGTATTATAATATGTAGAGTATCATCAAAGCAAAACCATTTTATTTAAAATTGGCCATATTAGTGTTTTTAGGTTTTTTATTTATTACATATATTTTATTTTCCCATTTGGAATTTAAAATTTTGAAGTAAAAATATGAAACAAAAGTCGAAATTAATTATATAAATTAATTAATTTTTGTCCCTAGCACCATCATCATCATTATCGTCAGAATGAGTAATTATTTCCGAACAAAATAGAGAATATATTTCGATAGCACAAAGCAAACCACATTAACCATTGGTTATATTATGTCTGTGTGATGTGGCATCAGAGTATTATTATGTAAATGCAAAAAAGGTGGTTAGTTTAATATATAACAAAAAAAAAAATAAACAAAAAAATGTATTTCATTTCATTTTAATTAATGGTTTTAATTGTCATCTGATGTTGCTTCAAATTTGCAATTAAAATATAATTTTCGTTATTATTTTTTTTTTAGAATTCATATTGTTGTTGAATTGAAATAATTTTGGTGTAGTACCTGCTTCAAATTTCTAATTTCTACTTTTATGCAGGCATTTTTTTTTAAAGCAAACTAACAAATTTACATTACCGACAGTGGAGTGGGTTAAGAGAGTTGTATCCGGGTAATTCCTAATGGCATATGAAACTATTTTATATACCTACAGGGTGTTCTACAAAAAAATAAAACGTAATAAATTTTTTGTGTTTCAGCAAGGAAAACCGAGGAAGCCTCGAAGTCAAAAATACCGTCTTGGATAAAATACAGCACGACCGACTAAGCTGGTACTGTCATGTACAAAGAAGAAACCCTGAGAACCCAGTTCAAAAGGCGATAGTATACGATGCTCCAACACAATCACAAAGAAGAGGCAGGCCTAAGAACTCATGGTTAAAGCAAATGCAACGACAACTGCATTCAGTTGGCCTTAGACATGGAACAATTCAGAACTGGGAGGCCTGCCACAGTTTCCTGAGATCAACCCGGCGGACCCCACATGTGGAGCCATAATGTGAAGCAGCAACGTGGGAGAGTTGTGATCCCATCCGACATCATGACTGTCGTCGATAATAGAGAAGAAGAAGACTATTTAGATTTATTAAAATGAATGCTTGGGATACTGAAAAAAGGATTTGGATAGCTCAACGGTCCCATGCTTGGCATTTCGTCATTTCTGTTCAAAGGGCGGAGGTTTGGCAGTACTCCCCGAAGTGGATGGATCATTATGAAGCTGGTGAAGAACGTTCTAGCCGAATCTGGATAAATCACACGAAGACCGTTCCATCCAGATCCCAATGTTCGGGTTCAGGACACAATCGCTGCTGTAGCTTCACATTATGGCAATACAGGCAAATACAATAATTGTTTCACTCAAAACTTTTATCGGGCAAATTGAAGTAAGCAGACGGTCTCATTACAACCGATACTTCCTGATTACTAGTTACAAGCAAGTTTAACCCTCAGGATTGGACTGTTCGCTTGTAATTTTGCCAAAAATTTATTGCGATGACCGAAAAAGACAACACATTGATAAATTGTTTGTTCATGTTTGATAAAGCCCATTTTGATCTAAACGGAAATGTAATCAAGAATCAAGCAAAATGGCCGAATATAGAGTGAATCTAGTCCAGAAATTCTCTGGCTGAGACGGAACTGCAGCTAGAACGAATCACTGTGTGGTGCGCAGTTTCATAAAGGTGTACTGTGGGGCCATACTTTTTTTAAAGAAAACGGTGTAACAGTAACTGTTAATGGGAACCGTTATTAAAAGATGTTGAATAACTGCGCCGAAAACATATCCCATTTAAAAGCATTTGGTTCCAGTAAGATGGAGCAACTAGGCATATAGTCAGACCAAATCAGATTAATATATAGGAACTCCACTTTTAGCTGGCCCCCTCAGGTCACCTGACCTGATTGCACCAGACTATTTTTTTTTTAATGGGGTTATGTCAAGCAGGAGATGTACAAAGTCAAATGCCGGAATTTAACTAAATTGAAGCAGGACGATTCCGAAGACGCTACAATCATGAATTGTACGCAATCTACCTTGAAGCAGACATAGTGACATGGGCAGGTCACCTAGCTCGCATGAGTGAAGAGGAACACCAGGGCGCCCAAAGCCTTGGGTGTGCATCTGAATGGCGTCGGTTCAAGATGAGGATAGGTGGAGGGACTTGTTGACGGAGTCCAGGACCGAACCCCGGTTGTCAAGCCGATGATGATGATGAAGCAGTCCAATAGTGAACAATTTTCTGACCAGGTGCCGCATATGCGTGCAGATTAGTTATTTCTTTTATAAACAATTACTTATATACATAAAACAAAAATTTAATTTTCTACCAAATAACAAAAAATAAATGAAAGACATCGAATAAGAAAAAAAAGTTATTTGAATGTAACACAATTTCTGCACCACCCTGTATATGAAACTATTTTAAACATTCGAAAATAGAAGGATGGTTAAAAGTTGGCATACATATATAGAAACCCAGAAACCATTTTGATTTATTTTACTACAGTTTTTTTTTCCTTTTTTTTTATTCATCCTGAAAAGAACATTCCAGTAAAAGAGAAAAAGTATAGGTACCTACACATTTTTTTTTTCTAAACTGAGTTTATTTCGTTTAAATTGCGGAAACCCATTAAATAAATTTAAGATGAGTTTACGTACTTTTTACTGTTTATTTTATATCATCATGAAATATATATACATACATGTATAAAAAAAAAAGGAACCAAGATATAATTTAATTGAAACAAGGAGGTTTTAATGTGAAATATACAAATACCAAATCATCCATATTGGCATATATAAGATGAAATGTATGTTATACATTAATTCCATGGATGTTCATTTCTATTTATATAAAGGAATGAAAAAAAAATGTCCTTATTATAGATGTTTCAAGTCATAAAAGCAATCCCATATAAATCTTTGACATTTTTGTTAAAAAAATAAAAAAATAAAACATTTTTCTTTTAACAACCAAGGATGGTTTTGGTTATACAAAAATATGAAGTGTGTTATCTGAAATAAGGCTTATAAAGTTCTTAGTAAATACAACATAACATAAAAAAAATGTTGAAAGGATAATGATATATGGTAAAATTCTTTTTCATTAAAAATATTTCATTTAGGTTTATGACTATACAGCAAGAACAAAATGAAGCATAGAAGTTTAAAAAAAAAAATTGGTTAAAAAGTAGATAATAAGCTTAAGAAGAACCAAGAAGGCAAATTGATTTTTGCTTCTATGCTATGCTATGTAGGTATACTGTACAGTGTACAGAGTACTTACATGTGGGTTTACATTATTTATTTGGTAAGCACATTTATTTCGCATCCATAGGGTTGCACTCTCAAATTCTGTAGAAAGAAGGCTTAGAATAATAATGCTCTTAATATTTTATTTTAAAACCCTAAATAATGAGATATACTTTCGCAATGATTAAAAAATATTGCACCTAATACAGAAATTTGTTTGTTCATCGTTGACGTGTACTGCTTACATTTATGTACTATCAACTTCAAGGCCAGGGGTCAAAATTAATGTAGTCTATTTATAATAAATTTATAATTTTTATTGGTTACAGGTGGTTCGCACAGAATACGTAACTACCTACGATCAGCTAAAGGACAATAATTGCAGAGCAAAATAAATTATGGGTTGATAACAAGTACCTGGGTCTAAATTTAGTGATATGTACTGAACACATAATCCATTTTCAAACCTAAAGCTATGCAATGAAAAATTAAAGTCAATACAGCATGTTAAGTACTGAGTATGCGTTGAATATCGATCACCACTTCAACTGCTGTTTATTGATTTCGAAAAGGTGAAGGAAGGGCATCCCAAAGAAATTGATTGCTATTATCAAGGTTACATAGATGGATCCAAATGTCACGGTTTGCATAATGGAAGGTTGACAGAGGTATTTGAAATCAAAAGCGGGATAACCCAGGGCTGTAGACTTTCACCAATATTTTACCTGTTGGTGATTAGTGATGTTCTGCACGCAGCTTTGTCAAATGGAAATGGAGGAATTCAGTGGACTCTGCAATCATACCTTGAACACCATGGCATGAAGTATGCTGGATCTCCATCAAACAACATCAAGGGTGCAGAGAAATGCTAAAATCGTCAGGCCAAAGATCAATACGGGAAAAATAAAAATGATAAGCCTTGACTCTTCTGCATCTTTCAAGTTAATTTTTCTGGACAACCAGTAAAGATGCTTTTGTCTCTACTGACAGCGGAACTGAACAAGACATTAACAGCCTAATCGGGAAAGCAACGGCTGCGTTTGGTATGCTGTCCAAAATATGGAGAAACAACTCTAGAAGCTTAAAGATCAAGCTACGACTGTTCGATTCCAATGGTTGAATCTGTGCTTCTTTGCGGGTGCAGCACTTGGAAGGTCGCAACTGCTGTCACTAGAAGGCTGCAACAGTTCTTAAATATATGTCTACTTAACATCTTGAGGATTTTCTGGCCAAATCGAATCTTAAATGATGAACTTCATGTGAGAACAGTGCAGGAACCCATTGAATCTATCATACGAAGACGTAAGTGACAGTGGATTGGCCATACGCTTCGGAAGGATAAAGAAAGGATTGCGAGTTAAGCGATGCAATGAAATCCTTTCACTCAGACAGGCAGACGACCAGACCAATCTAGAAGCATGTGGCGAAGAACGGTCGAGCTGGAATCAGCACAACTGGGAAAGAGTTGGAGAGAGCTGAAAGGCATCTTCAGGAATGCATTTCACTGTGCAGGTGAATGGCATTCAATATTTAAATTTATTTATTACCACAAACCATTCAAGCACAAAACTGCATTCATTACAGCAAGTTAAATGTTGAATAGAAGTCTCTTTTACCTGGTTTATTATGAACCCATTTCCGACGAACTGCTAGTTCCAGTTGACTCAGAAACTTGAAATTTCACATACTGACTATTGTTTGTATGATTAGATGAAATCTAAACGCAGATCATCAGATGCCTTTCAGTGGTCTTTGGACTTGAACTTAGACTAAGCTCGGCCTTAGAGCCATTTGTACCACGTATTGTGCTACCGAGGTCACGAGATCAGGTTCAGGATTTATTGCTTAACAATGGCATTAGAAGCCATCTTTTTGACTAGTTGATGTTTAATATTCTTCAATTCAATTTACAAGCAAACAATTCGTTAAAGATTGTGTGAAAGATTTGACACGGGTCAAGAATTAATTTTAATTTATGAGGGTTTTTTGATAAAGCCCTTTACTGGATATTTTATTCTTCTGTTCCTGTGCAAAATCCAGACTTCTTTTCAAATTTTTAAATTAACATTTCAAAAGGTGCGAAAAAAGAACAACGTGAAATATTTTTTTCCCGAAATATTTGGCTACAGCCACAAAAATTTTTAACTCAAAGTGGAATTTTTGAAGTTTCAATTTGATTTAAATACAAAAACATTGAAATTTATTATTTTTACTTTAATTTAAAAATGTTCGTTGTTGGCGTTCCCTATGTTGGTGATACTTAAAGTATTTTCATTTTGAGTTGTTCGTTTTTCTGTTTAATTTCTAAATCGAAAATCATATATAAATATAAATTCCACAACGCAAAAAATATCTCATTACATAAATAAATTTAAAAAAAAACCTTACGCACTAACCAACATTTCTGAGCTGATTTATCAATCCAAAACTAGCTAACATGTTATAATTTCGTGCAGTTTTTTTTACAACATCATCTTCTGTCTAAAAGAGATAAATTTACTGTTTGCCTATATGTGGTTTGAGATTTTAATCCTAAGGTCTTGCATGAACAACTTTGAATTCAAACTGATTTAAACTGATTCACACGAGCCACAACCATTCTTTCTTTATCATATATTCTATAGATTCATAACATACATATATGTGTAGGCACATATATACTATCTTCTTATGGTTAGGTATGTGTTAAATAAAAATGGCGAATTTTCTACGGATGAATGATTTTATTTTATTGCTTCCTTAAAAGGAGGTGGTTGCTGGTGGCGTTTGGCGGTGGTTGGCGCTAGTGGGGTATGCTTGTGGTTTTTATCGATTTTTTTTTTTTTCATCTCATTTTTATTGAACCATATAGATAAAGAGATACTTTGTGAGTGAGTGTGTATGTGTGTGTTGTCTGTATATTTTAACTTTTTATGTGTGATAATAACAAATAATCTTATATTGAGACCATAAAATGGAGATATTATTTGTTTGAATTGTATTTTATTATGGTAAAAGATGTTTTATTTTTCTTGGATATTTTCTTTGTCGATATACTATATATGACATGAGTAACCTTTTATATACGTCAATGTATTTTTTTTATATAAAATATATATATATTTATTGAAGATTTGGAGTTAATGTATTGATTACAAAATTTGAATTATGTTTACATTTAATTTTATAGATTTAACCTCAAACAATCAAAGGACTTAATTATTTTTTTAAATTTAAAACAATTATTAAATTATTACGGATTTGAACGTAACATTATTACATTATTTGGGCAATATTTATTGAATTGTGTTCGTTTAGCCTAATTTAAATTTAATAAATCCACAAAAAATGTATTGATCAGAGATAACATCAAAATATGTGCGAAGTGAAAAAGCTGAGTTAAGTTAGCTTTTGAAAAATTATTTACGTGTAGTGTATTGATTACAATCGAATGTAATGATTTATAAGAAACTAATAAACTCATAATTAATTTAAATTAAATAAAAACTTGCTTCATAACAGATCAATCTGTAATGAACATACATGCAAAATGTATTCAGTGCATAAAATCTTATATTAAGAACACTTTTAAATATTCCGAATCATTATTCAAAATATTATAAAATACTCGTATCAACTTATTTACTATTTGGACTTGAGCTTTGCACTGAAAAAAGATTTAGTGGATGAAAACTCAATTGTTATTGGAAGAATCAATGTTCAAATCCAAGTTGAAAATCATAAATTTGTAGCGAGTACAAGAAGCTGTACCTCCTCACAACATAAATTAGTTAAATCATTTTTTTAATGAATACAATGCCTTTGCTCTAAATCATGAAAAGATAAAATGTGTACTTAGCACACATATTTAATTTAGATAAATGTAATGAGTACAGTATATGTGTTATAGCTAAATATTTTAGAAATGTCGAATAAAAAAAATCGGCTCGTTTGACTGCTTTTTTATTTGAAAATTTTGTTCTGATAAATATTTTTTTTCTATAATTTTTTATTTGACAGTTGTTACTTCAATACCTGTTTTAGAATTTTTTTTATTTTTATTTTTTGACAATTATTTTTTTTTGCATAATTTTAATTTAACTGATTTTATTGGTGCCTTTCTGGAGACTGATTATACCCTTAGGAGGACAATACGAGTGACTTAAATCGACTTACAAGTATAGTATACATACATATTTACATTACATATTTTATGTTATGTAATGAATACATTTAATAGTTTAAACTAATATATCCATCTTTTCATTATCATAAACACATTGTTAACAAAAAATGAATATGTAATGTTAAGTAATTACAGCTAAATAATAATAATAATAATAATAATTATGCTGAATGTAATAAATACATAAGAACCAACTACAAAAGCTTTCACGCATCCCATGTAACTGCTACATATTTTTTTGGTCAAAACAATATCCTATATAACAACTGTAATTACTTTCAACAAAAGTATGTCAAAAAATACAGATTACTGACACATTTATCAGATAGTTATGTAATGTGTTTTTTATGTAATGAGTAAAAAAAAGGAGTGTAATAAGGTGGCACTCATTTCGAAAAGTCTTAATTTTGACGTTCCTAGGAATCTATCGATTTGAACGAGTTAAATATATAAACAGGGTGAGTCATGAGCAATGCGACAAAATGCTAGGTTGCGTCGAGACAAGAAAAAAATCGTATGGGAGGGGGGTTCTATTCCCCCCCGTTTAGCCGGGAGGGGCAATTTTCGAAAAAATTGACTTAAAATGGAAAAAAAATTATTTAAAATCAACGGCTTCATTCAAAATGCTTTGCGATACCTTTTTGAAAAGCCAACAACTTTTTCTTTTATTCTGTTTTTAAATAAATCAAAAAAGAGTCAAAATTTTGAAAATTTTGTCTGATTGCACAACGTTTTTGGCATTTTTCATTAATGAATCTATAACATCAGGTGGTTTGAAACTCCTTATTGAAAATTTAGAAAACCATATCGTTTTTAATTTTTTTTCTGACATCAAAAAAATAGTTTCTGGAAAGTTTTTTTTTTACACAGAACTAAAATTTTTAATTGGAAAGTAATTAAAATGACTCGATAGTATTATGTATTGGCTACATTACTTCATATAAATACAAGCGGGCAGTACACAATTCAACAATACAATCAATACAATCAATCAGTGTACTGATTACAAAATGCATTTCTGCGAACATAAATATGGCACTCAGTGTACCAAAAACCTTAACCCACTAGTTCCTCCTTTAACTGCCGTGCCGGTTGTAAAAATAGTGTTTGGATAGCATATTTTTTTTTTCTGTCTAACGACTTTAATTAAACTTTTACTACGCATTTAACATGCCTACAAATTTTAAAACGGTCCTAAATGTTTGCAATTTTATTTAATTTTCCACAATGTGCAAAAAAGTAATATTATTTACTGTAAACATACTTTAATAACCCCCAAGAAAAATCTACTAAAATTTGAAAGTTTTTATTTTATGGCCAAAATTTGCTTTTGGACAATAAACAATAAATCCATTAAATCAGCTCATACTTTTTAACTATCAACAAAAAAAAAAGTTACAACAATTACTCGGTGTTAATATGATAAAGCGAAACATAACGCTTAAATATCTCACAGTCAATTTCAAAATGACCATTCCCATTTGGCGAATAAAGTTACAGCTACTAAAAATTAATATTACACCGCAGACACACAAACTTGAAATATAGTAAAAATTCACTTAAATTTACTCCCCAAGGATGCTATAAAAAAATATAGCAAATGGCCCTAAAACTTGATCCAGATAACCATAAAATAAGAATCAACAGAGGCAAAAATTGGAAACCATCTTTAAATACTCTGGGTGCTCGTAAAAAAAGACAAGAAAACAAGTAGACGCAAAAATCATAAAACCACATTAACCTAATGAAAACAATTGCATCTCTGGTACTCTTTACATGTTTGCTATTTAAATACATAAAAAATTAAATAAATAATATGTTTTTTGACTTACCCGCCTTGTGTAGCACTCGATATTGACAGAGTAAATATCGAATTTGTATATCCATCACAATTGCACGAATCTGTATAACGTCCGCCATTGCCAGAAGCCCAAACGAATATCGAACCTTTGCCCTGGCGGCCGCTCGTAACTCCATAGATGAATGCACGTCTTGCCAATGGGCCGGGACCATCAACCGTTGAGCCATCATCTTCAGGTCCCCATGAGGCACTATAAATATCGATATGTTGGGGGTTCAAGCTAAGTGCTTTTGCTTCGACGGCATCATTAACGCTGCCATCCAACATCCGGACGCCTAATGAAGATACACAAAATGAAAGAGAGAGAGAGAGAGATAAACATATGAGATACAATAGAATGATAAGAGCTTTAGCTTCACCGACCTGTCGACCTCGACGTTATGAAGTACAGATATTTTATAGTCGTGTCTCACTGTCATGTCGGGTCGAACGGTCGATGATGGGTGGAGGTACATTTATTCTCTTTTCCGCCAAATATATAGATACTCGTATTAGGCCAGTTGGCAGATGATTTTTTTTTTTTGCAAAAACACCCATCTCAAATATTATGATTAGAATGGAAAGAACAAAGACTTTAAGAACAAAATGTTACGTCTGTAAGATTATTGTGCGTTGGTCGCCATTTTGAAAAATGCGTTTTACTCTTTATCTCGAAAACGGCTCATCGGACACGAAATTTCTTAAGACTCTTTTGATATAAAATTTAATTAGGTACCTTCCTTTTTTATTTACAACATTTTTTCAAAGCACTTATACTTTAAGGATAAAGTTAAGCCTAAAAGTATACTTTTTTTTTTAAAACAATGACGGATTTTCAAAACTGACATGAAACTGCCTTTATTCGAAAGATAATCTTTTGGCATTATAATTGTAGTATGATTTCTGGAATTTGACCGAAATTTGAGGGGTCCGAAACGTGAAACTGTGAGGTTACCAAAGGCTTCCTTCAATAAATCAATTGTGGCACGAGATGTGTGATATTTTGCGCCGCGCCGTCTTGTTGAAAGCACAGCTCCTGCACATCACGGTTGTTCGATTAAGGAACGAAAAAGTCAGTAATCATGGCTCTTTAGCGGTCACCATTGACTGTAAAGTTCTGAACAGCATCGTGACGCCATTAGCCCATAAAACACACCAAACAGTCAGTTTTTCTGGATGTAACGGTCTCTCAACGTACACTTTAGGGTTATCTTCACTAGTTTGCAAATACAGCAGTTTTGTTAATTGACGTATAGTCATTCAACCAAAAGTCTGCTTAATCGGTCCATTCACCGAATCTACGCCTTGCTAGGCGATCGTGTGGCTTTATAATGGCCGCTATTTGAAAAAGTGTTGCCACCTTAAAGTTCTATACCTCTATGTAAAAATAAAAAAAATACCCAGTATAATGGCCCCACTGTAATTGTTGATTTTGACAAGCGCTTCATGACATTTCTTCGTTTTGTTCAGTTTCGTTTGGTTTCGTTCACTTTTGCTAGCTTAATCAAGAGCCACAGAAATGGTTCATTACGTAAGTAGATACCCATTTGACAGGAGGTAGTGGTCATCAGTTGCTTAGGTTACTACTACACTAGTTGACACTTTTACAGTTGAGTTGACACATCTTTTTTAAAATGGCGGTCATCGCACAGAATTAACACTTGACACATCTGTCAGTTCCAATCATGAAATTAGTGATGGGTGATTTTGCATTATGGAAATTCATGTTTGACTCTGCTGACTGGCCTATATAGTGAGCTCATAGAGTGAGGGGCTTTTTTTTTAATCCAAGATAGTATTGATTACAGATAAATAGTAAACAGTGTATAAATTGAAACGAGAGGGGGAGCATTAGTTCTATTTGTCCATTATACCCATGTACATATATTTTTTCACACACCAGCCATATCTAATAAGCTGGTTCTTTGCAAAACAAAATAAGATGAAAACTGTTTAGATTCATTATATCTGGACTTAATTAGCTTATTATCACCCCCAATGTTAATTTACTGGGAAGAGTACAAAAGTTAACTGTAAATTGAGGTTTATTAAGTAACCCGAGGGTGGGATGTTGTATATAGAAGAGTATATACTATATGGTGTGGCTATATCTACATCGCTACGCAACACATAGCCAACAACAAGCATAAATTTAATCTTTTTATACAGATTTGGGTTTAAACATTCGGTATAGGGTGTAGTCAATAGTGTATTTTCAAAGATTATATATCCCAAAGATGAGCTTTACAATTTTAAAGGAGATTAGAATTGTTTCTGTACAAAAGGTAAAAACAATAGGTTTTATGGAGGTTGTTTTAAAGAGTATTACGGGGGCTGAAAAATCATCACCATAGGAATATTAGGTTATATTCTTAATTTTTTTTTCTACCTGTTTTAGAAGAAAGTTGAAGCTATTAAAAAAATTTTCAAACTTTTTAGGTAGATTATTATTTTTTTTTCTGGTTATTAAGGAACATTATTGCTTGGACATTAGTTAAATATGAAAGAGCAATGAGTGCTATTGAACATTTTTAAAAGGAAAAATAACTAACTTTCAGGCTTTGTCTGAGAGAATTTTGAGTTAAAGTTATTCAGGTCTAAGAAATTTAGTGAGCTAGGGCGGGCGTAAGTAGGGACTTAATACTTAACATTAATATGCAGCTGATTCGAAAAAAAAATTAATTAGGAAAATAGAAAATAATTAAATTCACTTATGGAGCTACTTTACTATGAAATGTTATTAAAAGCAACAGAACAAATAGTTTTTCGTATTATTTTAAGACGTAAACCATCTTAAGTGTACATCAATAATACGAAATTTTTTTTTTTTTAAAGTTTACTTATTAAAGCTCAATCCCCATAAATGCAAAATTCAGGTACAGACAAACAAATGTTTCTTTCAAAAGTGATTTAAGATGATTATGTTTTAACATTTGAAATTTTTATTGAGAATGGGCAAAGAGGTAGAGTATTCAGCTACGAATCAGAAGGACCAGGTTCAATAATATTAAAAAAAGAACAATATAATAAAATTAATAAAATAATTTTTTTTTTTAGCTGACGAAAAAAAAGATATTCTTCATTGTTTTAATATGACCTTCTTTTTGGATGAAAACCATACCGAAACTGTATATAGCTTTTCTTTTATTTTACGTGGTTCTTTTTTCTCTATGCAGGACAACTAAGTCGAAGTCGAATTTTTTACGAGACACCAAAATGGAATTTTGTAATAAATTGTAGGATGGGTACACAGCGAAAAAAAAACTTTTTAAACAGTGCGATTTAGATATTGAGCTACTTTTCACTTAAATCTTTTTTAAAAGCAACACAGCAAATAGTTTTTACAAATATTTCTAAGGAGAAATCGATTTGATTTAATTGACGAAAAATTTATGAAAATTTAATAAGATTTTCTTATTATTTCAAGAAGAATCTCACTTAAAACTTACATCAATAAAACGATAAACGTAAAAAAAACCAGAGTTCAAGAGCCGTGATTATTTTCTTTAAAAGAGCAGTGACACCAGGGAAAAAAAACTAAAATTTTCCACAAAGTTAACTTTTTCTGTCTTCCACTGCCATTAGCCGTATCTTAAAAAAAATCAGACTGAGCGTTGTGATTTAGCAGTGGTAAAATTAAGGTTTCCAAGCTTGATTTGGATTAAAAAAATGCTGTAACATTTTTTTGAAATTAGGCCCCTATTATGACTCGCGAGTCGCGCGAAAAATGTGTCGAATGTGACTTTTTGGCATTACCGTTTGCGACTCGCCTAATAACATTCGCCTAAAATGTCAAAAAATTTGGCGAATTGAAAAGTCATTCTATTATCTTTAGCAAATGTTCGCCTTTATCTGTCAAAATCAGTCGAACTGCAATTCTATGTGACTTTGAAAGGCGAATGTTGAAGCAAGCTTTTAGCAATACCTCGACTAGAGTAATTCGCTAAATCGTTCGACTTAAGACGAACGTTCGACTCGCGAGTCATAGTAGGGGCCTTAGTAATATGTATTTTCAAATTTAGAATATTAAAAAAAATTACTTTCGCCACATTTTTTTTATAATTTGCTCGCGCTCAAGTGGATTTTTGGTGTACCCTTTATATGTTTCAACACAGCGCTGGCGTGAAGGATAGGTTAGGATGGGAAGGGAAGGTAAGGGAAAGTTGTATGAAAAGGTATGTGGCGCGAGGTGGTGAATGTCTCAGATTTTATCTCCAGAGTTGGCGGCTGGGCTAAAGCGGACAAATGCCGTGTTTTATATCAATGTCCCTTTATAATTCGCATTATTTTGTTCATTGTCATATTTGTGGGGCATACTAGTATTTACTCAATCACATGTTGTTAGTGTTATGCCTGAACAACATGTAATGAGTAAACCAGCGGCCCAAGAATGACAGAGATTATAATTGAATAAAAACAGGACATAGAACTACGGGCCTGTGACCATGAGGTTGACAGGCGACCACGCAAACCATGGTGCCACGACCAACCCCAGCTAAAATTTAATACATTTTTTGAAAATCCAAAATGGCGGTGCTAATTTCATGCACATAAATCATATCTTCATATTTGTTGACCGACACAGGTCTGCTAAGAAAATACGGTACCGTTTATTTACTTTTCCAAACTTTTATTAAGATTGAAAAAATCATAAGTGCAGACAGGGCTTTTTCTTAAGAATAGTTTTCAACTTAAAAAAATAAAATTTCAAATAATATTCCTTGCTCAGAAAATTCCTTGTAGTTAATGTCTTACATAAATGACAGCACACCCACACCCCTACGAAAATTTAATATTTAAAGCTTTTCATATAACAAAGTTCAACTAAAAGATTTCGTAATTTGTGGAGCAGAAAAATCTTTTGTTAAACTTTTCAATAAAATTTATTCAAAATGCCAAAATCGGTACATAAATGGCTAAAAAAAATAATAAATAAAACATTTTGTTTTTTGTAATTATTATATTAAATTCTTGAATTTTAATCAAAAGAAAAATAAAAACATTCGAAAATCTGTTCGACGACCAAGTTAATTTAATTCTCCTTCTTGTTGATAATAATAATATTATTAAATTGAAAACATGATAAGTCTTGACAACATGCCACAAAATCTTGTCCACAAAAAAGGACAACAAACAAAAAAAAAAACAAAAAAAAAAATAAAAACAACTCAACACACTAATAGGACACACAAAAAAATAAAGGGGGAGCAGCAACATGTAGCAAATTGTTTTGGTTGTTGTTATGATTCACAAGGATCGCATTTCCAAGCACCATCACCATTCACCACGCACATGCTTGTTTGTTAAATGATATTGAACCCGGTTCAAGGATAAAAGGATATACTATATGGCGATAGTGATGGTGATGGTGAGTACAAAATAAAACATTCCTTATGCCAATCCGGCAATGCCATTGTGTGAGCAGGGTCCTTTGTGGGTATTTCAGTGTCCCATCTTATCCAAAAGTCACCATCACCACCCGTCACAGACGCAAAAAGCAAATCGAACAGACACACACGTTTTTCAAAAAAAGAACATGCATACCTACTCCCTGACTGTACATACTCGTACTTCGTAAAAGGCGAAGGACATTGAGAAGGAGATGGTATATGGTAATTTTTCGCTTTCTCGGTAAGATATGTATGGCCCGAAAGGCCCTGGGGATGGTTACAGGATAACGACAACGACGACGAGGATGAAGAAGACCTACCCAGTACCCATTTCCAAAATGACTTTCCTTCGTCGATATGCGATGCGCGTTAAGCTAAAAGCATGCCAATATATCCCACAACTACTCTCGTTGTGTTGGGGGGTCCTTTATGCCATCAAATGTGTGTTTGCAAGGAATAAAGCGGATCCCAACGAGCTAAAAGACTGATTCGCTCGAGGTCGTCGTCGGATGGTGTCCATTGAGGAGCATAGAAGAATATGCGAGGACCAACATATAGTGAGACAAGATCTAGATGATGACGGCGACTCGGCGGTGGTAGTGGCATGGGGACTAAGAAATACCGTTACATCGAAGAGAATACGTTGAAAAACTGTATTCTGAAGCAACACACTGCGTCGAGAATAGCCAAAAATGGATATGGAGCCAAGAACATTTACATAAAAAAGAAAATATATCTATAAACATAGACCATAGAACAGACAGACAGGACACACATTCAGTCTTCAGTTATGTGTATCTTCTATAAGGAAGCGTATAAGGATAAAATACGAAATGGCACATTCGATTGCTCTTATCAATAAACTTGACATGTTATGTGCAATGGTGCAAATTTTATAGTTTTATTTTTAAGAATTTTTTTAGAAGACTTTTGAATATTAGAAAACGTTGATGGTGTCGTCGCGTCATCGATAGACATTAAAGAAAGGGTAGGTACCGTTGGTTGTGTTGTTTAGGTAGCTTAAAGTCATCGAGCTGTTTATTTTTATTGAAGTCTTATTTTGCAATGAGGGCGATAAAAAAAACAACTCTTATTCCCTCTTTAAGCGAAACAATAACGATAAAATTGAGTGTATTTTGAATTTTTTAAAATTCACATTCATCGTAAGTTATCGATAATACCTATAGATTTATGAAATTAAAAAAAAAATATTTTAGTATCATCTATTTTTTTATGGAATTGATGAGAGTAATTGTTTTTGAATTGTACACTGAGTTACAAAAAAAGTGGCGCAGCCGTACTTTTTGTTGAACAAGAAGAACTGCTCGTGTACCAAGACTTACGGTACAGTACAATCGATTTCCGATGGAATTTGATCGCCTTCTCTAAGGTTGGACCGAAGCTATGCCGACTGGTCTAGATGAGACCAGGTTTTGTCTACGCTCACCAGATGGGAGTAGCAGAGTGTGGAGAAGATCAGGTGAGAGATACTCTTCGGAAACAGTTGCCCAGCGGGATCATACCTTCACGGTGTGGACAGGAATATCTATGCACGGAAAAATTGAGCTGTGCATCGGGGAAAGATCGGTAAAATCCAATTATTATTTCAGTAACATTCTGGAGAAATATGTGGTTCCGTTCGCACCATTGATTGGTGAAGACTTCTTGCCTGGACCTCATCTTACCAGGTGCGTTACGGACTACTTGGAAGAAGTGGAAATCGATGTGGCCGGCAATGGGCCCGGATATGAATCCCATCGAACACGTTTGGGACCTGCTGGGAAAAATGGTAAGACAGCGGCGGCCTGCCGTTCCCGAGGCACTCAGTGGGCTGAAATTTGCTCTGATCGAGGAGTGGGATAATTTGGACGACGCGAAATGTTATTCTAAACACATTTTGAAAATGGTTTCTTATTTAATTTAGCAGTTCTTAAACAATGTTCTCGCCGAACGAAATTTTAGCAAAAAGTGAAAGATTTCGTAGTGGTAGAACAAACTTTCGATAAAATCTCAATATGAGTTCGTTTTATCACTCCGAAATTGCAAAAAAAATCGATTTGAAATTTATCGATATTTATAAATAAAATAGTTTTCAGTTAAAATTTAATAGAAAACCAAAACAGTATGATTTTGCATTCTTCTTCAAATTGGTAAATTAAGGTTATTATAAAATTTTGTTCAAAACAAGTATTTGAAAAATGTATAAGAAAGTGTCGTTTTTTGTTTCAAAATCTTACGATTTTGCAGTGGAAAATATCGTAAACCAAATAAAAAATGGTTTTCAAACTATACATTGTATAATTTAACAAAAGTTAAGCCTTTAATGATTTATATGACATCTTTATTAAAAACAAGACTAATATCCACTGCTAACCACCCAAATCCAATCTTCAAAGGATTGTGGGATACAAATATTGGAAATGACTTCTCACACCTCCACTACTATCAATCGCCGTTTGATCTTTTGCATAATAGATTCCGTACTTTGTTAGAACCTAGGTCGAATGATACACTCACCTTACCTTTTTATGAGAAAGCTTCATTGAATGTTCTCAGAGGATAAAATTTTTTTATCTTTATTAACATATTATTGTGATTTTTCTTTTCTTCCTTACAAAAAAAAAAAAAAAAAAAAATTATAAAATAAAAAATACATTTTAGTCAATAAAGCCATGAAATAAAGTTAGTTAATTAGTTCATATTATAATTAACATATTATTCATTTGAGTTTGTATAAATCATAGGTTTCTTTTTCTAATATATTAAATTATATCACGAATTAAGTCACTGCTTTTTTAAATTTATATCAAACTATTAAAACTTGAAAAAAAAAACATTCCTTTATAGTTGCATGCATCAAATGCATCTTTTGTTACCGCTTTTAGTTTTAAGTTCTAGTCAATATTAGTTTTAAGTTTGGCCCTTAAGAGCCACTTGGTGAACGTATGTCGGGAGCAAGCATACGAAATTTATAATAGAGATACATCTTGAATTATGTAATTGTATATTGTTACAAATGTTTATTATACATAACTACTATTATATTTAAATTTTTTGTAAGCCAGACATACTTTATATAGTCAGCAGCGGAATATATGTACAATGTAATCAAAATTAAAATTGTTAATTTAAGTCTCAATAAAGAAAACTGAACTGACTGAACATAATATATAAGGACATTTTTTTTTTATACAAAAACAAAAACTATGCTTGCAAAACTACATCTGTCATATAACCGTTGATGCAAAACATATTTATCTCGAAAATCACTCTAATGATTTTGGTGAAATTTTTTCAGTGGTCAAAAAATATTTTACTATAAAAAAGCGATCTTATAAATACTTGCCAAAAAGTCTGGCTTTGTTCATTCAAAAACATGCTTAAGTGACGCAGAACTATGTATGTAGTTTCTAAAAGAATGACTTCTTATTTTTATAAAATTTTTAACGATTTTTTTTTCTGGTTTTATTTAAATAACCGCTTGTTTTAAACGGATTCAATATTTGAGTGGCCAAGTATTGGTAGGTACGAACGAATTAAATTTATGATTTTTTTTTCGTCAAGTCAATAATAGATTTTATTAATTCTTGAAAAATGTTTATTTGAATGAAACATTTTATCGTATTCTGCAAATTAAAACAAAAGTTCTACTTTATATATGTATGTAGATGTATGTATGAATTATATTTGCAATAAAATATTTAATTACAAAAAAGACGGATGGTAAATGTAATATTGAATTTTAAGGAATTTATTTTGCGTTGTTGTCGTTGTTTTTTTTTCTCTGAGAATCAGCATCACCAAAAAAAGATGTTGCTTTTATGTACGATTCATTGAACCGTGAGACAGTAGCCACTGTTGCAATTCTATGAAAATCGTAATTTATTTTGACGCATGAAAACATTGAATGGCATGTGATTTTTGTTAAAGGTCAATTGATGCAGGTCCGTGTGTCGCTTTTGATAAGTGAAAAATTGGAAACTAGTTTTGTAAGGCTTTGTATTAAATTATAACTCCATAACAATGAACTAATAGAGTTTGCATAAAAAAATAACCAAATTACATATCTATTGTGATTGTGATGGGTTTCCGATAAGAGGTGTTAGTTTTAATAGCCCGCTATTTGGGTAGTTGTCACTTTTGAAGCTGTCATTTTTTCACATTTGACAAGTAGAAACTACGCCATTAATAAAAATTGAACGATAAACACTTCAACAACTCATTGAAATTATTAAAATTCACTATAAAAACGGTTTAAAATTGGCAGAGACAGTTCGTAAACTAAAACATTTTTTCTTCGTCGTGAAGCACCCCGTCGGACCGCGATTCAGAAAATGGTGGCAAAGTCTTCGTTGTCGGTCGGGACAGTTAGCGATGTGAAGAATAAGACCCGTGCATTGTGCAAGTCACTCAAGAACAACTGAGAATATTGCTGCTGTAGCCCAAAGTGTTGAAGAAATACAAGGTTTGTTCATTTCTTGTCGTTCTTTGAAATTGGGCATTTCACAAACGTCATTATACTGCATTTTGCATAAAGACTTAGGTTTGTTCAGTTAAAAAAAGAACTCAAGCTAGTCGATAATCAAGAACGTCGTGTCTTTGCTGACTGGGTCTTTGAAATTCATGACAATGATCCGGAATTTCATCGAAAAATCATCTTGACTGATGAGACCGATTTACACCTCGGTGGCTACGATTGTGCTTTCGAGCGATGAATCATATTTTTTTACGGCCGGAAATGGTAATGATCTGGACAACGTTTACTTTCAACAAGACGGTGCTACGTGCCACACAAGGAACGAAAGCATCGATCTTTTACGTGAAAAGTTTCCGGACCGTGTTATTTCTCGAAGAGGTGATCACAATTTGCCACCAAGATCTTGTGAATTAAGTAAAAGGTAAGGTCTACGTCAACAGCCCAGCGTTGATTCAAGACCACAAAGACGTAATTCAAGAAGCTATTGAGGGCATACAACAGCCACTTTGCGGTTTAGTGACGGTAAATTTCTTGAAAAGAAATTGCTGTGTAAGCGTAGCCGTGGCGGCCATTTGGCGGATATTGTTTTCTGTTATTAATGGCATACTTTCCTCTTTATGTTTAAGTAAATATCCGATCTTTTATCTCAAAAAATGGCATTTTGCTTTGAATATCAAATACTTATTGGAAAACTAAACGAAAAAGTCAGTAATCATTGCTTTATAGCGGTCACCATTGACTTTAACGTTCTAGCCAGCACTATGGTTCTAACAGCTCATAAAGCACAAAAAACAGTCAGTTTTTCTGTATGTAACGGTGTCTCGACATACACTTGAGGATTATCATCAATTCGAGTATTGCAGTTTTGATTATTGACTTTCATGTTTCATTCAACCGAAAGTCAGCTTCAATTTTTCTTATGAAAATTGGGACGGCCATCTTGATTTAGATCCATTTACTGGATTTGAAAGCATTGTTCAAGCGTCAGTCCATTCGTGTTGAAATGCCAAGCCAAACTAAACACAAATCACTTAACAGCTGTTAAAGTGGCTGCCAGTTAAAAAACTGTTGCCAGCTTAAAGTTTTATACCTCTAAAAAAAAACACCCTTGTACACGTGTTCTAGAACTCTATTATCCATTCTACGGTGAGTTGTACCCTATAAATTAAAAGAATGTAAAGGTTCAGTTCCACCAAAATTTTATTTCGCTGTTCAGTAGAACAGTGGGCAAACAAAGGATTAGACCAACAGATATAGAGAGGCGTACAAAGCAATGATATTTTTTTTGGAAATTTCTTTCATCGTTATATTGAAAACTTTAGTCAAAAATCACATCTTTTGTACCTTCCACAAATCCACACCTGGCGTAGGAATTCATTTAAGCGTTATTTGCTTTGTTGATCCTTTTTGAAAGGATACACATTGTGATTGTCTGTTTGTTTTATCATTTGCTGGTTATTTTATTTCACCGAAGGAAAAATACAAAAAAAAAAAATACAAAGTGAAATTGTTATAAACCTTTTTGACACTTGCAGTGGCATTTTAAACGATGTAGGTACTGCATTTAACCCAACAGAGTGTAAATATTGGCCAAAACAAAAGTGTATAGTGTGATGGGTGAAAAATAACATAAAAAAAAATATTATAATTTGTAAGTAGGTGCTGGTGCATGTACTATACACAATTCTACATATATGCATGCAGTACAGTTGTTGAGGTATGCAGTATCTAATTTACTTCTAAGGAAATAGAGCAGCACTCTAACAAGGCCAGAGGTAACGGTGTATGTTTTTCATGAATACCTAGAGTAATATGAACAAAGAGTACAGAGAAGGAAAAAAAAAAACAAGAAGGTATTTGAAGCATTTCTTGCAATTAGCTGTTTTCTGGAAATCTACCTTTTTTTTCAAATACACCACAAGCTGTTTTCCTTCGAATGGGATATATGTTGTTTTGGTTAAGCACAGCAATTGTTAGATTTATAAACGTTTGCACTTCAGAAGGCATTGCCCCAAGCAAAAACCATGCACAAGACTTATTTAGAAAAGGAAAGGTTGTAATATTTTGTTTTCAGAACAGTTAGTGTGAAAAAATCTAAGCAAGAAGCAGAAAACGATTCTAAAAAAAATTCTCAACATTTTATTCATACCTTTAATTAAAATAAGTGTGTTGTTGAAGTTTAGTATGTACAGACTTCCTTTTGAAATGTATGTTAATAGAGACATTTCAGAATTTTCTACAGAACAAAAATAGTTAAGTCAGTTCCGACAAAAAGTCAAGGTGGCATCACACAATTTTGTTGCAGCATATATGCTAAATATGGCGTACTCCGCATTCTCCTTTTCTAACTACATTATTTTTTAAAGCCAGTTATTCTTAAGATTTTGAGAAACAATAAAATTTGTTCGGATGTCAAAACCTAGTTTGACTGTCCTAAAATTTCATTTATGGAAGAATTGGTTCAGCAGTAAGAAGAATTCAAATAATGATGAAAAATATTGAAGGTTTTTATTTTGTTGGTGTTTTGTTTGCTTGCCATGAGAAAATTGTTGTTAAAAAAAATTATTTTTTTCTATTTCCTGATGAAAAAGATGCTCATAGGACCGCTCAGATATTCATTCCAAAAACAACTCTAAAAAAAATGTTTAAATAATTTTTGTGCTGAAGTTAGTGCCAAGTAGTTTTTGCAATAGAACCGTTTTTTTTATCTTTGATTTAAGCGTTGATGTCTTTCTCGATATGAATTGAAATTTAAAGGTCCTGTCGAAAGAACAAGTGTTGCAATCTTTTTAATACCTTGGGTCAATATTAACAGCCGATAACAATAAAGAAGAAGAAATACGCGGGCGGCTTCTCAAATTTAACAGTCTGTCAAAGCTCTTCAAATCTAGAAATTTCACCATAACTTCAAAACTGCTGCTGTACAGGACCATGGTCCTGCCAATACTCACATATGGATCCGAGACTTGGGTGCTTAGCAGAAGACACTCCGACCTCTTGCCCGCGTTCGACAGAATAGTCTTAAGGAGAATTGTTGGCCCCATATGTGAGGAAGGACGATTCCGGAGATCGTACAATCATAAATTGTACGCAATCTACCTTGAAGCAGACATAGTGGGCAGGGCACTTATAGCTCGTATGAGCGAAGAGGAACCGGCTCGGAAAGTCCTTTGTGGTACATTCTATGGTAGACATCAGCGTGGTAGACCATGCTTGCGCTGGAGACATGGCGTATGACGACTTGGGTGCGCAACTTTATGGCTTCGGTCGGCTCGAGACCGGGATAGGTGCAGACACTTCTTGAAAAAGGTTAGGACCGGACCCCGGCTGTCGAGCCGATGATGATGAGGAAAGTGTCAAATAAGCTGGTGTGAAAACTTAAATAATTGAATTTGGCTTCGGCAAATGGCCCCCAGTCTATTCTCCATTATGTTTTTCGAATGTCAGTGTTATATTTTCTGAAAACACCTCCTAGAGAAATGTACATGTTCTACTGTTTTAAACAGATCTGGATCTAATTTTTAGGAAGAATTCAGTGGTTTGAAAAGTGTGGTGTGGGTTCTGAACTAGCCAATTTCTAAATTCTATATTTTTGGTTTTTGTTAAAATTTTTAAAAAAATTTAGGAAAAAATTGAAAGAAATTGCTTTTTTTTCACTTTCACAAAGTGAAGAATGAATAGTATTAGATGAAAAATGTCATATTGTCAAATCAAGTTGGATTTGTTTGGATTTTTTTGTAAGAAATTTTTTGCAAGAATATAACATATTTTGTATTTGCAGTGTCTTTAATTTCACAGTTTCAAGTTGGTACAGCTGGTATTTGACACCTGTCAAACTTAGCTGTCATTTGAAATGTCATAAAATTGGTCATTTACGATATTGCATTGCATAACAATCGAACATTGCATTATTAAAATTATTAAAACTTACTACACAAAAATGGTGATTCAAACGCAAACACTTTTCGAGCATTGCGCTACGGTTATAGTCGTCATAATCAATCGTGAAGAAATTAAATAAATATACGTAAAAGGCATAAATGCATCATCCTAACACACTATCAGCTCAACTAAGCCTCCAAGCCTCAACCAGCTGAAAGTGTAACTAATAGAAAGTTGTAACTAACTAAAAGCGTAAGCAACAACCATATATTTGCTGATACGGTAATTAAGCTATGAAATTGCCAATTCTACCTTCAAACTACTATTTTTATTATATTTAATTTATTTCTACGTAACTCAGTCTTATACACAAACTGTGTTGTTGGTACTTTCTAATCATGAAAAAAAAAACACTTTTGATAGTTGTTAACTATTTGGAAAAAAAGTTTTTTTTTTTAAATGAGTATTGAATGGTTTTCTTTCTTTGTTGAGTCCTAAAAACTTAAACTTAATAAGAACTATCTTCTATTAATCAATTTTACTGGAAGCATAACCTGGAATAGACAGATTTGCATCAAATTGAGTAAACAGAAACCAAAACAATTTTATATGACTATCTAGGAAAACATAAACGATCCGATTCTGAATTCGGACTCCGCAACGAATAAAAAGTTAAAAAAAAAATTAATGAGCAAGTTTTAAGTATTTATTTCAATTAAATAAAAAAAATTGACCGTTTTAGAAATATTTCAAAAAAAAATTATTTTTATCAAAATTGAAAAAAAAAAATTAAGTTCTCAAGATTATAAAATACCACTTTCATAAGAATTTTTATTGCAATCTGTCAAACCTTTTATGAAATTATCGAAAACCAGAAATTTTGGCAGGTACCTACCGTTAATAATGGTTTTTTGAACAAAAGTTTTTGACCAAATAATTTTAATTTTCAAAACCCCACTGAAAAAATTTCCTCAAAATCGTTAAAGCCATTTTTGAGATAAATATGTTTTATATATCGGTCATTTTTTGAGCTGAAAAGCACATTCATTTTTCCAACCTAAGGATTCTCCTTAAAACCTTAAGTCCAAAGATTTGAGATTTAATAAGCTTTTAGTTCTATTGAGACATAATTCATTATAGTTTTCAAAAAGTCAAACATCAGAATTCTGAAAGGGTCAAAGTAGGGTCAAAAACTACAAATTTGTTTGGACACTTTATTTTTTAAAAATATGTTCCACATTTTACACTACATTAAAATTTCCCTCAATATCTACAAATATGCAAAAATAATCTAAATTTTCCAAGCATCTAAAATCGAGTGCGTTTTCATATTACGTAGATTTAGATCCTTTTAAAATTTAGTTACCACCAGGCGAGGTGCATTGGCATCCTAAAAAAAAAATATCTCTTCTAATGATGGTCTGCAAATTGGTCCCGTCCACACTTGTATGGCATTTTAACCGCCATATCGCCAAGCCAAATACATAAACGGCACATCTACATATGTATGTACATAGTAAGAGTGCTGTAGTTATAATCTTCCCGCACATAGTGATTAACATCGCGTCGGATATGTTCCATTTACCAGGATGCACAAAGGGAACACCAAAAATTGAGCATCCAAACCTAACAGTACCGACAAAAGCAGCACCAGCAGGAGCAGCAATATCCTTTATAGTCATCGTGTTTCATGATATCTATACCTTCGTATACCTAACGGAAAGAGAAACGCAACATGGCAGGGCAGGCCAAGCAATTGAGAGAGATCTTCTAATAAAACAGACTCGCATATTATACCGGGATGTAGAAGTAGATGGTAGATGACCCTCAATGGAGCCATAATATTATGACAAAGCCAACACAAGGATCGAGAGGATAACATAAATTTAGTTTTTGAAATCAGATTTTGGCTGTGCGACTAGTTTTCCGGTTTTGCCTATACGAGTATGCTTACAGTACCGAAACGAAGGGATGGCAAATTTTCGCGTGGATATATTCTTTATCTTTTAGGTCTCTTGTTTCATTTAATATAAAGCAACTATACAATTTTAAAGTTCATCGCCATTTTCAGCAAATTTAACACTTTTTATTCAGACTTTGATGCATGTTGATTTGAATAATAAACGTAAACAACTACCCCCCCCCCTACTACTAGTCTAGCAGCGGCGTTAAATCCTGAAGGCCAGTTTTTTTTTTTAATTTAGCGGGAACTCAATAGGATTTTTTGTACCCTTTGTCAGAGACATAGTGCGAGCTTTAGGTAAGTAGGAGGGGATTTTAAAGGAGATGTTGGTGAACATTAGTCTTGAATTTCATCACATCACAAAGAGGGGGAAAGACAGAGCGTGGAATGGTATTCCACATTCGCGTAGTACGGCTAAAAAACGAATCCCGAAATTGGGTTCAAGAATAAACTGATAAGCATTCCTGGAAGCGGGCGTATTACGGTTGAAACGTTTAAGGGGAGGAATGCAACTGGCTACTTCATAAGAGCACCTACCCTAAAAGTAACGATAAAAGCGTGAGAGACAGGAAACGTTACGCCGCCGGTGTTCGAGTGACGTAAAAGTATCGATGATGTTCCTGTCTCCGATCATTTTGAAGGCTCGTCTTTGTATACTGTCCAAGAGGTTTAAGTATATAGATTGCTGGAACACCAGCCCAGAGATGGGAGTTATACTCAAGCTTTAACTTTTATAGATAATAGCCAGATCAGAAGTGGAAAAGAATTTCTTGCATCTCCAAAGGAAACCTAAACATCTTGCGGCATTTTAGCGGCGGCGTTAAGTATGTGATCATTCCACAAAAGATTGTTTGTGATACACATACCTACGTCTCGCTTTAACGACAGAAGGCAGCATTGAGTTTTCGAAGCATTAAATTCTACGCGATTTCTTAATCCCCATTGTACAATGCTGTCTAAGTCAGAATTTAATGAACTTATCATATTTAGCCGTTTCAGTTCCACGTCCGAAGAGCAGGGATGTGAATCTGGAAACGAATATGAAAAGCTAAGAGTGCTATCGTCAGCGAAACAATTTAATGGATTAGTAGTTACAAACAGGAGATCATTAATAAAAATGAGAAAGAAGGTCGGAGACAAAACAGAACCCTGTGGCATACCAGCATTTATGTTGTGGGTTTCAGACTTGAATCCGTCTAATACTACTTGTATAGAGCGATTCGAAAGAATGTTACTAATCCAACAAAGAAGGGTTTCATCGATACCAAAAGCAAACCTTTTCGATAAAAGAGCAGGATGCCAAACTTTATCAAATGCTTTGAAGTGAAGATTTGTTCCACTATTCGGTGAGATATAACATCAAGTCACCAGTGGACCTATTGCTGCGAAAGCCGTATTGCCGGTCATTAAGAAGCTTTCGATCTCCGAGATATTTCTTGAGCTGATAATTTATCAGCGTTTCCATGACCTTGAAGAAGGGACGTAAGTGCAATTGGTCGGTAATTAGAGGGTGAAGAAGATGCGCCTTTTTTGGGGATAGGCTTGACAAATGCTGTTTCCCAACTGCTCGGAACAAGCCCAGAAGAATAGGATAGATTGAAAAGCTTACGCAGGGGTTTTGCCAGCGTGGAAGAACACCTCTTCAGAACAATGGCGGGGATACCATCCGGACCAGCGGATTTATGAGTATTGAGATCTTTTAGGACTCTCGCCACAGCTCGAGTACGAAGGAAGATTTGTCCCATAGAATTATTTACGCGCTCAAGAACTGGGGGAGTCATGACACTATCAGACAGCGTAGAGTTGGCGGAGAACTGCATGAGGAATACCTAATTGAGCTTTCTCAAATGGACGTAGTGCGCGATATGTATTTCGAACAAAACCATGATTTTCAAATAAAATTGCACAATTTGGAAGCGTTGTTCAAGCGTCAGCCTATTCATGTATAAATGCCAAACCAAACTGTTGAAATGGCTGCCAATAGAAAAAAGTGTTGCCAACTTAAAGTTCTAGACCTCTAAAAAAACACCTTTTATTTGTTTTGTTGCTTCAAACAATATTTGACGGTGAAGTATCTGAATATACGAACTTATTATTTTTCAAAAGATTTTTTTTCGCTGTGTAGAACCGAGGACGAGGTTAAAGGTCTACGGATCAAATACACTCCAAGATGTTCTATCAAACTACAAGATATCAAGACTATTCGTATCTAACCCAAAAGTAGATATAATTATGTACATACAAAAACTCCCTTTTCAGATAATTACAAGCCCATTCATTCAAGATTAAATTATATATCCAAAAATTGGTTATAATATTATTATGTATATACAAACTTACCTCCAATACTAGCATTGTACGCCACACCCACTCCGCAGTAATTATTAAATGCTACAGCAGCAACTTCACCCGCACACCTGGTACCGTGTTTGTTGTCGCCATTATCCTGGGGTGTTGGATCCGAGTCGTTACCATTAATGTCATAAGAAGCATCCGGATCCTGTTAAATGCAAGTGAAACAAACAGCGAATTAGTGACCAGACAACGAACGAACAAAATTACCAAAAACGATATAAATAAAACATGGGAAAAATTTGGTTGAGGATTTGGACTATAAGGTAGGTTGATAATTATGTACCTTAACAACTATATTATCCAGGACAGAAAATGGAATGGCTCTCTATTGGTTATAATGCTTTAAGTAGCTTTGAAAATTATTAAAATAAGAAAAAAAAAATAAAACGTTGTTGGGTAAAACTGGTTGAGATACCTTTATCTGAATTTACTGGAAAACAAAAATAAGTATTTAACGACTTGGCAAGTGGTCTAATTTTTTTTTTGTTGTTGTTGTTGGGACATATTCATTAAGAGATACATAATATTTATTTAGTGAATTAATTCAGCAAGCAATGGAATGCTAAAAAAAATAAATGTTGAAAATTCTGTATTATTAAATTGTGAGAGTTGCTGTGGGGATGATGTTTTGATAAGGTTTTGAAAAGTATACATAGTTATTTACGCTCCAATAATTTGGTAGCTATATTAAAATAAAAAAAGGTGTTATAATGGACATGCTTTTGAACAGCGTTTTTTTTCTTAATCCTTTTCGTTAGTCAAGATGAAACCACTATTAAAAATAAATAAATTTGGTGACGGGACGACTCATTAAATCTCTCAGGAGGTCAACTACCAATAGCCAGTACAGAGGACCAGTGCCGCTACAAATGTGCTGGGTTTCATCAAACGAATAAAACAAAACTTCAGGTTCGATGTTGGTTGGCGCACGCAGTCAAGAATGAGGCTTATCAGGCAATGCTGTAGACAAGACCCAGAGTTTCCCTGGAGCTTTACGAGCAAAAAAGAAGAGAGAAACGACGAATTCTCAAATGGCAAAAAAGAGAGAGCACGGGAAGCGGGCGCTCGAGTCTATAGAGGGTTGTATGGAAGGACTAAGGAGTGATGTTCGGAAATTTCACTAAAGTGTGAAACGATCTACCCGAAACTACAAGACCAGAACAGAAGTCTGCCAAGATGGGATAGGGACTATGATATTAAGTACACAGTCAGTGCTGAGGAATTGGATGGACCATTTTTCCAAACTGCTTACCAGCGAAGATAGCCAACATTCCTCTACTGGGTAAATTCCACTCAACTTGAAGGATGATGGCCATTCATCCGACCAAAACGAAGTGCGGTTAGCAATTGCCAAAGTCAAATCATATAAAGTGGACGGCCTACTAGCCGAACTGTTCAAAGCAGTGGGAGATGTTTTGTAAAGAAGCGTGCACCACCTCATCTGTAAAATGTGGACGGATGAAAGGCTACCCGATGAATGGAGCCTTAGCATAGTATCCCTTCCATGATTGATTGCTATCGTTTGTTTGGTTTAAGGCCTGGCAAGTTAATAGTCGGCGTCGATCAAACTTTTACACTCCGTCAGATTTTGAAAAAAATTAAAAAATTCCAGATCAAATACACCACCTCTGTATCGATTTTACAATGAACGCGTATGATAGCGTGGATAGAAACGAACTATTTAAGTATGTAGATCCATCTCATATCTCGGTATCCCTGCGAAACTCGTCTGCTTGTGCAGGATGACGGACGATGGAGAAATCTCGCTGCTCAGTTAAAGTCTGAACACTTTATCAAACCGTTTGATGTTGCGAAAGGTTTGAGTCAAGGCGACACGTTATAATGCAACCTACTCCGTTCCACTACTTGCTAATGCAGATGAAAAAATTTATCGGCAGAACCGAATCGGAGGTTGCAAAAATAGGATTGGCTGTTAATGAGGACAAAACGAAATAAATGCTATCAACAAGAAACGAATCTCAAAATCATCACCCCGGGCAAAACGATACGTCAGGTATAATTTCAAAGAAGTCAAGGACTTTATCTATCTGGGATCCACTATAACCTCACAAAATGACATTAGTGACATCCCCGAGTGAGTTTTTGTTCTATGTGCATAGCAGAAGTTTGGATGAGAACATTCAACTACGATTTTTATGGGCTATATAGCGAAATCGACCTGGTCAAAAAGCCGAAAATACAGCTGCTGAGATGACTGGGACACGTATAGCGTATGATCACCAACGCACCAGCAAGACAAATCCTTAAATCCAACCCAGAGGAAGACCCCCAACAGATGGCGCACACAACCAAATTGATGTCCGAAACCGGAAGCGGCTTCCTAAAGCGCGAAACAGATTGAACCAGCACCAGCAACGTCACCAGAAACAGCTGTTGCCATTATTTTAGAACCAATGTATTTCAATGTTGAACACAGAATAGACCAGCAACAGCAACGTCAACGTCAACAGCGCAGTTTGGCCAAAGTTCTAAATTTGCTGTTGGTGGTCTTTTGCTGTCAAATTTTGCACTGTCAGAGGTACCACAAAAAATACACAAATGAACGGCGGTGCTGGTGGTAATGTGTTCGAAAATTTTTTGCTGGCCAGCTGCTGTTTGCTGTTGATGGCGCTGGCGCTGGTGCTGTTGCTGATTCAATCTGTTTCGCGCATAAGAACAGATCTCGTTCTTAAGTCTTATTGCTGAAAGTGCCATCTCAAGTAAATAAGTAGACGTCACAGCTTATAAAGCAGTAAAAACTGAGTGACTATAAACTCTGTTATTTTTTTTGTTCGGTTTTTCGATACAATCAAAAATACGATATAACTAGACTTTAATTCACGATAAATAAAGAAAATTTTTTACGAGAATGAAATTCTTTATTAAATATTATTTTATTAATATGGTGCTATTTTATTTTATTTTATTTTATTTTATTTTATTTTATTTTATTTTATTTTATTTTATTTTATTTTATTTTATTTTATTTTATTTTATTTTGTTTATTTTTGATAAAACAAAAATTAATATAATTTTGTGGAAATAACTATTTTTTTCGTTGTTTTGAAAAAAAATTAGAAATTATAAAAATTACGCCGAGCACAAATTGATGAACGAAAATATTGAAATATTTATTTATTTTTTATTTTTTTTCTTAAAAAAAATTTAAATATTTCTCCTAGCCATATCTGTTCATTTGAGACAATTCAATTTCCATACCAGCTAGTGAAACTTCCATCAGTCCTTACGATGATGTGACGACACGACCTAATCTGCCATGGGTCCTCCTTTTTGGTATCAATATTTTATTTTTCCGTTATCTTCCCCGCCCTAGATTATTCTAGGTACTTGACTTGATGTGTTTCCTTTTTTTTTTATTTAAAATTTTATTAACTTGTGAAAAACGAAAGACGAAAATGAAATATTTTATTTAATTTGTTAAAAAAGAAGACAAAAAAAAAATATCATGGTTATATTATAGCCGAAGGATTTCATCCTTTGATGGATACCGATATTGTTGCGATAAGCGTTCTTCATTTCGTCTTTTGGAAGACGTATTATCTTTAGTCGATTTGGTCTGGGACATTAACAAAGAAGAGTAGAAGTTGGAATTTATATTTTTGGGTGATTTTGTTTTTTTTTTTTTTTGTTTATTTCGGGACAAAGTACTCAGCCAAAAATGATGATGATGGTATATAAACGCCGCAATTGAAATTTCCACCCAAAAGCCATTACCATCTCCCTCACAGTAATGGTATTTCTTTGATTTTTTTTTTTGGTTTTGCTCGGACATTTTGTTCACAATCACTTTTTGTCTTTTTTTATGATTTGAATTTTTTTTAACAGTCTGTAGACGGTATAAAAAAATACTAACATCTTGTTGTTTGAAGTACACACCATTTGCCTTAAGTATCTCTTAAGAAACAATTATGGACTTTGAAAAATATAAAAAAAATAATCGTTTTTTTTTGTCTTTCAAGTAGATACTTGATTTTTTTTTAATTAAAAAAAATACGACTGTTTAAAAATTTAACAAGATACATATGTAGTATGTATGTTGTGTATGTATTTTAAACTTTCCTTGAATCATATGGGGCTCTTTCTGCATATAATGATTATTTTTTTTTTAATTTCAATTTTTATGAACTTCAAAAACTAGATTTTTTGAAGGATTTTTAATATCTATTAATATTTTTTTTTATTTATTTATTTTAATTGACTTAATGGCCAGTTGACTTATAAACTTCAACTTTCACATACTGTGTATGTGAATTTGTCACATTTTGTGTAACAACACGAAATCTTTGAAAAATGTTAGAAAAGCTTCATGATTTCCAAAATGTATGTTGCGTTTTTTAAATGCCCCTTGGAAAGATTATGAAAATTAAATTTCTTCTTGCATAAATTAACATCAACTTTATTTCAATACATTTTTAAAAAATTAATTTTATATTAATTAGATACAAAAATTTGAGAATTTATAAAATTTTCAAAAATCAAATCGGAAAACTTTTTTAAAAAAAAGTAAACTTTTAGTTAATAAAATTTCAAAATATGTATAACTTCTTTTTCAACTTGATCCAAGAAAAAAATATTTTTTCCAAAATTTTAGAAAGTTTTCTAAAACAACAATTAAAAAGATAAAACTAAAAAACAAATATTATTTTTCAAAAATTTTAAGTAACCAAAACTTACTTCTTTTTATGAAATTACATATTTCCAAAAATCAATATAAAAATTACATATATTTTAAGAGATGAAAATCTAAAAAAAATTGTATTGCAATTTAAAATTTAAAAATTTTTTTTGAAAGTTCACTTTTTATCACTGAAAATTCTTATAAATGTTTGCCTGATAAAAAAAATTGACAAAAAAAAAATCATTTTCGTTTTCTTTTGATGATGATTAGAAAATGGTAATATTTTTGACTCTGAGCAAAGTAAGTTCGGTTTGACGGATAAATTTGAAAATGAACAGAAATTTGTTTGATTTATTTTTGTGTAAAACGTAGTACCTACTAAAATTAGGAATCTGATCAATATTGCTAAATCTAAAAAACGAATTATGGAAACACGCGAAAGGTAAACCAAATTTTTCTACATAATGTTTTAAACAAAACCAAAGCCAACATCAAAAATCTTTATTTAAAAAAAAGAAGTAGGATAGCAAAAAAATGTTCGATAATTGATTAACTTAAAAAAAAATTGATGAAAATGCCATTTCTTTGTTTTTGAAAATTGTTGGCTGTTCAATCCAAGTACCTACGTCCATTTTTCAAAAGAAACAGCTCTTCAAAAACATCCATTAATTTTTTTAGTGTATTTCAATTTAAGGAAATTCAATTATGTATACATACGTATCGCATACACATATTGTGTACGTTACACACAAAAAATACTTCTACAAAATTTTAAAACAATTTTCAAATTTTTGTTTCTCAATTAATACAATTCAATAAACTCATGAGTCCTGAACAAAACCTTATAAAATTTTTGTTATAATCAAAATCTTTTTAAAAATCATTTTAAAACTCATTTTGATTCGATAGCCATGGGAACGCAAAAACGTCTAAGCACGAAAGTTTTTTTTTTTATTATGTAGGTCTTCTACTAATTAATTGGTTTTTGTGAGTTATGTGCTTAATCTACATAAATGTATAAACAAAAGTCGAGGAAATAGTTTAGTGAACAATCATAATTTCAATAAAACTATTCATAGCATTGTGTGTATGTATAGTTTGGATAGACAAAACGACATTTTAAACTTTTCTAATTTATATTTCTCAACAGTAAAGTTTAAAATAATGTTTGTACATAATGCATTAGTTTTGGCTTCAAGGGAAAATTATAGAAAAGTAAGTTTTGGGCAAGAGAAAAATTGTAGCTATATTTATACAACTATGAGGGAATATTTATTATAAAAATAAAGCAGAAATATTTAACAAGAAGACAAAGTAAATTTCAATATATCAGTTATTCAAGTACCTAATTTGTTCAGTAACACAAGCTCAGTATTATTCAGGGAAATCTAGGGTTTGCCCCTCAGTGAACTTCAAATTGAAATTACACAAAAGCATTAACAGTCAAGATGTTTTGCATATGATTCACCAAGGTTTAGCTTAAGTCAAGCCAAGAAAAAAATTATCCCTGCTGTTCTGGAACGTACGAAATTGCTTCCATGTTAAAGTAGCTAATTTAGAATAAACATACGTAAGAATACGATTTTTTTCAAAAATGCATTCGAAAATCGCTATAGCGGTTTTACCTAAAAAAGAGGGTTAAAAAACCGTTATGGTGGTATTTCAAACAATAATTTTTTTAATTTTCTGTATGACATTTCTTAAGTGCAAGTTGTAAGTATATAATACATTTAAAGATGAAATTTTGAAATAAAATTATGCATGCGTTTTTGAAAATTCTTTTTTGAAAAATCCAAAAAACATTTTTTTTTTGTAAATTTTGTCAACCAGTTTAGGAGACAAACAAAAATCTGGTTCTATAACAGGTACCGTTAAGTACGGTTTTTTCAACTATTTCTTGTTCAAATGAAATTTTTTTATCAAAATCGTAAAAGCCGTTTTTGAGATAAATATGTTTATTTTTGGAGCTTAAAGTTATGAAAATTTCTCCAATCAATTTCAATTTACAAATTGAAATTTTTATCGCGTTCTCTGGAGTTTTTTTTATTTTTTTTCCAATCCAAATCAAGAAATAACTAAATCATTTATATTTAAAAATGACTTGAAAAGTCTTCTTTTAAACCTGGAAAGTTATTCAAAAATCTAAACAAAGTAGGTACGTAATTGAAAAATTGCTGAACATAAGAAAGAAAAATTTAAAAATCCTTTTTTTTTATTTTTTATTTATTTTAGAATACCTTATCTAGCAAATATGTATCCATTTTCTCCGTTACAAAATAAGGAAATATTTTCAATATTAAGAGGTGGTTTTGGAGTTTTATTTCAAAAAATTACATTTTTTAGCGCTTTAATACAAATCTAAATCTACTTTTATAAAAAAATAATCGAAAACTCACGAGGACTTAATATCTATTCAAAAATCAGAATTTCGGATTTCCAGTGAATATAAGAAGAAAGAAAGAAAATCTTGTCTCACCCTAATGTCACTTGATTTTGAAAATAATTTTTTTTTATAACTTGAGCTCATGGTGTTTCTTGGGAGTTTTTATTTTAATTTGTTTTGTGAGCAAACATTTTAAAATGTGTCGCACAATTTTTCAAATTAATTAATGGCGGTATCTTGGCCAATAACTGGGGGTTGGCCGTGGCGCGATGGTATGCGTGGTCGCCTGTCAACCTCACAGTGTTGCAATTATATATTTTGCGAAGTGTGATTCGACGTATAACCAAAAGATAAACAAAGAAATTCTTCTTCAAATCAGAATAATTATTTATTATTACGAGGAACTTATTCAAAGGAATAATTTATTTTAAGAAGTGAAAAGAAATATTAATTATTTTGACTCAATAAGAAAAAACCTACTAAATAAAATAAACAACTTAAAATTGTAAGCATTAATTCGTGCAGTGTTTCTTAATGTAAATGATAATATTAACACAGGTCACAGGTTCGTTCCCTGCCGTAGTTCTATGTCATGTTTTTATTCCATTATCATTGATAATTGTTGGGCCGCTGGTTTACTCATTACATGTTGTTCAGGTATAACATTAACAAGTATGCCCAACAAATATGACAATGAAGAAAAGAATGCGAATTATAAAGGGACATTGATATAAGACACGGCATTTTCTTTGCTTTAGCCCAGCCGCCAACCCTGGAGATAAAATCTGAGACAACCACCACCTTCAGTCTCAGTACCTAGCGCCACACACCTTTCCATACACCTTTCCCTTCCCATCCTAACCTATCCTTCACGCCCGCGCTGTGTTGAACAACATATAAAGGGTACACCATCCCCTTGAGCGCGCGCAAATTATAAAAAAAAAAATTTTAATTACGTTACCAGAATAATTTTTTCATTCTATGAAGCCATAATTGGTAGTGCTTCACGTGATCTTCAAATGCCAGTCAAAAAAAAAATCGGTTATCGGAAAATCGATTAATTCTGATCATCAGATAAACTTGCACTTGTAGCAGAAATTCTTTACAGCCCTTCTTAACAATTTTACCGACTGTTTGCGTAGTCGGTCGTTTATGACGACCATAATGATATCGAAATACTCGAAAAGTTGCTATGTTTAAATCACCACTCGATTGTTCGATTATTAAGCGATCCACAATCAAAAATGGCAAGCATTCAACTAATATTATATGACACTTCAGATGACAGCTGAAGCTTGACAGACGTCAAATGCCATCCTTACCAACTTGAAACCACGAAATGAATGACCCGTTATACATTACAACCCTCTAAATATAAGAACTCATGCTCTGATGCAAAATACTGAATGTGCATTGTTGTATTATATTTATATGAAAAAAAAAGTTTTTAAAAAATCGATGTGTAAGCCATTCGAAGAGAATGGCAGACGTAGACCTTTTAAGGTATTATGTGACTATACGAGCCACTACAAAATATACATTAAGCTATTTATATATGTATGTAACTAAAAAGCCTCAACACATCATGTCGAAGTCAAGTGCAGACTTTTCAAGTTATTATCGAAAACTTTTTGAATTTTATTTGCAACAATGTTCCGTCTGTCAGAATTTTTTTTTATATGGCAGTGAAATGAAAAATTAAAAAAAAAAATATCCCAACATTTTCTGATTTTTTTTTGTGCCATTTTTGTTTTCAATTCAGTTCAGTTTGTTTCTGTTTTTTTTTTGTTTTTTATTTCAAACTTAAGTTTCTTTTAATTTTGCTATTTGGAGGCAATGGTAGTGATGATGGAGGGACGGTTCACACAGCAGCATGAAGTGAATAAAGTTTTTTTTTTATGAAAAAAAAAAACGTTACATCTGCAAAATATTTCAATAAATGCATTTTACATTTTCTGATACCTATTATACCTGTCTGTACGTTTGTGAAAAATGTTTATTGTAGAAGACAGATGAATAATTTTATTTTTCATGATTTTTTGCTTTTGATTCTGTCAATACGTAAATAGTATAAAAAAAAGTTTCATCACCAAATTTTATTAAAGTTAATTAAAAGGTATATCTCGAGTGCTGACAAAGCCGCATATTTTATTTATCCTGATTTGGACATTACCAATTTTTTTTGTTGCGTACAAAGCTGTCAACAATAATTAAAAGGACAGACAAGAAAAAATATAATCTATGCAATTTTACCGAAAGAGCTTTGTTCATGTTCGTGTTACTTTGAACATATATAAAAATAAGGTTTAAATATTTAAAAAGTCAACACTATTTTTGTAATACTTGCTTGTAAATTTAAATACTAGCCGTGTTTTGGTGTAAATTGTTAGCCACTCAGTAAAGAAAATTGAAAAAAACGATTATATTCACTTTTATATTCACTCTTTTTTTAAATCTCAGAGTTGGCAGTCGTGATAAATTTTGTGACATTTGATGTCAATCAGTGTGTATTAAAAAGATAAAATTTAAAATGGAGTACATATATGGGCGCGTTCGACGGTTCGTTTCTGCACGAAGTTTTCACGGGACATAGTTGGTGTCCAGCCGGTCAATAAATATGATTAGACGGTCAATAAAAACGTTCCATTCGGTGAATCTCTGACTTGTAGCACACCGTCAATGCGTTGACTCTTGACTATCGCTTTGACACGAATTTTAGGGTGATTTTAGTGAGCAAAAATAAAATCGATTTTTCTGTAGAAAAATTCAGAATTTTTAGATGTTTCTTAATCCATCGAGATTGCAGCCATCCTCCAATGGAATTTGACATTTTATGTCTTGACAGATAGGTAATTAGCTATATTTTGACCTATTTTGAATATTTCTTTCTCCACGCTTCCCAAATCCCCTTAAATTAAAATTTTAGTGAGCAAAAATAAAATCGATTTTTCGCCAGAAAAATTCAGATTTTTTAGATGTTTCTTAATCCATCGAGATCGCAGCCATCATTTAAGGGAATTTAACCGTTTGTAGATTCAAGGGTAAGATATAAACAATGGGGCATATTCATAGTCGTCTGACAAGTTGTTTCTTTGTCTCTTCTTAGCTAATCTGGAGTTTATGTTATTCATAGACAATTTAGACCCAGTTCCATTCCTTAAAAACGGTTGAATCTTTGACTTAGTTGTTTTTTCTATCTGTCAAAAAATGGATTGGATTTCAATGGATTGACAGGCAATAGTACTAAAATTTTAGTAAAATTCTGTTTTTTACTAAACAGAGCTGGCAAATTCTTTATGAATAGCAGCTGTTTCTAACCTGTGTGTTAACTTTAGACTCGAGGCCAGTTGGACCCGGTTCTAAAGCTTGACTATGAATATGTCCCAATATTTTTGCCAATTTGGAATATTTTACCGCCCTTCTCCCAAGAAATAAAAATATAAAATGAAAAATTTCGAATTTCCAGCAGAAACATTAAAATTTTTCGGAAGCTTTTCAATCCATCGAGAATTGAGATTTTCTATAGGTACGCCTTTTCTTTTAATACCTTTTATTACAAATAAAAGAAAACAATTTAAATAGACATAGAGCATTATTTCTAGATATCTGGACATAATAATGAAAAAGATGCATTCCAGAACACACCCCAGTACCAACATTTCCGAAACAAATATTTGTTTCCACTTTAATCAAGCGCCATCTACATCTCAATATATCAACAATTTATATTCATTTTTATGTTCACTCTGATTACTGACCTAATTATATTCACTCTTGATGTTTTTATTGTTTTGCATGTAAAATTTTGCTAACTTGGTTATTCACTTTTTCAAAAAACACGACTACTGTATTTTAATGCTAAGGCTTTAAGCAATTGGATAAGGAAATTAAAAAAAATTCAAACTGGTATTTCGAAAAACTGTTACAAAAGGATTTTTTTTCGTTTGATTTAGCTGGTTGTCTAAAAAGAGGTCAGTATTTTTTTAGTTTTAAATTAACAACTCTACAACAAATCAACCATTATACGTAAAAAAATTAAGTTTCTTAAGTTATTAATTTTTAAAAAATAATTTAATAATAATCTGAGGCGAAACACGATTAATATTGACTATTTTTACAAAATAAATTTTTATTAACAGTAATTGTTTTTGAAAAATTTGCGAAACCAACCCCCCAAAACTAGGGGCGAGTTATAAGGGGTGAAAGTATTTTTCGTTTATTTTTCATTTTTAGCAAAATAAAGGGTGTCTTAACAAGAACGCAAGATTTAAATTTGGCGCCATTCGAAGTGTCATTGTTTGACATTTGAGCAATTATTATTTTTTGTTAGTAGAAGGTATAAGGTTAATAAAAATGGAGCGCTACACGAATGAACAACGCATTCTCATTGTGAAATTGTTTTACCAAAATGGTGAAAGTTTTTCGCCTACAGTTCGCAATTTGCGATCAATTTGGGATTACAATAATGCTCCAAAAGAGTCAACTGTGAAGCGATTAATGGAAAAATTTGCTGGAACTGGGTCTGTCACTGATGTAAAGACAACAACGCGCCTTCGACCAGGTCGATCGACTGAAAATATCACAGCAGTACGTGATGATGTCGCTCAAACTCCATCCACCTCAATTCAACACCGAGCTCAGCAAATTGGTGTTTCTAAATCCACTATGCAGCGAAATTTGACGAAAGATTTGCATCTTCATGCATACAAAGTTCAATTGACTCAACATGACGGGGGCGGCGCGGCGCCACATCTCATACAGCCAGAGAAACAATTCAATTGCTGCATCAGTCATTTCCCGGTCGTGTCGATGTCGATGATTTATGCGAATAAGCCAACAACGACTCAAGCCTTAAAAGGGGAAATTGGACGCTGCATTAATGAAATACCGCAGCATTTGTGCAAAACGGTCATTGAAAATTTCGGGCCAGCTGCCCGATGTGTTTTTCCATACACAACCTCATCCTGTCTACTTTACGATATAAAAAGAATTCGCGATTTTTTTTTAAATATCTGCGTTTTATTTAAAATTTAAATCTTGCGTTCTTGTTGGGACACCCTTAACAAAATATTTTCAACTTCCAATACGAATTTTTTATTAGGTTTTTAATTTTATTTTGGCATGAAAAAACATTTTTAAATATTCTTTCTTTTTTTTTCAAATAAATAACCAGAAGAAGTATTTCTTTTTTATAAAATTGTTGTTCGCGTATGTCTATTATTTAGAAAGGACTTTTCAATTCCCAACAGAACACTCTGACTTTTCCTCATAAAAATTTTAATGTTCAAAGTACCTAAATCACATCTGTGTCTGAAGTTTTTAACAATTGAATTTTAATAAGTAAACTTTTTAAGTCATTAAGTTTTGCGTATTGTTGATGTTTATTTGAGATTTTATCCTCCTTAAAACACTACGATAGTCTTATAAAGTTCCAATAAGTTTTTCTTCATTAAATCAATCCGATTTTTCTCTAGTAATATTTGGAAAAACCATTTGTTTTGTTGCTTTTTATAAACTTTTATAGTAAAGCTGCTCAATATGATGTTTTTTTTTCCTGTATAGTATCTATATAGTGGCAAGTAAACGCACAACCCTGGCCCACCCTATGCTTGATATGAAAAATGCAATGCAGTTTTTAACAAGGATTGACGCGATGGAAAAGTCATAGATAAAAGATGATCAACTGGGAAAAAAATGATCCTTAACGTCCTTTTATAAATACAAATACCCATTGAACAAACGACTTTAATTTGTTTTTTTTTTTTTTTTAAGAAATAACTTAAAAGTTAAAAGTACAATAAAAGTAGGTCCCCAACATTCATGCCTTGAAAAATTTTATCTTCACTTGGTTGAATAACCTATTTGTTATTTCCCCTGATACCCAGATACATTACTGCATTTTTACACACCTACCCATATATGTATGAAAAATAAATATAACCAGTCCAGCTCCTGAGGGATTGATGGAAATCATAAGTTTATTGGAAACTTATCAACACAGCAAAAGGACTTTATATTCCTCATTCCCATCAGGAATAAGTAGTAGGTATATATAATTCAACTTCAGCTTTCAGAGCAGTGATCAATCGTTTCGTATTAGTTACGATGACGACTAAGTCTTTTTTTTTTTGTTTTTGTTGCTTGCGGTACTGTATATATATGAAAAAATGATGCTTTTGTTATTTGTTGTGCTGATGCCGGTGATTTTGATATAACGACAAAAGTATTGTTGGTAGGTAAGTTTGTATATTTATGTCGCACAAGGGAACTCTGTAGTTGAAACAATAGATTGAGTTGGAAATATTATTTTTCCTTATTTTTTTTTTTTTAATATTATTTTCACTTAGATGATGAAAAAAAAAAACAAATAAATGTGGGTTATTTTATAACAGGTGTGGTGGAGGAGGAGGAGTTCATTAAACTTTTGGATTGCTTTTTGTATTTTTTTTTTTTTAAATCAATGTGTGTTGGGGTTTAATAAATAAAAAATGAAGGTAGCAATGAATCTCTCATTTGGAATTTATTGAATTAAAAGTTATGTTTTTCCTTGTGAATTATTGTAGGTATATGATCCGAGATATAAGTCATAATCAAGAAAAATAAATGTTAAATTAATTAATGAATAAATTAAGGTGATAATTTTTGAGAGAAGTTAAACATTGAAAAAGATGTTGAATTTAATATCAAATATAATTCGCTGTTTTTGTGTTTTATTGATGTAAAAAAAGGGTGTTCCATTTAGATCATGATCTCTCAGAATTTGGTTTTCCAATAAGAGGTGCTATTTTGAATAGCCCGCTATTTCGGTAGTTGTCACTTTTGAAGCTGTCACATTTGACAAGTAGAAACTACGCCATTAGTAAAAATGGAACGATACAAGCTTCAACAACGCATTGACATTATTAAAGACAACTATGAAAATGGTGAAAATTTGCCAGAGATGGTTCTTAAAACTAAAACATTTTTTGGTCGGACAGCAATTCAGTATATGGTGGAAAAATTTTGAGCTGTCGGGACAAGTAAGCGATGTGAAGAATAAACCCGTTCATATCACTCAAAAACGACTGAGATTACTGCTGCTGTAGCCCAAAGTGTTGAAGAAATTTCAGGTTTGTCCATTCCTCGTCGTTCTTTGGAATTTGGAATTGGGCATTCCACGGACGTCATTACACCGTATTTTGCATAAGGACTTGATCTTAAGGTAGTACTATAATCGTCGAACGTCAGGTGAATTGGTCGTAAGAAACGAAGCGAATACGAGGAATTTATATGACGCGCCCATGATTGCGATTGGGTGCCTTTTGTTAGGCTTCGTTAACTTTCGCTATACCGATAGCAAGAGCGGTCGATGAGAAAGTGAATTGACAGATAGATACAAAAATCAAAATGGTGGAAGCACATATATGTCTGACTTCTCCATTTGAGTGGTTCGGAAAGCTAATTTTCGTTTGTTTTTGACATTAGCTTCCTACCACGTCCGACTATTATATTTCTACCTTTAAGGCTTATAATGTTCAGTTAACACAAAAACTCAAGCTTACTGATGATCAACAACATCGCCAACAGCCCAGCGTCGGTAGCCGTGGCTGCCATTTGGCGGATGTTATTTTCCACACTTTCCTCTTTATATTGAAGTAAACATCCGATCTTTTATTTGAAAAACTGGCATTTTTGAATATCGAAATAACACCTCTTATTGGAAATTTAGAGTAACGGCTGTATATAAGTGTCTTTGAAATTTTGAAAAACCTTTATTTGATTCTCGTTTTTAGCCATCCGTTCATAATTGGTTTTTGATCTTCTGTACCAATTTTTCCAGCAAACTTTTTTCTTATTGGTGTGACCATTTAGAAAAAATATGGCATAAATAAATAATGGTGTGACTAAATTTTTTATATCCTGTTTTAAAAAAAATTGTTATGTTTTTTCAGTTCCCAAAAACGTTTTAAGGCATACCACACCAAAAAGTAAAAGTGTTCTGCAACACTATCTACAGAACAAAATTAATTTCTTTCACAATTTTGACTCTTTAAGCTCCAACGATTTTTCTTTTGTATAAGCCAAAAAAAATGTACATGCTTACGTCTTAACTTAAAAAGATTTTCATTTTTAATTCATGAAATACAAACAAAATTCGGTTTTCCATATTCAAAAAAAAAATTAACTTTTATAAAGCAAAATTAATAAATGAACAACTATCATTTATTAAATTTGTTCGAATTTTTTGAAAAATAGTTTTCGGAAGCATATCTGAAAGACTGGGCCGTTTTTGAGAAAATGGTTTCTGCAAGGAGAACAATCTCTTCGTTCTTCTGATGTAGTATCATAACTTAACGTAAAATTTTGAAAAAAAAAAAATAAGTTCGAACAAAAATTTTCAAATTTTTTTCGTTTAAAACTATGCACTAAGCTTAAAAAAAGGTAAGGTATAGCATAACATTGTTGTTTTTAAAAATTATTTTTCAAATTTTTCTAATGCATTAGGTAATGGGAGCTATTTAATACCAAAATGATAAAGTTAAAAAATTTAAATTAAAAAAGTGGTCAAATTCAAAATAAAAAATGGACAAGACTATTTTTGAAATATGTTCCAACAGTAAAATTAAAAAAAAATAAGTTTTTGAAAATTTTAGTAGCTTATACAAGTAATTTTAGATTTTTTTTCAAGCTGTAAGCAAATAAGGAGACCGTCGGATAGAAATGTACATACCTTAACCTTGAAACACTATTGTCTTCCGATGCATGATGTAACGATTTCGAATCAAACACTAGTGGATTGATGCCTCTCCCTCACATACCTTATAATTTTGTTATTCTTCAAAAACTTATGTAATATAAATTTTCAAATAAATCTCAACAGCTTAACAGCCTACAGACATTCAATATTTAACTTAACTTGTATAAAAGTTTAAACTTTCTTAAATGTTAATCCATAAATTTATAAATAGCGATGCCCTTGCCCTGCGCATCAGCCACATTGCCTTTGGGAAAAGGATTTACAAATTTACTCTATCATTGCTTATTATTATATCAACCCCCCAACTTCTATCGTAGCAGCCTTTTTTTTAAGTTGTTGTTGTTGTTAAAAGTTAGATAGATATTAAAATAATTCATCTTTCAAAATTAAATTTGTTTTGAAAATAGTTGAAAACACAAAAACAAAAAAAAGTGGCGCCCAACTCAAGTCTCTACCATCAGCTTAAGTTTAAAAAGTGCTGACGGAAAAGTTATTCTCTATCCCTTTATTTCATCTCGGGTTTATAAATATCATTAGAAGCACAGCTTACCTTTTGATATATTTTTCACTCTTTCCCAACTCTCCTCAACTATTTTATTAAATCTCAAAGCAATTTATTTGTTCTGGGCTTCAATCAAGGTATGTTTACCAGTTCTACGCAGCATTCCTATATATAAATATATATTTTTTTTTTATTACAGAAATATTCCTTAGTGATGGAAAAAGATTCTGGTTGTTTTAGGTTCACTACACTGAGCATCAGCATCAGAGGTTTTAGCCCAGGGATGGAGGCAAATGAAACTCCATCAGACACGAAATAATAAAAAAAAAATGTATCCACGTTTCATTAAAGTGTTCGCGCTTAGGATGTTTATTGGAAATTTTGTTCCATTTGGGAAATCAGTTGAATAACTTTTCGACGGTTTGTTTTATTTTATATATATTTTTTGTTCTATTTTATTGATCCTTTTTTTTCCTCATCTGACAGTTCGATTTTGTTCGTTTGTTGGAATTCAGGAAACTGTCATTTAATGTTAGATAAAAACCAAAACAAAATAAATAAATTTAAGTTTGAAACAAAAAAAAGGATCAATGTTTATTCGATAGAAATAAATTGGATTGGATATTTGTGCCTTAGTCCTAGATTTAGATTATGTATTTTGAATGCATTCGAAAACTAACAGGAAAATAGAGTATTTTTATAAATTTGTTTTTATTTGTTCTTTTCGATTGTCATACCTAATACCCACTTCACATACGTGCGGTATAGTATTTTCAATTTCAAATACGAGTAGCAAAAAAAAAAATATGAAGTATGTTTTAATAGAAATTCCTGAAGTATATTTAAATTATTTAACAAAAAAAAATGTTTTATTTGAACAAGCTTTGATATCTACTTTTATAATCTAATTTCAAAGAGAATACATTTACAAAAAAAAAGATAACTATGAAACATGACGTGGCTTTTGGCTCGTATGTATAATGTATATGAATTAACAAAAACTGAAAAATACTTTATAGATTATTCTTTTGTATTTTAATGATTTTTATTAATTAATTTTCAAAACTAATTTAAAACAATGCGTTAAGAGGCTACAACATTTGCAAGTTTCTTGTGACAGGGGATGTGACTTGCCACGTACTGCTACAAAAACTATCGGATGCATTTAGCAGTTTTTAATTTTTTCGAAGAAACAAAATGGTGAAACCCTGGAAGCAGGTCTCTTTTCCAAAAGCATACACGAATAAAAAACACAAAAATTGAATCAGTATCATCCTTCATCATCATCATCATCATCATCATCATCATCATCATCATCATCATCATCATGCGATTTCGCTAGACTTCCACAACTACCTTGTTCTTCATACAACAGAAGTTCAATTGATACAATCCGGGTAAAGTAAAAGGTAAAAAAAAGTGTGATTAACTTCAAGCAGAGAGCGCGAAGAACCAGTCATCTGGAGCTGTTTCGGGTAATCAACCACATATGCAATCCAGAGTATAAGATTCGGAGTTCCTCAAAAAAATTGCATGATTTCAAAAAGAATTACTAGACATACAACCAGGAGATCTATTATAAGTTGGACTTAAGCAACGAGGAGTTCCGGAAGTCTACGTGCGGATAAACATAGACATTTAGGAGCAAGTGAAAACAAAGGTAAGATATCCAGCATCACCGCAGAGTTCCAAATAAGAGAAGGTGTACCACAGGGAAGTGTCTTGAGTACCTTGCTCTTTATGACAGCCCTTGACTTTCCGGTTGATGATAAGGTAACGGACTCAAAAGGGAATCAGTTATGTATATACTACTGACGACCGACGGAGGCATCATAAATGAAGATCATGTGTCTTTGCAACGAGCAAAGATTACGCATTACCAAGAGAAATATCGAATACCTATTTTGGTAATTTTCTGATCCGCGGGCATTTATTTAAATGGAGCAGTGATTTACAATTGCGAACAATAGATGGGGAAGAATCGTAAACCAGCACGCCGTCGACGTTTTCTGTGGTCAACCCGGTGAAGCCCACAATTTCAGAATTAGGGTGAAGCAGTGGAGTGGGTGAGTTGTGGTCCCAGTCTTCTAGAAAAGGGACTTTCGACCATCGGTAAAAGTGGAAAATGAAGATAGGGCAGTAGATGTAGACAGAATTCAACTCTTTCATTCCTTGGACCTACATTAGTAATTAAGTATCTACTCCACCCATTAAAATTCTAGCAGGAATATATTTTTTTTTCTGCATCACTTTCAAAACAAGCTAATTCAAAAAAAAAAAAACTTCCAATAAACATTCTGCAATCGATTGAAAGCCATTCCTTAATTGCCTGTTGCAAAACACCACCCTCTTCATAATATCCAGAAGACTCTTTTTTTTCTCTACTCCAAACAGATATACTCGTATAATAGACTACCCATATATTTTGCACACCCCTATATCCTTGTGTGTCCATTCATCAGGAAGGTCGTCTTGACCAGTCCATTTCCGTTCCGTATTTATGCATATCCTTTTATTATGAGAAGAAGATGTAAACGTGACATCCTTGGTTTTAGATACTGCCCAACATCCAATTACTTCCGGGAGTGTGCTTCCATTCAAAATGGGGATATAATGTATGTAAATTACAAATGCTATGGCAGTTGTGTTGTCTTGTGTTTGGCATTGGCATCCAAACATGCTCGAGTGAATCAATGCTTTTCCCATCATAACACCACCCCCACTTATGTATGCATTGAAAAACCTTCATTTTCCAAAATAAAAGAATGAGTAACACCGATTGGCCATTACGTATTAGCACACAGAAATTCTTTATGTTAACTAACTGAGGGATGGATTTTAGATTATTCTAGCCTTAGGTTAAGAGAGGGCCCTTTAATTTTTTTTTTCAAATCCGCCCCTGGATCTTACGAAGGTACACATAACAGGGATTGTAAAGGAATTTAGTATAATGTGCTAATATGTGGGTTAAAAAAAAAAAAAAAATAGTACTTACATAGTTTTGTGCAAGGTCGGGATGATTTGTTTGAATGCCATCATCTAATATGGATACGACGACGCCCTTTCCGGTGTATCCTTTCTGCCAAGCTGGTCCTATATTCATATCCAGACCATCTTTGGCGCCACCATTCTAGATTTGTTTTCATCATCATTGTTGTTGTTGTCAGATTGTTGTTTTTTTGGTTGTTCAGTGAATAGAGAAAGTAGAGTATATTTTCCACAAATCCACAAACGGAAACACATTAAAAGATGGATGGAAGAAAAAAAAAAAAAAGAGAAAATAAATTAATGAGCGAACAAATGAATGACTGTTAAATGGATAAATCTTTTTATTTATTTATTTTTTCTCGAAATTCGGTTTTATATAAAGAAAAAGTGCAAATAGCTGAAATATACAAAATAATCTGTTACACAAGGATATACACAATAATATCTATTTATCTAAATTGGGAAAGAAATGAAGCGTACATAGGATTAAGAATGTTGTATATACTTTTATTGAGATGAGATGCGAGATGGGTTTTGGTTTTTTTTTTGTTTTGTTGGATATGATGGCGGAGGAGATGAAAAAGATAAAATATGTAATCCATGTCTGGTGTCGTTTTATTAAAAATTGGCCCATTCAGCTGGCGTAAATATATCTATATAGAGACAATATGTAAGTATATAGCTAAGGGTTTTTATCTTTATTAAGAGGGATGCGGATGAGTTATAATTTTTTTTTTGGGCGTGGGGGGGTTTGGGAAGTGAGTTATATGTATTTTTGACGATTTTAAGCTTGTTTGGGTTTAATTAATATGTGGTTATTTGATCATCGGATTTAAATGGATATCACTGTGACAACAACAAAGGAAAAGCTATTAGGAGAACAAAAAGAGGCTTATCATACCTGTTAGGTTGGCGTGGAATGGTTACGCCAAAAGCGGTAGCTACCTAAATCATTCAATTTTTGTTTGTTTTTTTCGTTATAAACGCCTCCTTTGTTTTTTTCTGAGGTATGTAGGTTTAAATATATTTTGATATTAAACTTATTTTCTCAAGAACATTTTCGAAAAAATTTATATACAGTTTTTTTTTTAATGTTTAGTTCTAGGGTGGAGCAATAAATTATAGAGATCGAGTTACACTGAGGCGTATACTTGCTTTTTTCTTTTATTCATTAATTTTTACAGATTTGTTTTTTTTTCAATGCTTAAGACCGAAGAGGTTACGATTTTGTAATATTTTTTTGTTTTGCTGAAAATTTTCAGTTTTTATTTTTATTTGCAATTTTATATAGGCAAATTTTGGATTCGTGAAAAAATTCGAATTCGAGATTTTGATCAAACTTGGCAGAACTATAATAAAGAAGTCGGAAAAAGTGGATCAGGCAATTCTTTCTATCCGTCTGTGCGTTGAGCTACAACGGGTAGGTAAATTTTCTTGACGGTACCTGTCTTAATTTTTTTTTTTTAATTTTAGGAAAATTAGATTTTTCTCAAACAGCTATTGGTTCACTTTTAATGAGAAAAAAAATAATTCCAACATGTTGGAGGTACTGTTAACTCTCATTGAATCATTTCTTCGATTTTTGATTTCCTCAAAAACGGTTCATATGAATGTAATCAATTTTTTTAGGAAAAAGCATTTAAATTCATAAAACAGTTTTCAATACTTAAATTAGACAAAAAACTTTTTTTTTTAAAGTTTTTTTTTCTTCAATTTATCTTTGTGACAAAAAAAAACCAGAAAATTAAACCTTGGGTCTTGCAGACGATTTTAAGGCAGCCTATGATATATTAAATAGGAACGAATTTTACCGTGGCCAACAAATATGACAATGAACAAAATAATGCGAATTATAAAGGGACATTGATATAAGACACGCTTTAGCCCAGCCGGCAACCCTGGAGATAATATCTGAGACAACCACCACCTTCAGTCTCGTACCTCGCGCCACATACCTTTCCGTACACCTTTCCCTTCCCATCCCTATCCTTCACGCCCGCGCTGTGTTGAAAAACATATAAAAGGTACACCATCCCCTTGAGCGCGCGCAAATTATAAAAAAAAAATTTCGAGTTTTGATATCCCTGCAAAACTGATACGACTTATCAGGATGAGGTTGGAGTATGCTCGTTGCTGCGTCATAGTTGGAAAAGACTCGACCGAAACCTTCATGCTCGATGCGTTGTCATGTAGCTGCTTCAATATTGTTCTTGAAAAAGTGCTGCGCAACACCGACGCCAATACAAATGGCACCATCCTTCAAAAATCCACACAATATCTTAGATATGCAGATGACTTCGACATTATGGGAAAAACCAAACGAGCAGTAGCGGGCGCCTTCTCTAGTATCGACTCTGAGGCGAACAAAATGGGCCTTGTCACTAACGAGGACAAAACGAAGTATTTACTGTAATCAAATAGAGTCGATTCACACCGCAAACTTGGTCAAAAAGGGACAATTGAAGAGTATAACTTCGAGGTGGTCAACGAATTTATCTACCTGGCACTGCTGTTAACTCTGACATCAGCGCTGAGATTAAGCGTATCAGCGTAACAGAAAATCGCTGTTTTTTTTTTGCCTAAGCAAGCAGTTGAGAAATAAGGCCCGCGACAGTACATCCGCGAAGTACCATAGAGACACTGTACAAAATCTAAATCATCCCAGTCTTGCTGTATGGTGCAGAAGCATGGACCCTCATCCAGGCGGATGAAGGATCGGTTTGTGTCGACAGGCAAAACAACATCTGGTGGAGGCGATATAACCATGAGCTATACGAGTTGTACAGTGATTTGCCACTGGTCAAAAAATACGTGAACATCAAAGCTCCAGCCGGTAAGCTACTCAACGCCAAGCCTGAGAGAATAAGAAGTAGAGACAGGCCTCATTTCCAGTGGAATGATCAAGTTGAGGCTGATTCACGTCAACTTGGTATTCGAAACTGGAGGCAGAAAGCTAGAGATCGAGTAAGCTGGCAAAAGTTATTAGTTGAGGTCCAGGAGCACAATGCGCTGTAATAATATCTGTCTGCTCTGTCAAAACTTGCCAAATCAAAAGCCAAACCGAAAACCGAAGGTGTCATCTGCATAAATTCCTATTTCATAATAAAGATACTGTGGATAAATCAGACGTGTAGACATCGCACAAAACAGGACCAAGGACTGAACCTTGAGGTACCCCATACTGAACGTTTACTAAAACGCATCCACTGTTATTAACATACAAAGAATTTCGTAGTGGAGTTTAAATTGTGCTCTTTTTTAACTCGGACTTAAAAAAGGAAAAGCTACAACAGCTAAATGAATTTTTTGCCTTGCCTGGACTGAAGAGTATTTTGTTTGACATCCGTATTAAACATATACCAACGTCTTACATATTTCTGGCTTTAAGAGGTTTAGTAATTCGTAATAGAATTTCCTTATCAATCGAACAAGTCAATTCGATGGAAGAAAAGAAAACTTCCATTTTGTTTTCACGCGGAAAGTTAAGTTTATTCATTTGAATTCACCATCGCCACATCGCCGGAAAGATAAAGAAACAAAAAAAAAAAAAATCTCTCTGATAGATCGAAATAGAAGACCCAGATGCAAATTTCATATCAAATAAACTTTGGATAAAATGAACCCAAAAAGAAAATCCATTTCAATCGGAATCGGAACATACCGTCCTGCATCCGTGTATTCCTGATGGTCTATCCACATGAATAGATACAAATTTAAACCTGCTTTTTTTTTTTTTGCTTTACTAAAACATGCACAATATAATGAAAAAAAAAAGAGAGAAGAGAAGACCAAAGGAAAAAACCCAAACCAAATCGTTAGTCCCCATCCATCCGTTAGGTGATGGAATGAAAAGGATATACACCATCATATACTATCCTTCCTCTAAAGCTTACTTATCTCCAAGAGAGAGATCTTTTCTATGCACAATCCAACTAACAAGAACTTTGTATCTTCTTTAATATCAAAGGTACAAGGTACCTCCTTGACAGCTTCTCATTTTCTTAATGCTGATTATCATGGTCCTGCGATAAGAAGCCGGAAGGCAAACTATTTGCTTCGTTCCTGTGTCCTGTCTACTTGTCCTATCCTCCCAGCCATATATAGCCAATGCTGACGGGCATTAAACAGTTTTTATCTCCTCTCTTCTCTTCGCTTTTCGTCCCTTTTTGAGTTTCTCGATTTTTACCTTTATACCCGCAATCATCTCAAAGCATTACGATAAAAATAAGATTAGGTCCTTGACGGCTGTGTTATAGGGAGAGAAAATTTTACTTTAGTTTTTGCACGCCTCCTGTCTGCTATATTCAAGCCCGCATTTATTATAAACCTCTATACCTGGGTTAGCTATAGATATTGTATCTTTTTATTTTTGGTTATGCTGCTCCTTTTGCATATTTTATTTTAATTTTATTTACCACACTTCAAGTTCATTTTGGGTTTGTTTTTTTTTTTTTTTCAGGTGTAGAGAGAGAAAATATAATTCTAACAAATTTATTTATTTTATTGCAAAAGGTTTTTTTTTTGCTGGCCTCAATAATCCCATGCGATGTGAGTTTGGAAAAGGAATAGGGAATATTTCCATGATGATGGTTTGGTGTGTATTTTTGAAATGGAAATACATTTATTTCCTTAGATAATGGATACTCATTTAACCCCAGAATATTTCTAAGGACATAGTAAAATTTGTTTTGTAAAGTGAAGTCAATAATAGCTTTAATTTAGTACAGACAATCTTTTTTTGGGATTGGGGAACGGGAACCTATAAATAGGAACCAAGAGATGGGGTTTAATAAAGAGAGTTAATAAATATGAATGAAATGTATTGTAAAATGGCATCATTACATTTGAATGTTTTGTGTTTTTGAATCTTGATGTACCTTCCATAAAAATGAGATAGATATTTGGTTTTGACCTATTTCACAATTTTTAGTGTCACTATTTTTTATATCGTTATCGACAAGTTTTTGAAAATTTATTTCATTTATTTTATTAAAATTGCAGTTTTTCAAGGTTAATTTTTACTGCAAGTTCTGGGTTTGTGAAAAAATCGAGATAAACAATAAACATATTTGTCAAACATCAAATTCCGTAATTCGTTTTGTCGGTCGGTTTGTCTGTACCTATAGAAATGAAGCCTGTACTTCTGAAGTGATTTTATTCAAACTGGCAACAGAAGGTTTTTTGATGATTCGCTAAAGGCAATTCTGCATTATTATTATTATAATTATTTAAAAAAAAAAATTCTGAAAAAAAAATTTTGAGATTTAATTTTTAAGCGTGTATTTGTTGGTTGCGTGTATTTTTTTTAAAGTTAATTCACTGCCCCGCTTAGGTTATGTTCAGTCGCCACACATGCGCTTTTATAAACTTTTGTTTGATTACAAGTATTTTGCCGTAACTCTTAGCATAATGGTTTTGGACTGTCGTGCAGTAGATCTGGGTTCGATTCCCAGCCTCGTCCACTAAAAAAAATATATGTTTTTATTTTCGCGTGCTGGTTGACTCTTGTGGTAAATTTACGAATTCTCCGAGAATTGTCAAGAATAGAGTGTTTCACACCCTAGTCTTCTGGCTTCAGTATAAAATTGTAGTTCCCCTTCATTTCTGCATAAATAAAAATATGAGTGTTGTGGTCCTTTGTTCTTAGTGGAATTGTTCCGCCAAATTTATTTTTTAATACAAATATTTTCCGGGTTCCAAGGAAATTTCAAACAGAAATGTAAAAAAATCTATACAAAATTTAGATATAAACATTTTCAAATACATTTTTTTTCCAAATAAATTTTATCAAAAAAAAAAAAAAAACCTTAATTTACAAAAAAAAAGGAAATATTTTCTTTAACATCCAGGAGAAATATTGGTTAAAATGTAAATTGTGGAAAAAATGGTTGGTAAAAAACCGAAACCAAAAATTGTTAAAAAAAAATTTATTAGACAAATTCACAAAAAATAAAAACTCGTAAAAAAAAGTTTGGGAACTAATTGGAAGTTTTTTTGAATTTTTATTATCAAAAACAAATTTTTTTTTTAAATAAATTTTGAAAAAAGTTTTGTCAAAAAAAAATGCCCACAAAAAATTTTGTCAAAAAAAATCTCAAGAAAAATTATTTATCGTAAAAGAGTTTGAACAAAAAAGTTCCATGAAAAAATATTGTCACAAATGATAATTTTGAAATTTTATAATATTAAGTAATATTTTTTTGAATTTTTTCACAACTTTTGTTTTGGAATTTTCTTAAAAATTTTTTTGTGACAAATTTTTATTTTTATTGTTTTTACCAATTTTTAAATTTCGTTCTTTCCACATTTTTAAAATTAAACTGTTTAGATCAACATTGGTTCCTGCTTGTCGACTGAACATACCCTAAGCAGAGCAACGAAGTTGTGTGTTGGGAACGGTTCAATCAAGAATCAGCAAGGTGATTTGTGACAAGTGTCAACGGATCTTTTTTCTCGTTTTCTATAAATAATTGTAATGTAAGGTTAAAATATAACATCAATAAACTTAAGAAGGTTCAAAGAACGTCTAGCGTTGGCACTACGGGAGCTATTCGATCCTGCCCAACGGATGCCCTTAACGTTATCCTGCACCTTCTACCACTCGATCTTCACATCAAATATCTATCAGCATGCAGTGCCGTAAGATTAATAGAATCAAACTGCTGGTCTTCCAAGCCCTATGGCCATGGAAATATCACAAAATTGATTCCTCCGGATATTTTCCTAGCTAACACCGACTACCGTATACCCCCTCTCAGACTCATCGAAGATTTGAAAGTTGTTTTTCCTACAAGAGTTGATTGGAAAAACGATAGTGTGACGAAAGACTTTGACACCACAATCTTTACTGATGGGTCTAAGATGGAGTGCGGCGTTGGTTCAGGAATATTTTTCATGGCTCTTAACATCTCCAAGAGTCTTCCAGACTACCAGACTTTGCAAGTGTATTTCAAGCTGAACTACTAGCAATTAGAGAATCATGCAAATTGCTCAAATTAAACCAAAATCAACCTGGAAACATAGCAATCTGCTCCGACAGCCAGGCGGCCATTAAGGCCATCAAATCAACTACATCAACCTCACTACTTGCCCAGCAATGTCGAGACGAACTGTCGAGTCTAGTCATTGAACGCCGGGTCACTCTCATCTGGGTTCCAGGTCATAGTGACATAGAGGGTAACGAACGGGCTGACAAGTTGGCTCGACAAGGCTCTGCCCTTCACAGCTCACTAGCGGTAAATGTTAATATCCCTCTTGGTGTTGTGAAGGGAAGGATTTTCTCGATTTTTCTCAATCAATCCAAACTTAGGTGGAGCAGTCTTACAAACTGTGTCATATCAAGAAAGATTTGGCCTACCTATACCCAATCTCGTTCCAAAGATCGACATAGCCAGGGTCACAGCAAAGTTGTACTGGGCACTGGCCTATAGGGGAGCATGCAAGGAAGCTGGGAATCCCCTACAACTCTCACTGTCGGAGCTGTGGAGACCCACAAAAAAAAAAAAAAAAGAAATTGTGTCTCATTTTTTCTGCAACTGCCCTGCTATAGCCCATTCTAGATTGACTTCCTTTGGGAAGGCATTCCTCGATGACCCAAGTGAGCTTTCTGGGAAGAAAAGATCTGATTATCTTTCTGAATGCGACGAAATGGCATTAATAAAAGTTGTTGAAGGCTAAAAAAAACCATATAATTCCATTTTAAATCCTGACTAGATTCACACGAGTAAATGGTATCAAAACGGCGCTTCCCAGCGCTAATTGAGTCGCAAGGCCATGGCTAGCGGCTGCCATCTCTACCTACCTACCTAAGGTCCCTTTTAATAACTTGAGTGATTTTTGTATGAATCCAAAATTAATTGATTTTTTTTTTTCCAAAATTATGGTTTCATTCAATTTTGTTCAGTATATTTTTCTCAAAGAGGTTCTTCCTTTGAGTACAATCGTAAAAAGAGGTGAGCAAGAGTTCTAGAATCTTGGAAGAACTCTGATCTACCAAAACTTTTGTTTTGTTATATTCATTAAATTTCTCAAATATTTCTTGAGGTTAAAACCACAGATGACGATGTAAATATTACTTGTCATCAGCTTATTTCTAACCTTTCATTAGTTATCGCAATATGCATGCAGTGCAAACAATTTTCCAAAATTCTTCCAATCCACAATTCAAGGAGATGATGATGATGATGTGTTTATTGGAAAATTCTTATTTAATTTTGAACTGTTTAGAATGCGAAAATACGGAAATATCTTTTTTTGAAGCTTCAAGATAATATATGAAAATATGAATTTATATGCACTTGAAAGAGTTGGTGCATCATTTTGAGACAAACCACAAAACTACAAGCTATAAGTTGTATAGGAATAAATAAATCATAAACAAAACATCAAGGGTACCACATTTTAAGATTCGACTTCTAAGCTGATTTGAAAGTACACCATAAGTTGTTTTCTCCGGTTAGCATATTATATGCACTGCACATCACATATTTTCCTATAGCTTCTTATAACTCACCCATAAGACGACTCCTCTTATGTGCTTCAACTTAGGACAAAAGGAACGACTTTAGTCATATTATGTTGCTTTGAACTTAACCTTGTTTTTTTTTTATTTATATTTTTAATAATCCTATCAAGCAACCATTCCTCCTTTGGCTGTGAGGGCAGTGGATGGGTGGCTGGTGGTGCTTACCTGGGATTGTGGGCATTGCACACTAAGTCTGCAAAGGAAACAAAGCTTTTTCCTTGCCATATATTTTCTCAAGAGTTTCTAGCGTTCTGTGTCAAGCGTGTTAGATGAGAAGCAGAAGGAGATTTTATAGTGTGTATGGTGTTAGTACCGTTATACCTACTCAAATGCACGATTACAACATCTACTTTACGAAACATACAAATAAACAAACACACAACAACTGTTGTTAGTAGGAGTAGGTTTGGGAAGATTTATGCATTTCGTTTCGTTGCCTTGCCATATAACTCCCACACCCCACACCGCACCGCAAAGAGGTTCCTTGCCATATAAATCTACGTAACGTGTATATACCTACAGTTGCCCCGGTGTTTATTTCTACGTAACCACAAAACCGCACTTTGAAGAGGCTTGGTAAAACAAAACAATAAATGTACACATACTTTACTCACCAAGTACCACTGCTCCTTGAATAAAGGATCTGGAAAAATATTGTGCGGCCCAGCGTCTCTGTACTGGATTCTTGGATGGCGCATCAGTGACGACGTCGGTCGATGTACTGCCGATGGCCCACTTGCTGATGGTTGGTAAGCCACACGGTCGTAGCCTGTTCCGGAGGGCCGTAACACCTCGTAGGGATTGTAATCTACAGGTATTCCGGCATATTCTGGTTTGTAGTCGCGTTTGGGACGCAGCTTTTCGTGTTGCTGTTGCATCCATCGGACCTATAATGCAAAATAAAATTATTTTATTAGTGGCGTATCATTTAACTGGTTATTTTCGAATAATTAATCGAAGATTTTGACATGCGATGTTTTCTATGTTTTGCCACAAAGTTATCGAAGCCGTTATCAAAAAGTAGTAAGAACTTCTTAAAGAAAATTGGTACTAAAAAAACTTGAGGTTTTGAAACTAGTTTTTCTATGTTATTTTTTGCTGTCTTCCGAAATCGATGATAATGTATCAAGTCATCGAAACAGCTAGGTAATACAATTTTTAACTGCTTAATTAGTAGTGACATTTACAAATTGTCAGTTCTATGTTTTCTACGTTTTTTTTCGCGCATTCAAAAAAGGGTATCATTTCTTTTAGTAAACAGTAGACTACTGAAAATTTTGTCAACCTTCAATCGTTAGCTTGATGCAATACTTTGGAATTATTTTTTTCTATGTTTTGATACGAAGTTACCGAAGCACATCATCAAAATGTGGTAAAAGTTTATTTAAGTAATTTGTTACGTGACTGAAAACTTTTCATTCAATATTCGTTATTAAAATGTGATATTTTGGAAATAAATTTTCGATGTTTTTTTTTTATTTAAATTTTTGCGAGGACGATATATCAAATTAGCGAAGCATACCTTCTCTAAACGTGTTACAAAATGTGTAGCTGCTTGATAAAACCAGTTTTGAATTACATAGTTGTGATATTTAAAAATTTCGCGTTCTATGTTTTCTACGTTTTTTTTTTTTGCTGATATACACATATATACAGATATACTTAATAAACTGCCATCAAATAGCTATTGATTAGTTGTTATATTTTGATATTTGTCGTTCGATGTTTTCTAAGTTTGTTTTTTGTTGTTGTTCCACTTTTTCTTATTTGATATCAACTTAGCAAAACAATATTTAAAAATAAAAAGAAACTATTGAAAATACTACTACATAATTGCTACTGACATAGGTAAATTTTTTGCAACATGTGTTGAAATGACTTGTTCGATGTTTTCTATGTTTTTCTTTATCTTTTCTAAACAACTTAAAGATTTATCTATTCTTAGAGGAAATGGTAAACAGATTAGTAACCGACCAATAATCAGTCGTTAATTATTTTTTATTGAGTTTGTCATGCGATGTTTTCTATGTTTTGGTTGGCAGTATTTTGGTATTTGAAATAACGTTCTATAATCTTCTTACAGAAAATCTTTGAGAGTGAATAGTAAATTCGTCAGTACTTTGGTATGATAGTATGGATTTTTGTGTTCGATGTTTTCTATGTTTTTTTTTTCTTTACAGCTTTCTCTAATACTGATATCAATAAAGGTGGAAAATTTGTATTGATAATTTAAATAGGGGCTAGACGCTTTCAGTAAAACTAAACCAGCAACTGACTGCAAAAAAGAAACAATTAATCTCTTTGAAAGACAGTTCTTTGATATTTAGACTTTGACAGCCTATAGTTTTATTATTAGAGAAAACAAAACGAAAACAGAAATGAAAACAGGACAAAGTTTTTTATTTCCTGAATAATTAAATACCCAAAAGGACTATCTAGATCACCACCAAACAAAATAAAAAAAAAGAACTTATAAATTAAATAGGTTCGCGAGCTCTTTACGGTACAGAGGTAACTTAAGGACACTTTTCCAAAGCCACGTTAATAGTCAAATGGATTGACAAGTTGCCTTCTCGTCATTTTGCCGCTGCTGTTTTATTTCATTCACTGTATTCCCTATCCCTGTAATACCTTTCAACTCTTTGAGTAGGTACAGTAGCAATGTTAATAATGCACAATGTCCCTGCTTCATCTAAAGTGCTATTTTCAGTTCTCCCTCTCATAAGAAGCAATGTCCATCATCACCTTTTCTCTATATAATGGCGGAGCCTCAGAGTGAAATAAAATAAATGACAATATAACATTGTATAATATAGAAAAGGGATTTTCCATTGCACTTCTCGGTGAATATAAGAACTAAAAGACAGAAAACAAGGACGTGGCAAAATATTCATTACTAGCCGGAATAAACAAGGATTGAAAGTTTTATGTGGTTCATAGAGCACTTGATGGTTTTTCTTTTGCCATTTGCTACTAGACTACACCATCATCACTATATCCTCGTCTGTTGATGTTTTTGAATCGCGAAAACTTCTTCTTTTTGTTTTATGATAAAATGACAATTTCATAAAATATTCTGGAGTACTATTTTATTGTACAATCAGAGTGGCTTCATAAAAGCGAAAACAAAAAAAAAATTCAAAAGATTATATTTTTATTATATCACCATCACTTACCTCGGGTTCTGATTTTAAGGCGCTGTGGTGTGAATCACTGGTGCTTAGGGAACGCTTGGAAATATGTCTATGGTGGAACAGGTAATAGTTCTTTAAGCTACCGATCTGAAAAAAAAATAAATAAATTTATTTAAAATTGAAGTGGGTTTACGGTTTGATAAAAAATTTTATTTTGGAAGTTGAGTAAGTTTAATAAAGTAAAAATAGCAATTTATAATTTTTTTTTTTTACAAATGGAAAAACAAAATGTTTTAAAAACATAACATGGTCATTTTCATAAACATTCAAATAAATATACGATTCCGTAACTCATTATTTAAAATTTTTTGTAAATGATTTTGTAAAATTTAGCGATTTTTTTTCAATACAAAACTCTCGACTTCTTAAACCAATCTTAATTTTAAATTAAAATGTTCAAAAACTAATATCGAATAATTTTTTTTAAAGATTGCATATTATTGGTTAACAATAGTCATACGAATTATGTGCATCAAAATAGTTTTTCTCAATATTTTTCAAAAAACCATACATAATATTTTCGATTTTTTACCTAAAACTTGCACATTATTATTTAAAAAAAATATTATATAAAATATACAGATATATATGTACATATATAATAAAATTATAATAAATATATAACAATATTTTGCTTTACAATTTTTTATCAAATACAATTTTTCAATCAATTTAGTAAACTGATTTTTTTTTTATAATAACCAAAACCAACATTTCCAGCACTACCAAAATTTCCCTTGACAACATTTTTTGTTACATTTTTTTCACCAACACTTTTTTCTTAAGAACAAAATTTTTTTCGAGAATTTTTTTTTTTAAATTTGTTAACAATTTTTTGTTGGGAACTGTTTCAATCATTTTTTTTTTGGGAAGGGACACCAATTTTGACCAATTGATAGGGTCAAGAGGGGTATTTGTGAACAGGGGTAATTGTAAACACACTTTATTCTCTAAAAACCGTTTATAATTTGAAGCATGCCATGATATTATTTGAAAAGACATTATATTTCCATCATGTTGACGCATGAAAGGCGTTATCTATCAAAGGGTTATTTATGGTTTGATCGTTGTTCATCATTAAAGTTGTTTCAAAACAAATAAATGGGATCAAAGTAAGTTAAATTTTATATTTTAGGAAGTGAAATATAAGTCTTAATGAATGACATATGTTTTTATTGTTCTTTATAACATTGTTTTCCTCTCATGTGCAAATTTAAACACCGAAATGGAGTAAAAGTTAACAGTTTGGGGTAATTGTAAACATCCATTTTCAAACTCGATGGACCTCAATTGTTTACTTCCCAGGAACCCTTTTTGGCGCTTCAACAGAGGGCTGGATGGAAGAGCCTCAGTTTTTTCATTGGATCTCCAATAGACTCATTCCTCACGTCCAAAAAGTTCGCAACGAAAAAGGTAAATCGGACCAAACCAGACCTGTAAAGTACTTACATAATTATTCAAGACTGCAATACTTTCAAATACCAGTGCTTGTTACTGGAACGGCAGTACCCTGGTGCTGGTACTTGAAAATATGCAAGTTCCAGTCCTTTTTTTTTGAAATTTTTTTTTGACAAAATTTTACTTTTAAGAAATTTGTCTGTGAATGAAAATCTTCATGGACAACATTTTAAATTTCGACATTTGGCCTGTTTTTTAGAATTAAAATAAATAGGAAAAGTTTTATGGGCACTTTTTCAATTCGCAATGAATACTATACAAAATAATAAATATCTGCGATGGCCCTAGAACCTGCAAAAAATTGATATTTTTGACACTTCTTGATCTTTGCAACATTTATGCAAAAGGCAGTTAACGAATTTTAATTTATTTTACTGGACAAAATTATAAATTTCTAAAAATAGACAAACTGAATAGCATGAATCAACAAATAATCCTTTTCCATAAGGAACATGAACTTTTGTTGTTGTACCAGATTACTGTGCATTAAAGATTTCCTTCCGATGGATTACAAAAACAGTAGACTTACCTAATTTAAAAAAGAAAAAATGACTGAAGAAATAAAGGAAGACTGATGTTAATTACAAAATACTTTGAAGTTTGAAAAACCCTTTCGCCTCTTAACATCCAAAATGAAAACAAAAAATTATAACTCACTCAAGCTATTTATTTCTTAATCAAATTTTATAAATAAACTTTAATGTTTTCTGGACCTTTTTCATTGATTTGAATAAATTCACCATTAATATAATATAAATACACATAGATATGCATACCATAATAGACCCTTTAAAAAATCGATCAAAAATTTATTTCTCAAGACCGAACAACCGACCGACCCCATGCCGTGGCGCGTACAAGAAAAAAAAAATTTCAAAAGAGCCTTAAAAGATTGCCTTACATAATTTATACTAATTTTCCATGCGTAACACAAATAACCCAAAAATCCATTCCTTTTCGTCGTTGCGCGTTGCGTCGCTCCACGCTGGCCTTTTTTTTCGTTGTCATATATACTTAACCGCGCCATTCACTATATATATTTATATCTAATATAGAAAAGTATCCTTTAGAAAATTTTCATTTCCCATTCTTGAATCTCTAAGTCAGAGCACCAGCTCATCAATCATTCATCAAAATTCCAAAATAAAATCAAAAACACCAGCGCCAGCGCCAAAAATAAAAGTTGTAAAAAGAAAAAAAAACTTTATTTCCTCAAAAAAACAACTTCCACTAAAAATTGAGGCTCGCGGAATTTTCTGAAAATCATTTCAAGGATGAAAATCCATTAATATCTTCTACTGAAAAATTAATAAAATAAACCTTCTTCTTTATTCTTCTTCTTCTTTTTCTTCTGCTTCCAATGGCAGTCCTTTAATATTCACTCCAACGCTTTTCATTTTTTTTTGTCTCCCTTCTTTTGTAGTTGGGGCAATTTGGGTGTGGTGGGTATAGTATAGTACATCAGAGCAAATGGAATGAATGAACATTTAGACTTTTTAAGATATCAGCTTAATCGTTCACTTAAGCAAACAAAAACACGTTTAGCCTAAAATAAGAAAAGGTATATAAGGCACAAGGAGGGGTCTTCTTTTTTTTTTTAAGTTTAAGTGAAGCGAGTGAAAAGTCCAAACCCATCATACAAGCCAGACAATGTCCTTACCAATATTTTCTTTCTTCGGCCAAACAAACGGAATTCCAGCCAGATAAAGATAAACGTCATTTTTGTGTGGATGTGGGGTTCATTCACAATGATGATGGTATATTAGTGTTGGATGGGAGGGGGAGGTTAGTCAAAAGGACATAGAAAAAGGGATATTCCTTTCTGTGTTCACCCTTTTGTCATAGATCTTTCTTCCAGGATATATTCTACAAAGGATAAAACTAAAGAATGAATTATGAACAGAACCAAATGAACAACACAAAAATAGTAGAAATGGTTATTTCGTCAGTTTGAGTTTCATAATAAAGGGTGTTTTTCTTTAAGGATGTATAAAACTTTGAAATTTTGTTTTCCAAGTTGTCGATCGTTTCGGGATTATCGGCGTAGACTAGCGACTTCATATATCATTATCGGCTAGACAACCGGGGTCCGGTCCTGGCCTCCTCCAACAAGTCTCTCCACCTGTCCCGTTCTCGAGCCGACGACGCCATCCAGTTGCTCACTCCAAGGCTTGGGGCGTCCTGGTCTACACCATCTCTCCAGCGTCTACCACGCTGCCGTCTACCGCAGAATGTACCCCAAACGACTTTCCGAGCCTGTTCCTCTTCGCTCATGCGAGCTAGAGGTGCCCTGCCGACCGGAGTCTACCGAGCTTAATTTTTGTCACTATGTCTGCTTCAAGGTAGATTGCGTACAATTCATGATTTTCCGGAATCGTTCACATATTCCCACAAAAAATAGTCTAGCGGCGTTAAATTGCACGATCTTGGAGGACAATTCACGGGACCGGAACGTGCAGTTACCAAACGTTCCCTTCAATAAATCAATTGTGGAACGAGCTGAGTGACAGATTGCAGCGCCTTGTGGAGGCCAGTAATCATGGCTCTATAACGGTCAGCGTTTACTGTAACGTTCCGGCAAACATAGTGATTCCACCAGCCCATTGAGCACACCAAACCGTCGGTTTTCCTGGATGTAACGGTGTCTCGACATACACTTGAGGATTATCTTCATTCAACCAAACGTGAGCTTCATCGCTAAACAAAATTCTCTTATGAATCGGGAATCGGGATAAACGGCCATTTTGTTTTGGATCCATTTACCGGATTTGGAACCGTTGTTCAAACGTCAGTCTATTTGCACTGAAATGCCAAACTAAACTAAACACAAATCACTTAACAGCTGTTAAAATGGCCGTCAATTCAAAAAGTGTTGCCAACTTTAAATTTTATACCTCTCTAAGAAACACCCTTAAAATTTATTTTTAACTATCGTTCGTTGGTCGGTGGTTTTTCATGTATCATTTCACTTCAGATCTCGAGGACATATATCTCTCTACAAAAGCACAAAAAAGAAACCGGATACGCCTGAAGTTGATCCATGCTGTGAAAATATGAGATTCACCGCCCGCCCGCGCCCGTCCGTCATCACACAGCCACGTCGTCAGTCGACTTTCGGTCGGTCCGTTTTTTATTTTTTTTTTGTTGTTGTTGTCTTCGTTGAGGTATAGAAACGCTAGCATCACACAGAGAAGTATTTGCAGCGATTTAATTTTAATTAAAAAGGAGAACACTAATTTGTCAGGAGCCAAAAATCATTATTATTATCCTCAGAAGGGACACTCCGTCATTTGTTAATTTCGCACAACGAGATACAATACCAGAGAATTGGATGAAGAAACAATGAACAAGTGAAACTATCTACCTATATATAGGTACAGTACAGTACACAAAATCATCATCATCCTTTATGTCCGGGTGGTGATGGCGTCGTCGTCGGTCGGCGGGGTATCCTTTAGTCGTGACTTTGAGTTTGAATTTGGATTTTGCAATTTTGAGTTAAGTGTTGAAAAGGGAGTCAGAGTCTAGGAGAATTGCATTTCAAAAACAAATACGAGTTTGAGTGTAAGAAAATATATTATATATGTACCGTTTTGTGAGTTGTATAAATATTGTATCCTCTTAGGGAACAAAACACTAAATGTTGAAGGGTTAGTGAGAGAAGAGAGAGAGAGAGAGCTCATAAATAAAATCTGAAGGATATTAATGATTGCTATAATGGACGTGCTGCGCTTTTGTATATCCGGTTTCTATATACATATACCTAAAAGCCTGGGTCATGTTTAATATACACACATTTATATATACAAACATATATATTCAGAATATTTCAGTTCATTTGAGAGTGGAGCTTATGAAATGGCTTTTAATTTCACACTTTGTTTTTTTTTCTTTTGCACTACAGCGCTGTGATGAAAATATACTTTGTTATTTTTTTTTTATTTTTCTAAAATCTGTAATTGAAAACAGGACACAGGAGGATAGAATATTGGAGTTTCATTTTTTCATTATTTTGCGAAAAATCCCTTGTCAGGACATTGATTTATTATTTAGTTCAGGCAAACAGTGTTTTTTTTTTTTTTGATTTTTGTTTGAGGAATTTTTATTTTTGAAATGAAACTCGAAGAACAATTTATATTGAAGTTTTTGAGTGCAGTTGTTGTTATGGTTACCAATCTATAAAAAAAATTGGTTTCTAATATTACCTGAGGAACATGTATCGGGACATGGTTTATGGTTTCAAAAAATATTTATTTATTTTCATCATTTTTAGCAATGACGTTTATTTCAATAATAGCTGTTGGTGCTTTTTTTTAAGTTTGTTTTTAGCTTTTTAAAGTAATCTGACATACCATTTTATCGTTATTATAATACCTAAAGCAATTTTGACACTTTTTTTTTTGGGAAATTAACTTAAGAATGAAAAACTAATTTTCATCAATAGCTAGCTGTAGGCCTAGAGGGGGAAGGCTTTAAGGTTACAGCCTATGCGATGATGTAGCAATTGCCGTATCAGGCAAGTACCCACAAACCCTCGCTGAACTACTACAAACAGCTTTAAACAAGCTAATTAACTGGGCCAATGGATGTGGACTGGATATAAATCCCCACAAAACGGAACTTGTCCTATTCACGAGGAAATACAAGATTCCAGAATTCAAACCCCCGACAATTAAAGACGTAACACTCACTCTATCCAATCAAGCCAAATATCTAGGACTGATTTTTGATAAAAAACTGACCTGGAAGCTCAATATCGAAGAAAGAGTTAAAAAAGCCAGTGTGGCACTCTTTTCATGCAAGAAGGCTATTGGTGGCAAATGGGGATTCTCTCCTAATATTGCTCACTGGCTGTATACCTCAGTCATAAGACCAATTCTTACATACGGGGTGATAGTATGGTGGACCGCACTGGACATAAAGATAAACCTGAACAAGCTTATCGAAGTCCAAAGGTCAGCGAGTATATGTATAAGCGGAGCGCTACCCTTCGGACGCCCTGGACATATTACTAAATCTTACACCCCTGGACATTTTCAGCAAACAAGTAGCGGCAAACTCAGCTACGCGTTTAAAAGCAACCCTACAGTGGACTAACAATCAAATTGGCCACACTATCATTCTGAACAATTTCGAATTTATTCCAGATTGCTTAGACTACACCACACCTCAATTGGTGTTCGAAAATAATTTCCAGACCTCTGTTCCATCCAGAACTGAATGGGAGGACCGGAGTCTTCTGGACAATGAATCTTTGCACTTCTACACTGATGGTTCAAAAACCAACGATGGTGTAGGAAGTGGTATTTTCTCGGAAAAACTGAATATCAGTCTTTTCTTCCGCCTACCAGACCACTGTAGCGTGTTCCAAGCGGAAATTCTGGCGATTAAGGAAGTTCTTTCTTGGCTCAGAGACAACGTAATATCCAACACGGATATTCGGATCTTCTCAGACAGCCAAGCGGCTATTAAATCTCTGGCCCATGTCTCCTCAAAATCAATCACGGTCCGAGACTGCCAATCATCTCTGATGTCTGAGCAGTTTGATATTCACCTCATTTGGGTGCCGGGACACAGAGACATTCATGGCAACTGCATGGCGGACGAACTCGCCAAACAAGGAACAATCACTCCTCTGCAACCAGAAAGGAACAATATAGGCATGCCTATCGCTACATGTAAACTCTTGCTAAAGCAGGATGCTTTAAAGAAAACCAACCTCAGATGGACTCAGAGTAATACCTGCCGGGCAACCAAACAAATATGGCCGTGTATAGACTTGAAACGTTCAAAAGGGTTGTTAAACTTAAATCGTCTGCATATTAGCTCCATCATAGGCGTCCTTACAGGACACTGCTTAATAGGTAGACACGCTATTAGAATGGGCGTGTTCTCCAACGATTTTTGCAGGAGTTGCATGGATGAAGAAGAAGAGGAAACTGTTCAACATCTCCTTTGCACCTGCCCTGCTTTCTCTGTCAGAAGAAAACTCCATTTAGGAGAATTCTTCTATGAGGACACTAGTGACTTAGTGAAAACGGACGTTAAAAGTCTATTCCTATTCATTAGAAGCTCCGAGTGGTTCAACTAGTAAGCTGCAAACTTGCTACCATCTATCTTTCTTTATGGTATCACAACGGACCCATTAGGGTCTAAGTGTGTCGGAATTTTTCTAGCCGACAGCCATTTAAACCTAACCTAACCTAGCTGTAGGCTGTTTTTGGACAGTATGCACAATATTCTGAAAAGAAACTGTTCAATATGATTTGAATCACAAGGAACCGAAATATTTATATAGGTTTTAATACTACTACATTATCATCCATTAGCGGTAACAGAAGAATTCTAACAGAAAAAAAGAAAATTAAAAGTTCATAGTAAAAAATGTACCTAAATTTTTTTTTATAAATGTGGTAATTTACAAAGCCAGGGAATGGCAAGCTACGAAATTTTCCAACATTTCAAAAATGTTACCTCAAAATCTTAAATTGAAAATTCGGAGAAATTTCTATTAAAAGATTTGTAAGTAAAGGCTAGCAGCCTAGCTACCAAGAGAGAGGTCCTATGGAACTTGATAGTTAATATGAAATGGTTCCTTGGAGGCAGAGAGCTGATTGCCTGTGCTGATGACGTTGCTTTTGCAGTACCAGGAAAATAATAATATCTTGAGAAACCTCCTAAGAAATGACAACTCTCAAAAAACACATCTTGTGTTCTTCCCCAGGAAATATAAAATTCCGTATTTGACCCTACTTCTATTAATGGAGTTTGGATGGTTACAGTGGCAGTCTTCTCATGCAAAAAAGCCATTGGAAATAAATGGTGTTTTCAACATCATGTAAAACACTATAGAGTTTCTGTATGTAGGAGAAATCTGGATACAGCTACAAACTGTGATAAGCTTGATGTTCTGCTCCATCTGACACCCATTGATATAATCTGACCACTCCGATAATCCGACATTAATTCTTATAATCTCTAAGTACATCAACTAGACCATCCCACAACTCAAGTTCGACAAAAACTTTCAAATATTCTACCTTCCAGAATAGTTTGGGATGATATGCCATTCCCGGAAGATGATAACATACATTTCTGTATTGAAAGATCAAATCCTGATGACGGGGTTGGTGGAGGTGCCCACTCAAATAAGCTTCCTAATTATTGTATCGTGTTTCAGGAGGAAATCTTAGAAGTTTTGTTTTGACTTGATGTCAACTACTGATTGTCGTAATTTCCTTAGGCTGCCATTCTGTCTCCACAAGCTCATTTATTGCCATCAACTTCTGATCAGCTTTTGCGGAGATAACGCAGCAGTTCAATATTTACCTATGCTGAAATGGAACCGATTGCACCAACCTTGGGTGAAATAACATCACCACTTGTGTGGTAACCAAACATATCTGGCCAACGATAAATCTGAGACGATATAAGTGCGATCTAGGTAATAGCTCTGTAGTGTCATTTCAGGACACTGTGCAGATGCGGTTCCGGAGACGGTACAATCATGAATTGTACGCAATCTTGAAGCAGACAGAGTGACAAAAATTAAGCTCGGTAGACTCCTTTGGCCAGGGCACATAGCTCGCATGAGCGAAGAGGAACCGTCTCGGAAAGTCCTTTGTGGTACATTCGCATTCGACGACGCAGTGGTAGACCATGCTTGCGCTGGAGAGATGGCGTATAGACCGGGACGCCTGAAGCCTAGAACGGGATAGGTAGAGAGACTTGTAGAAGGAGGCCAGGACCGGACCCCAGTTGTCGATCCGATTATGATGATGTGTACAATTGGGAAGCACGTGGGAAATTATTATTTCAAAGTTGCTCACAGTTCATAAGAAATTCCAAATGGTCCAACCAGCAGTAAGAAAATCTCTAAATTCATGTGGTATCATCATGGGCCAATACTTGGCCCATTAAGTATGTCAGATCTCCTGATAGCCACGTCAACCTTACCTAACCCTCTACGGAACTGCTGAAAAGTGTTCGATAAATATCTTTTCAATGATGGAAAAATCACAAAAATGAAGATATAAGATAAAATTCTGCTGCATTTCCTTTCTTCAAAAAAAAACTAAAAGCAACCTCCTTGACACAAAGAGAGTTTAATTTTAGTTTTTTTTTTTTTTATTCCATCGAGGACAACAATCGTTTATTTAATTTCACCAGCACGTATCTATGCTATGTACCAACACTCTAACTCCTCGAAAAACTAACTCAGCCAAATAAACTAAACAAACCAACAACAAACAAAGAAAAAAAAAAGAAAGCAAAATGGCGCCAAGCGTTCTCCACGACACCCACCATTTTAATGATTTTTCTGATTGAAGCGAATCAAATTGCAGCGAAACGTGTGCTGCTGCAGTGACACAACATCCAATGCACACCGCAATTGATCCATATCGAGTGTCTAAATGAAAAACCAACACCCCCGGCAAAACTCTATCAGACGGCTTCAGTGTTTGGTGTGGTCACTAAATCTATTCTCTATATATACGACTATCACCGTTGGCGTTGATTTGATTTCGAATAGATTCCCATCTATTCGGCGTCGTCGTTGGTCGGTCGATGTATATATCTCCTTAGAAATAACAAACACCGAATCATCCCATTCCAGTCAGCTGGGATGTAGAAGAAAACAAAAAACAGCATTTTTCCACCATTTTATTGTGCATCTTGTAGCATAAACGTTTTTTTGCTTCTTCCACTGTTGTTGCTTCTGCCAAACAGGCCAACAATTGTCGTCCTTGTCTCCACAAGGACATTACCGTACAAATAAGATTTATAAAGTTTTTCTTCATATTCCGTCTTGAATTTCGGAGCGGACGAAGGACGGCTGACAGTGTCTGGTATTATATCTCTTCAAAGGGATAAATGATCTCTCGTGTAAGGGATAAGATTTTTTCTTTTATATTCCAATCTTCCAATCTTCTACTTCAGCCATCAGACTTTGTATTCCTTGCACAAGATTTCCCAAAAGTAGATGTTAACCATAAGGTTTCATATATATGAGAGAACCACAAAGAACCATGAGATCGATTTGCCTCAAACAGGAATAACAAAGCAAAAAAAAAAAAAAAATGGAAGAAATTTACTTTTGGTATACAATTGCTTAAGTTACCTTGACCAAATCTACCACCATGTTGAATCTCCAAGTATTATATCTACTTCCCCAACCAACTTCTTCGTCCACAGTCCAGATAAACACTGTGTGAACAACAACACAAACATTGAAATCGAGTTGTTATCTCAGTTGCCACAGTTGAAGAGCCTGCTAGCTGGCAGCGGTTTACAACTAGATATATAGCAACATGCCAGAATGCACCACTTGGCTTTTTTAGTTGTTGGTTGTTGACCAAAGAAATCAGAAAATCACATCCCAAAGGATCACGTTGCAATCAGAAATCAGCAATGGTATAAGATTGTAATGGTACTTTGGATTGGTACCGTTCGTTGGCCCTTTCTCGTTGGTCGTGTTCTTTCAGCCATATGCTCTGGTTGCCTAAAAGTTAGTCCTTTTTTATTTTGCCAAGGCCCACAATTCTCTTGAGAAGGGCAAAGCAGAACGGACTTCTTCTTCTTCTGCTTCTTCGTTGGAAGTCGTCCCTTGCCCCAAAAAAGTTGATTATTGATAATGCCCTCCTTCCTCCCCCCTACACTCTGGGGAACTGTTGTGTGTAGGAGTCTAGAAGATGCGCTTCTGCGTCGAGATTAGATATTATTCAATTGAAGCTCACGTACAATCTTCTAGTTTTTTTTGGTTTTCGTTTGGTTTCAATGTGCAACTCTAAAATGATTGTTTGGGATAACAATAAAACTTCCATTGGTCATGATTGGATGTATATATAGTCATACCAATGGCGATGGTGGTGCGGTCTTCTGGTCTTCTGAATTGACCAAGAAATTGCAAAATTTTTATCCTTAGGAGATGAATATGAATATAAACGAAATGCACATTGAAATATACTTTTGCAAACACACACACACACACTAACACACAGAGTAGGTAAAAAATATTGATGCAAGGTCGAGTTTTATAAGGATTTCAAAAGTTATAATAGAAACTTAGGTATATCTGTATAATAAAATAATGCTCCTTTGGTATCAGATTGAAGGTAAATGTTGTGCAAAAAGTTTTCTGCTTGCTACATGATTTTGTTTACTCCATACCTACTCTCTACCATCAATATAATATTTAAGTTGCCATAAATCCAAAAATGAAATAGTTTAAGGATTCATAACTTTACAGGGTGTTTTCTTTTTTCTTTTGCAGTAGTATAGAACTTTAAGCTGGCAACACATTTTAACCAGGCGGCCATTTTGACAGCTGTTAATGATTTGTGTTTAGATTCGTTTGACATTTCAACAAGAGTCTGAGTCGGTGATTGGACGCAAGGAAAAAGATTTCCGTTGATCCCGACAATTTTGCTTAGCGATGAAGCTCACTTTTGGTGTAATGGCTACGTCAATAAACAGTGCTTAAAGTGAATACTCAAGTTCATGTTAGGACACCGTTACATCCAGAAAAAAACTGACTGTTTAGTGTTCTTTATGGGCTGTTGGAATCATTTGTCCGTACTTCTTGAAAAACGATGCTGGCCAGAACGTTGCAGTCAATGGTGAACGCTATAGAGCCATGATTACTGACTTTTTCGTTCATCAATTGACAACCTTGATGAATAGAAGCTGTGGTTTCAACAAGATGGCGCAACATGTCACACAGCTCGTGCCACAATTGCTTTATTGAAGGAAACGCAATCGCATAATTTCACGTTTCGGGCCCGTCAATTGGCCTCCAAGATCATGCGGTTTGACGCCGCTAGACTATTTTCTTTGGGAATGTGTAAAGTCGCTGTTCTACGCCGATACTTCCGAAACGATCGACCAACGACCACTTGAGTAGTTGCCGATATACGGACACAAATGTTCGAAAAAGTGATCGAAAATTGGACTTCTAGATTAAATTACGTCAGAAATAATATTTGAATTTAATGCCAAAAGATTATCTTTCGATTAAATTTAATTTAACGTCACTTTCAAAAATTCATCTTTATTTTATTCCAATTCGTAGTTCTATAACTCTAAAAAAAACACCCTTTATTGGTATTCCCTTTTGCCTGCGATTGAATATATTTGTTTTTTTTTTGTTGTTTTCTTTATGGAAAAAGAAATGTATGAAACTTTTTGTGAAAGACGTGATCAAAATTAAAAGACTTAGAAAGAAAACTTATTTTAATCTCCTCTGTGATAATAAATAAACCAGTAATTGTGGTTTTGGTATTATAATTTATGTTGTTTTGGTTTTTTTTTATGTCTTCTTCTTCTTCTTTTGGTTCTTATAAGTTTTTGAAAGAAGCCTGAAGGTTTATAAGTTTATATATAAAGAGAAAACATATATACCTATGACTTGGTGTATATGGAAAGAGAGTTAAAGTATCTGAAATGTCAAAAATCGGTGGGGGGACGACTTCGATTATATTCGAAAAACTTTTGAGAACAATCAGTGTTCAATAAAACAAATATTTGGATAAACCAAATGCAATCACAATCAGTGATATAAAGGAAAAGGGTTAAGGATGTTAGTTGAATAAAAAGTTTTGAAGTAAATTTTGTAGCAATATTGGAAAATTCTATTTGGATGTTGGGTGTACAGGAAACAAAATGAAGTAAGTTTAGCTTTATGACTTGATTATAGAGAATCACATGTAAAATTACATCTGGTTTCAAGGCTTAAGTAGATGATCAAAGGCGCCGGAGATAACATTATTTTATCACAGCTGAGTTTTCGTGTGGTAATAGGTACCATAGTAGTTTTGAACGAATGTGTATTGCTAGTCTTGAAAACGGGATTGTTTTGGAAGTAATAAGTGTTAAAGTTACATCAAAATGATGCAAACTTGCTTCGTTTTTTTAAAGTTTATTTTTTTATATGTTTGAGGGAACAATGTCTCTATCTTTTTTCAACAATTGGCAGACGCCTTCAGTGGGGCCTCAAGTCAGTCAGACAGTTTGAAGCTTCAAAAATAAGTGGTGTTATTTCGATAGTTGTCACTTTTAAAGCTGTAATTTTTTTGCACATTTGAAAAGTAGAAACTACGCCATTAATAAAAATGGAACGATACACGCTTCAACAACTCATTGAAATTATTGAAATTCACTATAAAATGGTGAAAATTTGGCAGAGACGATTCGTAAAAATTGGTGGGAAGGTCTTCGTTGTCGGTCGGGACAGTTAGCGATGTGAAGAATAAAACCCGTGCAAGCTGCAAGTCACTCAAGAATAACTGAGAATATTGCTGCTGTAGCCTAAAGTGTTGAAGAAAGCCCAGGTTTGACCATTTCTTGTCGTTCTTTGAAATTAGGCATTCCACAAACGTCATTATACTGCATTTTGCACAAAGACTTAGGTTAGTTCAGTTAAAAAAAGAACTCAAGCTGGCCGATAAAAAACAACGTCGTGTCTTAGCTAATTGGGTCCTTGAAATGCATGAAAATGATCCGGAATTTCATCGAAAAATCATCTTCACTGATAAGGCCCATTTCCACCTCGATGGCTACGTCACAAAGCAGAATTGTCGCATCTGGGACTCAGAAAACCCAAGATTTATTGTTGAAAAGCCTCTCCATCCTCAATAAGTGACTGTTTGGTGCGGTTTATGGTCCGGCGGGGTCATTGGACCTTACTTTTTCAAAAATGAGGCTGAAGCAACAGCTACGTTGAATGGATTACGCTATCGAGCGATGATTAATAATTTTTTATGGCCGGAATGGTTTGCTATTGATCTCGACAACGTTTATTTCAACAAGACGGTGCTTCGTGCCACACAAGGAACGAAACCATCGATCTTTTACGGGAAAAGTTTCCAGACCGTGTTATCTCTCGAAGAGCTGATCACAATTGGCCGCACCGAGATCTTGTGACCTAGCACCTTGCGACTTCTTCCTTTGGGACCAAGTGAAAGCTAAGGTCCACGCCAACAGCCTAGCGTTGATTCGAGACCTCAAAGATGGGATTCATGAAGCTATTGAGGGCATACAGAAGCCACTTTGCGATTTGCTTATTTGGCGGATGTTGTTCCGTATTAATGGCATACCTTCCTCTTTAGATTGAAATAAACATCCGATCTTTTATTTCAAAACCTGGCATTTTTCTTTGAATATCAAAATAACACCTCTTATTGGGAAACCCTGTATTTAATTTAAATGATTTTATTCATTGAAACCAATTCTTAAATCAATATTTAATTTATTTTTCCGAGGCAAACAAATTAAACAATTATCCTTACCAAGTCGTGTATAAGAATGTATGTTTGTAGGTACATTTTCCAAAAGCATCATCTTTAAAAAATAATCATCATACAAGAGTGTCCCGTCTCTTCCACAATGTCTTCGTCTTCAGACATTTTTCCCTCATCAAACATAATATTTCTCAAGTAAAACAACACAACAAGTTGTAAAATTATTAATATCCTTTTCCTTGCTAGCTCAACTATAATTTCATTTATGTTTATGTGTACTCTAGGTATAAACCAAATCTAGGATAACACATAAGTTTGGTTGATGTATACCTATAGCTAGACCAACCAAAACTGTAAAGTGTAATTAGAATGTCCAAATATTCACACACTTGGGGGCGGATTTGGGGGTGTGTTTGCTGGTCGGTCAGTCGTCGTTCGGTTGGGGTGTGTGTGTCTCTAACTTGTGAATTATGTGACACACAGAGTGATTCATTTAAATTTATACAGCAGTAAAGTTAATATGACAAACATAATGTTGCCATCTCATACCTTGCACATGTTGTGAAATATAGAGGTCCTTGCGTTAGTGTCAACGCATATGGAAGTTCTCCGTTTACTTAAGCCTTTAACTATAGTAACCACTCTTAAGGATGTGCACACACCAAGAATTCTTCTCAACTTACAAATTATACACAACCCATCATGTGTGTGATGTGCCTTTCTCCTTTTGGTGTCCTTGTGCACATTTTCTACATCCACCTACATACTCGTAGCTCAATTCTTTGCTTTTGATCATTTTCTTCATTATTTTATACACTATATGATGACATACACTATTGGGTATGTGTTAGTTTTGTGTGTGAAAAGAGGTTGGTTTAGACTTGATGATTCCCTTTCGTAATTAACTATAAGGTCCTTTTTTTTATTTTTTTTTTTTTTGCTGTGGGATGCAACGTTAAGTTGGGGGGTATTTTGCTCCCAATGGAAAATGAGACGACATCAGGAGTCAGCTCATATTAAGTGTTTACAGCACTCCCTCCTATCCTAACATAGACACTTGGTATATCAAGATTCATTGAATGCCTCAAGGATCAAACAAAAGTAAAAGAAAATAGATATAAATTATATGATATGGTCGTCCAGAAAAGCTAATAAACTTATTTTTCTCATTTTTGTTGGCTTAATTTATTGGCCACATAAGATGTACATATATTTGTATAAATATGTATTGAGTTGAGTGACTATATAAAATTAATTATTTATTGGATAGAGAGATATGTAATTTTATATCAAAGAAGGTTTTCCAAAAAAAAAAAAAATTAACTAAGAGAATAAATTAAACTTTAAGAATAACTAAAACGAGACCAAGAGGAGACCTATTAGAAGCATATGGTAACTGCCAAGACCAACCACGAGACAGAAACTAAACGAAAATCAGTTAAAAGTGTGTTCTTGGAGCATACCATTTAAAATTTAATTTTTGGAATATTACAAAGGACCTGAGGTAAAATGGTCGCTTCTCATTTTTCTTTTAGTTCATTTTCATTTTAGTTTTAGTGCATTTCATTGAAACAACACAATTCAAAAATCAATGCAAATATACACTGGAATTGTGATATCGGTACATCACACGAGAGTAGTGAGACAGGACTGAAATTTTTCAATTTTGGGCAAGCCCTAAAAAAATACAGTGGTGGTCCAGTATATCGAACGATATAATGTCCCGAGTCAATTCGTTATATAAAAAATTCGTTATATCTTTATCTTTATCTTTTATTGTAGTAAAAATATACATTTTTTTTTTCTTACAACATGGGTGAATTGCACAATTTACATAGATCTGGTTCTATTATACCTTACTAATGTTAATTTAAATTACAGTTGGTTCAAATTATAAATAATATCAATTGTATTCGAAGGAAAAACTACTAAGAAAACCTTCATCCAATATAAAAAAAAAGTATCTAAACTTAACAGAGCAAAGATAAGATGAGAGAAGGGGGGTGATAGTTACTCAAATCTATTTAATTTCAAGCAAGCAAAATAATTTCAAGTAGATATTTTACATTTTTATTAATTAAGTTTAAGAATATATTAACAGAAAATAAATATTAAAGAATCAAGAAAAAACAAGAATCAGTCTTAAAATAATATCACAGAATGGATTTATCACTAAATATGTATTTCATATGCAACAGCAAAATAAATAAATAATTAATAAATAATAAATAAATAAATAAATATATAAATAAATAAATAAGGAATTAAATTAATATTAAAAAACAAAACAAAAATAAATAAATAAATAAATAACAAAATAAATAAATAAATAATAAATAAATAAATAACAAAAATAAATAAATAAAAAATAAATAAATAAATAAATAATTAAATAAATAAAATCAATAAATGAATAAATAAATGAATAAATAAATAAATCAATAATTAAATAAATAAATAAATGAGTTACCGTAAGTAACAAAACAAACAAAAAAGAAGAAAATTAACAATTAAATAATTTAATAAATTAACAAAAATAAATAATTAAAATAACTTAAATTTTTTTACAAAATAATTATAAATACGATATGAGTACATATTTATAAACTTGCTATGAAACCAAATTAGATATTAGTAAATTATCTGAAGTTTCACAGGAAATTTGGTATTTTTCATTTAATTTCAAAATTCTAGATTGTACATATTCCATATTTGTTAAGTTATGGAGTTCTTCTGTTGAAAAATGCCAGGGCGGCCTTAACATCATTTTAAGTATTTTATTTTGTGCTATTTGAAGCCTTTTTATATGGGTTTTGGCACATACACCCCAAGCTGGCGATCCATAAAACATTATGGCTTGAAAAATAGATTTGAAAATGATAAGTTTATTTTCATTATTTAATGAAGATTTTCGATTAATGAACGGGTAAAGAATTTTTATAGTGACATTGACTTTTTTAATAATTTGTTGAATATGCAGTTTAAATGTCAGTCTTGCATCAAGAATAAATTTCGTTATATTGAATCGTTTTTTTTCATAAAAATCTTTAGGCAAATAGAAAGTACAATTGTACATACAGTGAAAGCTCTAATAATTGTCCGCTTATTGGAGCTGTCCGCACTAATGGACTTGAAAAAAATGTTCGTAATATCGATTATTCGTTATATCGGCATTCGTTATACTGGACCACCACTGTATGTTGTTTTTAAAACATCGTGCATGTGAATGTGGCAAATTTTGATTCAATCTTTTGATACACTCCTACAGAAACATACATTTACTCAAACAGAATTTCAAATAAAATGCAAGACCGGGTCACACGAACTTGCTGCTATATGTTAAAGTTCTTTAGAATAAATAAAATCAAATTACAAAAACAAGAATGTCATATCATTGCAAAGCAAAAGATTCATTATTTTAATTGCTAAAGTAAGCCCAAAAAAGAGTTTGAGCTCAAAGTTGAAAATGCCATCTTATCTATCGTAAAAATGCGAATTTTTGAAAAAAAGAAATCTAAAAATCGTTATGACCAAATGTCAAAACATTTTCAAATTTACTTTAAAAAAAATTGTCAGGCTAGTTTATAGTATTTAATAATAAACACTCTAAAACAGAAATAATAACAAAAATATATGAACCTATTTTAAAAATAAAATATTTGTATTTTTTTCAAAAATCGAAAAAAAAATTGTTTTTGTTTTTGAAAATTTCGATATTGCAATATTTTTGTAAAATTTCTGATAGTTATCCATAAAACAGTTTATGAGAAAATGAAAACCAAATATCTGGTTCTATGGCAGGTACCGTTAATAACGGTTTTTTGAAAAATATTATTTGTTTATAAAATTTGAATTGCTTCAAAAACTCCATTCATTCAAATTGTTAGAGCCGTTTTTGAGATAAATTTTAAGAATATCGTTTTAGAAGTTAAGGCTGTAGGTCGAGGTACAGACGAACCGAAAGACAGACAGAATTGCGGGATCCACTTTTTTTGCTCTGATTATTACTTCGAGTTGGATTTTTTTAGAAATCATACAAAAAACAACATCTATAGAGCCTAAGAGAGATACTAATAGAGTTTACACAATGAAGACGTGCATGATGGCCTCTTGTCATACATTACCTAACGATTCACCCTAAATACGAGATAAAGGTGATGGATGCAGGTACCCACCTACTCCTATAAATTGTTAAAGCTGGTTTGAAATTTAACCAAAAACCAACACTACCTCTACATAGATTATATCTGAAACACTTAATTGTTTTAATTTGATAAAAGATTGAGAATCCCAAGTACGAGTAAGAAGTGTTTGTTTTAGATTTGGTCGATTGGTAAACATTAGATACACATTTACAAAACCGAAAGCTGAATTTAGATATTCGGTGATGTGAGAACTTCCCAATACTGAAGGCATTTCGGAAATAATGTAATTGATTTTTTGGAGGTCATTGGCATTGATGAATGTGTTGGAAAACGTCTTCTATATATAAACTACAATCGTAAGGACGACGCGTCGGTCGGTCGGTCGGCGTTGAATTTGAGGGATTGTTATATTTGAATTTGATACGAATTGGTATAGTATCTAACAGCACTCAAGAAATAAGTAATTAATTTGATTTCGATTGATATTTGTTAAACGGTTGAGCACATTCTTGTTAAGAGAATAAATGTGGTTGGGCAATTTGAATGCATCTTATACAATCTATATAATTACAATAGGTATACACGTGCATTTTATTAATTAACTTCAAATTAAGCAAGGTTTTCAGTCAGTTTTGTCAAAGGCACTAATAGTATTTATTATATTTTGTTAATCAGGCAACAGAAAAAAATGGCCCCAAACGAAAAATTAATAATGACCAAAATTTGAGTAATTTAAGACAGTTTTGGTTTTTTTTTTTATAAATTAACGGGCACTAAAGGGGATTTTATGTACCCTTTATGTCAGAGACACAGTGCGATATTTAGAAGGAGATGATTTGAAAGGAGATGTCGGTGAACCTTAGTCTTGAATTTCATCACATCACAATGAAAGGGAAAGCCCGAGTTTGAAAGGGTATTCCACATTCGCGTAGTACGGCTAAAGAACGAATCCTTGATACTTGACAGTAGATACGACCGAAATTGGGTTCAAGAGTAAACTGATGATCATTCCTGGAAGCGCGAGTAACTGGCTATTTCAATAGACCACTTACCCTAAAAGTAACGATAAAAGAGTGAAAGACAAGAAACGTTACGCCCGTGTTCAAGGGACGTAAAAGATTTTATGATGTTCCTGTCTTCGATCATTTTGAAGGCTCGTCTCTGTATACTGTCCAAGAGGCTTAAGTAAGTTGCTGGAGCACCAGCCCAGAAATGAGAGTAATACTCAAGTTTTGGACGTATATAACTTTTATAGATAATAGCCAGATTAGAAGGGGAAAAGAATTTCTTGCATCTCCAAAGGAAACCCAAACATCTTGCGGCATTTTTGGCGACGTTAAGTATGTGATCATTCCACAAAAGATGATTTGTGATACACATACCTAAAATCGCAAGCTGATTAGTTTCTTCGATGCAAGTGCCATTCATAGATAATGGCAAGGGGGGTACGTCTCGCTTTAACGACAGAAGGCAGCATTGACTTTTTAAAGCATTAAATTCTACGCGATTTCTTAATCCCTATTGTACAATGCTTTCTAAGTCAGAATTTAATGTACTTATCATATTTAGCCGCTTCAGTTTCACGTCCGAAGGGGAGGGAAACAATTTAATGGCTTAGTAGTTGCAGACAAGAGATCATTAATAAAAATGAGAAAGAGGGTTGCAGACAAAACGGAACCCTATGGCACACCAGCATTTATGTTGTGGGTTTCAGACTTGAATCCGTCCAATACTACTTGTATAGAGCGATTCGAAAGAAAGTTACTAATCCAACGAAGAAGGGTTTCATCGAAAGCACGCATTTTCGATAAAAGAGCAGGATGCCAAACTTTATCAAATGCTTTACAAATATCAAGTGCAATAATCTTACTTTTTCCAAAACAATGTAAAGATTTGTTCCACTGTTCGGTGAGATAAGCCATCAAGTCTCCAGTGGACTTATTGCTGCGAAAGCCGTATTGCTTTCGCAGCAATAATCGAAGCTTTCGATCTTCGAGATATTTCTGGAGTTGATAGTTTATTAGCGTTTCCATGACCTTAGAAAGAAGGGTCGTAAGTGCAATTGGTCGGTAATTAGAGGCTGAAGATTGAACTCCCAAATGAACTAAATCACAATGAACTAACGCAACTGAAAAAGTCCCAAAATGAAAATGAACTTACTCACACTCTTTTAATTCCGAAATGTATGAACTACATAAGTACCAACAAAAGATCGGTGAGAGTTAAGTCATTTGGCATTTAGTTCGTAGGGCGCAAATTTTTCCCTTAATTTAAGTCTAAAGTACTTTAAGTTCATGCAATATTATGTAAAGCCCAGTTCGCATGATCTGGGTTTAGTTTTGGTTCAGAATTTTGATTTACCAAAATATTAGTTTAGTTGAACCTAAAGCTAAACCACAACTAACCTGACAAAATTTGGAACATAAGAGTGGTGAACTTCAGTTTAAATATTTGTGCAACTAAGCCTTGTATTTTGTTTCTGTTTTCTTTCAATTGAACTCAAACCTATATTCAAAAGCAATTTTGTGACTAATTGAACGATTTTTTTTAAAATTTAAAATTAAATGGTAACTGACAAGCTACTAAGCTACACAAAAAAGAATTAAGTTCATGAAGTAATCAAGTTTACTTCTATGAGAATGTAGCGCATGTATTTTTTTTCTGAAAAAAAACAAGTTCAGTTATTTCATTTCACTAAATTAAGCTTTCGGTTAATCAGTTTTTGGACATTCATACATGCACTAAATTGACTCCATTATATCTAGCTATATAGCGTATTATTATTAAACAAGATTTCTGTTCAGAAAAATAAAAAAAAAAAAAAAATAAAACTCAAAGTCAAATTTAACAAGTTCATGTGTTCCAGATAATTTAGTATGTCTGTCTAATCTATGTATCAATATGGTATCTTTAGTTTAGTTAGTTTTTTAGCGAGAAAAATAGAACTGGTATGCCATTTTACTAAATGAGTTAAAATAAAATACAAACGACTGTAGATTAAATTACATTTTGAGTCACACACAGTGACTGAACGAAGTTGATTTCCAATTCCATCCTCCTATAAAAACAAGGTCAAATAAATTCTATCTTTTTTAAATTTCAAAACATCTCAATCAGTTTTAAATAAAAAAATAAAAAGTACAATGTTTGCATTTAAAGAATTAGAAATTCCATAAAATGAAGATATAAAGAAAATTCGGTTTAAATTTTATCCTTAAAAATTATTCTCCTAAAATTTCCACAAGATCAAGTTACAAAACTTTTTTTCCAAAGCAAACTCAAAAACTAAATTAAAATTAACTCAATTAAAAATCTTCTTTTATAATTCACTTAACTCAAGTTTACATAGATACATACCTCCATAGAATTTAATAAACAACACCAAATGTTGAAAAAGGTTTCCCCCTCTTAAAATGAGGCAACACAAAAAACCATTCCCGCCCTCACTAACTCGCTTTGAAATGAGCATCAACATCACACAAAAAGTCATTTCAAACAATTTCAAAATGATATTTTACAATCATTTTTCGAAATTAAGCCCAGGTGGTGCCCCCATCAGCCCTTAACTAACTATACCTAAATTTTTATATAATTGTTTTCTTGGAATTCTATTTTATACCCCCCAGTCATGCAAAAGGCTTCATTGAATTTCTTTTTCCTCAGCACAACACAATTTGTCGCTTGTCTTCGAATATAATTTCAACAATACAAAAAAAAAAAAAAAAAAAAATAAACAACTAAGATTGATGTAAGAATCATTCAAAAGAAATTCTCATTCCCGAAGGATAAATTCCACACAAAATGAATCTGAGCACAAAAAAAAAAAAAAAAAAAAAAAAAAAAAAAACACGAAACCATCAACAAACCCCCAGATATTTTTCACTCAAAACAAAAATCTAAATAATTTGTTTTCACTTATTCCTCGATCTGTTGGAATTCGTTTCGTTTCGTTTAATTTTTTTTTTTTTTTTTTTTTTGTGTTGCCTGATGCTTTGTGTAAATTAGAGTCAGCGAAAGGAAGCTCTATACGAGACTACTGTTCCAGAGGTGGTGTACACTGTACAGTTATATTATAATAGGAAGTATATCTAGAGAAGAAAAAAAATCGTTGGCATTGCCCGTGCTATGTCAAACGATGTGAAATGGGGCGCATCCGTTCACAATGTCGTTGGATAATTTGATTTTTTGCCATTCTTCTATACTGTAGCAAAAATGTAAGGCTTAGAATTCTCGTTATCCTTGTGTCCGCGTTGACATATCATTATGTGAGCGAGGACTGTGGCAAAACTGTCAACGGCGAGCACAATTGGGGCTTTAATCGAATTTTAACCGGGGACCAACAAGTTGGGCGCAGAGTGAGATTGTGGAGAAGGAGCAGCAGAGACTGTATGAGACAGTCTTATTCTCTGATTTGGTTGCCAGTTTTTCTTGTTTTTTTTTTTTTTTTGTTGGCCATGATTTCAATTCAGATAATTTTTCGATTAAGGTTGCTGTATAAATATTTTTTCATTGGCTTGGAATTTTTTGTGGAACATACAAATATTTTTTTTTTGTTATAAAGCTAAAGGCGATCAGAAAGTTTTTTTTTTTTTTTTCTTTGGTGGAAAATAATTCTATAGTGGATTTGGTTTCTTCAGTTTTTTTTTTGTATTAATAGAATGCCTAAATGATTTCTCATGTTTGGCATACTAATCGTCAATTAAGGTTTTTATTTCTGAAGAAACTAATGCGCGTTGAGAAGGAATAAATTGGCTTTACAAACAACATTCGCATGAGCAACAACCTATTTGGTAGGGATGTGAGTTTTTAGTTAGAGGGATGAGAAAAAGATTTTATCGAATAGTTTCAAGAGGCTGTTTCCAAAGTGCTAATGGCAAATTACTATTAGATTGAAGTGGCTTCTCTTAACAAAATCTTTAATGATTTGATGGTGCTTTGTTTTTTTTTTTGTTTTTGGTTTTTATATCAAGAAAAAATAAAATTGATGTGTTTAGTTTTACAGCATTACACTGTGATGAAGTAAGTGGTTAGTTCATTTTCACCAAAAATTGGTTTACTAAATAAATTTAGAATACTGACAACAATAAAACACTAGGTACACCAACATGCCAAAAAAAAATTAAAAATGAATTCAATAATATATTTAAAAAAAAGTACGTATACGCCCGAGTGTTCTTTTGCTTCAAGGAATTAATTTCTTGCTGCAAAATAAACTTTGCAGAGATATTTTCTTTACCGATGTGATTTTTATTACAAACATTTAAAGAACTAATCTTTAAAAGTACATTACTTGGTTAGAAAATATGACCATTTTTTTTAATGCTATATTTTATTTCACACTTTTGACCAACTATTTGTTTTAATAATTTTCACTCACATCATTTATAAATCATATAATATTTTTTGAAAAAAAAACTGACTTATCAAAAATTCAAAACACAGAAAAAAATGATAGTCAAAAATATTTACAGTAGGCCAAATAAGACCTGATAAGAAATTTATTTGCCAGTTCTAATTTTTCAAAATCATAATTTTCTGGAAAACTCATTTACCAATAAACCGGTTTTTGGGTCCAACTTAAAAGAACTAAATTAAGGCATACCTACATAGTTTTTTTCAATTTTAAAATTTAAATCTACTTTTCAATTTTTTATGTTACTTTATTTTTTTAACCCTTTCCGTTTATTTAGGACGATTTTTTTTGGCAAAACTGTTTTCCATAATTTTTTTTCCTACCAAATTTTTTGTTTAGAATTTATTTTCGTTGTTTACCAATTTTTGATCGCACGAATTGCTTATCCATATGTTGTTAAAGTAAAACAAGAATTTTATCAGAAAAAAGTATAAAAAAGCATTAAACTAATATGTAATGTAAAAAAATTTTAAAATATTCATTTGAATGCTTTAAAACACAGTTACAAATGATTTTCAACTTGTCTTGGTCTAGACAGGTACCATTTACTGCTAATAGGTCCCGCCACGAGAGACCAAGTCTAGACTTTTCAAGCCTCAAATCGGTCTCTTCAAAGTCGAACAATTTCAGTCTGGTCTCGGTCTCGTAAAACTCAAAGCTCTTAAATCGACTTAAGATGTTTCATCTCTTCATCAATCGGGAATCAATCCGCTGGAAAAAAAAGCTTTTTATCTCAAAAACGACGTTTTTATGAATTTTTTTTCTGTGGATTTTTGTAAGAAATTTAATTATTTAATCAAAAACCGTTATTCACTGTTGGTACCTACCATAAAGCCAGATTCTCGATTTTAGAACACAAAAAAGTGGGTCCCAAAATTCTGTCTGTCTGCCTTTATTTCGGTATGTCTATGTTTACCTTGACCATCCTTGACCATTACTTTTTTCATGGTTTGCAGTTAATGTTTTAAAGAGATTCAAAGGAGGTGAGATTTTTGGATTTTTTTTTTCAAAAATTTGTACTGTACGTTTTGACAGATCTACACAGCCTTATCATCAGTCACGAAAAACCATTCATATGTGTGTGTTATTGCAGGAGTGGAGAGGACCTACAGTTTATGCCGAATCCCAACAAGTAGGGCGAGAACCACACTATTCTTGTGGTTCTCTTGGAGAATCTGGCAACTTCTAGCAAGAAGCAGCAGCCCGTGAAAAAAAACATTTGTAGTTTAAAGATAATGAGACTGGGAATTGAACCCAGACCACCTGAATTACAGTCCTACGCACTACGCCTCGGGCTACTATAATCCTATTTATACATTATCGTTAATTTATGGTATCCTAAAGTTCATATTTATTGATAAATTTGAAGATGAAAAATCAAACTTACTTGTCCCATATTTGTGAATCCATATTTAGAGGCAATTGCATCGGCCACTTCCCAGCCAGCTGGTATATGCACAGCAAATTCATTCAAATAAACTGGCATCTGTGTTTGTTTTCGCTTACTTAAGCTATCCGTATTTAAATCACTATAACTATCATCACTTGTTTGTTGTAGGTTAAGGCCCTGAAATGCGTCACTAAATTCACTGAAGATTGTATTCATGGCATCTTCATTTTCATTTAGGCTTATCCTACCACTATCATTTTCACTACTGCTGCTGCTGTTGCTGCTCCATCTGCCGATTAATTCGTTGTCAATCGATAAAATGTTGCCATCATTGCTATTTTCATTATTTACATTTACTACACTTCTATTGCTATTATTTGTAGCTTTTGAACTATTTATATTATTATTATTTATTTGTATGGAATTATAAGACGACGAAGAATTATTCGTAAGACAATTCACATTGGATATTTGAAAACCACATAAAAATACTAAAACAACAATCACATATGTACAAAGATTTTTTTCAATTTTTTTACAATTTGTCCGAAAACGCGACGATGTCGACGATGACGTCATATACACCGACGACGACACTTTCATACTGTTTCTTAAATTCGCGGGTAATAACGACAATGTTGCATCAGAGGGGGTTCTCGCCGCCCGCGTCCCCTTTGACAACATTGAGGATTCACATTCGTCTCTAATCCAGCTGTCCGTCGCGCCCGTTAAGGATAATGGTAATATGGACTCCTCCAGTCGAGATGAACTTTTATTTTGACTCTGGGCAGAGGTTTTTGATTGGCTCCTTCGGCTGCTGGCCGGGCATTGTTTGGCATAAGCCGATAGCAACGTCGAATTGTTGACATCCTTTTGATTTATTGTTTTGAACAAATACATTATTTTTTATTGATTTTAATTTTGATTTATTTTTCTGCCGCTACTTCTGATGCTCTGCTATATTCCTGATGCTCCTGCTGCTCCAATGGTAAGGCTTTTGTTTTAATTTTGATTTATGAACGGAGGCGTTCTCAATTTGTGCGAACATGCGGAAGTATTTTATGTATATAATTTTTTTTTCAGTTGATTTTTTTTTTTTGTCGAAGGGGATTTTTGGCGAAAATTTTAGGGATGTCAATATATAGTAAAATAAACAGAGGGATAATAAAAACAAAAACAAATTAAAAGAAAAAAAAAACTTAAAAAAATAACAAAATTGGAAAGTTCAAAACACACAATAATGAACTGGAAGGGTAAAAGTTTTGGAAATTAAAAAGAACTAAATATCAGTGCGTCCACATGGTTCTCATTGGAGTGCGGCCGGCGGCGGTGGTGGTGGTTTAATGGATGGGTTTTCTGAAATAAAACAACAAAAAAAAAATTATTATAGAATAAATTTAATTGAATTATTTATTTGATTTTGAAATAAATTGAAGTTTATTTTAATAGAATACGACTGCTAGTTAAAAACAAATTTTTCCAGCACAAATTTTTAACGTTAAATTAATTAACATTTCGTTTAAAACAATTGAATTGAAAATTCTTTGCATTATTGATAAAAAGGTAAAATGCCAAAGGAAACATCTAAAGAGAATAATACAAAACTTTGTATTGGGAGTTAGAGTTAAGACAACTTGGAAATGGAGGTTGAATTTTGCGATGGAATTTCCAATTTCTGAAATGCGGTTGGTGTGCGAAAGAAAGAACGGCCAGACTCAAAAGGAAGTGAAAAACAAAAGTATCTACTGTTTTAATAAGTGCTTCGGAATTTATAGTGAAGAAATGTTATTCCACGAAATACCCTTTCTGGAAAGAAAGGGTAAAGAGATCTGCTATGTAATGAAGGTTTTTAAGAGGCTAATATTTAGGTAGCTAAAATTATCAAAATTTCGGCAAAAGGGAACTATGTAATTTATGTTTGCATAGAAATTGAATAATATTGGTGAACCCCAAAAGTGGAGGTTGAGTCTGAAGCAATAAAGTGGAAGAGTGTTCCCGGTCTGGATCCTGAATAGCGTCGGTAAAATTAGAAGAAGAGATTTTTTATTTAATTCAACAGAAATTCTTGTTGTACTGAAAAAAAATTATGTTATGTTCCGCGTAATTGTTGCTTCTATAAGGGTCAAGAAAAAATGACTAGTTGAACACAACTCATACGAATTGTTTCAATTTTTCATCATTTGATGTTTATATTTACCGGATTTGAAAACCAGGGGCTATAGAAAAAGGACGAGTAAAACTAATATCATTTGAAAATCAGATAAAAATTTACGGTAATTTGAAGTAATGGTTCGGTACAATAGTAGATACCTGATAAATCCTTATTTAAAATAACAGAGAGTAGAGTTCGTTAGGGACGCTGCAAGAATGAAGCAAAGAAGAAAATTGTCCAACTAGAGGAAATATCTGCATCGTCTTTTTATGCAAATCATTATATTCAGGAACTGCGGCATGCCAACATTAATAAGGGATTCGTTTGAAGAATTTCATTAACAACGCTCATGGTCAATTCTTTTTGAATGACGATAAAATTCTTCATAGATGAAAACAGAATTGTGAAGTTTTTCTAAATGAATAGGGGCTATACATTGCAATAGCTGCACGAAGAAGTTAGTTTTGTGGTGAAAAACTCCGAAAATGGAAAAGCGATTGGGTCAGAATAGATACTCTCTAAGATCTGGAAAAAGATCTAGATAGCTCATGATTCCCACTTAATTTTATCTGCTGTGACAATGCCTCTTCAGTGGAAGAAAAGTTAACTTTTTCCAATTTATAAGGGAAGGGTGATACACAGCTAATGTTCAATCAAGCTGATGTCACACAACACGATGGCCGTATTGGTATGATTTCGAAAAAATATTCAACAGACAACCACAAATCTGATATGGGTTGTACTGAGGTAACAAGGAATTCCGGAAGTTTAAGTGCGGATGATCATGGGCAAGACTTACCAATTAAAGAAGGTGTGCACCAGGGGAGCGTCTTGAGTCCTTTGCTCTTTATAACAGTTCTTGACTTTCGATGGAGCCATAAGTGAAGATCTTGTGTCTTTGCAATGAGCAGTTGATACATGGGGGAATATTTGTATGGAAATACCGAATACTTATGCTGTTCGTTTTTTGATCACACTTTTAGTCCGAACAATGCTTCAAAGTGCGAAAAGTTTAATTATATTGGATAGTGATTGACGGGGCTTGAATAACAATAAGTGATAGAATAAGAAACAAGAAAATCCTAGGAAGCCATTACGTAAAAAAATACCATCTTGGAAATAAAACTCCATGATGTGATCTAAAAAGAAGATGCCATGAGAACCCAGTTGAAAAGACAATAGCACACAACGACTGACGTTCAAAGACTATCGGGGTAGAAACGCAGAAGGTAATCTTTATAAAAGAAAGTCACATCTCAAGAACGGCTGCACCGATTGGTGGGGAGGTTACTTATTACCAGGAGGCGGGGATAGGATACTTTTTACTTTTTATCATCATCTACCCACAAAAATAGTGAATGGTTGAGGAAGCGAGTAATTTTGGCGCCTAAGATTGAAGATATAGATGACTCAAACTAAATAATTCAGATTGAGATCATTGGTACATGCATTCATTCAAATCTATTGACTGTGTAACAGATGAAGATGAAGACAATAACTATACCACCGCACAATTTGCTACAAAAAGTAGTCTTCATGCTTCGAAACATAATCCGACCAAAATTGTGCCACGGAACGCGACAATATTCAAAGTTCTCATTCCGGATGATCCCAACCGATATGCCTTTTGGGTTTAAACGACCTCAGTTTCCGGTCCGTCTTGCAAACGCCATGAAAATACATGTTTTTCCCATTGTAAATATTATATTTGGCATGTACTATAGTCTGTCAAAGATCTTCAAATCCAGAAATCTCACCATAACTTCAAAACTACTGCTGTACGGGACCATGGTCCTGCCAGTACTCACGTATGGGTCCGAGACTTCGGTGCTCAGCAAAAGGCACTCCGACCTCTTAGTCGCGTTTGATAGAAAAGTTTTAAGAATTGTTGGAAGGAGGATTCCGGAGACGGTACAATCATTACTTTAACGCAATCCACCTTATATAGTGACAAAAATTAAACTCGGTAGACTCCGGTGGGCAGGGCACCTACCTCTCATGAGCGAAGAGGAACTGGCTCGGAAAGTCCTTTGTGGTACACTCTATGGTAGACGGCAGCGTGGGAGACCATGCTTGCGCTAGGGAGATGGCGTTGACCAGGACGCCCGAAGCCCTGGGGTGCTCAATTGGATGGCGACGGCTCGAGACCGGGTAAGGTGGAGAAACTTGTTGAAGGAGGCCAGGACCGGACCCCAGTTGTCGAGCCGATGATGATGATGTTGACGGGTCGGAAGACAATCTGCGTTATTTGTTTTCGCGCCTGGTAATAAAACGAAAAATTTCGTTTTTACAATGCACTCTTCAGAGGTCAACCCATCAACCAAAATTCCTTGAAAAAATTGAACTTAATAAATCCATAATCTGCTCACTTATTGCCTCTTAGACGAAACAAAGTTCGTGGGGTCAGCTAGTGTTTAATGTTTTTAATCTGATACTGAAAGCCAGGTCCCATAACTATCTTTAAACTAAATATCATATATTTGTACTCAAAAAAATCCTTAACTCAAACAATATGTTATTTTGTTTTGAAAAAATCTTCTAAACAATATAAAGAGGAATAAACTCTGGTTTTACCATTCAACTTCAACTTGGATCTTGAATTGTAAAATATAAAATAAAAGGTAAGTTTTTTCCTTTTATATCAAGGATATACAGTTCTCTCTTATTTCATTTATATTTACTTTCAAAGCTCACAATCTTCTTTTACTTCATAAAATATATACAATTTTTTTTTTTTTTTTGTATACATTTAGAAGAAAATCCCATTATCTTCAGAGAAATTCTCAAAAAGACAAAAGCCACACGTTTTTGAAAAAAAAAAAACCAAAGACGCAGAACGGAAAAGCTAAACAATAAAATGTTAATGTATTTACAAAAAAATAAAACAACTCACATACTATGACACAACCATATAAAAAAAAAACATAAAAAAAAAACATTGTTGCAGTAATGGAGGAAGAGATATCAAAAACGCGAAACGAAAACCATTGAAATCGTCGGAAAACACTATAAAGGAATACCCATGTTGTGTTTCGCTCTCGAGATAATTACTCTGAGTGTTGACGGTGTATTATAGTACCAATGCTCGTCGTTGTAGATAGTGGTAGTAGTAGTTGTTGTTGTTGAACAAACGACTATGACGATGAAGAAGAAGAAGAAAGCCTGGATATTCCTCTAATGGTAGGTAGTAGATTCTTTAGTTGTTTCTTTTATTTTTCTAAGTCGCAATAGGTTCACAACTTAAAGCACTTCCTTAACGTTGGCATTTCTTCAGTATTCACCTCCCCCCCATTCTGTTTCTATCCAACATACTTCTTTTATCCAACAATATGAGTGTTCCATGCCCCAAGAATAGAAGATGAAGCAAGGTATACCTGGCATAGCGAATTTATTTCATACTTAACAGTCACAGTCTCCTTATGACGTTCTACATAGTTTCTGCATAAGTATACGACGTCGACGAGGATGCATCCTACAAAAGCACCAGCGTTATTATAGTGTACCCAACTATTCTACTTGAAATGTATTTTACGCGAATTATGCTGATTACAATATACCTGCCTACCTATCTGCCTGCTGCGAATAGGAAACTAAATCTACCTTTACTGTTAGTTAGAACTGTAAAATAAAAAAAAAATAAAATTGTATAAAGGCGAGGAAAGATGACGACACCAACAACAACAACTACGACCACGACGACGACGACGACGAACGCCGAACGACGTTTCGACAGAAAAAGAGAAGGTTGAATACTTAGAGGCACACTTATTAGATGCAATTTTTCACAAGAGGATAACCGCACTCTCTTGCAATTTTTAAGTGAGGAAAAAAGTTTTTTTTTTTTGTAGTTGTTGTAGTTGTATCATTTCAGTATTTTTTGTTTTTGTTTGTTAAGTTGCATTCTGGCGCTGTTCCTTATGTTTTACCGTGTTCTCTTCCTTTTCCGCTCTTATTGTGACTTCATTCAAGGATAATCTTTTATGTAGGTAGTTTTTTTTTTGTTGCTGTTGTAAGTTTTTAATTTTTTATTTATGCTCTTAAAGAGTTTTATTTTAATATTTCTGGAGTAAAAAATTACGGGTGCGATGAATTTAGAATGAAATTTAGTTATATCCTTCCACTTAGTAAAGTTTTTTTTTTTTTTAGAGGTATAGAACTTTAAGTTGGCAACACTTTTTTAATTGGCAGCCATTTTAACAGCTGTTAATGTGATTTGTGTTTTATTTTTTTCAACTTTAATAGACTGACGCCTGAACAATGCTTAAAAATTCGGTGTATGGACCCAAAACAAGATGGCCGTTGATCCCGATTTTCGTAAGGGAATTTTCAATAGCCATGTCAAGAATCAAAACTGCCGAATTAACTTCCATTTTCGTTCCTCAATTGAACAACCATGATTTGCAGGAACAGGAGCTTTGTTTCACAAAAGGCCACCATTGATTTATTAAAGGCAACGTTTGGTAACAGCATAGTTTCACTTTTCGGTCCCGTGAATTGACCTCCAAGATCGTGTGATTTAACGCCGTTACACTATTTTCTGTGGAATCATATAAAGTCGATAAGCCCTAAATGATCGAATATTTAGAAGGCAACATTTGGCGGGTAGTTGCCGATATACGGCCACAAATGTCGGAAAAAGTGATCGAAAATTGGACCTCTAGATTAAATTACGTCCAAGCCAGCCGTGACGGTCAAATGACAGAAATCATATCTGAATTATAACGTCAATAAGTTATCTATCGAATAAAGTCAATTTTATGTCACTTTTGAAAATTCATCTTTGTTTTATTACATTTCAAAATTCTAACTTCAGCAGAGGCATAGATCTAGTGTTCTCTTCAAGTATGTGGATGACAATATACCTAATATCATAAAGGACAAAATTTCAGCTCAATTTTCTTGTATTTAACTCCGTTAAGCTTTTTTAAAGGCCCTCCTGACAAGCTTTATGCAAACTGTACCTTCGGTTATTATTTATATGGAAGATTTTCGCAAAAAATATACTAACTTTGTTAGTTTTTAGTTTCGAACCTTTGACTTCTATAAAAATCGGCAAGGCTTATAGAAGCTTTATAAATATGTATTGAAACCTTTGGCATCAAAAAAGAAGTTGAAATGATAGTTAAGAGCTTATTCTGAGTTATATTGCAGCAGCAGTGACTTTGACAAACGGGCCAATTTAAAAAGCTTACTTTTAAGAGTAATTCTAAAATATTTTATTTTGGAAAACAAACATTAAAAAAAATCAAACGTTTTCAAACAAAAAGTAGTAAATTTTATTCAGAAGAATTTGTAAACTAACTAGCTATTCTTTATAACGGGTCCGCCATCTAAGGTTTTTTTTTTCAACTAGTGCTTATTTCGTGAATGGTAATTGGGACGAATTTTGCATAAAGACCTTGGTATGACGCCATACAAAGTCCAATTGGTTCAGGAGTTGAAGCCAACTGACCATCCAATGCGTTTTCGCTTCGCAGGCCCAGATCGACTTAGAGAAGAGGCTGATTTTTCCAAACAAAATCATCTTTTCGGTGTGTAGGCTACTGCAGGGCCAGCCAAGGCGCTATTTTAATGAAATTATTTTCCATTATCGACCGGAAGGACTGTACTTTAAAAAAAAAGGAAATTTGAGAAAATATTCAGTATTTTTTTTTATAGCATTTTCAAAAAAAAAGCTATTTGGCGGACCCTTTATCTTTTTATTTATAAACATATTAATTATCATTGGAAAAAACATCCCCTGCTTGTTTCTGATTTTTTTTTTGACGCTAGATGGCGCCTCACATTTCAATTTTCTTATGAAAAATACATAACCTGAAACAAATTTAAATAAATAAATTCATTTATTCGTTTAAATTATTTTTTTATTTGTAAGTTATTTTAAATTTAAATTCATATTAAAAAGAATACGTATCATACAAAATCAATATAACCGAAAAAAAAATACCAAAGACCGACCTCTATGAGTTATACAAGAATTTTAAATGAATAAAGTTCCGAGACTTGAAGGTTGTTTTATTTTTTTCTTTGTTTCTTTTTTTTACTGAGTAGGTATAGTTACCTACCTACTTAAACATTTTCCCTGAAGTCACTCGTCCTTTTCAAATATTCATGTAATACAATATACTTATAGCCAGCTACCTTGGCTAAGAGAATTTTTCGTTTTTAGTGATTGTAAACATAAGTACCTGCCTACCTACCAAGCTATTATAGGTAGGTACTTGTAATTTATTTTTCCAGTCTCAAAACATTTATGTGCATAAACAATTTTGTCATTATGCAAATTACAGGTCATTTTGAGTGGATATAATTTACAACTTCAAGGACTATTTAAGATTTTTTTTTTTTAAAGCAAACGTTAAGCACAAATTGTATTTTATTTTGTAAAGCAAAAAAAAAATATTAAAGCAAGGAAAATTGAAAATGTGAATAAAATGTCGATAACCCTCATTGATGTATTTATTAAAATTTAACAAAATTTTTAACAAAATAATTTTACACAAGTTTGTCTTGTTAGGTGTTCAACTTGTAGTTTTTACTTGTGACTTAAGAGCGCCTCAGGGGGGGCAGTTAGGGCCTGTTTTAGTAAAAATTTAGAAGTGTACTGTACTGAACTTTTTTTCTATTTTTTTTTAGGTGATTACAAAACATTCAAAATTCCCCCCAATAAAATTATATTTTCCAAACAACCTCCTTTCTTCCTCGAAATACCAAGATAATGTGTTTGCTGTTGAGCCATTTTCAATAAACAAATTAAACTATCGTCTTCATGTTTTTGAGTTCCCTCGGCACATATTTTTTTAAATTTCTTTTTAATACAAAAAATAACGGTAAATAACGTTATAAATAATTACTGTCAGAAACGGTTTCACAGATTTTTTTAAAAAATGAAAACTACAATATTTTTAACTTCCCATAGGGAGTTATTGTAATCGGTCCGATTTGTCAAATTGAAATTTTTGACATTTCTCGACGTTTCAAGGTCCCTAGAGCCTATATCAATCATTTTTAGAGAGATGTCTGTGTGTGCGTGTGTAAGTACGTCCGTACGTTCTGGTACCATTTTTCGTCGCCGATATCTCAAGAACGAGTAAAGATATCGACTTGAAATAAATTTTGTTTTACTGATAATAACTTAGAACGAAGCTGAAAGGGCGTTTATTAATATTCAATCAGTTGTTTTTTTACTATAGCAGTTTAAAAAAGAAGTGAATATTTTGGTTGGGCTCAAATATCTCACGAACAAATAATACTATTGACTTGAAATAAATTTTATTCGACACATTATTACGTCATACAAATTTGATATGAATTTGGAAAAAAATCAATATACCGTTATTTTTTAAAATCAAAAAAACTAAAAAAATATTTTATAACTCGAATATCCTTAGATGGAAAAACGATATTAACTTTAAAATAATTTTATTTTACGAAAAATGTTGTTTTTGACTACTGGTGAAAATTTCAAAAAAATTCAATAGACAGTTTTTTTTACAAAAAATTAAAAACTACAAAAAATTCTACCAAAAATTGGTATAAATTGTCTTTCGACTATATTAACGATATTGACTTCTTGTTTGTTTTATTTTCTACATAACAAAATTGTTAGCAACTGATAAAATTTTGACAAATATTGAATGGGCAGTTTTTTAACAAAAAATCAAAAACTGTTAAAAATTCTAAAGAAAAGTAGTTAAAATTGTATTTCAGCTCGAATATCCTGAGAACGAACAACGATTGTGCCTTCTAAAATATTTTATTTTATACATAGTACAATTTTTTATGAAAGTTTAAATTTTGACAAAAATCTAATTGACAGTTTTTGACAAAAAATATGAAAAAAAAATAAACTAAAAAGTGGTAAAATTGGTTTTTCGACTCGAATATCTTGAGAACGAGCAATGATATTGACTTTGCCATTAGGTATTTAATTTTATACAATGATTGTTTGAATTTAACAGCTAAGGTTTGTTTCGCAGAAAATTTGGTTATTTGAAAAAAAACTAAACATAAAGTTTTCAAGATCACAAAAGGGAAGTTATCAGTGTGCCTCTTTTTTTGTCTTACATCTGCCAAACATATGAAGCGAAGCAACGGAATTGTATGATCTTGGCAGTGTCATCAAAAAGGCGTGATAAAAAACAGCTGACACACTTAGACCAACATTAGGACCATTTTGATCTCAAACTAAAAGAAATGACTACGAAAACCATTCGGAGCTTCTGGCGAAGCGAGAGATACAGTATATGTCGGTGTTCATAAGATCGTTCAAAAGAAGTCTCCTAAGTGGAGTCTACGCCTCTGTGACATAGGTGGACAGGTGCAGAAGAGGAGGTGTAGTTGAATTTTCCTCACATGCCAGGACATGAGTTAATTTTTTATAAAAAAAAATTCAAAATGGATATGCTAACTTCATAAATGTAAATTATATTTAAAAGCCATAAACAAAAAATCGATAAGAATCTCATACAGAGGATATCATTTAGAAAAAAAAAATTCCTCATCAGAAACACAATTCCATATAATTTCATTTAAAAAATTTTAACGTCTGGAAAAATTCCAATATAATGAGGAAAAACAAACATCGCATCTTACTCAATTTTAGTATTTTGCAAGTGAATTTATTTTCTAATTAATTCTGCCATAATGAAGTTTACTCGAGTGGCTTTGGCTTCGAGGAGCTTTGTGGCTGAAGTGAAGCATCAATAAATTTTCATATTCAACTCTTGCAACTCTTTGCAAAGAAGTAAAACAGAGAGTGCGAGTTAAATGGGAAAGAAAAAAAAAATTCATTAAGAAGAAAGAAAAAAATAATCAAGCTCTACTCTTATCATTCATCTAATTTTTTTTTTTTTTTACAAATAACGTCGTCGTCAGTCGGTATATAATATGTATATATCTACTCTTTGCAATGTCCTGTGCTATGTGCACTCAGCCGAGAATTTTTCCTGCATTTGATATCATTAAAAAACGAGGGAAGACAAAAAAAATAAAATGCCAGATAGATGTGGATACGAATACGAACTACTACGAAATGCAATTAAGCCAATAAAAATCCAATTTGAAGTTGTGCTTTGGATTGGCTGGATGGGATGAAAGTCGATGCTATAGGAGGCATGTGTGTGTGTGTGTTTTGTTTGTTTAGATAGACGAAAGGATACATATGTGTATGAAAAACTAGTTGAAAGGAATATTTCCATAGAATGAATTGAATGGCAAAATATTCATGTATGGATATTCATGAGGCAGGTTTTTCTTCAAGTGTATAAATCAGTTGTATGATGGTAACATTTTTGTACCATAATCTAACTGCACAATCAATGCCAAAAAAATTATTCTACAGGATACAACTGCTGAGCTGCATGAATTTGAGATTAAAAGGTTTTCTATCTTTGGCTTATGTTTTGTGTTGTGTATCGTGATGATGATGATGGACTCCCACGATTTGGATTATTGAATTTCATGAAACAATAGATTAATTATTATTATTTCAATATTGAATTTGATTGTTTTGAATAAATTCATTGAACTACAAGGAACTTAGTCTTCATAATCGCTTTGTTCAATTTTATTACAATACTTATTGTTGAATGCTGGGTATAAGAACAGAGTTTACACAGAGTGACCCCAAATCTGGTTGGTTGGAAATGTTATGAGAAAAAAAAATTATTCTTTGACGAAATGTGTTTCTAGGTGCACATTTCATAATGTCATTTTTTTTAAATTTTTTTACAGTTGTTGAACTTTATCTATTTAAAAGTTGTTTTGTGTAACTTAAAATTAAAAAAAAATTTCTAGATTTTTGGAAAGAAAATAAATATTTTTTTTTTGATTTTCTGTGTTAGTTTTGAAGTTTCTTTATTTTTTTATATTTATTTTTCAAAAGTCCTTTTATACTACAGGATTTTCCAATAAGAGGTGTGATTTTCATATTTAAATAAAAATTCCATTTTTTGAGATAAAAATCGGATGTTTATTTCAATATAAAGAGGAAAGTATGCCTTTAATGATGGAAAACACCATCCACCGAATGGCCGCCACAACTGCGCTTACACAGCAATATCCGTTTTCTGAAATTTTCCATCATCAAATCACAAAGTGACTGCTGTATGCAATCAATAGCTTCATGAATTCCATCTTTCATGTCTTGAATCGACGCTGAGGTGTTGGCGTAGACCTTATCTTTCACGTGGCCCCAAAGTAAGAAGTCGTTGACGATGGAGAGGCTTTTCAACAATAAATCTTGGGTGTTTCGAGCCTCAGACCATTTTGTTTGTTGACGTAGCCACCGTGGTGGAAATGGGACTTATCAGTGAAGATGATATTTTTCCATGAAATTCCGGATCATTTTCATGCATTTCAAGGACTCAATCAGGAAAGACACGACGTTGTTGATGATCGGTTGGCTTGAGTTCTTGTGTTAACTGGAGTTTTGGGGATGGTCCCGGCGCAGTGGAGGTAGTGCTTGACTGCTGCCCTGTATGTGTGGGTTCGATCCCCAGTCTAGGCAGCAATTTATTCTATATTCCCTCAACTGAACGAAACGCCTGGGATTTAATGAGATAATCCAAGCCAATAAAAATGAATGCCTAATTTATAAGACCTTAGGTTTTACTTGTTTGTATACATATGTTTGTGTTTAAAAAAGAAAAAAAAATAAGGTGTACTGACGTTTGTGGAATGCCTAATTCCAAATTCCAAAGAACGACGAGAAATGGACAAACCTGGGTTTCCGTTACACTTTGGGCTACTGCAGCAATATTCTCAGTTCTTCTTGAGCGACGTGCACGCTCCACAGGTTTTATTCTTCACATCGCTAACTTGTCCTAAAAGCTCAAATTTTTCCACCGATGTCTGAATCGCGCTTCCAACAAGGTGCTTCACAACGACCAATAAATGTTTTAGTTTTACGAACTGTCTCTGAAAAATTTTCACCACTTTTAGTTGCGTTGTTGAAGCGTATATCGTTCCATTTTTATTAGTGGTGTAGTTTTTACCTGACGAATGTGTAAAAATTAGAGCTTCTCAGTGGAAAACTCTTCATTACAAAACATTTCTTTTTTTGGAACCCGCAAAATACTTTTAGTGTAAAATTATTTTTATAATGACGTCTGCCAGGTGACTGAACATAGAAGGGAACGTGAGCAGGAAAGTGCCAAAAAAAAAAAAAAAAAAAAAAAAAAATACACCGACACCTTCGGTGACTCCTGTCAATATTAGCAGTAGAAAGTTTTTAAATAAGTTGATATTTGATGTAAGAAGAACATTTTATTTAAATATTTTGAACCTGAGCGTTACAAAAATTCAACTTGAACTAAAAAAAAAAACTTTCCAATTTTTTTTAATTGTACAAAAAAAAAAACTGTTTGTAAGAGTTCAAGTTTCTAGATCAACTGGTAGCCGCCGCCGGAAATGGGTTAGGTTCAATTTTTTTAGCGGCCTTACGATAAGTCAATAAATTATACTTTATTCTATTAATTTAATTCCCTTTTGTTATTTATTATTCTATTTAAATACTTAAGTGAATATTTATGTACCTAGCTATATTTAAATTTAAAATTGAATTAAATAAGAAAAAAAAATAACAAACAATTGCCATCATTTATTGTGTCACGTCCTAACATCCACAATGCAAATTGTTCATCTAATTAAACCTCTGAAAATATTGCCGCACAAAGAAATATTATTATTATGAATCCTTGAATCCTTTGAAAATATGCTAATTAACTTATTAATTTTACTGTCATTACAACAATGTTTTGTATCGTTTTGAATATTCAAATACTCATTTTATTATTAGCCGTTAGAATACGTGCCATCATGAGAAGAGAGATATCCTTGGATATTAATAAGAGTTATAATATTTCAGAGCTCAAATTGTAGGTGAGGGGGTCTCCCTATTTACTGTGTAATCAAAAAAAAAACTCCTTTGCCCTCGAAAATGTTTTATTTCATAAGACAGGAAAATATTATGTAAGTATGTAATCTTTTTATCTTATATATTCATAGAAATTATGATTTACCGTTATCTACTTGTATACAACTGCTATTTCACAAATTCAATCTTCAGTTTAACAAAGGTACGTAACGTACATACCTACCTGAGTTACCGTTTTGAAAGCTTTTCCTATCTATGCGTAAATGGCATTTTTTTTTTTTTTGAAAATGGAATTTTAAATTTTTCCACAGCACGACATCTAGCTGGTAGAAAATAACCAAAGTTGTCGCTGCTCATCCAAAAGGACCAAAAATTCTTTATACATATTTTTTTTGGTATTACCAATTCCATGGGCATCAGCAGCATCACGGCATCTCTTCTCGTCTCTACAATGAGCATTATTTGAATTTATAGAAATTTGTCAGCTTTGTCGTATTGTGTTTCCTAAACAATCAACTTGATGTCATATCTATCTTGTTAGAGCTTAAATTAACGTTGTTTAAATCTGAATTCTTTTCCTTATGAAGATGAAAATAAAGATGAAAGTTAAGTAGGGAAATATATAAATAAATAAATATAATTTATTTTGACAATGAATGATCCAATGTTCTTTCTCTTTTTGTTTGGGAAGAACATTGGAATTCTATAAAAGAAGTGAGTTTTGTTTACCTATTCCTGTTACGAAGGATTTTTATGTTTTCACTTTTTATTTTCATATCTGAAGGTATTATAAAGGGGCACAAGGAAATTGCATTGCACAAAAAAAAAAAATATTGTATTATCATGAGTATTTTTTTTTTTTTTTTTGGAAAATCATAATAAGTAGAGATACTACCTACTTATTCACAAAAAGAGATAAAAATATCGAACGTGCTTGAGAGACATATTCCTCTTCCTCGGATCACGATGACAAAGGATATTATTTAGTACCAATACAACTGGGACGACAAAAAAAAAAAAAAAAAAAAAAAAAAAAAAAAAAAAACCAAGACTTTTCTGGATCAGGGAGGCGTAATCGATTCTTTTCCTTTGCCAACAAAAACAGACTATGCGAATTTGAAATTCATTTTGATAATAATAGTAATCAAAAAGCAAATAAAAAAAAAATTAGGTACCTACCTATAAAAAAAATAAAAAACATCCTTATTTGTTTCCGCTTCCTTAAAAAAAAAAATATACGTATACATTTTTAACACATCACTTGAATTCACGTGTAGTGAATAAAGTATTAGAATAGAATATAAATTGACTCAAATATTCTTTTAATTTGACTCTGTAACAAAATTGAGAGGACATCCTTGCTCTTCAATTTTTTTATCTTTTCTTTTATATTCAATCGATTGAAGGGTCTCTGATGTAAGTACCTACTTCTAAGTTCAGTGAAACGTGTTTTATTGTAAAAGTTCAAGGATGATTCGTATTTAAAATTAAATTTGATTTGCGAATAAGTTTTTTTTTTGTCAAAGAAAAAAGAAAAAAGGTGTCAATACAATTAAACTGAAGGGTTCTAAATATTATTTAACTAAAATAAAAGGAGTGAAAAAAATTTAAAAAATTTAAGTTTTATTAAATTTAATATATTTTTAATTTTATTCTAGTTTAATAAAAAAATCAACCTTTTTTTTGCTGAATGAAAATACAAGTCAATTTCTTACATTCTTATTACTTAAATAAATAGTTAGTTTTTGTCTAATCTAAAACTCCAGTGCGAAAATTTTGATTAAACATCTTATAGAAAATATAAAAACCAAATTCAAAAGCAAAAATAGAATTTTAAGAGCCTTTTCACTTAAACCAAAAAAAATAAAATATAAGTTTTTATGATGTGTTTATTCTTTTTTCAAATTCGGGCTCTGTAAAATCAAAAGCATTTAAAATTTATAAAAATTATTCAATACATAAATTGGAAAAGAAAATGATTTTCTGAAAATAAATATTTCAAAAACGGCTCGATACATATTTTTGAAATTTGGTAAAAAATATTTTTTTAACAATATCTTCAATAATTTTTACAAAAATTATTTTATTTTTCAAAAATAACGACACCTTCCATATAAATGCGAAAAAAAATTATTTTCCAAAACGGTTATGAGGATACTATACGTGATAAAAACGTTTTATCAAGTTTTTCGTAAACGGCAGCGACTACCTATATTTATTGGATTTTTTGAGTGCATTATTTTTGGTACGTCATAGTCATCCAGAAACCTGGTACCATAGAAAAAACAACTTTAGATAATATAAAAAATGAAATACTGAATTGTGAATTACAGAATTTTATAGTACAGAGTTTTAGAATAATGAATTTCAGATTTTCTGATTTTTTGGTATAGAATTTCGAAATACAGAATTTTGCGACGCACAATTTTCAGATACAGAATTGAGTATTTACAGAATTTTGAAATACAGAACTTTCGAATTTTGTATTCCAGATTTGGGCATATACAAAATTATGATAACCCCAACCCAAATTTTTATATAGAAAAATTCATATAGAAAAATAATAAAATGTTCAACTCATCAATTTCAAACACCCATCACTGCAAGTAATTGTATCAAATTTTTAAAACATTCCAACTGTCAAGCACGGCAACTTTTCAAGCACTCTTCTTATATTTATTGACAACTCCCAAAACACACACTTTTTTTTTATTGTTATAGTGATAAGTGACAACAAAGGTAGCTCTTATGAAACAATTTAAAAGTATTTCTTTGTCCCAAAGAAAAAAAAAAGTATATCAACAAGATAAACTATATTCCAAAGCACACAACTTTTAAACTCAATTTTATGTTTTTGCTCCTTCTACAAAAAAAAGGAACCACATTAAAACGCATCCATGTCCCTATACACCATCATCTAAAAAAAAAACTCCTTATAAAACTCTCGAATTTAAGAATATTTTCTCAAAAAAACATTTCCTCCTACAAAATAAAATAAATAAAAAAAAAAGAGAAAACAACAAAAAACTTAAAAAACCTTTTCGACTTTTCAAAAAAAAAGCTTACCTTTTAAAACACACTCACACACAATGCATGCAGAACTTCTGTAGTAGCTGTCTGAAACGAACTTGACAGAGTGCGTCCTCTTCAAAAAAAAAAAAAAAAAAAATAACTGCACTATACCGCCAACTTGCATCTCTCCATCTGTATACATGAAGCTTGTTGGTAGCAGCAGCAGCACTCAAGCAAAATAATCGACTTTGAAACACTTTTTCGCTATTTTTATGTTATTATATCTCAATGCAAATACAAAACATAAAAACCAAAAGAAAACGCAGCACTTATAAATAAAACATAAAAAGAGTTTCCACCCACCACTTTGTGCACTTTTTTTTGTATTTTAAATTAATGGTGAAAAAAAAAGTTTTTTTTTTTTTCTTTCAGTGTATGCAAAATGCATTCATTGTGATGGAGAAAATTTGTATGCTGTTTTTTTTTTTTTCAAGTTTTGGTAGCGCGCTTTTGTCAAAGGATATTTCTATACTATGCGATATGAGATAAAGAGAAATTTTATATTAAAGGATTTTTATAAGAGAGCGCCATCTAGATACTAGATCTATTATTTAACTCGCGGTGTGGGTGACAGAAAAGTGTTTGATTGTTCAATGAACGGGGCGAGAACTTAAGTTTTATTATGAAAAAGATAATGCTGCAGGGGAAATGAGATGAAGAAGAGATAGCTTTTGAGACAATCCCCACTGCATTTTCATTACTTAACTGTTTTTTTTTTTTATATTTAAATTGAGCATAGTTCAAGTTAGCTCTGCTTTTGTTTGAATTTTTCACCACCAGCGATGTTGGAGATTATAATAATAAAAAAAAAAAACTTGAAACAAAACAAAAGCCACATTCAAAAACAAAAAAAGATAATGTCACCGTAAATCAATTTGAAAAAAGTAATAAGGACGGTATTATGACAATGAACCTTAACGAGTCTTGTTTTTGTCGAGGATTTTTTTTTTTTTTTTTTCTTTTGATACGTACGTGTTAATGAAAAGAAAATTTATTCTTAGAAAATTTTATTGTTTTTTAACTTGTCATTATTTGTTTGAAGGGAAGTCAGATAGATTGCAAAGTATTGTATCTATTAACGAAGATATTGATAGTTCAATTTATTACGTAGGCTAGAATGATGAAATCAAGTCTCTCTACATCTCCCGATCTCGAGCCCACGCCATCCAGTTGCTCCCCAAGGCTGCGTCCTGGTCTACGCTATCTCTTCAACGCAAGCTTGGTTTACCACGCTGCCACCACGTCTACTATAGAATGTATCACAAAGGACTTTCCGAGCCGGTTCCTCTTCACTCATGCGACGGTGCCCTGCCCACCGGAGTCTACCGAGCTTAATTTTTGTCACTATTTCTGCTTCAAGGTAGATTGCGTACAATTCATAATTGTACCGTCTCCGCAATCGTCCTTCCTAACATATGGAGCCAACAATTCTCCTTAAGACTTTACTCCACGCCACCATATGTACTTTGTTTTACCTTCAGCAATATGCAGACCCAGCTTTTGTGCCGCTTGCTCGATCTGGATGAAGGAATAAGCCAATATCTGGCTGGACCTGTTGACGATGGTCCCTTTTGTTGCCTTGCCAGAGTCATGGATTGCTTTTTCCAACGCTAGGTTGAAGAGGAGGCAGGCCAAACCATCCCCTTGTCGGAGTCCATTAAAGATGTTGATTGGTCTACAGAAACAGAAGAGGCCTAGAGGAGGTAAGTTTGACAGTAGTACTGTCTTTAAAGTTACCAGAGAGGTCAAAGGTGTCCAGAATTATGAACGATATATGGTAAAAGATACAGACGTATCGAGGACCTGCTCAAGAGATGGAAGAACTTTTCGCGCAGTTAAAATTCCCGAATACGCTCCCAGGAGAGAAGAAATCTCAAACTGAGAAATTTTCTGACAAGTGGAAGAAATGAATGACTGTCCAGTTCCCCTAGATTTACCAATCGTTCCCGTTAATAAATTAACAGCTCGAGGACACACTCGACGCCGAACAAGTAGGATTTCGCCCTGGATTTTACTGCGTGGACCACATTAAAACTTTGCTGATCATCATCGAACAGTGCGTTGTATATCGTTTATTGACTTCGAAAAGATTTCGGCAGTGTCAAAAGAGAAGTTATCTAGCTTGCTTTGCACAGGAGGGGCATCGCAGATAAACTGATTGCTAGATTTTTAAGGTTATATATGATGGATCCAAATGTCACGTTTTGCATAATGGAAGACTGATAAAGGGATTTGAAATCCAAAGTGGGGTAAGGCAGGGCTGTATACTTTCACCAATATTGTTCCTGTTGGTTATTAGTGATGTTTTGCACGCAGCTTTGTCAAATGGAAATGGAAAAATTCAGTGGACCCTGCAATCATACCTCAAACACCTTGATTACGTAGACGACGAAGTATGCTTGCTCTCTTATAAGATCATAGATCTCCATCAAATGACATCAAGAGTTAAGAAAAATGATCAGCCTTGGAACTTCCTGATCTGCTCAAGTAAATATTTCTGAACAACCAGTAGAGATGATTGAAAATGATCAATATCTTGGAAGTATTGTCTCAACTGATGGCGGAACTGAACTAGACTGATACAGATACTGATGACAGTCAAATCGGGCAAGCAAAGGCTGCGTTTGGTATGTTGCCTAAAATATGGAGAAGCAACTCTACCAAGCTACGACTGTTCAACTCCAATGTTGAATCCGTACTTCTTTACGAGTACAGCTCTTGGAAAGTCGCAACTGCTGTCACTTAAAAGCTGCAACCGTTTTTAAATAGAAGTCTACGCAACATTTTGAGAATTTTCTGGAAAAATCGAGAACAGTGCAAGAACCCATTGACTATATCATTTGGAGACGAAAGAGGCAATGGATTGGTCAAACGCTTCTAAAGGGTAACGAATGCAACTCTTTTACTCAGACAGGCCGACCTAGAAGTACTTGGCAAAGGACGGTGGAGGGGGAATCGGCATAGCTAGGGAGAGTCGGAGGGTTTATAAGAAAATTTTAGTTAAAAAAAATAGTAACTAGAACTTAATTAACCAAATAAAATTTTAAATTCTTGGTAAGATACAAAAATTTGTTAAATAAAGAAGTAAGGTCATAATGCCATAAATATCTTTCAAACATCAATTTGACGATGATTTAAGCAAAATTAATTTTTAACACTATACATGATCATAATAACATCAACAATTTAAATCCATCCTATCCAAATCATACAAAAAAAAGAAGGAAAGAAATAAACATCTGTACCAGTACAGATTGTTACATCTGGCTTGTCCTCTTTATCAAACTTGGCTCAGAAGTAAACACAGAACAGAGACAAAACAAAAAAAAAAAATGTAATAAAGAACTCCTTTCAATGCATCTGTTTGTTTCCCATTGTGAATATCAATCTAAATTTTATCACAAAAAGGATTTCTTGCTCCTTGGCTCCTTGTGGCAATGGCGACTAAATGAAATTTGTATTCATCAATATTGCAGCGAAGCAGCAGCAGGGGTATCAAGCATCAGCAGAAGCTCCTTTCTCTAACTCTACTATATAAACCTACCGACATCTTTGGCGCAATTTTACTTGTGTTTGTAGTTGTCCGTCGTCGTCGTCATGTTGTTGGCGTCCGTCGCCGGCGTCGTCGTCGCCTTTATTCGTCGTCCAACTCTCTGAAAAGTAGGTTAAAGTGTACAAAACTTTTTTCAAAAAAAAAAAACAAAAAAAAGTTTTCCCATTTCAAAAGGGAAAAGTTGCGCCATTATTCGTATTAAGGTCCTTGCACAAAAGCAACCGCTGTCTGACGCCTGCTATACACAAGACAGGACAGGACAGCACTATTGAGCCCGCACATTTTCTATTCATTTTTGTTCGCTATTTCGCGTATATTTGATTGGTGTATATCTGAAGCTGTGTAGTTCCTATTTTACTTTTGCGAGTGGGTGCGTGGGAGGTGTGTGTGGTGTGTGGAAGCCAGTTCTAGATTGATGCTGGGCGTCTATGGAAATAAATGGAATTTATAGTGTTTGAACAATGCAGTTCTACATTCGTAATGTCGACGTGACTGAACCAAAATGCCCACACGTTACAGTTCTTTTTGTTATTGAACAGTTAGGTCTAGGTACCTAACTTCCCACGTAGAATAATGTTTCCATGGGACACAGGGATGGCACAGGAGGATATAGTGCGGTAAAGAGCATTTTGGTTAAAACTTTTGCCTTTCCATTGCATATTGAGAGTGATGGCTTCAGTGGACAAGAGATAGTGGCTCTTTGAATCCCTGCAGACAAAAAAAAAAAAAAAAAAAGTTGAATAATATGCAACGATATGGCCGCTAAAACAAATGCTCTGACGGGTGTTCATGATTCTTCTTTTTTTTTTTTTTTTGTTGTTGTTCATTTCTGTGTTATTGTGGCCTCCTGCTGGGGCTGATAGGGCTTTGGATTCTGGTGACGGCATCAAAGAGAGAGGCAATGTTTGTACGCGATGGCAATGCCTGCCTGCTGCTACAATACAAGAAAGACAGACAGATGGATGGCTGCCTGGACGGATGAATGCAATATCGTGGTCGGACATGACATTCGATGCGGCTTGTTGCATTCTTTTATTGCAGTGAAAGTTTTTTCATATCATTTGCATATTGTGAGGACGATTTTTCAATTTTTTTTTTTTTTGTTTTCTATTCTGAATTAAGATAGAATACCTCTATATACATTGTACCTTCATCTACCTCTCTATTTTTATATGTTTTTCTTTTATTTTGTTTTCAATTTTTGTTTGTTTTTTTTTTTTTTAGTTGAAAGAAAAATGATTTTGTGTCATGACAAAAGTTGAAGATAGATACGAGTTGTGTTAGGTTTAATGGGAGACAGGAAAAGTTTAAAAAAAAAAAATAAATTTGCCGGAAAAAAATTTACGTACATACAAAATTCCTTGCATCATAAACATTATATCAGAACTTGGAAAGAGACCGCATAAATTTTGTTGTTTCATATTTTTTTTTCGTTTAGGTAAAAAGTTAAGGAATACTTTTTTGACCAATTTATCAAGGCATATTTTCTGTTTTGTTTTTGTATGAATTATTGTTTTGATAAAGTTAAAAGAGTATTAAAATGAACCTTTCCAAAGGAACAATAATCGATCGTTGTTTTTGGCTTGAATCAAAATAAAAATAAGTCGTTTAAAAAAATGGGATTGAATTGGCGTGTCTGGAGTTTTTTTTGAAACTTGAAGTTATGAAAATAATTTTATCTGAATTCAACTTTGTTAAATGAAACGTTATAAAAAATAACTAAATATCATTAACCAGGAATATATGATTGGCTGATGACGCAATGGAACTCTGACAGGCAGACGAGCGGGCCGTTTGACTCCATTTTTTATTTTCAAATTTTATTTTTCGATTGATTTGCCGCTCAGTGAGAATTAGTCGATACTGAATAGTTCTATAATTTTTTCAGTTTCTTAAAAAGCATTCAAAATATGGACTTTAAAATTCTTATCCAATATTCATAACAAAGAAAATTAGAAGCAATGATTTTTATTCAAAAAGAAGGTCTATTTAAACAATGGAGAGAATCTTATTGAGCAAATAAAAATGGCCGCAGGAAAAAGAAATATTTTTATTAGTTTGGCATTTATTTTTTCTATTTTTTCCGAGTGTCAATTTCATATTTATTTCTGAGTATTGAATCTGGAATCTTTTAGTTCCCAACCTAATACTCTACCTTTGTGACAATTTGCAACAGAAAAATTTAATATTAAATATTAATCACCTTTAACTACAGAAGGAGCATTTTTGTATCTGCTTGAATTTTGCATTTGTAAGGCACGACTTACAATTAAACTGGTAAAAGTAAGTGTTAGACAAGCTATCTGCTGACTTGTATAAATGTATAATAGTAGCAATATAAAGCCGTTAGAAAATTATTTTGGCGCGAATTATAGGAACTAATTAGCTCCCTGGAGAAAGCTTGCATAAAATTTCCATTAGGCCTTATAAAAGTTAAGCAATGAAGTCAGATAAAAAAAAGTAAGGTACATTATGTAGGTGTGCTGTAATTCTATAATCAATAAATAATAATAAATAAAATAATAATAAAATAAAAATAAAAATAAATGTATAAAGCTTTTTTAACGAAGCCTTTTAGAAGCAAATATGTATTTTTGCTTGGTTTTAAGTTGAACATTCTTTAGAAGCTACTACTCTCCAAATTTTCAGTGGAACAACTTTGACAAGCTTTTTACAGATTTTTTTTCTTAATTTTTTACTACACAAACTAATCTTTCTAAGGCTTTAAAACATGCTATTATTAAAAATAAATAACTTGCATAATAAAGCTATAGGCTATAGCCTACCAAATTGTATTCAAATTCTGGCCTTATACAAGTTTAATATTGTTAGTTTAGGGATTAAATTTTAATATAAGTTTTTTTGTATTAGTAATTTATATTTTAAGTGGTGTTTTTCTTAAAACAATACGGAAATCTTACTAAATTTCTACAAGTTTTTCGTCATTAAATCGATTCCAATTCGTTTTAAAAATGTTTTTGAAAACCATTTGTTTTGTTAGAAACACATCATAGAAAAAACCACCTAAAGAAAATAAAATATGTATTTAAATTCTTTACCAGGAAATCATCATCATCACCATAAAAATAAGTAACCACACACAGAGTTCAGGGAAGCAAATAAAATATTTACACAAAAAAGCAGTTGGAATATTGCTCCAAAATCATCATCAAGGAGTACCTTTACCTATAAAAACCGGACATTGTTGAAATTCAAAAAAAAAAAAAAAAATTAGGTAAGATTTTCCACCCATCAAACGCACCATCATCTACTGTACCATACATTTTCCATATCAAACTGTAACCACTTTACGAGAGAGTTTTTTTTTTATTGCCATACCAGTAGTTCCTTTATTTTCGAGAAATGTAGGTCCATAGATAAATAGATAGGTGTATAGATTCTGCATCTATTGTTGAAGAGTTTTCTCTATTTTTCAACATCCTAATGGCAAACGCGTTTTTGTTTTCAATTGTTTTTTTTTTTTTTTGCCATTTTAACCAATATAGAAGTGGGAAACCATGTATAAGCATTTTGAATGCAAAAAAGAAATATATTATATGGGTTATGTTCATGTACATATGTATGTATGTATATGTATGTTCATTTTAAATTGTGTGGCATCTTTTTCATCGTCTGCTCTCTATTCCATCATCAGCCATCACTAAGTGGTGAACAGGATGGTGAGGTGATGGTTTGAATATCTGTATAAGGACATTTGCCCATAAGGAAAATTTTCCAACTTATCATCAAGCAAACAGAGTTGCCACTTTTTTTTTAAATAATTTTTCTTTTACACAAGTTCATATTATAATAAAATTTGTTGGACCAGTTTGGAACTTTCCCAGAAACTGCTTTTCGTAAGATATTATTTAAAAAAAAAATTTTTTTGTTTGCGAATGGTAGGTAACTCTGAAAAACAATCGACACAAATTTACCCATCTCCTTCAACTCTTTAATAGGGTGTTTGTTATAGTATAGTCATTGTTTGACTATGGAAAATAGAATGCATAAGAGGGCTGTTCAATGGTGACGAGACATAAAAAAAAAAAAATGAAACAAGTGGGTAATTGAAATGTGGGTATAGCAAACACACATGATGAAAATAAAGCGAACAAAACTCTTATCCAGCAAAATCACTAAAAAAAAGAAAAAAAAAATCAAGAGAAACATTATGCCATTGCGTTGTTATATAGTGTTCTAGGAGTATTCAAAAAAAAAAAGAAAGAAAGAAAAATCAATTTGAAATTGATTTAATGAATGTGTACATCGTTGCACCTGTGTGAGCTGTGACGCCAATTGCATTAAAGCACCGCATCAACAAAAACGCAACGTGACACCTTTCTTCTCGACAAGCATAAGCCAGAGAACTGATGATGCATAAGAATGACAAAGGCACTCTATGTACACTCACTCCACATAAAAAAAAAACAGACGCATACCTATGTACCTACCTACCTACTAGACAACGAAAGGATAACAGCTGAAAATGTCATTTTTGGAATCTGACGGATAGCTCTGTTCGAGTAGTGATGCAAATGCAAGAAAAACATCACAAAAACTCTAGAATAACATTTAAAAAAATAAAAAAAAAACTATTTCCTTGGTATTTGATTGTTGGGGAAATAAAATGAAAAACAAAATGATTAAGTTTTTGTTTCTTTTTGCTTTCTGTCAAAAACACACATCAGAAACGTGGCGAAGTGGATGTTTTCACTAGATCTGAAAATGATTATAATAAAGAAGTCACGGTTCCAGAGTGGTTTCGTTTTTATGGAAACTGATGACTCACAATTCAATACAATTCGAATAATCACTATATCTATTTTGATGAAGCTTTCCATAGGGTAAGGATCGTTTGGCGTTTCGAAGTCAGACGACCAGATAAATAGTAGACTGAGGCATAATGGTTAGTTCGTTTGTAATTGACATGATGGTTCGATTCCCAGCCTCGTTCATTTCATTACAGAAATGTTTTTCTCACGGGCTAACGCCTCTTCCGACTAAGTAACAAATTCTCCAACCGATACTGGCTTTCGCGGACGAGATCATCGGAAGTACCGAACAAGCTGCACACGATTTCTTCATCCAGATTGAGCAGGCTGCATATTAGTGAAGGTAACACATGAAGTACATGGTGGCGTCAAATGCAAGAGGAACAGTTGGTCAAACAATCAAGGTAGCAATAGTAGGAGCCGATAACAATATAGAAGAAGAAATACCCGGGCGGCTGCTCAATTCCAACAGAGCCAACTATACGAGTAGTCTCTCAACGCTCTTCAAATCCAACCAGGACAATGGTCCTGGATCCGAGACTTTGGTGCTTATCAAAAGACACTCCAACCACTTAGCCGCGTTCGGGAGAAAAGTCTTAAGGCGAATTGTTCGCCCCATATGTGAGGAAGAACGATTCCGGAGGCGGTACAAAAAATTAAGCTTGGTAGACTCCGATGGGCAGGGCACCTAGCTCGTATGAGTGGAGAGGAACCGGCTCGGGAAGTCCTGCTTTGTGGTACATTCTATGGTAGGCGGCAGCGTGGTAGACTATGGCGTACACCAGGACGCCCAAAGCCTTGGGGTGTGCAACTGGATGGCGTGGGCTCGAGACCGGGATAGGTTGAGAGACTTGTTGAAGAGGGCCAGGACCAAGAATACAGTGCCGTCCAGATTCGGCATAAATTGTTGGGACCCTCCCTTCCTCCAATAACACGCACACAGGAATGGTTGAGAATTGTAAGGCCTTTAGAACCGGTTTCTTTATGGACTGCCGTGCCACCAATTTTATTTATTTTATATTATGAAACGATTGGGAATTAATAAAAAGGAAAATAAAATTTTGCAAAGTATTAATATTGTCAAAACACAAAAGCAAAAGGAAACTTTTTCAAAATTATTATTTTGCGTGCCTTCAAAAATGGCCTTTTAATAAAAATTATTTCTTAAATTATGTATATGGCTATGCCCCAATGCATTTATTCCCACCTCCTGCATAAAATACCACTATTGCAAATACCTAGTGGCAAAATCTCGTAAATATTATGTTGAAAAATTTCACACAAAAAAAAGAACATGGAGCATGTATTCGGTATTCCACCCCGGAATGAGCTGATTACTTAATACGAAAATAAATAACTTATTATGTGTTGTTATCCTATAAAAATAAAATCCAGCGCCGACCTCAAATAAAATATCTTTTACCATTAAATTTTACCTTTTTGAAAAAAAAAAACGATGCAAACAAAAAAAAAAAAACATTTTCCGGAATTAAATTGTGCACATCTCCCTATTTTCCGTATCCCATCACTTTTCCGAATCCGGCAACTAACTTTTCAACACACACACACACACCAATCACATTAAGGCGGTTATAGGGGCTTGCAACAATTTGCAAGAAGAGCCCCATTTTCTTTTTACAAATTTTCAAATATATGACACACAAGGCACCAAGATATTTTCCATCTTCATGCTCAAGGTGCAACTAGCTAGCTACCTCCTATTTTTCTTTTGCTCGTCTCTCTACTGCAAGCAATTTTTCAAAATTTCCTGTAAGAATTTTTACACAGGAGAGCGCGTCAAGAGAACTGTGGGCGGAATGGTGCCGGCAGCAAATCGTAAATTTTCCAAAACTGGATTATAAGGCATTTTTTGGTTATTTTGTTGACAAAGTTTGTTCCTTGGGTGTATAGGAAAAAAAAAATGAAGTCACTTCCTCTATATCTACACTTGCAACGCTTGGCATTAACAAAAGATTTTCGCGCATCCTGATGGCATAGTTCCATTTTTCCAAAATAATAAAAAAAAAATTACAAAAAGCGGGATAGCGTGTTATGATGGGGTTGATCATTTTAACATAAGTTCGTGTGGGTGTCAGTGTCGTTAAGCAGCCACCCTCTCTCCACCGCCGCCGTCGTCGTCGTCGTCATGAATCAATTGAAAGTAATTTGAATAAATTACACAAAATTGTGGCGCGGCCCAACGACGCGGCGCGCCGCGGTAACGCCGCCGCACCGCCATTGGCGTCAAAGTTTTGTTGCTGATGCAGCGCCATACAGGATAGTATATGCAATACCTATACCTAGTAGTTTTGAAGCTTGAATAGGATGAAGTGGAGCCTGATGATAACGGCGCGTTGGTTGAAACATGCGATTATTATATTGAACGACGATGTATAGAGTATGTTCGAAGGTAATTGCCGTTATGTAATGAACTTCAATTACAGGGCATTCATTTTGTGAGCCTCTGGCGGTGATTGTGTTACACATCAAAAACAGCAGCAAATTTGCAGAGATTGTTAAATTTTTTGGTTGTAAGGGTTGTAGTGTACAATGAAGTGTAAAATTAGGCGTCAATATAATAAAATGGAGCATTATTTTTGGAAAGATAATTCTAGGTAGTGTTGTGTGGTAGTGAAGTTGATGATAATGATAAATATAATTCACTGAAAATTTCAGGCTGCACCTAAGTATATAGTACAAAGTTGGTGGAGTAATAATGGAAGTATTCAGCAAGTGGAAAAAAAAAATAGCGGAAACTTGTATGTAAATTGCATGAAGGTATATTTAAGTTTGTAGAGCACAAACATTAAAACTATATTACTGAATATGAACGACATGTACCCAGTACAAATACTGAAATTAAATTAATTACAGTCACCACAACAAGTTTTATACTGATTAAAAGCAACGTGGTCTAATTAATATTGACTTTTTTGATTTTAATTGATATGTAGTCAATACATAACATAATTAAAAGCATTCTGAAATCCAAATCCAAAATTGCAGTCATAACAACAAGTTGAGTGGTAAGAACAAGCAACGTGCACTGGGTTTTTGTTGACATTTTGGGATTATAGACGATGTGTAGTCAGTACATAATCTTTTTAAAAACATAAAGCCATATGAAAATGTATGTACTGAAATAAAGCAGTGTGCTCAAAGTTCATACTGAATTTTATTACAGAGAGCATGTTGTCAATACATAATTCATCTAGAACAGTAAATCTACCCGAATAAAAAATGAAGTCATGCATTGCATGATATGTGTTTTGTTCAATACAGAAACTATTACGTGACATCAAGCTCTATAAATAAAATGTATACAATACATTACATTACAATGCATCACATTGCGTTATATGCTGATAACAAGTCACATGCACTGAATTAATTCTGACTTTTATTGATTACAGATTAAATGTAGTTGCTACATTATTTATTAAAAATCACCAAAAGTCAACCAAATAGAAATATGTAATCATCACATTGAGTTATGTGCCGTAAATGTACTCATTACAATAAGTTAAATGCTGACCAAAGACGACACGTAGTCAAAAAATAACCCATTATTTCCACCCATCACGTTATCAACATACGTAACACATTACAGTCATCCCAGCAAGTTATGTGCTGAGTACATACAACGTTGATTGAGATTTTAATAATTTTTTTGATTACAGAATCTATTTATAATCAATGAATTATACACGTATGTAAGTTAAAAAAAAAAAAAAATTCAAAATTGCACTCATCGCACGAAGACATGTACTGGGTACTAGCATTGTGTTCTGAGTTTGTATTGACTTTTATCGATTATCGTAGAATACAAATTTATGTGCTGAGTACAACCAGGGTTCACTTAGTTTTTCTCGAGTTTTGGAAACAGACAATTTGTATTCATTACATTTACATATAAAAATGCACAAATTGTATACATAATTGTTTACGGTGCATACATTTTTACATAGTTTTTTTAACCTCAAAATTTAAATAGCACAGCCTTCAACCTTTTTAAAAATACATACATATGACTTAGTTTTCATTTAAACAATTTTTATTATTATCCTTACAGTTACATACTCACTTCATGCCAAAAACCAGATACTGGCTTTGTTACTATAACGTCCTCGGGTTGCACGGTAGGGAGCATTTTTAAGAAAAATTCACCAGAAAATTGTGCAATTTTGTTACAATTTCTTCTTGTTCAACCTCATCGTATATGTATGGAATAGCTGCACCTATTCTTGTCAGTATAAGGACCTCCCAACAATTTCGTGGTACTATACCTACATTATAGAGAGTATAGAAAAGATGATATATTGTAATCATCTTTACGACAACAAACAATAGAAAATTTCACACAGACGCTCGTTGTGCGCTTACAATTTTATGATGTCAGGGTGTGCCTTCAAAAGGAGTTTCACCTTTTAGAATTTTTTGCTTTGTAAGAAAATTCAACAAAAAAAAAATAAATAATAAGGCAAAACCAAAAATGATTTCGCCAACCTAACTTTGCTCCTTTCTGCGATGGTTTATAAAGGAAAAAAATATTATTCCGCTTCTTACATTCAGTAGTAGATGAATAATTTAAATTTGCTCTTTTCACCCGGTTTTCGTTGTATATTGTGTGTGTGCTCTGCCACCTCTCGTTCCTATATATATATAAACATATTACTGTTTCGCTTTGTTAAAGGTCTTTTATAGAAAAATATAGGAGAAATATTGTAGCTTTACTATATGTCCCATAGGGTGTTATGTTCTATGCAGCGCAAAAGAAATTACAATACAGTAAAAGGGTGAACGCGACATTTGCAGTTTCTAAATCTGATACAAAGTCAGTGAGAAAAAGAAAATTGCGAGAGAAGAATGTGCTTTAAAAATTGTATTCCTATACGTAAGGTCCAAGGCTGATTAGCAGTCAAATATGTGCCGTTTTCATGTAGGATTGCAGGTACACTCGTTTTTAGAAAAAAATGATTTTCAAACATCCAAAACATTTCTGGGAAAATCAGTAAAAATTTTGATCGCAATCCCTCAAAAATAAAAATTTAGGTAAGTAACGTTTTTTGAAAATTGTTTTTAAAACTGCACAGCATCAAAACTTGCATATGGACAATTTTTATTTAGTTTACGAAATAGGGCAATACGCTAAAACTAAGCGTGGCTTCTGTAACAAAGTCCTTGTTGAGTTTGTTATTTTCTTCAAAAATATTAAAATTGTTTTTAAATTTAAATTCAAAAACAGGTTTGTGCTGACTCAATTTTGTATGTCAGTCAATTCAGATAGAGCCTTAACTGGTGGTTAGAAATTTTTGAAACTTATTGTGAGTACCTATAGCCATTTCACACGCTTTTTATGTTTTTTTTTAAGGCAAATTTGTGACCAACGCCAACATAACAAGCCGAGTAAAAAAGACCGAATTGCTATCCAGACCAATCAACATCTTTAATGGACTCCGACAAGGGAATAGTTTGGCCTGCCTCCTCTTCAACCTGGCGTTGGAGAAAGCAATCGGTGACTCTGGCACGTCAAGAAAAGGGACCATCTTCAACAGATATTGACTTACCATGTTCCAGCCAGGACTCACGTATGGATCCGAGGATTGGGTGCTTAGCAAAAGACACTCCGACCTCTTAGCCGCATTCGAGAGAAAAGTCTTAAGGAGAATTGTTGGCCCCATATGTGAGGAAGAAAGACGTTACAATCATAGATTGGACGCAATCTACCTTGAAGTAGATATAGTGACAAAAATTAAACTCGTTAGACTCCGGTGGACAGGGCACCTAGCCGGCATTAGCGAGGAAGAACCGGAAAGTCCTTTCCATGGTAGACGACAGCACGGTAGACCATGCTTGGGCTGGAGATATGAAGCCATATGCTTAAGCAAAAGTAAATGCTTTTACTTGTAAATTGCTGTGCTAGTTAGTGGGAAATTTGCATTAACTACTGCAGACATTTCCAAGTATAAGCATTTACTTCTTTTTATGCATATACATCATGGCGTAGACCAGGACGCCCGAAGCCTTGGGGTATGCAACTGGATAGCGTCATCGGATCGAGACCGGGATAGGTGTAAAGACTGTCCAGGACCGGACCCCGGTTGTCGAGCCGTTGAAGATGATGACTAAAGTACCGATGAAAAAAAAATTGATCACAAGGAATTAAATAGAAAATAAAATACAAATGTTGCCAGTTGTTTGCTGGCAATATTTTTATAAGAAAAAAAAAATGCTTTTCTTACATTAGTTTTAACCAATTTTTATTTTTTTTTATTAATTTTTATTTGCCATTTTTTTACAGAACTTTCTTACCAGATTTTTTTGGAAACATTTTTGCAGACGAAATATTTTGTTTTAGGTTTTTTAGTTGCCTGTCAGACACCAGGTAGTATACATTTAGCGGAGTAACGGAGGGCTGCCCGCGGATGATGAGTGACAGTTTGGAGTGGCAGTTTTAGAGGTTTAATTATTTTATTTTCGTAAATTTTAACTGAAGAAATGAAAAAGTTTACAAATTTAGAGATTATGTTTTTTTATTTTTATAATCTATTTATTTTTAAGTGACACATCAAAATTATCCTGCAATAGTCTTTTTTAAAAAACCGTAACTTAATTGTTTTTGTTTAAACTTATTTACATATTTTTTTAACGCATTTAACTCACGCATTTGTTAAAAAGGACCTGCCCTTAATTTTAACTCCGCAAGTATTAGAATGTGGAAATTTTGCAAAATTGTAAAATCTAGAAAACTATACATTTTTGAAAAACAACTGAATTTAGTTTTCACAGAAAAATAATACGGACGTAAAAAAAATTGTTTTACATTTGGAAATTTTAGACAAGTGGATAATTTTAAAATTTTGATTTTCTTAAAACTTGATATTCTGACTCGAATTTGTTTTTCTTCTGAACAAGTTGCAAATGTGCCTTTGCCCATAATAATAAATAGAACAAAATATTTCTTGATACAGTTACACATTTTCATTCATATTTCATAAAGAAAACGTTATGTGTGTGTGTCTGTGTATGAGTACAATATAAACGAGTATACTAGGTTATTGCAGCTAAGGTTGTAAGGACATCTTTTTTCTTTTTTTTTTAAGTACGTGCTGCTGTAGAATTTCACTGAAGCCAGTGGCAATGCACACACGTTAACGTTATATTACTCGTGTCTTAATACAATCTTCTAGTCACGGAGGTACGGGCATTGTAAGTCACTGTGTAATGGCAAATGCATAAAATAGCGACTAAGATGGTTATACGGTATATACAGTTATACTACTTGTGAAGGAAGTCTCTGGCTTTTTTGTGTTTTTTTTTTTTTTCTTAACTTAGAGTTTCGTTTCATATAAACGCGTCGTCATTCTTAGGAAAAAAGATTCTCATAGTGAGATAGAGGTGTGTGCACGTATTCTCTTTCAATAGAAAAATATGTGAATGGAAATTAATTGCTTTAAAAGAAGCCCGCCGCCTGCCGCCCGCCATCCACCATCACCAGACCACGACCGCAAACAGAACAGGTGGGAAATATGTTTTATGGCAAAGTGTTTTTCCTTGTGGATGTAATGAATCTCTGTGGTTTAGTTAAAGGAACTCTGATGGAAGTAGAAAATGGGTGATAATAATATTTATAAAAAGAGTTCTTAAGTGTGACAATATGGCCTTGGCTTTAAAAGAATGTGACTTTTATTTTCTTTTATAGTTGGGTACCTACGTCTAAGTAAAAGGAGGTTTTCTTTAAAAAAAACTTTTTTATGTAGGTAGGTAGAAGGTACATATTACTTAAGATTATTCATGCATTTTTCAGCTATGAAAAATGTCTTTCAAAACTTAGATAAGGACAAGTTGACTTTATTCATGTATCCTATTATTCGTTTACAAAGCTGGACTTTTGAATAAAACTCTTCACTGCAGAAAAATATAAATGCTTGTCAATTTTTCTAAAATGGAATTATTCAAGAACATACAGAAAGTTTGTGTGAATTGTTAGATAAGCAGTTCTGGAAAAGGAATTTTAAAATTTCAATGTTGAAATTGTGATACTTTTACACTCACAAATTTGAATTCTTTGGAGGTCAAATATGAAAAGTAAAATTTTAGTATTTTCTTGTATCAGCTGGTACAATTTTTATTTGATATTTTTTATATCAAAAATCTCAAATTTAACTTTTTCACCAACACGCATGGAAGCATTTTTGTTAAGGAATTAATAAAATTAAAAAAGTGCGTATACGCCATAGTGTATCATTGTTTTGCCGTTGTGTAACAGGATTGACTTTGTATTTTTTTGTTCCTAGGTGACTTAAGGTTAAGAAATAAAACTTCCCCCCCGTTTTTCCACTTTAATTCTTAAAATCGATTTATGTATTTCAACTCCAGACGATCAGAGAAAAAATGTTTGCAAGCAACAAATATGCAGCTTGGAGTTTTAAATATTTTATGTTAAGGATTTGACTCTCAGCTGTTGATGCCCAAAAAAAATAGAGGGCTCTTGGAAACTTTATGTCGTCCTCTATCTTCTTAGGCACAAACTGCAGAAGGTCGGACTTAAAGAAAAGCTCAAAACTGAATCCTAATATTTTCCCTGTAAACTTTTTCCTTACCATCGATAGGGGGAAATAACTTTAGGGGAGTGGTATAAAATTCAAGAAATGAAGTAGTTGAAAAATTAAAAACAATATGCGTCAATATGCCAATATGTATGTTGCCAACAGTTATTGACGAATTGAAAATTTTAAATTTTCAGTCCGAGGCCAGTTTTGACCAAGCAGTCTTAACAAAAAAAAAAAAATCCCCCATCATAAAGTCATATCAGGGAAATTTTATAAGTTAAAGGAGGAAGATTTTTTGAGCATCACTCATAAAGCTTTTAGCGCTTGGTGAATACCAGCCTTAGACATCTCATTTGGGCAATTTGACCTTTGTCTTTTATAATCGATTTTTATTTTTAAAATACTGCTTGCCCGGTCAATTAATTCTTAAAATCCTTATGTTGTTTTTATAATAATTATAATTTTAATAATTTAATTTAAAATTTTTAAATGCAGTCGTATTCTATTATACAACTATATAAACAAATATTTAAAATTTTAAAGTACTCACATTAAATTCGCCGCAAAATTGAGATGATTTGAAAATTTTTAATTAATCCGTTTCTGAGAAGAAAATCATTCAAAATCTGTAAAGAAAAAAAACAATAATCATTCAGAAGGCAAATCTCATAATTTCTGCAATTTTAATTGTGAAAATGAATTTTTTTGAATTGTTCAAAATGGATGATTTAAAATTTGTCAGAAAGAAAAACATAAAAATTTATTCAACGAGTTATATATCATAGAAAAAAAAAACTAAAAAAAAATTGTAACTGAGTTTCCGAGAGATTTAAAAAGTGTTTTTCAGCGGTACAGAGCCTTAAGTGGGCAATACTTTTTTTTAACTGGCGGCCATTTTAAAAGAGGTAAAGTGATTCGTGTTTAGTTTGGTTTGACATTTCAATAAGAGTCTGATGAACCTCATAATCATCATCGGCTCGACAACCGGGGTCCGATCCTGGCCTCCTTCAACAAGTCTCTCTACCTATCCCGGTCTTGAGCCGATGCCATCCAGTTGCGCACCCCAAGGCTTCGGGCGTCCTGGTCTACGCCATCTCTCCAGCGCAAGTATGGTCTACCACGCTGCCGTCTACCATAGATTGTACCACAAAGGACTTTCCGAGCAGGTTCCTCTTCACTCATGCGAGCTAGGTGCCCTGTCCACCGGAGTCTACCGAGCCTAATTTTTGTCACTATGTCTGCTTCAAGATAGATTGCGTACAATTCATGATTGTAACGTCTCCGGAATCGTCCTTCCTCACATATGGGACCAACAATTCTCCTTAAGACTTTTCTCTCGAACGCGGCTAAGAGGTCGGAGTGTCTTTTGCTAAGCAACCAAGTCTCGGATCCATACGTAAGTACTGGCAGGACCATGGTCCTGTACAGCAGCAGTTTTGAAGTTATGGTGAGATTTCTGGATTTGAAGAGATTTGGCAGACTTTAGTAGGCTTTGTTGGAATTGAGTAGCCGCCCGCGTATTTCTTCTTCTAAATTATTATCGGCTGCTACATGTTATTCCCCCTATTCGGCTGATGGCTGACCGTCAGTCTGATGAACAACACTTGGCCTACAAGATTTAACGCCGCCGCCACTAGAGCTTTTTCTGTGGTGATTTGTGAAGTCTCTAGTCTACGCCGATAAGCCCTGAACGATTGACCACTTGGAGAACAACATTCGCCTCGATATTGCCGATAAAAGGCCAGAAATGCACAACCTCTGCTTAATGACTTTTTATTTTTTATAAAAAAAATCTTTGCAGATTAAAAAACAAATAAAACTAAAATTAAATTTACAGTATCCACAAATCCACAGCATTGAGTTCCAATTTCATTAAAAAAAAAAAAACTAAAATCAAATCACAGCTTGTGTTAATTAGTTATAAATAATGTTGTTCCATAATAGTTCCTCTCTTTGCTATCTTAAAGTCAAAATTCTTCTTCAAACGCAATATTTTATTCACCACAAAAATTTTGTTCGTTCATGTTTCTTCATTTCCCAGCAAAATGACAAAAAAAAAAAACTAAATTATTTAAACAGAGAGAAAGAGATGCGACTTATAATAAAAAGGCAACTAACTCTTCGAGGACATACCAAGGAGCAAAAGAAACTATATATAACCCTGTGCACTATATGCTATTAAAAATATAGCTAGAGCTTCTATACTGCAGTATAGAAAATGATTTATGATGATGACTATTGCTGGAGCATATAAAAGTTGTACAACTTCCGCGCTAAAATGTTGTCGTCCTGGCGACACTTCCTTTTGCTATTATAACATTTGCAATATCGAGGATACTCATTTTTTGGTTCTTCTTTTTCTTCTTCTTGTTCTTCTTCAACATTTGTTTTTTTTTATGGAATTAGTCCAAAGGACAATTTCTTTTCTTTTGGAAAAAGTCATCAGAGAGAGAGAGAGAGAGAGATAGAAATGAAATCCTTGAAGAAGATTGAATGTTTGTCATGTGAAAAAATATCGAAGTTTTGTTGTTAATTGGTGATGGTTAGTTACGCCAAGGATATATACATAAATGAGTAAGCAATTGTTTGAGATGGTGATTAATTAGATATTTTTTGTTTTTTTTTTTTTAAGCTGTTGTGCTTGGATTAAGATAACTTGATGTTGATGGTAACCAACAACAACCAAGACTTTGTATGGTATCATTGTTTAGCTTGATAAAAGTTGGTTTATTTTTTGTATATTTTTTGAGATATTAAATTCTTTAGCAAGAAATTCTGACTTATCATTGATAGTTGTTTTTTTTTTAAATAAATGTTATATGAACAAAAAAATGGTAAAGGGATTGGATTTTGTTTACAATAGAGCTCTTGATACTCGGGTACCCGGTAGACTGACCGGGTACCGGCAAGGTGTGTGGGTTACGCGGGTACCCAATCATGTTTCGGGTACCCGAAATCAATGGCTCTAGTTTACAATGAATAGGTAAAGAATATGATGAAAAATAATTCAGACCAACACGATTCCAAGACAAGTTTGTTTGTACTCAGTCATTGTTAGAAGGTGGAGGGAAATAACTTTAAGGGAAATAACTCCATCACAAATAGAAAAATATTTCGCCTTTTTGAAGTTAAGTTGTTTCTCACTTGAAATGGGAAATAAATCAACTTTTTTGTGGGAAACTATCTCACTCTCAGAGTGAAATTATTCTTCATTACAAATGGGCAATAAATTAATTTTTTTTAACTGTTGTTTTAAATTCCAAACAACGAACAAAATTTTAAATAGAAAAATGAAGCACACAGTGACAAATATGTTCATTTGAAATAAGTGAAATTATTTCCCACCAGTGATGAAGATATTGGGTGCGTTCAGTCGACGAAGGGACTGCAAGGCAAAGGCAATTTTTTTGTCTCCGATTGGCCAGCTGTCAAAAAATTTCCTGCAAATGCAGGTGACTTTTGACTGGAAAGTAAGGGAAAAAAAATCTCCCTTCATTTCAAATAAGTGCATCAGCTGATAGTTTGTGTCAAAATGTAGGTAAAAAAAATAAAATAAGTAAGTAAAATTAATTCAAGTAAAATTGGCGTTCAAGAATGGAGTTGACTGCATTTGCAGTCCCTTAATTCACCTGAACGTACCCATTTTCAGTGTAAAGTTATTTATTATTTTACTTTATTGGGCATTCACAAAAAATTTTTTCGTGGCTTGGTAATAAACAATTTTAAAATTAATCCATTAATGGTAAAGGGTTTTTTAATAAGAGGTGTTGTTTTGAATAGACCGCTATTTCGGTAGTTGTCACTTTTGAAGCTGTATTTTTTTTGCACATTTGACAAGTAGAAATCACGCCATTGATAAAAATGGAACGATATACACGCTTCAAGAGCATTTAAATTATTAAAATTCGCTATAAAATTGGTGAAATTTTGGCAGAGACGGTTCGTGGTAGACAAATTTGAGCTGTCCGGACAAGTAGCCAAAGTGTTGAAGAAAAACACAGTAAAAAAAATAATCAAAATTTAATATTTCACTGCAAAAAAAACAAAGGCTTCATTGGTCGATATTTTCGATATTTTGAGGTTTTGATTTTGTATTTATGAAAAAAATTCATCAGAATGACAGTTTTTAGTCTAAAAAAAATTGTCAAATATTTTTTTTCTGCAACTTTTTTGAACAACATTAATATACATCTAAAAAAAAATAAGTTTGTTTAAATCCACGACCTTTTGATTTTCATTTAAATTCTGAAAAAAAATGTCATTTTTAAATGCCGAAAAAATTGAAATCAATTTTTTGAAAAACTTCGTTTTTTGACTTACGATATTTTGCTTTTTTAGTGACGATTTGCTAAGAACGTCCATTACATGTAGATTGAATAGTTTTTAATTTTTCATTGATATAATACATAATTATGTGCATGTGCTTATATGCTGTTTCTGGAGATTTTGAGAAAAAAAAAATTATTGGTTTTTCGAGATTTTTTTTTCTGATAATATTTTTTTATATAGATATATAGTAAGTTTAAAAAAAAAAAAAATTCGATAAATTTTTTGGACAAACCTCATTTTTCTCAGAATGAATTGTGAGATGATTTACTTTAAAGGGTTCAGTAATATTTCTTTTGAAAATTTTTAGAAAAATGTTTTTCTGTCGATTTTTTTCTACCAAATAAAATCAAAATAATTTTTGATCAATGCTTTTTATTCCACATTTTTTAGTCATTTCTTTTTTGACAAACTAATTTTTTGTGCAAAATTTTATTTCTTTTTATTTCCTACTGTTGTGGCAGACGGGCAATTTTCCACTTGAGAAAAAAAAAAAACGGTAATACCTACAATTTCAGGTCATAACATATTCCAAACTTAGAGATCTATTCTTTAATTAGCTTTTTAAATAAAAATCAATGTGATATGTTAATTTCAGCTGAAGAAAATTGACTCAAAACAAAAAATAGCATTGCATCATTATGATACGCTGTTGTTTTTTTAATAACTAATTTTTAGTTTTAAGAAATTTTATATAATAAGCTATTTCAACTATTTTCTGAAAAGTTTGTAGAAACGTTTGCACAAAATGCGTAAAAACTGAAGTAGTCATTACTTTCTGTTTTATTTTAAGAAGATTTTATTTTTTTTTTCATCTCGATGGTTCATTAAAAAGTTCAACTTAATTTTTCAAATAATTTACTCAAGCATATTTGAAATAATTTAGTGGACAAGTTTTAACTTTAAAAGCAAAGCCTTCTGGGGAGATTGGATAAAATCTTCAAGTAAGTCAGATTTTTTTCACTATACTCTTTGACGATTTTTTTCATTTTATTGTCAAAAGCATAATTTTAAAAGTTTAAAGTTTATTTTCGTCAAAATTATACAGAAATAACATTTAAATAAAAAGAAAAGTATGAAAACATTAAAATATTTTAATGGCTTCTCTTCAATCCATTTTTTGCAAGTTAGTAAGAGTGAACATCTGTAATCCCAACCACTCTGGATGTTGCCTTTTTTTTAGGGGATAAATGTTCAACCAGAATTTAATTGCAATCTCTCGCCCTGCTCTTACACGCCATAATATCTTGTTGCAGTTGACAATCACAAGTGAACTTATCCACCTCCTCCTCCCTTCCTTCCATTTACAATACAAAATTGTATACCACAGTAGTGGATCTAGGTAACTATAGTATTACCGAAGAGGATTCTAAATCTGTTGAGGCAGCAAAATATATACGGTGCCAAATATTTATGCAGACCACTCCCTTAACTCGTAAAAGTACTTCCTAACGGATAACAAACAAGGTTTTCGCATTTCTGATGGTCTCTCTAGCTATTGTCTTTTTATTTAATTCATTTTTTTTGTTTGTTTCGTTTCGTTTCTGTCGGATTTTCATTTAAATTTAAAAGTTTCGACCTCTTTCAGATGCGATTAAGGCAAACTCTGATGATGGTTAGAGATTGAAATCGGTGGCTATAGAGCGCTGTACCGAGAGCCGTAAAATAAGAGTTCACTTCGAAGGGACAAAGAGATTTGGTGGAATGAAATATTTGAAGCCAAAAATAAACACCAACCATAACATTGACACCCAGCCAAAGTTTTTTTTTTTTCTATTATCAACTCTACTGAACCGCTGGTATACCTATACGCCATTTTTATTTTCTATGGAAAATCAGAAATGAATTTCCGGCCAGTTACCTATTCGAACATAGCCTAATTGCATGATAACAATGGCAATGCACTATTCACCCATGGTTCACAAAAATGGAAAGAATTTTTATTTTCTGTCGATATTACGCCAACCACTTTAGAAGGCGTAAACGCGACTAAATCAAAAAAAAAAAAAACAAACAACCGGATACCCTATTACGTGTTTACAGTAGGTGCAGACCGACCCAGGACTTAACTAACGCCAAAGCCAACAAAACCGCATTTAAACAAAACCACACAACAGCAGCGTTATACGATACGAACAATAAAATGAAATAAATTTGTAACCCGTTATCCCTGGTGCGCGATGATGGTGTGAACTATTATCGAACAATAAAAACAGCATCCGAACCGATTTGGCAAACACATTTGTATTGACTTCAAATTGCGAGAACAGCGAATATATACTGTAAATTTTTTTTTTTGGGTTGGGGAAGAGTTTGGTTCCGGAGGAGCATATAAAAATATAACGCTTGAAACAGTTAGAGTATACTATACATAGAGAGCAGCTAGCGTAGCAAAACGTTACCAGTGTAACATTTAATTTTTGGCTTTTATATTTGACAGCAGCTATTGTTCAAGGATTTCGTGAGATATTTTTTTTTTGAAAAGGAGTTGGGTTTGGGTTGGATAGAGCCAGCAGTTGCATAGGGTGCTTGTGCTTGGTTGGGGATTCAAAAGGGATTTCGATGGGAAGATTTACAGCCAAACACTTTGACAGGGGTAAAAATTCTTGTTCGAAATGACATTAAACAAAAAAACGAAGCAAAGCTTTTAAGCTGCAGAATTGCTTGCTATTGCCTCGAAATGATAAGAAACAAAAAGAAGATAAGCGTGATGAGTGTCAGAGAGTATGTATGGTCTATTTATGTATTATATGAGTTTTACGAATTCAGTTTAATTTAAATACCTTGATTCTTTCAATGTGAATGGCAGAAATTGTCAATTAGTTTAACAGCGGGAACCTTTTTTTTTTTTAGAAAAAATGTTGCCAAAAATCAACATACATCCAATTAAAGAATTGAGGTGCATTTAAAAATATTTAATATAATTTGAAACGGTGCTGTGGTTGCAGAAGAAATTATAAAATTTGGTGGTGTTCATGAGGAACCACGGCCTAAGTTACCCACAACTCTCAACCATTTCTGTGAGCGTGTTATTGCTGTAGTGCAAGGGACCTACAATTTTATGCTGAATCCGGAACTGCTAGTGTGAGAAGTCAATTCTTCACAGGTAATATTCCTGGATAATCTATAAATTTCTAGCGAGGAGTCCCAGCCCGTGAAAGAGCATTTCTGTTCTTTGCTGTCACTAGCTAATTTAGTTAAAATTCCAATAGTTTAGTGAGCCCGACGCCCAATAACTTTTTCGCACCCAGTAGATTCTTGACGGTACTCTCGCAGCGCCAACAGCATCGAGTGATCTACTGTGCTACACTCATTGAGAGAGCTTGAGAAATTTAGGACATTCCTCAAGAGAGCGAAAAAGATATATCTAATTGTGCCGGTTCTTAAGAAAGGAGATCGACCACAGTGTGGAAGTTGGAGAGAGAGATTTGCATGTTTCCTGCTGTAACTTAAGTAATAGAAAGAATCGTCCTGGAACGAGTAAATGAACACCTCTACAACACACTCGACACCAAACAATCAGGATTCCGCATTGGATCTTCCTGTGTGGACCACACGTTCATTGATTTCGGAAAGGCGTTCGACAGTGTCAATAGAGAATTTATCTGGCTTGCTTCGCTTAGCAAGGGCATCTCAGGAAGCTGATTATGAAGACTATAGTTATAATGGATCCAAATGTCAAGTTTTGCATAATGGAAGGTTGACAGAAAAATTTGAAATCCAAAGTGAGGTTGAGCAGGGCTGTATACTTTCACCAATATTGTTCCTGTTGATGAGTATAGTTAAGTTTTGAAAGCAGAGCTTTGCCAAATGGAAATGGAGGAATTCAGTGGTACAGGGTCCATACCTCAAACACCTTGACTCTGACATCAAGGGTTGATGGCGGAGCTGACTAACGCATTGGAAATTCCTCATCTGCTAAAGTAAATATTTCTGGATCGTAGAGATATTTCGGGACAGTTGACAGTTAGTTGAAAATTTTCAATATCTTGGAAGTATTGTCTCTACTGACGACGGAACTGAACTTGACATTAACAGCTGAATCAGGTAGCAAGGGTTGCATTCGGTATGCTGTCCAAAATATGGAGAAACAACTCTCTAAGCTTAAAGAAGAAGCTACGACAGTCCAGGATCCCATTGACTCTTTCATACGAAGACCTAAGTGACAGTGGATTGGCCATACGCTGAGGAAGGGTAACGAATGCGAGTTGCGCGATACAATGGAACCCTTTCACTCAGGCAGGCAGACGACCAACCGACCTAGAAGCACTTGGCGAAGAACAAGTAAGGAAGTAAGAAAGAAATTCTCTTAAAATATTTATTACATAAATGTAACTCAAATTTAAAAATTTTGAAGCAATACATTTTGGGAGAAAACCTTTTCATGTCCATGTTCAAAATAATTTTTCATATAAATACTTAATGTTGGTTCTTTATCAATATTTTCATGAGCACAAACACAAACATTTTCAATCTCTTCTAATTGCTGCGAATTTTTCAAAATCGAACCTATCAAGCACTCAGCGATACTATTATATCAACCACAGATTCTCCAGAACCATCACCTTTTTGCGTGATAGATAGTCATCTATAAAATTCAATAACCCGATGTAGGTAGAAACGAGTGTCCATTTAAGTTATCACCATAAACTAAAGTACAAAAACCCACGACGACGAAGAGGTGATTCGCTAAATTTCCCCAAAAACCGTTTCCTACGAGAAATCGTATAATTGCTATGGCTAAGTAATAGGTACATGCAAGCTCTACTAGTTGACGTATTGGCCATTAGTTAGTTCGTGTTCGACAAGCGAAATGCACACATGTCCCCCATCCCTGGACTTTACTAGAGTTATCGTAGCACCTTAAACCTACACCGTATACCACGCGCCGCAACTATCACAGAACTCTTCGATTCACAAATCCCAGATGAATACCGTTTTATTCTCACTCATATCCATCTAGCAGGTACCAGTTTCTATAAAGGATCCTGATGGTGGAACGGAAGAGATTCATAAGGCAATACCAATCTAACAACCTTATACTGAAGTACCGCTCCCACACCCAGTCCCGTTCCGTCCCTACTGACTGTGGGCAATTGTTATGATTTACAAATAAACTATGCATGTTGTATGTATGCGAAGTGAGACATGCGGGAGGGATCGTTGGCGTTGGTTGCTGGGGCAAAAACGCAGAAATAATGATAACATCCACGAAATTCGATGTCGGAATCCTTTTTGGCGGGTATGGTTCGTGTCGCTCCATAATCTTTAGCTTGTAGTGTGTGTACGTAGGTACAGCGAGAAAGGACCTCCAAAAGAGGAAAACGAATATTATTCCATTAACCCAACCAGCTACACGAGCATGGGGAGCTGAGAATATATCCATTCGCATGTGGCATCACGCATCTACGCTGAATTATTCATATATACCCTCTTTTGGTGCTTTTTTTTTACCCAAAAACCCCAAACGCTCTTACAACCTACCGATATATTTATATAAAGAGTACAGTTCTGTATCTATATATCTTTAGGTAGTTTTTGGGGAGATTAAATAAACCCACATGGTAGAATATGGATGTGGAGTTTGGGGAAAAGGAGTCGAAGTCGAGTCGAGATGGATCTGTTAAGCCTTATAGATATCGATTTAGAAACAAAAATGTAAATGGGTATTGGTTTAGAAATAATATCAGCAAAAACCATGATAATGATGTGCTGCTATTTATGTTATCAGATCTCTGTTATTTCGTATCTCATTTGCTATGCAATTAGATTATGAATTTTACTTCAGTTGCTTTGGTGATGGTGATGGCGGCGGTGGCGGGGCGGGTCGGGGCGGCAATGGGGGATTTCTATACCCTTTTTGCACACGGATTTATGATGATTACTTTTTATGGGGTTATCTATATATATAATGTAGGGTTGGATTTTTATGGGCAGTTAATTAGGATGTCATGGGTTGATAAATATACTTTGGGGAAAAATAATGCAAAAACAACAGAACACAAAAAAAAAATTGAATTGAATTGAAATTCACCTAGAGAAGGAACAAGGAACTTTGTCCTTTTTTCAAGGATTTATAACTTGAATTAAATATATTATGACTATCAGTGAAAGCTAAAAGAGAATAAGTAATGGAATGTGTTTGTGGTGGGAGAGTATCAAAATATTTGAATTCTTTGACCCGTTTTTTTTTTTTCTTAAAAGAACTCTGTGGGTAGGTAGGATGTTTTAAGTAAGAATGTTTCTTGGAAGTAAATTTTTTAATATTCATAAAAGTAAATAACGATGCACTTTACAGTTAAGCTTATATCATCTCTAGGATAGTATAGTTTTCCATCAAAGCTAACCATTCTAGTATTTGCAATTACTTAGTCGTTATAATGGAGAAACGGTCTTTCTTGGACCACCGAACTTGAGAGATTTAAATTATCTTATTGACAAGACAAAGAATCAATACTATTCCATTTGTGTTGACAGCATATTTACATTGCAGAATTAAGAATTTAATGATTCATTTGGAAATTAATCAACGATCCAGGCGCCACCTATACCTAAAGAGACAACATTTTTCACTAGGATCGTTATAGTAGAATTCTCCTAATTGGAGTCTACGTCCCACGTTCCCACGAGTAACGAAGAAAGGGTGGTCCATCTGCACAGAGATCCGTATATGCAGATAAAGCTAGCAAATCCGGAGGTCACCAGGTATCCGGATACTCCGTTAGCGACAGAGCTAGTTTTGAATTAGGCCCTCAGCCGGGCTGATCATCGGCACGGGACCTATAACACCTTGATCCAGCCCAATATAAGGAAAGGGGGAGTGGAGTATGGAGGGATATAATAAGGTAGGGAGAGCGGAACAGCATCCATCGCCGTATCGCTTAAGGAAGGAGATGGACAAGTTAACAGCACCACGCAATATAGGTACTGTTGGAGTAGCAGTTTACAATCGGGCCGTACTACTATGGAGGAAGGAAGAAAGGAGGGGGTAGAGGAGAAACGCCGTTTGGTTTCAGGACTCATCTGGCAAGTGATCTCGAGAATCTTTGACCTTACTCAGCTTCTAAAATTCGACAAGTTCGACGCTTAGGTAGAAGAAAAAACCTATAGGTGATTCAATTATAATTTTTTGATTTTTATAAATTTAATTTAAAAAATTAATATTGTATAATATATAAAATTGCTGTTAAAGATGACGAAATATCAAAAATATACGGCTTTCAGAATTCTTGACATGATTTTCTTTCTTGACAGGACATGCAAAAATGGTTTCAGCCATATTTTTACGAAAAAGAAATCGATTGAGATGGCGGAGTTTTAAACTTTTGTGTGTTCAAAATTCAAAAAATAACGGTTTTTGGACCTGAAAAGAGATTTGAGGGTATAATCGTACTAACTTAATATATTAAGTTCTGAAAAACCTACAAATTCTACCGCGTATCAGTTGAAGTCTATTTTAATCGTAACACAGTGTAATTCAACAAGTTTTTCATCATTAAATAAATTCGATTTCTCTGCAAAAATAAAAAAATACTGTTTAACTTGTAGTGTTGCTCTTTTTCAAAGGCTGAGGTGACGCTCAGTCAATCCAGGGTTAGCTCAAGAAGCAACGTAAACTTGAGCGAAGATACCAAAACTCAAAATCACGACCAACCAGTTATATTTTTAAAACATTAATTTTTATAATTCGCCCCTGTCTAAGATAAACTCTGAAGGAGTTGATCTTAGAATAAACAAAGCTTCAAGCCTGCTGGCTATAGCAAACTGCAGCATAAACTGTTGAACTGCTCCGGATAGCGTGTTCCTGTCTGCGGGGCACTTAGAAGAAGTCCGCTTAGGAATAAACGGGTGAGAATCGGTCTCGGCAAAAGTTCAGACAAAAGCGAAGCCAACGTCTCAAAAGGTCGAAGAGAAGCTCAAAAAGTCTCAAAAGGTCGAAGAGAAGCTTCACCTTTATCTAGGATACACTTAGAAGAAGTAGATATCTGGGACCTTCTTTATGGGGCTTAGATATTGCTTTCGTTAGTGACAATCGTACTAATTATCAGCTCCCTTTCGGCTTCCAAACTTATGACCACCACTGGTATACCTTGGAAACTCTGATTTTCTTTCGATATTTCACTTCCCCATGTGATTATTTTGGTAACAAGCAGTTGTGAACTCTAAGCGGAGTTCAATAATATCACATAGTAAAAACAAATGTGAGGTAAAAGAACAACATCTGTGGTGTATCGAGATCGTGGCGTGTAGTCGGGAGGGGTAAAATGGGTAAAGCTTTATTTTAACACGGCGGCGGTGCCTATTTTATGTGGGTATACGCATGCCCGTAGCTGGGGGTGCATTTCAGGTGTTGCTTTGGCGGGAAGGAGCTTTTAAGTTATAATTTTGTTGATCAAAATAGGGCATTTGTAAGGCTTCCTTACATAATTGTAAGTTTTAAAAATGTATTACAGTAAATACGTTTATCTTATTTTTCATGAATTGTGTTCTTTGAGTTATAGAATACAGTAAACTTGTTAAAAGCTATATTCTATTAGAAGATAAAATAATATCTGTTTTTATAACCTGCTTATTTTTAGTTTTCTAGGTATTACATTTGTTATAGACAAAATGGATTTTATCTTCAATCAATCTTAATTAAAAACTATAACATATAATATTTAATAATATTGTTTATGTTAAGAAATAAACAATAAAATTATACAAAAAATAAACATAAAATCTACTTACATACTTTGTAAAAAAAAACATCTAAAAAAATGATGTTGCATGTTGTACCAAAAAACCATTAAAAACAGCCATAAACCAATAAAGTGGCTAGCAGCGCACCATCAAATACTTGTCTTTTACCATAAAAAGATATACATTATAAGGAATCTCAGTAAAAACCATTTTTCAAAAAAAAAAAAAAAAACAAAAAACAACAAACCATGAAAGTAAAATGTTTGTTTTGAAAAAGAACAGAAACAATTAATATCTAGGAACAATGTGTGTATGGTGTTTTGTTAACACATCCCCTCCCATCAACAACAAGCTGGATGCGAGCTAACCCTATTTTACCATAGCCAACTTTTATGTGCATTTATTACATTGAGCTTTAGTCAGAAACCTCCATAAAGATTCGTAAAACATCCAGCTCATAAAGTTTATGCATATTTCATTATATATATATACGTATATGAATTTTATTTTAGAGGGAGTAAGCACACACACCACCCCCGTGCATTTAACAACACTGACTTTTCGTTCATATTCTTTGTCGCCACCATTTACCTTCAACATCGCCAACACACCCCGCCCCCCTTTCCGCACCCATAAGCTTTGGGTTATTAGTCGTAAACATGCTCTCTGCCGCCGCCGCCGTTATAACTGGCCTGATGATATACAAGTTCATACGATAGAACATTAACACTCTTTCAAAAAGTTGTAATATTCCTGTCCGCAAACACCGTTTCCGTTTGCCATTTCACCCAACATGATGCGATGCTTTGGTGCGGGAATGCCCGCATTAAAAGCGATTTAGGCCCTAACACTCGCCAAGGATTAATCTTTAATCCTGAGCATTTCATTCGTTTAGATTCAATACAATGAATGTGGTGGTTGGGAATGGTATCCAAGTATATTTAACGCCACCACAACCAACCATCAAAACTGCCTTCGCAAGTTTCTCTGATTCCAACTTTGTTCCAAATAATATAATAAAGTTAAGTCCCTACGCACTCTTTAGGTTTATGTTTATGCTATATGTATCCAAGCGACAACGACAACGACGATTCTACCGACGACGACCGACGACGCACGGACGATGGCTTGGTGGTTTATTGCTTAATTTATACCTTCTAAGCAGACTTTGGAGAGAAGAAGAATTTCACTTTTATCTTAAATTTGAAAGAACATAAGCTTGAGAAATACTTGAAGTTCTATTTTATATTTCTGAAAAAAAAATACCAACCTAAAACTCTGAATCTAAATGACTTGATGAGTTCCACTTAATCATTATGAATAAACCTACTCTCGGAGGACTTATATTTCTTAATATTTTTAGGAGAGATTCGTTCGTATCGTACCTATGACTGGATAAAGTCCTCGTTGTTTTGTATTAAGTTCATAACTTTGGACTTTTATAAAATAGTCCAAGGAAGAAATTCAAAAACAACATTTTTCTTCATAAACTTATAACCAACTCTGTTTTGGTGGAAATTATTTTTTAATTCGAATGAAAAATACTTTAATGAATATTTTTCATATCTTACGAGTAAGTGAGCATAATAGAAAAGGTAAGTCATAAATATTTTATTCAGTTTAAGGACGCATAGTTTTACAAACGGTTTTGAATTCTCGTAATATTGTAATGAAGTTTTTAAATGCGAAAAAATGATATTGTACACGGTGTTTTTTTTTAATGTTTAGAACTTTAAGTTGGCAACACTTTTTTAATTGGCGGCCATTTTAACAGCTGCTAACTTTGTTTGGAAAATAATTCTTAAGTGTATGTTGAGACAACGTTACATTACTGACTGTTTGGAGAGCTTTATGGGCTGGTGGAATCACAATTCAATGAAACGGTCGGGAACCACATAGTTTGACGTTTCGGACCTGCGAATTGGCCTTCTAGATTGTGCGATTCAAAGCCGCTACACTATTACTTGTAGGGACATGTAAACTGTGAAATCGCCAATAAGCCTGGAACTATTGACCAATTGGAGGACATTATGTAATTCGTCGCGTTATTGCTGATATACAGCCACAAATGTCAAGAATTGGAAAAACTGATGGAGCTAGCCGTGGCGGTCATTATGCCAGCAATCATATTTAAATTATAATGCCAAGAGATTGTCTTTGGAATAAAGTCAATTTCATGGCAATTTTAAAAATTCTTCTTTGTTTTATTCAATTTTAAAAATCTCTGAAACACCCTATATTTCCATTTAGAATTATACATATATTAATCAGACGGTAAATAGTAACATCTTTCTGCCTTATGTTCATAAAAAATAATAGAATTTGTAAAATACGTCAACCGCGAAAATTCAGAGAAATACGAAGAAAAAAAAACTCCATTTGGAAGAACGCTGTTGCCTCCAACGCTTCTAAATCATTTTCCAATATTTTGTTAAATTTGTTTAAAGAGTCTTCCAAGACATCGACAAACATTCCTTGATGATAAATCTTCATTGACAACAACCTTTATCAATGGTTTTCTTAGCAATTATTTCCATTCCTATTTTAAAATTATGTATATTATTCAAACTGTCTTTAAAAACTTCCTTTTAAGAATAAATTACGTTTGAAGATGGAAAGAGATATCGGCAAATACAGAAATTACGATTATGTATTAGGACTATAAATGCCTTAAATTTGTAGATCATAGCATCATCAGACTTCTTTGACTGCATTCAGCTTCTTATTTTGTCGAAAAACTATGTTTTATAATTTTGCATTTGACTCATTTTTAAATTTTGTGTTCTACATTTTCGTCATCTGTCAGTTTTTTCGCGATCTTCTTGGTCTTGTTATCCAGGTTTTCTTTTCTTCTACATTCCCAGCTTGAAGATTTTTTCTTCTGTCAGTTTGGAAAAATATATTTCTTCTGTCAGTTTGGAAAAATGTAAAAATATTTTATCTAAGCTTCTCACCCGGTTTGTGTCTAAATAAAATATTTTGAAATTAATACAATTTTTTCGTTTGTTTGTTTCAGTTCACAGTTTTTTTTTCGACACCGGACGAAACACACGAAAATTAGACGCCAGCTCAGTTGGGGGTCAGATGGGCAGTTAGATAAGTCTCATGGGTATTGATCGGTTTAAATTATAATATAATGGCATTTGTAATTTGTGTGTGTCAAAATTGTTGGTATTTAAATATCCGTATTAGTATACGTCAGAAGTTTGGTTGTAAATTTGTGAAATATTTGTAAAATTAATGAGATAAAATAACTGCGATCCCCTTTTCCCCTCGCTTTCAACACATCATAAACATATTCAGTTCAAATGACTTATTTTTTTTTTTTTTTTTTTTGTACTGAGAATTTGAAGATTCGACAAAATTATTGGGTTGGTTGGTGTTGGGAAAGATGGTAGATAGATGAAAAAGCAGATGTAATTGTATGGTCGATTGCACTTTTTGATATTCTATTTTTTTAATTTTCCTAATTTTAGCAATTAAAAGACTTGACTTATCCAAAATAAAAGCAAACGCAGAGAAAAAATTAATAGAACATTTGAAAAACTCCATAAAAAGGAAATTTTATACGAATTGCGATTTTAATGCAATTTGAATATAATTTTTCAATGCAATGGAATTCAATTTTTTAAAAATATTTTTATCCATTCATTTTGTCTTATGACTTTTGTACATAATGTTAATTAGCCATTCTTTCTAGGTTCTTCCAAACTGACCCGATTATCTTAAATGCTGAAAGTAAAACAAATTTTAAAAATTTTGTAAACCTAAATAATCAACCAACTTGAAGCATTGCTTGTCTTCATCCTCCCGATGGTTTTAGCCTTCTTTAATATTTTCAAACTCTTTCTTGAATCATTTTTTGCTTTCGTATGTAGACTTGTGAGTATTTTTTTTGCCAAAAATACTAATTTTCTTATCTTTTGAAAAAAGAGTTTAAATAAATTTTGACATATTTGAAATAGTTTTTAAAAGTCGAGTGTAGGGTAGGTATTTAATGGGAAATCATTAGCAGATAAAATTTTAACGTCTCCTAATGCATTGCTTCTATCCACATTAGGAGTGTCGAATCGAGTTTTTGTCGAATAGTTCAGCTAACTTAAGATTGGCGTTTTATTAATATATCATAATGCTAACAAGCTCAAAAGCCTCTTCTGCCAAAAGTGAAGTTCATCAGTTCAATCAAATTGAAATGTTGGATTCGCTATTTATGAGCAAATGAGGGAGGAGTTCAAAAAAAATATTGAGACAAATATTTTTTGAAACCGTTCACTCTAAATAATAATACGCGCATTGCAAACTCTTTGTTCGTAGGTAAGGTTAGATTAAAGTGGCTGTTGGTTGGAAAATCCAACACATTTTGACCAAAGTAAGGTCCGTTGTGATGCCACGTGGATCATTTGATCAACCTTGCTCGTTGAACCAGTTGGAGCCTCGAATAAAGCGTAGGAGACATGTGATGTCGGAGTTTGCTACATCGCTGGGGTTATTGAAGTAGAAGTCTCCAAGGTTGAGTCTTCGTCTTCGTGATAGGGCAGGACAGATGCATAGAAGATGAGAGACTGTCTCTTCTTCTTCTTCGTCTCTGCAACTCTTACAAAAATCATTTGCATGATCCAAGTCGAAGTGCAGATCGAAGTGGAGAGATCAGTTGTTTAGAGCGTCTGGCACTAAGTTAAGGCCACTTTGTTCCTAGACTATTACTGAAAAACAAGCACATAGAACTCGTGAGGATTCAAATCTGGCTCTGTCACACAAGTGTAGATATATTTCCTTCCTCTAAACGCATGAATGGATTGAAGCAGAATTTTTTGCAAACATTAACGTCGCATAGACTGTATGACAAACGTTGTTTTTTTTTTGTATCATGGAAAAATCTTTTGCTTTTGTTCTTTCCCTGCTTAATAACAAACTTCTTAACATGTTGATCCATCACGGTAATCATTGTTTCGTTATTTTTTTTGTTTGTTGTTCCTACCTTTCCCTACATCCACAATGTTAAACCTACCAAAAACACATCATTGCATTGATTTTGTTTGGCAATAAGTAAAAACTGAAAAGCCAACATAAAATAAATTCCCAAAAATCACACCCCAAAATTGCGAGCAACACAAGTTTATTCTTCTTCGTCTTAATTTCCTTTCTCCAAAAAAAAAAAGTATTCTCCTTCCCGACCCATGAATGCCACCCCTTATTACTTTCATCCTTTTTCTCCTTATTATTTCTCATCCATGAAAACAAAAAAAATATATATATATATATTTAAGATAAAAGGATTTTCCTGCACAAGGACGACGAGAAGACCACGACGACTACGACAAGAGCAAGGGTGAGCACGAGCACTAAGCATGAGATGGCTGAGGGCTAAGGGAAAGACGAAAGCTTCGTCTTAGTTTAAGGATTATAAAGTTTTTCGATATAAACTTGTCCTAGTTTTGATTTTTTTTTTTTTTTGGCTTCTTATACCCTTGGAGTTGCATGTGTTTTTAGATGAAGTTTGTATGTGTGTACGGTTTTATAATTTGTGTGTGTGTGTGTTAGAGTGTATAGAGAAGATGATGGTTGGAAACTTTCAATATTTGGGTTAGTTGGTTGCTTCTTCTTCTTGTTTTTTTCTTCTGCTTCTTTGAATTTATCTAAGAATTTATCTACCTACATCCTGGTGGGGATTTGGGAATGATTTTACGTGAAAATCATTCACCCGGCCATGTTAATACCCTAAGAGAGTGAAAGAAAACAGTGCGAAAAAGAACTCTTTATCATTGAATAAAAACTCGTTAACCGTGCGTGGAGCGGCAAACTTTCTAAGGATGAACAGTATTTAAAATAAATATATATATATTTTATTTTTGTTTTCGAACTTTCCATCACTGAGTTTTATTTTCGCTTTTTCTTTTCTGTTCGAGGAAAAGTTTTTTTTTTTTATTTATCATTTTTTTTTTTGATTATGTGGAGCCTATGAATATTTGTTTTTGATTTAAATGTTAAGGCGTATGACTTGAGGCTATGATATACAGGGTTTTCCAATAAGAGGTGTTATTTTGATATTTGTGTATGCCATTAATAATGGAAAACAACATCCGCCAAATGGCCGCCACGGCTACGTTTACACAGAAATATCCTTTCTGCTATATGCCCTCAATAGCTTCATGAATTCCATCTTTGAGGTCTTGAATCAACGCTGGGCTGTTGGCATAACCTTATCTTTTACGTGGCCTCGAAGGTAGAAGTCACAAGATTTCGGTGGCCAATAGTAATCACCTCTTCGAAAGATAACACGGTCCGGAACTTTTCAGGTAAAAAATCGATGGTTTCGTTGCTTGTCTGGCACCGTCTTGTTGAAAGTAAACGTTGTCCAGATCAATACCATCCGATTCCGGCCTTAAAAAAATATTATTCATCGCTCGATAATGCAATCCATTCATCGCAGCTGTTTCTCCAGTTTCATTTAAAAAAAAGTAAGGTCCAATGACCCCATCCGACCTTAAACCGCACCAAACAGTCACTCATTGAGAATGGCTTACTTAACAGTAAATCTTTGGTTTTCCGAGCCCCAGTTGCGACAATTTTGCATGTTGACGTAGCCACCGAGGTGTAAATGGGCCTCATCAGTGAAGATGATTTTTCAATCAGCAAAGACACGACGTCTTTGATGATCGGCGAGCTTGAGTCCTTGTGTTTTAAATGAACTTTATAAGCCTAAAGACCTGAGTCCTTATGCAAAATACGGTGTAATGACGTTTGTGGAATGCCCAATTCCAAAGAACGACAAAAGGAATGGACAAACCTGGGTTTTCTTCAAACACTTTGGGCTACAGCAGCAATTATTCACTGTCAAGAGAATCGTGGTCTGAAAAGGTGCTTCACGATAAACAAAAAAATGTTTTAGTTTTACGAATCGTCTCTGCCAAATTTTCAACATTTTTATAGTGAATTTTATTATTTCAATGCGTTCTTGAAACGTGTATCGGGCCATCTGCCCGATGTGTTGTTCCATACATAACCTCATCCTGATGTCTACTTTATACGATATAATAAAGAATTCGCGATTTTTTTTTAAATATATGCGTTTTATTTAAAATTTAAATCTTGCGTTCTTGTTGGGACACCCTTTATATGTCCGAATCCCAAAAACTACAATTTGGCGGTTATGTCTGTTGGTGAGATAGGGTATAATACATTTGTTTTAGCTGTCCATTCAATTTTACATCAATATTCTTTCCTCCCTCCAAAAAAAAAAAATAAATAAATTGAGTTTCTTCCATAATATTATAATCACCAAGAAAATTATATACCAAATATGTATGTATGTATGTGGCAACACCTAATCAAGCAATCAAACTTAATGTTTTCATTTACTTCATCTAAATCAGCTTGGGTCAGCTAAGCTTTCTATGTTATTCTATTGACACCTCATATATCCAATAATAATCACCCAGGATTAGCTTAGCTGGCAAACAGAATTAATTTGTTATGACTGCGGCAATGGTGCACAATCAAACACAAAACTCTTACTGCCACAAAACGGAAGTGACTTTGCCTTAATAGGGTTTTATTGATGTATACAGTACATTAATGATGTGAGCGCGTGTGTTTGTTGTTATGATGGTTTTGGTGGATGTAGTAGGTAGAAGGTTGTAATGGGTGGTGGCACAATACGTCTGGCAAGTCAATGTTTTGACATGCAAATGTTATATGTAATTATACACAGGGATTAACACAATAATAAATTATACAGAAAGATACATAAACTTAAAATAAATAAAATGTAAATTCTAAAAATAAGTCTCGAAAACAGTGACTGAAGATTGCTGTCTTTCAGCGATAACCTTCCGTCAAGGCCAACTTCAATTTACAACGACGACGTTGAAAGTCAGTTACTTCTCTAGTGAATTTGGGCACCGTTAGCAAACACACAATTAACTTTTCCGAACCACAAGCCAATGAACTGGGTTTTCCAATAAGAGGGTTTATTTTGAATAGCTCGCTATTTCGGTAGGTGTCACTTTTGAAGCTGTAATTTTTTCACATTTGACAATGGATAATATATTTATATAGTATAAAAGTATATATGACTTCCAATCATAAGGTTTATTAATATAATAATATAAATAATTTTTTCTATTCTTTTAATCTCATTAATTTTAATTAATTTTTATATGCGAGTTAAAATTGATTGCATATTCCTACATCAACAGATTTCCTGAAAAATTTCGGGAAAATGGCTAAACCCGTTATGACATAGTTGGCATAAGTGACAGTGTCTTAAAAATGTTTCTCACGAACAGGCGTAACCGACATTATGTGAGTATATTATTTATACAGCGGTTTTGGGTGCGAGGACCCTTTATCAGTGAATAGCAAAAGATTATGCCCTAAATGAATGAAGTTAAGATGTGAATCTATTGTTCCTACCTACTCGCCACAACACCCGTATTGCTAAATTACTAAAATTAATGGCGCTCGGATCTTCCTGTTTAACAAATCTGAAAAATCAAACTAAAAAGTTTATTTAAACATTCATTTAAATATGAATATAAATGGATGATTATAAAAAATATTCCCTGTTCTTAAATATAGAAATAATAGATGATGGCTACGCTGGACAGAACCATAACTCAATAATTTCATCTATTTTTATTTATTTTTGAAGAAACTCTCAAAATGTAACGCAAATTTCTCTTCGGTTCTTCGAGGCGAATCATGGCAAATCATAGTGCTGTTTCTTATGTCATATGAAAAGCTGGAGAGATTATGACTCCTAGCCAACTTCACCCTGTATTCAAACTAGAGAGAAAAACCCAGCCCTATATAGTCAGGCCTCTGATACATTCCGATTTCCGAGGACAGTGGAGAATCTATTAAATGGCCAAGAATTGAGGAGTTAAAGCTTCTAAAAGAAAAACCACAACAAATATTTTTCAAGAATAGCCATTTAGAGGAAGAATATCATTCATTGGCATTAAAGCGAGAATCAAAACATTCCACTCTTCAGAAGTTAAATCAAACTGAACTGAGAATTCCAAAGCCAAAAAGATAAGCTATTTTTTATAACTGTAGTATTTACTTTAAAAATAATCATAAAAACTTTATTTAAGACTTTGGCAAATTGTCTCAATAACGCTTATGAAAGGGGTATCCAAAACTAAAAATTGCTCTCCTGTAAAATATCAAATATGCGTTTACGTCTGTTCGTGAGTTAGGGGACGGTACGATTGAATCTTGTGTTATAACTCGTCTAGTTTCGTTTGAGTCGCTTACAGTAGAACGTTTTCTCATGAAGTTAGGTACCTACACCTGTTTTCACTAAAAAATTTAGAAAAGGTATTAGATTTTATTTCTGTTCAAAAACAATGTCCGCCATCTTATGTATTACGATAAAAAAATTTAGATTTTCCAAAAGTAAAGGAACCCATTTGATTCAAGAAACCCTATTAATTCCTTTATAAAGCTACAGTCAAATAGAATACACAACTGAATCTTACGAACTTATTGCTATGTTAAAGTTCTTTAGAATTGCTCCTTGGTTGAGCCTAAAACTGAAGATGCCATCATAAAAAAAAAGAATATTTCAAAAAAAAAATTCCAAAATCCAAAGTTTTGTTTATAAAAATTACAAGTTTCTAGTATTTAATAATATACACTTTAACTATGGCAGAAACTCGTTAATACCCAACGAATTTATTTGAAAATAAATTCCGAGACCTAATTTTTCGAGTTATAAAAATTGGGTACTTACGAAATTTCTCGATTTTATTAAAATCGAATAAAGGCGGGTCTCTAAATATCAACAAAAATATTCGGCCGTTAAATTGCCAATTATTCAAAAAAAAAAAGTTTATCGCATTTTCAAATAATTGGTATTTCAAAAATCTTGGTTTTTAAAATCTCGATTACTGTCGATATTTTTAAGAGCCAAAAAACTGAGAAACTGATTTGCTAGCTACATTAAGTTTAATGGTGTGGAGGCAGGAAAAAAGAGGGGTGAACGAAATTTTCAAATTCTCAGATATGAAAATTTTTTTGAAAAAATCTTCTCACACTGTTCCTATTTTGCGTTCAACTAAAAGACTCTGCAAGGAAACAAATAACTTGCATTTCTAGAAATTTATTGTTTCTTCGTGTGATAGGTACATCAAGACGTTTTTAAGTAAAAAGCAAAAACATCTCAAGCAACTCCTATGAAATGGAACTTATAAACATTAGTTAAACTATGCATAGGCATACTTAAATTCTCTACTGACCTTATTGGGAGTATCTGTTGCTGTTCCCATCTGGAGTTAGGACCACATTTACTTGAGCAAGCCTTATGATTCTTCGAGCCAAAGCTTCCATTATTAAGTGGTGAAGATGAAAAATTATTTAATGGCCCAATTTTCTGGCAATCACTTTTGAAGTTGTAATTTTTTTCACATTTGACAAGTAGAAACTACGCCATTAATAAAAATGGAACGATACACGCTCCAAAAGCGCATTGAAATTATTAAAATTCACTATGAAAATGGTGAAAATTTGGCAGAGTAGGTTCGTAAACTAAAACATTTTTTGGTCGTTGTGAAGCACTTTGTCGGACCGCGATTCAACAATTGGTGGATAAATTTGAGCTGTCGGGACAAGCACATGCGTCGTCGCTCAAAAACGACTGAGAATATTCATATATTGAGATTCAAGACCTCAAAGATAGAAATCATGAAGCTATTGAGGGCATACAGCAGCCACTTTGCGATTTGGTGATGGAAAATTTCCTGAAAAGGATATTGTTGTGAAAGCGTAGCCCTGGCGGCCATGTCGGATGCTGTTTTCCATTATTAATGGCATACTTTCCCCTTTATCTTAATCTAAACCAGGAAAGATACGAATCCGATCAAAATTCAGAAGCATTTTTATTTTGTATTTTTATACTTAGTTTTTATTGAATAAAAATTAAAAATTTTGTGAAGCAGTTTTGAACTAAAATATTAAATTTTATTTTCTTGAAAAAATATGAACAAAAAAGTTCGAGCCAAATTTGTTTTCTATGGCACGTACTATATTTTTTGGAATAATTTTTTTTGAAGAAGTAGTTAATTAACTCTTCTGCAAAAAAATTTATCAAAAATTGAGTATTTACGGTTATATGAAAAGTACCGTTATTTTCGCGCTAAAAATAGTTCAATTCTTACGAGGAAAATTCTTCTAGTGTTGCTCAGGCTGTTGGTCAACGTACAGGCAGTCACAGTTTAGGGATACACTTCTTTCCAGTTCTCTATCGTGTGTCGTAATGCAAGGTCTGATTAAGATCTCGAGTTTAATTTTTTTTTTCGAATCTTCCCTACATACCTATTCTTTTGCCCGAAAATTTATACCCAAAAGAAATACATAAAATTTTTCTTTTCGTTGAAGGACGAGGCAGGGAAAGAAAAAAAATATTTCTACCGAAAATATCAATTTACGGATTTTCTACTAAAAACATGAACGTTTTATATCATTCACATAGGTATCTTAGAAAATAATCCAAAATACCCTCAAATTGATTTTATTTTTAAAATTTTTTTAAGGACAAGTTTTCATTTTATTATTCTGTTATTATTTGAAAAAAAAAATATAAACTTAAATAAATTTTTATGAACTACATCTCAAATACAATTTATGCTTAGCAATTTTCTGCCAATGACAGTTTCTCTCTAATACAAGTACCTACTGATATCTATAATGATAGAATTTATCCCTCCTCATCCTGTTTTTGATTTTACATTTTTTTCTTTTTTGTTAAATGCATAGGGATATACAATTTAAGGCTTTCTTCAAATTATCTGTCAATAACAGACAGAATCAACGGAGATAAACAATTTTCTTACAAAAAAAAAAATAAAATAAATAAAAAATACTGCAAATGACATTTTAAATGGATCAAGAATTTCAACTTAGGTATTATAGCGCACACACCCAATCACACAATAAACAAACAAACAAACAAATCAGAAAGGACACACGCCAACACCAAACACCACCGCACTGATATGCCAAGCGATTCTGTCGTCTGCTTTGGTGAATTTTGGTGTATATTCGATTGGTAGCTCTAGCTACATCCTTCCAACTATAAAATAATTTGAAAGTTAAATATTGATCTAGAAATATTCGAATAAAATTCGAAAATTACTTTAATCTTGATTTAGTTTTGTTACGTGTGTAAAATGTGAATGTTGATACGAGTATATGGACCAGAAAGTAAACAGAAAAAAAAACCAAGCAAATAAAAAACAGGATTTTCTTATTGTGGTCTCCCTCAAGGATTTATACACAAACCATATTATGAGGTCCTTTTTTTGTTGGTGTTCGTGTATCGTAAATTCCGGTATGAATTCTTGTTTTTGAAATCCTCGGCTGTATTATGTTTAATAATGTTATTTCCTCTATCCATGATAAAGGAATTTAAAAAAAAAAACGGAGCTAAATAATCCTGGCGAATCAGTCTGTTTATTTATACATAAATTTTTATTTTTGTTAATTCTCGCAGACCAAATATAAAGAATGTAATAGAATAATGCCAGAGCTTAAAACTAAGATTAAATTATTAAAATATCCCAGATAGAAACAACGACTAAAAAAAAAAGGAATTAAAAAGGGTTTCGTTAGGATTACTGTCTTCGTTTTTAACTCATTTGCCTTAATTTTATCATAAAATAACATTTTTTCTGTATTTAGCTAGCTAAATTAAAGACTATTTTTAGATAACGAAAAAGATGATTTAAAAAGCTTAGTAAGTCAAAATTTGTTGGTACGTTGATTTACAGTTAGAAGTAATTTAATATTTTTAGAGGCGTTTAAAAATCACATTCGGATTAAGCACCAACAAACAACAAGTTCAAAGATAAGCCTAAACTATCGTCAAAGAAATACAATTTCACAAACCCAAGGTAATATTTCAGCTTCGGATCAGCTTTGAAGATTAGAGTTTATGATTTCCTTAAAGCATTTATTAAATTTCGTTAAGCATCAAATGAAAAACATTATAAAAGCTTATATTAATTTTTCAAAACTACTTTAAGAGCACGTTCTAATGAAGTTTACGTTTTGATAAATAGCTTCCTTTAAAATGTTAATACAAATTTTAACGAAGTTGAAAAATTACAATCAATTAAAATTAGATTTTGAATGAAACAACAACACTTTCGTGAAGATTTTATTCGCTGGAGTTATAGCTATTCCCTCCTTTAGACTCTACGTAGATCGTATAAAAACTTTTAAACTCAATACCTATCTTGAATGTTGTTCGAATTTTTATGTTTTTAGAAGCTTCTATAATTTCATAAAATAAGTTTCAGCCTCTATAACAAAATTGGCATTCCTCGCGTTCTCAAACGGGACGCTTTTCTATTCGTTCGTTTCAAGAACCTCAAAAATCTCACCCAAATACATTCTTAAGTTTCAACAAAGTGAATTGTAAGGTCTCCAAACATCTTCTTCTATAAAGTAAATTAATACAAGCTTTATACAAGATGTAGTTTCTATAATTGCATTTAGAGATGTTGATCGGAAAAAATATAGATATTTGCACGCCCTATCAAAGCTTTCTATATAGTTAAACCGCGGCATGTCAATATTAATATTTATACTACTTAGAACAAAATTTCAAAAACGATTTATTTGTTTAATTTTATTTACTTTTTCAAAAATTTAAAAAACAATTTTTATTTTCACAAAAATTTTGATCTTAATCCGTCAAATGAATTATGAGTAAATTGGAAACCAAAAATCTATTGGTACCGTTAATGAGGTTTTTTTGTTTTGAAAAGTCGAAATTTGTAGAGCCATTTTTGTAATCTCTTGGGAATTACCTACCTAAAAACATTAGGTTCTAGGTTTGAGGAAAACCGCTTTATAGTTAGATTCAGGTACAGACAGATAGACCAACAGACCAATAGATTGACAGACGCGCACATACTGATTAAATCTGACACACAGAGTTTTTGAGTTCTCTATCATCGTCGGATTAATATCTCAGGTTTGAAAAAGTAAAAATTTGGAGAGCAAAATCATTGTATCAGAACTGTTAAATTTTTTTTGATACTAAACACAAAGAAGACGTTGTTTTTCAAATATGCAAAACTAATAGTTGTAAATTGATGTTTTAATTTTTTTTTGTATTTGATTAAAAACTCGCCGTTTTCAACTTTTCAAATTCATAAATGCATCCAATGTTTTTTTTTGTAATAAATATGGTTGAAAATGGAAATTTTCAATACTTTGGAAATATTGTCTCTACTGACCGGGGAACTGAACTCGACATTAAAAGCTGAAACAGGACGAAAAGTATGCTGGTATGCTGTCCAAAATATGGAGAAACAACTCTCTAAGCTTAAAGACCAAGCTGCGACTGTTGCACTCCAATGTTGAATCGGTGCTTCTTTATACCGGAGCAGAATTTGGAAGGTAACAACCGCTGTCACTAGATAGCTGCAATTGTTCGTAAATAGATGTTTACGCAACATCCTGAGGATTTTCGGGCCAAATCGAATCTCAACTTCACGCGAGAACAGTGCAGGAACCCATTGACTCCATCATACGAAGACGTAAGTGGCAGTGGGTAACGATTGCGTAGCGAGTCAAGCATTGAAATGGAAACCTTCCACTCAGACAACAGTTTTACCTATTTTTGAAAAATTTGTAGTAATTTGCAGAAATAATTTATTTTCAAACTACCACGTATTGTTAGCTCGGATTGAACCTATCATTTTCATCAGTGTCGTTACAAAAACTTTGAACAAACAGTTGACCGTTCATGTATGCTGTGTCCTATCTAACATAAGTAGGTACACACTCCAGTGTTAATATCGATATAAAAAATTGGACAAATCAATTTGATATAATTTTTCAATATTGATTTCCCAAATGCAAGGTCTTTCAAAAACCATAATATTTTATGCAATTACGAGTAAATAACATTTGACCTTGGCGTTCATTTTGCAGTGTTTGGTATTCACCTGAAATTGTGACGAATACATTTTTTTTTTTTCAATATTTACAAATAGATATATTCGACGCTGAACAGGCTTCGTTGGGTTAAAAATTAAATTGCACATCAAATAGAGTCAAGGCAAAAAGTAAACAATTTCGACTTTTGTACAGCGCAACCTTCACAACTTTTTGTTTGTTTTGTATAACAATCGTTAACGAGAGGGACAATAAAATCATTGTTAACTGGATTCCTATTTTCCGATTCTATAACCAAATATTTTTTTTTGTAGAATTCATTGTGCCAGGTCAACCATATTCATTCAGAAATAAACAAAACGCAACAAAGAAACAAAAACAAAAATAAATGTTATTTAATTTAATTAATTTGAAGAGTGACCCTCAACATGTTTTTTTTTTAAGCGACAAATTAAATAAAAAGTGGTCCCTCAGGCTAAATAAATTCTGTAAACAAAAATTTAACCCAACAGAAAAAAACGTAACATTTTTTCTGACTAAACGGACAGAAAAAAAAATAAAAAAAACTGTCTTCTCATTCCGAAAGGTGGCCAAACGAACTGACAATGACAAACAACGTTTGATATCAATTGAAATGGCAAGCACGTATCACTTGGTAGCCCACCATATCTCTTACCATGATCCAACAGCCATTTCCATGCCAGAGAACTATATACCTTTATGTAGGACCATCCTCCAAGGGGTTAGCAAATCTTTTAATGTAATATGTCCTTTCCCGTTGTCTCGTAATTTAGCTCCAGAGCGAAGATGTGCTGGTGTGTGTTCCTGTGTGCGGACAGTTTATTCTTCTTTTTTTTTGTCTACCCTTGTCATGAAGGCAAACATACGTGGTATACCGGTGAAAGCTCTATGTCAAGCGGAATGTCACTCAACCTGGGATGCAGAGAGGTGGAAGGTATGTGGAATCACAGAGAATAAAAAAAAAAAAACACCCCTAAAGCGTGACAAGCATATATACATATTTCGACTACGTCCAGCACATCCATCAACGAGTCTATATAAATATATGAGCTCCAGAGAGTTGGAAATTAGATTGAAATTGATACCTGTCTTGGCAGGGGTTGTCGTCATTGTCACCGCTCTTGTCGACCACCACCACGACGCGACGACGAGAAGGGAACATATAGAGAAAATCGACGAATCCTCGGAAGACTGGCATGGCATTCGTGAAGTGTAAATAACTTAAGTGTGACGTGGCCAAAGCCAGTTCTAGCTATACGGAAGAGAATATGGGCGGTGCATGGTGGTGGGTTGGGATGACTATGATCAAATTCCCGCAACAAAGCCACTATTACTCCCCAAACCAATCAAGTAAACATTTGAAAAGCTCCCATCACTGGAAAATCCTCGCATTTTTCTCAACCTCCTCCTACCTCACCCTCACTCCCACTCTCTATGTGTGTCCCGTGTGCCCTTTGCTGTTCTCTATAATGCTTTATTAAAATTTATAGCCCCGCACTGCCATCATGAATACATAATGGACCAAGAATCGCGGACTCCTTCTCTATGGCTTTTGGCAGATAGGCCGCACGACACCAACTATTGTTACCATATACTCACGGTTAGGTGTATATATCTTTTGTACATGAAAAATATATAAAACAAACGCGTGTGAGATATTAACCTAATTTTTTTTCTTTCTTCTGCTACTCCTCCTTCTCAGATCATCCTCAACCAAACCCCACCCACCACCACCATCACAGAACCAGTTCATTTTAATTTCAGCAATTTCCGGATTAGGTGCTATATCTTTTATCCTCCATATTGAATGGTGGCCCCCTCTGTATTTTCGTTGTTGATGTAATTCATATCTTGGCTTAAGCTTGGGAAAATGTATAAGAAAAGAAATTCAACATCCGCTGTGCTGTCCGAATTTTGGGCCAAATGAAGATTGAAAACGAAAATATGATACAGAAGCAGGAACGACAGGGGTAGTGGGTTGGATTCTTGATTGTAATGATGATTAATAGTTTTTCATAAACTTAGCATTAATTGGTGGAAGTTTTTTTTTTTTGAAAACCAGTAGAATAGAATTTCAAAATAATATCAGAGGAAGTTTTAAGTAAAAAAAAAAAATTATAAGCACCCATGTTCGTTCTAAATCAAAACCGTAGGTATTCAACAAAATTTTTCAAATAAACATTTTTAAAATTTTTGATTGATTTTTCAAAGGCCACAACTTCGCCATGGCCTGAGAAAAAATAAAAAAGCAATTAATGTAAAATTTCTGCTTTTTGAACAAATTTTGAGATGAATTGTCTTCACCAACACCAACACCGAACAGTGAAAAATCAAATTTTTGAGCTGAAAACTTAAAAAAGTCATCTGATCTATAGTTATCGAAAAAATAAAAATTTTCGAAAACTTTTTTTTTTCAAAAATTGTAAGAGAAAAAACTAAGTATTACTTAACACTGAGATATATGTAGGTTTGTTTTGTAAATACATTTTGTTTACAAATCTTAACACAAACAGGGCGGGTGAAGTCACTTTTTTAAAAATGGCGGCCGATAACCTTAAAATCGCAAGGAAATTTGTTACTCTGGCAATTTTTGTCGTAAAAGAATAATTTTTGTTGCTAATATATAAGTTTTAGGAATTCAGCAATGATTTTTTGAAAACTGGAAATTGTGTTGAAGAACTTAAATAATTAATACTGTTAGAAATTTATAAGATAAACACTAAAACCAGCTGATTGCTCGGCACATAGTACTCTATTTGATTTTGTGTTGTACGTTTCCCTGATGGATCATAGTTTTGCCTTTTCAAAAATTGGTTTTAAAATCGCTTAAAATCGATATTTGTAATACTGAGTCCAAATAGTTTTTATTAAATCCGATCCCTAAGTGGAATAATTTCATCAAAATCGATAGAGCTGTTTTTGAGATACATTTTGTTTGTCTTAACAGACACCGTTATTTTTGGGACCAAAAAAAAATAAATTTCCCCTCTAGGGATTCGAAATTTGAACCGAATCTGTCCATTACTTTAGGTTGTACATAGGTCGAGGTGCAGACAGGCAGACTGACAGACATACATATGTACGTATTGCAAGACACACTTTTTTCGGCGTACTCGTAATGTCATGTCAGAAGTAAAGAATCACCTTTTTGAAAAACCAAAAAATTATGGAACGTGGAAAATTTGGTAAATTTTTTTTCAACTCATTGAAGAAGTAAGTAATTGGAGGCAAGTGAAGAAGGGAATAATAAATAAAAGTGCGGTTATTTTTAAGAAAAATATTTTAATTAAAAATTTATGATTTTCAAAAATTTACCTCAAGATTCAACCTGACACTTTTTTTTCTGATAACTTTACCACAAATTCCACAAACTGATTAAAATGTTTATATTATTTCTATAGCAAACTGTGAATAACACCTGTGAATTATTTTTGAAAGCCAATACCTTAACTTAACAGCGTTTTAAGTTGCAAACACCAAAAAAAAAAAAAAAAATCGATCTTGTTCACTAGTTCAGTATGCTATGCTATGCATAACTAAACCCAAAACACAGTCGCATCTACAAATCGCAAACTCAAAGGGTATGAAGGTGGACAACTCAAATAATAATAACTGTCAGCGAAGTTTGTTATACACAAATTGCTACCAGCTTGGCAAAATAAAATAAAAAAAAAAAACACTACAGTTATAGCATAGCTCCTATTTCACCTGTATACATTGTATGGCTTTTCTTTTTTGAATTTGTATCTACAAACGACTGAAAAAAAAAATTGGCAAAGTTTTCGATTCAATTTGTTTTAAAGGATCTTTTGACATATAGAAGCGGTGGCGGTGGCGGTGGCGAAGGGTATTTCTTTTTTTGTTTGTCGTCATAGCCAGTTGGCTTTGCAATCAGCCATGATGGCGACGAAATTTTTGTTCATCATCGTTGTCAAAACTCCCCACACACATTCGGTATATGCGGAATACCTGGGTTTTTTGTACGTAGATCCAAGCGAAACATGTTGACTTCTTTTTCGACCATCCAGCTTTTAGCCACACCATGAGCATTGATAGAAGTTAAATTTGAACTTTTTTTTTTTTTGGTTGGTAAATAAATGTCTGTATTTGTGTTTGTGTGTGTGTCATTTTTTTTTGTTATTATTTTGAAGTAGATTTGGCTAGATGGAAAATTTATTTTTTTTTCTTGTTGCTAAACTTATTGGGTTACCTTTTTTTTATTGGGTTACCTTCCTGCCTACCTGTTGGATGATATAATCTCAAGGAACTGGGAGTATCTATAGCTCTTAAAGGTATTTCTTATATTTTCTTATTTTTTGTTTACCGTTTCCTTAAAAGAAATTTTTGGTTGTTTTTGTTGAAAATACTCGTATCCTGGTCCATTTTAAGGGGAGAAGTTCGAGAAGAAAAGACCAAAATTGGTGGAGGCACCTACTTCCTTTTTTTCTTCTTTTTTTTGTGTATTTGCTTTTAGTTTTTTTTTTTTTTTTTTATTAGAAGGTATAAAATATCACCTTTGTGAAGAAATAAGTGGTTTATCAGCATAAGAATGTCAGCTTTTAGAAGATTTATAATTTATAAAGTTATTGAGAATATGATGGTGGTTGATGTTTTTTTCTTTGGGGTGGATTTGATGAGCAGGGGATATAATAAAGCTACAGCAGCTGTTTTGATTAAGATTTTTTTTTCTTCTTCCATTTTTAAGTTGGCTAAAATACGGCTAGAAGGCAAAGTAGTCGTTTTTGTATAAATTTAGACACTCATTTAAAAAACTTAAATTTAAGGACCTGCACTCATGGCAAAGTCTGTGGTGGTGTTATGTTGTGGAAATATAAGTGGACGTTATAATTAAAGAAATTTATATTTGTGGGTATTTAGCACAAATATGGTAACCCTAAAAGTGGGTTTAAAATTATTATTTAACTAATTTCTCAAAAACTATGAAAAGGTAATTTATTGTTAAATTTCTGCAATTGAATGTGTCGCTCATATTATTAGAAACGGCCCTACGAACTATCAGCCGTAGAAATGAACTAGCTCTTAGTGAACTAGCTCCCAATAAAATAGGCATTTTTGGTTTATTATGAACTAACACCCATTATCAAAATGAATTAAAAATTCCAGTAGTGGAAATTAGTTCTTAATGGTCTTAGTCGTAAGTGAACAAACTCCCGTATTCAAGAACTAAATCCCAACCTTAGAGTATATATAATATGAAGTGCTTGTTCCTATATCAAATACATTGTAACGCCAAAAAAAAAACATATTTTCGTTTTAAAAACTCCTTAATCATAAATTCGAAGAATCTATTTAAAATTTTAAAATAAACAAAAAATGTGGTTACTTACATTGGAAAAATGGTCGAGGCTCTAAACCATTGATTATGTTTATGTAGATATATTATCTGTAAGAGAAAAAAAATATACGTTAGTTTGAATTTTTTTTTCTAGGAAAATTTGTATACTTATGAAGAGAAAACTTTTGAAAAAATATAACGCCCAAAAAATTTGATAATTGTAAATTTTTATCTCGTTTTCTGTCCAAAATGTTAAAAGTAAATTACTTAAATCAGAGACAAAAATAACACTCTATTGCATTTGTAAGCCTTGCATTGCAAGTGCATATTATAAGTGTTATTCATCTTAAAACAACACGAAAATCTTATTATAATTCAATAAACTTTCATCTTCAAATCAATTTTTAACTTTTCAGTAGAAGTATTTGTTTTTGAAAAGATTTTACAGTAAAATGTATTAATACGCGAATTTAATTCTACTGACAGGTGTGCGGTTTTGAGGTTGCAAGAGGTTGCTTCAACGACAAAAGTCAGGTTTGAGTATTCGAAGTATTAAATTCTAAATGGTATTTAATTCCCATTCAAAGTACAATATTGTAAATCTAGATACAAGTATGAAAAGTTAAGATTACTGTCGGTCGTCTGCAAAATAATTCAAGGGATTAGAAGTATAAGAAAGAGAATGGGAGACAAAACGGAGCCCTGTGGCACACCAGCATTTATTTTCTTAAAACCATCCACTACGGTTTGTATTGAGCGGTGTTAACGATTCTTCGAACATGATCATTGCAAGTCTTTCTTACTTGTTTGAACTTTTGGCTTAGCCTCTTTACAGCTCAAATCTGATTGATTTTATGCTGGAAACAATTTCTGATTCGATTGTCATCATATCTGCGATGGAGTCTGGCTAATTATTTACTACCGAGGAAGCTTAGCTGCCAGTTAAAGTTTCTGAAAAAATCATTAAGACCGTTCCAGTTGTCTTTCTTGTATAGACAAACGATTTACTTAAGTGTTTTTTCTTTAACAATGGTCAAAGTTGGCTCTTTTAGCTGATTTTAATGTTCAAACTTTTAAAGAAAATACTTAGACTCTAAAAACAGAATAGACCCACACATTTTATGATCACTAAGAATCTAGAACTACACAAAACCTGCATAATATTTCATCCTCTAAGGAAATCCATCAAAATATAAAGAAGTAAAAAGTAGAATATAATTTCAACTTCCTCAAACAGGTTGTTTTTAAACGAAACAACAACAACAACAACTAAACCAAATACTCAAGTCCTTGACTTTTTGTTTACAATGAACTTATTACAACAAAGTAAGTACCTACCTAACGTCTATACTCAAAGCGGAGCAGAAGCGGCGGAAATTTCTTCAAACAACCATAGCCGTATACCAAAACATAAAATAGAAGCCCGCATAAAAGTCATTACTTTATTGCCTGATGACTTTATGCTGTTTTTACAAAGCCTATAGTGGCTTTAGTTGAATTCCTTGCTACGTCACACAGTTTTATTGTCTTTCCTTCTTTAGCTTCTGGTACTCCTATATACATACATAGTTGATGTGAAGATTTGTCTCTCAGTTTTGCTATGTTGTGATGATGTTAACCTTTAACCTACCCCCTGAATGTCATTAAGTTTATGTTAGAACAAAGTGGTTGGGAGAAAAAATCTTCTATTTTTTTTGTTTCTATGAATGACAAAAAAAAACTTTATCCATAGACATATCAGAGCTATAAGGATATCTTAATGCAAAATCATCCTTCAACCATATACTAGGTACATTGCGCTGGGCTGAGCTAAAGATGGGATACTGAAAGTCTGAGTGCCAATGGAACTACAACATACCTACATTTTTTTTTTTTTATTACAGCCAGGATATGACTTTTCTTTTTGACTTAAACTTCGAGTCCTTAAACTCTCTTTACTGACTGACTTTGACTGGAGTTGGAGCGTTAAGTGAAGTTTGCGTAGTAAATTCGCATAGCTATAGCATACTCGTACTCACAAAAAAAAAAGAAAACAGAAGAAAAGTAAAGTAAGTAAAAGTAGGTCATGCGTTATGGTGAATTATATGAATGTGTGTATAGTTATTATAGTTGAATCGAAGCCACGTGGGAGGTGGGGGTGCGGGGTTCTTTTGATTCACATTCACATGTTTATGAGCTGCATCGCAGGATTGTGTAATTATACATCAGAATCAAAACGATGCTGTATAAGGAAGATGATTTTTCATATACCTACCTACGAGTACTATATATACGACCCACGAGCGACGCAAGGATGCAGGTCTCTTATTTAACTTTCATATATTTTGTTATATAAACTTCATACATAGATATGTAGACCGTATCTGCTGAACGAACAACGTTATATAACTTAATTTAACGTTTGCACGATGATGATGACGAGATTATTTCTTTAATTTGCATTTTCTTTCCCTTGACGTTTCTATACTTTTGGAGTGTCAACTTTATTCTTGAAATAATATTCTCATATTCTTGAAATTCAAAAAAAAAAAAAGAAATAAGCTACAACTATAAATGAGGCCGTCAGTGCAATAGTGGCGTAACCCACTTTATGTCAAAAATGAGTTTTTCATGAAAATGGGTCGCTCAATATATTTATTTTAATACAAAAATAGTTTTATGCAGCTATCTACACTCAAAACCAGATGGCACTCAAAAAGGTGTTATTGCATTTTATAATTTGATCATGGTTTGAGTGCAATAGTGGCGTAACCTTCATACGTCTCTTAGAAACTGTTTGCTTTGGTATAGATTTAGACCTTTGCTTTGATATACATAATGTGGGCAGTGAAAAATTTCACATGTACATATGTCTGGATTTCTGGAATGAGTTTACAGCGTCAAGGGGACCTCAAGAAACTGGGTCTTGTTTAATGCATTATTTAAAAATCGTACATAGGATTCTGTGCAATGTGGGGCCAAAGTAGAAATATCATACTTTCACTGTTGTGCCAATTTTTGGTATCCCATCCCAATTTTGTGGTTAAAGAAATGCAACATAAATTTTTAGTTAGTGGCCATTCCTATTTGCCATCTATGACCAAGATTTTGGTTTAATAAGGGAAGAATAAAAAAATTTATAAGGATATCTTCGTCCCAAATGATTGGGCAAATGTCATTTCCTCGGGAAAGAGAAACCCATTTGAAATTTTGAAAATGACTTCATCTGATTTTTTTTCCTCAAAATCTCTGGAAGAAAATATCACAAACATGAAAATGTCCATTTCCGATTCCAAGGTTGAATGGCTTTAAATTCAGTAATTACATTTCGAAAAAAATAAAACATTTTCAATATTTTATACATAAGTATTCCAATGAAATTGATGTTTTACTCGAAGAGGTAAATTTAAAAAAGAGACAATCCGTGGATATTAACAAACTCAACCAGCTTGAGGAACCTAAAATAAATGATAAAAAAGAGAGACTTAATAGAACTGCTTCAATTTATACCACTAATCCATCATTTTTTTTTATAATAATTATTTTAAAAACGTCAACAGGTGTTCCAATTGAAAAATTTGACGTTTTATCAGACTAGGAATAAAATCATTAAAAAATAAGTAAAAATGTTCACATAATTTTTTGTTGTTAAAATATTGAACTATGAAAGAAATAAAAAAATAATATAATAAATTTGGGGTAACCTTTCTTTTTTCTTTATTTTTAATGAAAACCATGAGTGCAATAGTGGCGTAACCCACTTTTTTTTCCAAAATAATGTTGAATTTAAAAAAAAGAAGCTTGCCCTACAAAGTATGTCCCTTTTCAAACTCTTCTACGTTTTTAGATTAATCAAAAATGTCAAAGGGAAAATACAAAAAATGTTTAAAAAAACCCTGTTGCTTAAATCTCTCGTAACTCTAAAGTGAATTTTATGGGTTACGCCACTATTGCTCTCACGGCCTCAAATAGTGTTTGCAGAGAAATAATAAAATTTAAGTAAGATCTTAATTTTTAAGTTCGCGAAAAATGCAAAAGAGGAAATTAACTTTGTATTTGTTTAAAACAAAAATTCATATATCCTTTTTATATATATGTGTGTATGGATGTGCAATGTGCATTATACGAATGCGTCATTATATTCTTCATTTTAATTACGAATAAAGGCGTTTTTGAAAATGTTTAAGCTTTTTTTTCTACAATTCTTCATTTCTTGTAAAATTTGGGAATGTGTTTCCATTTCCACATTTTTTTCTAAAAAGTAACCAACTTGAAATATTTATTTCTCTGCTGGAGAAGGCGAAAAAGTCAATTCTATACTATAGGGCAAGTTTTGGATTCATGCAAAAAATCGAACTCGAGACATTAATCAGACTTAACATAATGATGAAGTGGGTCCTCCATTCTGTCTGTCTGTCAGTACCTCGACCTATAGCCTAAACTACTGAAGCGATTTTCTTCAAACTTTGGACATAAGGTTTTAGGGAGATTGCTTAGAGGGAAAATCGAAATTTTTTTAGCTCCAAAAATAACGGTACCTGTCATAGTACCGTTTAGACAAAACATTTTTATCTCGAAAACGACTCTAACGATTTTGATGAAATTTTTTTAATCGGGTTTGTCAAGTAATCTTTAAATTTTAGCCAAAAAATATTTTTGGAAAAACCGTTACTAACGGTAGGCCATAGAACCGGATTTTTGGATTTCGATTTTCTCGTAAACTATTGGACGGATTTCGATGAAAATTTTTCTAAAGGAGGCCCTATATAATCTTAATAATATCGCACATAAAAATTTTCAAAAAAATATTTTTTGTATTTACAGTGGGTGATCAAATTATTACGGCCGAAATATTTTTTTTTTAATGTAAACGCGCGTTACTTTTTTATTTTCAATTTTTTTATCTTTATTTTTTTTTTTAATATGACTTTTCATATTAAAAAAAAAAATACTTATTAGCTACTTAAAAATACTTATTTTTGTTTTAAAAACGGATAGGATTTCTTAAAAATTTAATATTTTCTTACACCTTCCCTGGCAGCTACATAGCAGCCTCAACTCTTGGTATAAAATAAAAATAATTCCAAGAGCACAATTTCATAAAATTTACCGATGGCGAAGCCTACTGTTTTGAATTTTCCATGAAAAAGCTGTTAAAACAGCTAAAAAAATAAAATGCATGACCTATGGTAAATGAGGTATTCATAAACAAAGATGGCTATTGCAAAAATAGACGCTATTTGAATTACCACTTTAACTATTTTTAAAGTCAATTGGTCACAAAATAGTTTAAGGAAAAAAAAAATATATATTTATGTGGTTATTTAATGCATTTATTTGCACTAAATCCAAAAAAAAAAATTTTTTGGTGGCCGTAATAATTTGATCACCCACTGTAAAAAAAATCAAATTTTTTTGAAAACTCAATATTTTGAAAACTAATAAATATTTTTTTTTAAATTGGTTTTAAGTGTATGTTATCAAATACTAAAACTATGCATACATACCAACTTTTTTTTATAAAAATACTAAAAAAATTGTATACATATAACAGCTCTAACGATTTTTGAAAAAATTGTATATTTATGATACGTAAGATAGCATCCTTAATTTTAAGATTAAACTTCTTTTTTGGCTTATTTTATCAATTCAAATAATAACTCTCAGGGTTTTTTCATATTTTTACTTTTGACCATACTTGATAGTAGGTAGTCGGGTAATATTGTATTTTTTTGATTTGACTTTAAAACCAAGATGTTATCGCACATAGGAGCAAGTACGTGCGACCCAGTCGTGCATATTTTTTCTTTAGGTTTTTGAAAGAAATTCAAATTATTTGGACAAAAAAAAAATTAAAAAAAAAAACTGTTATAAACGATTTAACGGATTGCGTTCAAATATTTAATGGAAGAAACTCAATATAATTTTAACATTTTTTCAAAAAGAAAAAAATCAATAAAAAAATAATTTTTTTAAATTCAATATTTAGAAAACAGTTGGACACTTTATTTTTGTTTTTAAAATTTTGTTTTCTTTAAAACTTTTTCAGAAATTTTATATTAAAAAAATTATTTTCTGAAATTTTTGTGTTGCCACTTTCTAAGAAATATTTTTTTTTATCAAGTAGTGTCACTTTGCTGTCAGTTTTCAGGGATGCCACTTTTCTTAAAATGTTTTTTTTCGAAGTTGACAACTAATTGGACAATTCTATAAGACTACATACCTTCGAACCTAGAAGCCAAGCTTGTAGTCCGGAATATTCATGCAGAATAATTAAGAGTTTTCTTTCTAAAAATAGGTTCAGTAGTTGAGGGTGTCGAGGTATAGACCAGAGAAACTAGCCGATAGACAAAGAGAATTGTGAATTCCACTTTTTCGCTCACTTTCATCGCAATGAATCTAGTTTTTGTAGATTTTTGGAAAAGTGTGAGAATTTAATTCAGAACTGTGTAAAGTAAAGTTATTGACAAAAAAATAAAAGCTCTTACTTTTGACACACTATTTATGTTGTTTCTCTCCCTATTTTGTGCCATTTGAAAAAAAATCTTTTTCTCTTCGAAAAGATATGATAATGTTATGGTTCTCAACACAATAAATCAATATCTATGTACACATAAATAAAAATGTATTATTTCCACTAATTTCAATGTTTAATTTCACTTGTAAGAAACATCAACTTTTTGTTGCCAAAATGCTTTTATTTCAAACAAAACACACTAAAACCTGTTTTTCCAACCCACGAACTCTTAGTGCGCCGCGCCGCCCGGCCCGCCTACGGATAAAATTTACGGTTCATAGATTTTTGTTCTTTTCTATAAATTTATTTCTTCTTATAAGAATTATTGTGCTTTTAGGAAATATACATATATTTATATATGTACCTTTACAAATATATATTTTGCTCTCCTTCAAATTGAGAAAGGTTTAGTACGAATATGCACTGGAAAAAAAATTATACTGTATACTACAGTAGAAACATAATTTAAAATATCGGTAGATAAATATCTGTTGAATGAAAAAACACAAATATAAACAGAAGTCTTTTATAAAAAAACACCCTTTACAATTTTTTTCTGTTATTTCAAGGAAATATAAATTTAAAAAATAAGTACATAGTTAAATAACTATTGCATGCCAATTTGAAAATCCATTTCAAAAAGTTCTTTAATTTAAGTTTAGCTTTTTTTTCTATCAGTGTAAATATCCAGCTATTGCTATTGATAGACATAAACTTATAACGCACCCTTATTTTAGGGGATTATGTATGTACATATTTTTTTTTTCTTCTTTTTATTGTAATACAACTGGCAATGGAATTGCTTCAATTTATACCTCCTAAAAGGCAATAGCATTTATTTTTTTTTTTTGGTGATAGATGTGGAAGTATATACTTAGGTATAGATATAGCTTTTGCGATAGATAATATATATTTTATTTTTTTCCCATTTTACTGCTCCATTTCATTCAAATCACGGATATTTTGCAGAGAAGTGTGTCATTCAAATAAAATGGAATGCCAAAGCCAAAGCCAAAAGCGTGTGTTTACAGTAATATTTTGAATACGAATATAAACCTCTGGTACCTGTATGTATGTACATAGTACCAAAACATATATAGACAAGGAAACACCTAAAGGCACTCATCCTTAAACATAAGACGCGTGCAAAGCATTTTAAATATTTTGGTTTTTTTTTTTTTTGGTTTGAAACAAATTCTTAAAAGTTTTTTTTTTTTTTTTTTACTTTCCTGTTGATGTAGAAGCATAGAGAGATATGTTTGTAGGTATGTATACAATTTTTTAAGCATTTCGATTTCAATCAATTTTTTTTTTTCAAGTCTATCTAAGTATGTTCGGAAGTGTTTTTTTTTTTTTTTCTTAAAGAAAATACAGAAATGAAAAACAAATTTCAATAAGCCTTAAATATATTATGGGAATGAACAGGTAGAAGTTTTATAGGAATAGGAAGCCCAGACTGCATGCTCAGTTTTTTTTATATAAGAATGTAATACACAAGTCAAAGAAAATTATAAAAAAGCAAAGTTCTTAAAAATTCATTTTTCCTTGGTTACTATTTTTAAATGTCGCCGACGCATTGGTATATGCCTAATGTGAGGATATGTTGTTATATTAATAACACACAAGTACATAAAAGAACATAAAGTTGAGGGGTAATTTTTGGAAATTGGTAACGTGAGGTAGGAACTTTTTATTCCAAAATATTTCACTTAGGTTTGGTTAAAATGGCTGTCGGGCAAGAAACCTAACACACTTAGACCCTTATGGGTCCATTGTGATACCATGAAACTAGGAAGATAGGATGTCACTATAGCCGAACCACTCGGAGCTTCTAATGAATAGAGATAGACTTTTAGCGTCCGTTTTCACTAGATAACTAGTGTCCTCATAGAAGAATTCTCCTAGATGAAGTTTCCTTCTAGCTGAGAGAGCAGGGCAGGTGCACAGAAGATGTTGAACAGTTTCCTCTTCTTCTCCGTCCATGCAGCTCCTGCAGAAATCGTTGGAGAACACGCCCATTCGTAATGATGCGTGTCTACCTATTAAACAGTGTCCTGGAAGGACACCTATGGTGTAACTAATATACAGTCGATTTAAATTTAACAACCCCTTTGAACCCCCTTTCTGGTTGTAGAAGAGTGATTGCTCCATGTTTCGCGAGTTCGTCCGCCCTACAGTTGCCCGGAATTTTACTATGTCCTGGCGCTGGCACCCATATGAGGTGAATATCAAACTGTTCAAGCATCTCCCATAGAGATATTTGGCAGTCTAGGATCGTGATTGATTTGGTAGTGACAGTGTTGGTTATTACGTTTTCTCTGAGCCAAGAGAGAACTTCTTTAATCGGCAGAATTTCCGCTTGGAACACGCTACAATCAGTGTAGAGGTGTAAGGATTCATTGTCCAGAATGCTCCGGTCCTCTATAAAGTTCTGGATTGAATAGAGGTCTGTAAAATTAATTTCGAACACCAATTGAGGTCTAAACGATCCGGAATAAATCCAGAATTGTTAAGAATAATGTTGTGGCCAATATGATTGCTGGTCCACTGTAAGGTTGCTTTTAACCGCGTAGCTGAGTTTGCCGCTATACTTGTTTGCTAAAGATGTCTAGGGGTGTAGGGTTTAGTATTACATATGTCGAGGGCTGACCTAAGCGCTTCACTTATACATATACTAGCTGACCTTTGGACTTTGATAAGCTTACTTAAGTTTGTCTTTATGTCCATTGATGCGGTTCACCATACTATCACCCCATATGTAAGTATTGGTCTAATGACCGAGGTATACACTTTAGAGCCAGTGTGCAATGTTAGGAGAGAAGCCCCATTTGCCACCAATGGCCTTTTTGCATGAAAAGAGTGCCACATTGGCTTTTTTGACTCTTTCGTCGATATTCCAGGTCAGTTTTTTTTTTTATCAAAAATGAGTCCTAGATATTTAGATTGATTAAGTGT